>OY720311.1:13597521-14797521 GCA_963082785.1 Philonthus spinipes
CGTATAGATATTTGTATAATATAATAATAATATAATTTAGCCTGGGACAGGTATCCAGACTGCCGGGGCTCAGAAACCAACAAACATCTTCGATAATTTATTCTTCCAGGTTAATTATTACTCGATACTTGAAACGCAAAGAAAACCAGTTATTTTTCTCAAAGTATTTTAACTTATTTCCCCTCACACTCCTCTTTTCTATATATATTTATTTCCCTCCTCCAGTGACAGCCGGCTGAATTTATGTACATCAATGTAAATTCGATTCTGCGGGACAACAGATTTTTCACCTAAGGATTTATATCCACGCGGGGTGCCGAATCGAACGGAATCCCCCAGCTGATTCCCACACCCCCCCTTACCCCCAGCCACTGTCTCACTTGATGAACTACACTGCGTCCCGACTCCCTCCGATCCAGCCCGACGCAAACGGCGTGCGTCGCGATGCGCCGCGCTTTCACGCCGAGCGTCGCGACGCGGCTTCTTCAGTTTGTCGCAGCGCGCCCTTTCAGACGCACCTCGCCACGCAGCGAAACCCTTTACGAAACGAATCCCGACTTGCAAACAACAACAACTCACTTTCCGTTAAGTGTTTAGTGTGTATTTAGTGTGTGCTACAAAGAAAAAAAAACTAAAAAAAATTAATATAAAATTAAAAAAAAAAAACTAAGTTTTCCTTAGCTACTCGCCCAGGGAGAAAGCAGCTTGTTTCCCACAAGGTATTTGCGCTATTCATCTTTTTTCCCCTTTTTTTTTCTTTTATTGGAGCGCGTTGAGGAATGCGGGGTTTTAATAAGAATTTTTCAAATGACTCGCAAGGAAAGGACGGATTCCCGACTCGAAAATGATATGAATTTCTTAAGATTAAAAAAAGAAAAAAAAGCCATTTCTATAAACACAGACGACTTTATTAAAAATAATAATAATAAAAACTATTAATTATTAAACACACATGACTTTATTAAGAAAAAATAATCACCATTAATTTATATAAATTAATATTATAAAACTAATAGTGATTTTTTTAAATTAAGTAATGTTTGTTTAGTAATTACTAGTGACTATTTTTTTCATGAAAAAATAATCATTATTAAACATAGTTTAAACTATTTTAAACTAATAAGGAATACTTTCTTAATAAAGTCATGTTTCTTTAACATTTCTTGAATAACATTCTTACTCTTCACTTGGTAAAACATTTTGAACTAATAATATTTAAATCATAAATTAAAACAATTGGTTCGTTTCACTATTTCACTAATAACAGCGAAACAATGGAGTGTTTAAATTTATCCTTTAAATATTATTTGTTTAATAATTAATGGTGATAATTGTTCCATGATTTTATTAAGAAAAAAATTACTATCTACTTTATAAAAAATAATATTATTAAGAGTAAATATATCATCTTTCTTTAATAATTAATAGTAATAATTTGTTCATGATTTTATGAAGACAAATTAATCACCATTAATTTATAAAAAAAACAATATTATAAACTAATAGTCAATATGTTTTAAAATAAAGTTATATTTGTTTAATAATTAATAGTATATAATTTTTAATGACTTTATTGAGAAAACAATGGAAACAATGGAATGTTTCAATTTATCCTTTAAATACGATTTGTTTAATAATTAATGGTGATAATTGTTTCGTGACTTTATTAAGAAAAAAAATCACTATTAACTTTATAAAAAAATATATTATTAATAGTAAATATATTTTTTTTAATAAAGTCCTGTTTCTTTAATAATTAATATTAATAATTTGTTCATGATTTTATTAAGACAAATTAATCGCTATTAATTTATAAAAAAATAATATTAAAAACTAATAGTGAATATGTTTTAAAATAAAATTATATTTGTTTAATAATTAATAGTATATAATTTTTAATGACTTTATTGAGAAAACAATGGAAACAATGGAATGTTTCAATTTATCCTTTAAATACTATTTGTTTAATAATTAATGGTGATAATTGTTTCGTGACTTTATTAAGAAAAAAATCACTATTAACTTTATAAAAAATTATATTATTAATAGTAAATATATTATTTTAATAAAGTCATGTTTCTTTAATAATTAATATTAATAATTTGTTCATGATTTTATTAAGACAAATTAATCGCTATTAATTTATAAAAAAAATAATATTAAAAACTAATAGTCAATATGTTTTAAAATAAAGTTATATTTGTTTAATAATTAATAGTATATAATTTTTAATGACTTTATTAAGAAAACAATGGAAATAATGGAATGTTTCAATTTATCCTTTAAATATTATTTGTTTAATAATTAATGGTGATAATTGTTTCGTGACTTTATTAAGAATAAAATCACTATTAACATTATAAAAAATAATATTTTTAATAGTAAATATATTTTTTTAATAAAGTCATGTTTCTTTAATAATTAATATTAATAATTTGTTCATGATTTTATTAAGACAAATTAATCGCTATTAATTTATAAAAAATAATATTACCTAATAGTCAATATGTTTTAAAATAAAGTTATATTTGTTTAATAATTAATAGTAAATAATTTTTAATGAAAAGGTAATCATTATTAATTTACACAAATTAATATTATAAGACCAGTAGTGATTATTTTTTTCTCAGTAAAATCATGTGTGTATAATAATTAATAATAACTAACTAACCATCTTTATTCAAATGTGTATATGTAATATATAAAATTAGAATTATATTCTGTGAATTAATCGGCTATCGACCGGAGTTCTTTCTGAAATTAATAATATTTTTGTATAAATAAAGTCATGTATGGTTTTTTCTTTATACATGACGTGCATTTAAATTTAGCGTACACGTAATTCTTAATTACCACAGTCAAAGTGACTTTTATAATTGATTTGTGTTCTTAAATTGCGATGTTAAACAAATAATGTACTTATTGTTGTATTTTTTAACGTACAATAAAGAAAGGTGGTGTTAAAAAATACCATAGAAATTCTTACGGAATAGCCCCGACTATCAATTGCGCATTAATTATAAATAAAAAAGCTAACAAAAAAATCCAATTAATTTATCTTAATCTTGTGTAATTTTATGTGCTGAAATCCTATTCGAAATTTATCCATTCAATCATTCATTTCTTTGTTTACAATATAATACAAAGTTAGTTTAGCATTAAGTCGAAAGTTGCAATAGCGTAATTAATTTATCTGCATCTTATATATTTTATCGTTGATTACTGAAGTACTTGATTTTTGAAAATCCATGATTACTTTAATAAATGAATAAATAAAATATTTATATATTCACCTGAAGAAGCTACAGGCGTAGCGAAACAGTTTAAAAATATTTTATTTATTCATTTATTAAAGTAATCATGGATTTTCAAAAATTAAGTGCCTCAGTAATCAACGACAATATATATATATATATATATAATATAAACTATATATATATATATATATATATATATATATAGTTTTATTGCAAGGGGTTGGAACGTGGCTCTTCTTCCAGCCTGAGTAGTACGAGAGTTCTACTTGTTCATTTAGCAAGAGGCCCGTTGAGTGATTTTTATTAAAATCCTGGTTTTCGATAAAGTTTAATTTTCTTCTTTTCCTAGCAGTATGCAACATTTTGAAGTCTTTGTTGAATTGGTGGTGCTCCTTTTTCAAGTGGTGTTCTTTAATTCGCTCTCCCCGTTTGTCCAATGTATAACTTTGGGAAATCACCACAGTTTAACTGATAAACTCCACAGTGCTGACCCTTTTCATTCTTAACTTTATTCTTTTTTATTATTTTTGACAGATTATTATTAGCTCTAAAAGCAATTTTAATGTCTAGTTGTTTTAAAATATTTATAAATGTTTTAGCTTAACTTTCCATTATATATTTATATAATTTAGCCTGGGACAGGTATATATTTCCATATATTATTATATGTTAATGAACCATATTTAGTATCATTGTTTATTTCTGAAGGAAATATCAGGTTAGTAATTATTTATTTTTCTTTATTTTCTATTGATTTATTTAAAAAAATATATTTATGTGCAACATGATTTATTATGTTTATTTATTTTTATCTGAAATCGGTAGAATAAAATCTCGATGTATAATTGACCGATTATGTATTTTAAAGCGCTGCAATTTTACTCGAAATTAATTCATTCAAACATTTATTTCTTTGTTCACGGAATTTCCCTTTTTACAAAAATATATAATACATGGCGGAAAGACCATAGGTCGATAGTCTGTTCAAGCAAGCAAGAAAGAAACAAATATACCATAATATATTGTAAATATATGTAAAACAAATAACTATGAATAACGATATTGTAGTAGTATATATAATACAATATTAGTTTAGTGTTTAGTCGACAGTTGCAGTAGTTAAAGGAAAAATTGTTAATTATTAAATTCGATGAAAAAATTACTAATTACGAAAGTATGAAGCGAAGAAATGGTTGTACTTGTTAGGAAAACACGAAACTTCGTAACGGGGAAATCGATCAATAATAAGGCATTTATTTATCCAGATAATTTGTACAAGTCCAAGCTTTCGGAGCTAATTTACTCGTTCCTCAGGGAGTTAACTACAATAAAAAATGTTTATTGGTATAAAACCTTAAGTTTAAATATGTAAAGAGTGAAAAAAAGGAAGTGAAGTGTTAATATTATGTGAAATGTTAATGAAAAAAAAAATATATATAATGAAAAACTATTACAAGTAAATAATTACAGTTATAATTCTGTAACCAAGTCTTTTGACTTGATAATGACATTTATGCTGTCGAAACTTAAGTTGTAAAAGAGTACTTATGTATATATCTGTGTAAAATTTGTATATATATATATATCAAATTCTATAAAAAAATATATTTTGAATTAAATTCTCACTTATCCCGTGGTGAAACATTTTTTATATAATAATTATGGAACAAGACTTATATGTACTTGTCATTTTATTAGTTCCTTGAAAATTATCACTGGTTGAAACTAGTTGGAACTCAAATATAAAAGTTTAGTAAAACGAACAATTGGAATACTATAGAATATATTTATATTTTTGTAATAATTATGAAGTATTTCAATTGTTCGTTTTACTAAACTTTTATATTTGAATTCCAACAAGTTTCGACCAGTGATAATTTTTAAGGAACTAATAAAATGACAAGTACATATAAGTCTTGTTTCATAATTATTATATAAAAAATGTTTCACCACGGGATAAGTGAGAATTTAATTCAAAATATATTTTTATAGAATTTGATACGATGGATTACCACGTAGTAACGGTCGAAACTATCATGATATGAATTATTTAGTTTATATTAATTCGTTTTTATTAAATTTAAATAATTGTAAACATGAGATTAAAATACTGTTTTTTATTATATAAAAAACGATTTGCCAATAACGCCAAATTTTCATTGAGTAAAGCAAAAGAAAGTTTTATATCATTAATTGTGTTCTCATTAATCTCTCAATTAATCATTAATCAATCCGAGTTATACAAACAAAGTGTTTCATTTATTAAAATTTAATCATTAATCACTTCGTGAAACATGATTAAAGTAAAATTAATACAAATAAATACAACTCTAACAATAAATAACGAAATATACGACTATTATATAAGGAGAATCTCAAACCAGATAAAGCAATAAGAACAAAATATAACGAAACATTAACTACGGACATTATAAAACTGTATAACACTATACCCCAAATAAAAAAAAAACATCTAAAATTAGAATTGAAATTGAAAAAAAAATAACAGGCCTCAAAATTATGAGTTGAAAGACTATCACGAGCTTTTTTAAAAAAACCTTCTACAAATATAGACTAAGCTTGGATTGTTGAAATTTGTTGTTTCTCCCTCTAAATATTTTTTTTCCTTCTATTCTTAAACGTTTAGCCACCATTGAAAAAAAATTAGGCCTCAAGATTATTATTTCAATATGTATCAGAGCGAAATTAGTGAAAAAACAATTAAACAAATCGTTCGCCAAATATTAAAAACCTGGAGGAGATTCCCCAAAACCCAAATACGGAAAGGAACAAGAAAGAAAACGCTTTATTCTTTCCCGCATTCGGGTTACGGGGAATCTCCTCCCGGTTTTCGCAAGTTATTAAACCGGCAGCGATGAGAGTATAAAATATGCAAAAGGGGAATCGCCCGACGGATTATTCCCGCGTCCCTCGCCGCGCGGAATCGGTTAATCAAAGTCCGCTTAAAATATGAATGTAATTGAAATGTTTGCGAGTGCAATGAATTCATTAGCCCTGACCCCGGCCGCCCACCCTCCCCGAGGGGGAACTCCTCCCCGGCATTTTAATACGAATGGTGGATTAGTTTGCTTTTTTTTTCAGACTTCTTCCCTTCATTTCACGTATCAAACTAATGGAAAACGCTGGGCGGATCGCGTGCCGCCAATTTTATTGAGTCTAGACAACGTCTGAGGGAGAAGGCGAACGAAAACAAGAAATAGAAAACAATATAAGAAAGAAATTGATAAAAAAAAATTAAAAAAAAAATAAAACAAGAAAAAAAAATGCAAGGAATATTAATATTTATCATGCTAGTTATTTACTTAGTGAGAAGCTTTAAATATCGGGTATTTGCTCGGGAAGTAGTTGTTTTAATGGATTTATTGTCAAGGGTTAACAAACTGGTAAGTTGACCATATAAACTGTTAGAAGAGTTAACTAACCAATCAGTCAACTACATCAACTGTATCAACAGTTAACAAACTAGTTGGTCAACTATATCAACTGTTACAAGAGTTAACAGGCTAGTAAGTTGACTATGTCAACTATACGAATAGTAAACTAACTAATCACTTAGCTATATCAACTGTTACAAGAGTTAACAAACTAGTTAGTTAACTATATCAACTGTATCAAGAGTTAAAGCCTAGTAAGTTGACCATTTAACTATACGAACAGTTAAATAACTAATCAGTTATCTATATCAACTGTTTCAAGAATTAACAAACTAGTTGGTTAACTATATCAATTGTGTCAAGGATTAGCAGGCTAGTAAGTCGACTATATCAACTATATGAAGAGTTAACAAGATAGTTAGTTAACTATATCAACTGTATCAAGAGTTAACAGGCTAGTAAGTTGACTATATCAACAATATGAAGAGTTAACTAACTAATTAGTTAGCTATATCAACTTTTTCAAGAGTTAGCAAGCTAGTTAGTTAACTATATCAATTGTATCAAGAGTTAACAGGCTAGTAAGTTGACTATATCAACAATATGAAGAGTTAACTAACTAATCAGTTAGCTATATCAACTGTTTCAAGAGTTAACTAACTAATCAGTTAGCTATATCAACTGTTACAAGAGTTAACATACTACTTAGTTAACTATATCAACTTTATCAAGAGTTAACAGACTAGTAAGTCGACTATGTCAACTATACGAAGAGTATATATATCAACTGTTTCAAGAGTTAACAAGCTAGTTAGTTAAATATATATCCACTGTATCAAGAGTTAATAGGCTAGTAAGTCGACTATATCCACTATACAAAGAGTTAACTAACTAATCAGTTAACTACATCAACTGTTTCAAGAGCTAACAAACTAGTTAGTTAACTATGTCAACTGTATCAAGAGTTAGCTATAGTAGATATAGTCGACTATATCTACTATACGAAGAGTTAACTAACTAATCAGTTAACTGCATCAACTTTATCAAGAGTTAACAAACTAGCTGATTAACTATATCGTCTCTATCAAAAGATAAGCAATTTAGTTAATTACATCAACTGTACGAAGAGCCAACTAACTAATAAGTTTACTATATCAACTATACGAAGAGTTAACAAGCAATTTAGTTAATTATATCAACTGTATCAAGAGTTAACAAGCAAGTTAGTTAACTATATCAACTATACGAAGAGTTAACTAATTAATCAGTTAACTACATCAACTGTATCAAGAGTTATTAAGCAAGTTAGTTAACTATATTAACTATACGAAGAGTTAACTAATTAATCAGTCAACTCTATCAACTGCTTCAAGAGTTAACAAGAAAGTTAGTTAACTATATCAACTATACGAAGAGTTAACTAATTAATCAGTTAACTACATCAACTGTATCAAGAGTTAACAAGCAAGTTAGTTAACTATATCAACGATACGAAGAGTTAACTAACTAATCAGTTAACTACATCAACTGCTACAAGAGTTAACAGGCTAGTAAGTCGACTATATCAACTATACGAAGAGTTAACTAATTAATCAGTTAACTACATCAACGGTATCAAGAGTTAATAAGCAAGTTAGTTAACTATATCAACTATACGAAGAGTTAACTAATTAATCAGTTAACTACATCAACTGCTTCAAGAGTTAACAAGAAAGTTAGTTAACTATATCAACTGTATCAAGAGTTAACAAGCAAGTTAGTTAACTATATCAACAATACGAAGAGTTAACTAACTAATAAGTTAACTACATCAACTGCTTCAAGAGTTAACAGACTAGTAAGTCGACTATATCTTCTATACGAAGAGTTAACTAATTAATCAGTTAACTACATCAACTGCTTCAAGAGTTAACAAGAAAGTTAGTTAACTATATCAGCTCTATCAACAGTTAACAAGCTAGTAAGTCGACTATATCAACTATATGAAAAGTTAACCAAATAATCATTTCATTATATTAACAGTATAAAGAGCTAAGTAACTATTTAGTTAACTATGAAAATGAATTATGAGTTAACAAATTATTAAGTCGACTACATCAACTGTTAACTATCTAGTTAGATAACTATATCAAGAGTTAAGTAACCGGTTTGTATTTTTCATTATTTGTTATTGATTTTTGTTAATTAAATTAATGAAATCTTGAATGAGGAAGTGAAGCTTTCACAATATTTATTTTTTTTAGTATTGATATGCCTATTCATATATGAGTCGTGTATAAATCGTGTAAGGATGAATCTTTTATAATATAAGACATATTTTTTTTATTTCGGTACATTATTTTATTGTTGCAATTTATTTTAAAATTAGTTTCTGCGAAGATTTATGTGAAGAGGAAAGGACGGAGAACGGGCCCGGAAAATTGAATATCGCGAAAGGTCGCTCGCCGTGCGCGAGTGTAAAGTTTGCGAATCCGACGATTATTAGATTTGTATTGTGGTCCCCGGGACGTAAATGGATCGAAATGAATGTTTTCGGGATTCCGGGCGGGGGCCCGACCGTTTGTTGGCGGACAATTCGATTACGATTATACCCGTGCGAAATCGTTGCTCCGACTTCTGTCATAAACGATACCCTAATCATAAGAGGTCCACTCCCTCCTCTCGCTCTCGCTTCCCGTTTCCGTTCCCGCTCACTCCCGTGTACACTCAATGGCGTAACGCAGAGTTTACGTCCCCTTGCTTTCTCTCTTTTTGATGCAAATAATGGGGAACGCTAATGGGATCCCCTTTTCGATTCAACAAGTCACCCGGAAATTCACGTGCTGGATTTATTTATGCGCAGATAATTTGTGAGTATGGAAGGAAATAACATGGTAATTATGTTAACAATAAACCATTAGAAAATCAAATTATTCATTAATAAACTGAAACTTTACGTACAGAAGCTAACTGCAAAAATCATTATTCTTCTAAAATACACTATTATAATTATAAATTCTTATCAGGGCAGAAAGAATTGTTTTTGTGTAATAAATACATAAAACGACGGATACATTGAGTATTAATCAGCAAGTTATTTACTTAAATTAGTTAATAATCACTAAATAATACGCTTACTATGTTTTTTTTTTACTGATTATAGCACGGATCCCAACAATCATGTTCATTAAGTTAGTTAGTCAATTCATGAGATTTTGAAATGTACCGGGTGCACCTTTTAAACCAAATTGCGTTATATTAAAGGAACACTACTCCAATTTTATTGAGTCTTTACAATGTCCGAGGGAGGAAACGATAGAAAATGAAAAATAGAAAAAAATATTAAAAAATGTAACGAAAAAAAAAAGAAGAAAAAAAAAATACAGGGAATATTAATATATATTGAAAATCTTTATTTCTGAGTATTATATTATATAATTTTATAATACATATACATACAATCATTTACACATTGTTAGACCGTCGGTCTTTCTGCCGAATATTAATATTTATATAGTATGATTTTTTTTTGTTGAAAAAGAAGAAATAGAAACAAAAAAACAAGAAAGAAATTGAAACAAATAAGAAAAACATACAAAAGATGATAAAAAAGAAATTTAAACAAAAGAAGAAGAAAATATAGCAGGACTACTTTTCAACTAGTTTTGGTTTTTTGTTAGTTATTAACTTGGTGGGAAGTATTAAATATTGGGTGTTTGCTCAAGAAGTATATGTTTCAACGGTTTCATTCATTTACCAAACAAGGTTATCTCTGGCGATGACAAAATTCCAAGTTTCTTAGTTAAGGATTGCAGATATATTTTTGCTAAACCTCTTAGTCTAATTACCAACATGTCCATATCCAAATGCCAATTTCCAACATCCTGGAAACGTACAATAGTAAGTCCGGTATTCAAGAAAGGAGACGCATCAAACATAAATAACTATCGTCCTATAACTATTTTGTCAAATTTCGCCAAGATTTTTGAATCGGTGCTGCATGGAGCTATATTCAGTGGAGTTAAGTCTTTTATTTCGCCTAATCAACATGGATTTATGCCGGGACGATCTACCTGTACCAACCTTGCCACTATGTCTCAGTTTCTATCGGAGGCACTCGATGCGAGAGGACAAATCGACGTTATATATACCGATTTCTCCCGTGCATTCGACTCGATTAATCATGATTTGTTATTAGAGAGATTGTCACTACTTGGTGCAGTGCCTGCATTAACCAAGCTTATTAACTCTTACCTAAGCAACAGAATGTGCTACGTATTTTACAATGGGTTCAAGTCTTTCAAGTTCACACCCTCAACTGGTGTTCCACAAGGCTCCTGTCTTGGCCCCCTTCTTTTTAATATATTCATCAATGATCTTCTTGAGTCGCTGTCGTGTCCGGCTTTAGCCTATGCCGACGACATCAAAATTTACCAGCGTATTGAGTGCCAGAATGACATTCGGTCTCTGCAAATGAATCTTGATACGATTCAACACTGGTGTTCCAGAGTATACCTGGATCTTAATATAAACAAGTGTTTTAAGCTATAATAGGACGTTTAATAACCTCACGCCGTGTTATCTTTGACCGAAAGCTTACTTTTACAGCACACATTGAGTCCGTTCGTGCTGCTGCTTCTAGATCCCTTGGGTTTGTCTTTAGAAACGTACGAGAATTTCGCCACACAGACGCTGTAAAATCCCTTTACAATGCTTTGGTGTATAGCAAAATGAATTAGTGTAGTCTGATTTGGTATCCAATAGTATTAGACCGCATCCATAGACGTTTCCTAAAATTTCTTTCATACAAGGGAGATGGAACGTATCCGCCAATTGGGACCTGTCAAGCCGACCTTCTATTGAAGCACAACATGCAATCTTTAGCTGAAAGAAGAGATCACCAGTGTGCTACATTTCTCAGGAGACTCTTAAATGGAAAGATAGACAGCCCACAATTGTTGTCAAAAATTCCGATAAATGTTCCAGTACAGGTTACTAGGTCGCATTCAACATTTAGATTGCCAACTAGTCACACCAGTGTCCTACAGCGATCGCCAATCCATACGATGTGTCGGTGTGTAGAAAATAATTGTGAAGACATATTCGTCTAATTTATTAAAATGAAATGTTACATATTTAATGTTTATTTTACTGATAGCTACGTTACTTAGAATTGTTAAGTTGTCCTGTAATTAGGTTATCCTGTTGGGCAATAAAGTATGTTATTATTATTATTATTAAGGAGTACTAAAACCATTTATACATTATTTTGTGTGTACGTCGCTCTAAGCTAATTTAGTAATTTTACGTGTATATTCTTATTGTTTTCGGTTGAAATTTTACATAATATTTTTTTAAATATTCAACTATTGCTGTGCAAAAAGAGCGTCCTTCTGCATAATAAAATAAACAATTAGTAATAATAATTAAACAAGTAAAGGTGACTAATAAAATTGCAAAAATTACAGACATATTTTTAAAATCCCCATAATTGGAAAAATTTTTCAATTTTTTGTGAAAAAATAGATTAATTGACTTCTTTCATAAAAACAATTATTTTACAAATTCTCAATATGTTTTTAGAATCAATAGAAATCTGCAACCGATCAACTAATTAAGGGAAGTCCGAAGTGGTTCAGGTAAAAAGAGACAAAAGTGGAAACAATCAACCTGATTGGGACAACAAACAAAATGAGAATATCTTTCGGGATAGGAGTAAAATAAAATAAAAAATAAAATAAAACAAAATAACATATTAAATAATAATGAGTACACATCAATCACCTTACGTGATTTATCTAAGGCATTTGATTGCGTCAATCATAATATTCTAATTAGAAAACTCGAGTTATACAATATTCGAGGATGTGCGTTGGATTTGTTTAGTTATACTTACAAAACCGTAAACAATATGTTGAGATAAAATGCATTACATCTAATGTAAATTAAATATCTCATGGTGTCCCAGAGGGGTCAGTTTTGGGTCCTAACATTTATATTAATTACTTACCTGAAATAGAAAGACTGTTATTCACATAAGTGAAGTAAGGAATAACAGTCTTTCTATTTTGTAATCAATCACTTCACGTAAACTCGAAAATATACAGTTACTTACCTGAATTCATGCACCCAGTTAATGTTATTATTTTTGCTGATTACACTTGATTTATATGTAATCATAAAAATACTATTGAATTAAATAAACTAACTGAAATTGCAAAAGAAAAAAAATTTGAGTGGTTTAGCTTTCATAAATTAAAACTAAATAATTACAGAAAACAATATTCTTTTGTTTTTAGGAAAATTGCCATACTTCAATAAAAATAATTCGTACAGATATAAACAAATTTATAGCCACAAATAAAGAGATTTTGTGTATGAGCGATTCAATTTAGTAATCTCTCGCTTTTGGCGCGGAGATAATACCGCGCAATCTGTGACTGTACTGGGATGACAAATTGAAATCAAATCAAATAAACTCAGTAAATATTTGTTTATCAGATTTATAGATTTTTATAATTAATGGTTTTAATTTTTAGACATTGGTTGTTCATATTGTATGAAATAAATATGAATAAAATATTAAAAATTAACCAATAAAATACAGATTAGATTGAATAACTTTAAATTCTCGACTAGTTTCGGATTATTAGCCCATTTTCAAGAAAATTTTAAATTTTAAATTCTTTTGAAAATTTAAAACTTGTCGAGAATTTAAAGTTATTCAATCTAATCTATGTTTTATTGGTTGATTTTTAATATTTTATTCATATTTATTTCATTTAACGAAACGTTCAGTCACCATTCATCTAGCGTATGGATAACTAGTGATGGCCATTTCGGTTTTTCGAACCTCATCAGACTAGTGTGGTATTTCATACTTATAGATTTTTGTTGAAAAAATCGAGAAAAAAATTGGATTTTGTTGTAAAAAAAAACGAAACTCGCGGAATAACTTAAAATTATAATCAAAATATTCGAAATGAATGGGAACATCAACTGTATGAATTTGAGCTACATAAAGTAAAAAGTTTTTGTACAGCAGGTGTGTAAAATTGGCTTTTGAAAAACGAGCGTGAAAATCATCCAAATTAGGGATTTTTTTTAAACAAGCACAAATGCTTAGTTTCAGTAATTTTATGAGTAGAATATGGATAAATTCTTCCTGGATTCCATGCCTTAAGTGGCAATGTTGTATCTAATTAGCGAGCAAGTTTATCTTGGTTTAATCAGCACCGCCTTTAAAAGCCTTAATCGGCGCGGTTTGTTTAAACCGTTCATGAATATCGGACCTGTAATTTGAATGCTTAAAAGAACGGAAATACATTTTTCTCGCGAAAAAATATCTACCCCTTGTTTCTTCTAATATATTCAAGAGTCTTTGAGATTTTTATTAGATTTTTTCTAAAGAAAAAAAAAATCAATGAAATTTCCCTTTTTTTTTTCGAGAAAAAAGTGTATTTTCATGAAAAAAAAAATGCAAAATTACTTAATATTACAACCAAAATGTTCGCAATGAATGGAAGAATCACCTGTATGGATTTGAGCTGGTTTAAGTAAAAAGTTTTAGTACAGCAGGTGTGTAAATTTGGCTTTTGAAAAACGGGCGAAAAAATCGTCCAAATTTGGTATTTTTTCTAAAAAAGCACAAAAGCTTGATTTCAGTAATTTTAGGAGAGAAATATCAATAAATACTTCCTGAATCTTATGCTTTAAGTCGCAATGTTGTATCTTTGTTGAGAGCAGAGTTACCTTAGTTTAATCAGCACCGCATATAAAAGCCTCAATCGGCGCGGTTTGTTTAAACCGTTCTCATAATACTGCATGTAAATTGGACCTGTCAGTTGAAATATGCTTGAAATACCGGAAATGCATTTTTCTCGGGAAAAATAACTATCTCTCGTTTCTTCTAATATATTCAAGAGTATTTGAGATTTTTTTTCAGATTTTTTCTAAAGAAAAAAAAAATTAATGATTTTTTTTTTTCAAGAAAAAATTGTATTTTCATGAAAAAAAAAAAGAAATTTGCGAAATTACTTAATATTACAAACAAAACGTTCGCAATGAATGGAAGGATCAACTGTATGAATTTGAGCTAGTTTAAGTGAAAAGTTTTAGTATAGCAGGTGTGTAAAGTTGGCTTTTGAAAAACGGGCGAAAAAGTCGTCCAAATTTGGTATTTTTTCTAAGAAAGCACAAAAGCTTGATTTCAGTAATTTTAGGAGAGAAATATCAATAAATACTTCCTGAATCTTATGCTTTAAGTCGCAATGTTGTATCTTTTTTGAGAGCAGATTTACCTTAGTTTAATCAGCACCGCATATAAAAGCCTCAATCGGTGCGGTTTGTTTAAACCGTTCTCATAATACCGCATGTAAATTGGACCTGTCTGTTGAAATATGCTTGAAATACCGGAAATGCATTTTTCTCGGGAAAAATAACTATCTCTCGTTTCTTCTAATATATTCAAGAGTCTTTGAGATTTTTTTTCAAATTTTTTCTAAAGAAAAAAAAACTCAATGAATTTTTTATCTCATTTTTTTTTTTTTCGAGAAAAAAGTGTATTTTCATGAAAAAAAAAGAAATTTGCGAAATTACTTAATATTACAAACAAAACGTTCGTAATGAATGGTAGGATCAACTGTATGAATTTGAGCTAGTTTAAGTGAAAAGTTTTAGTATAGTAGGTGTGTAAAGTTGGCTTTTGAAAAACGGGCGAAAAAATCGTCCAAATTTTGTATTTTTTTTCTAAAAAAGCACAAAAGCTTGATTTCAGTAATTTTAGAACAGAAATATCAATAAATACTTCCTGAATCTTATGCTTTAAGTCGCAATGTTGTATCTTTTTTGAGAGCAGAGTTACCTTAGTTTAATCAGCACCGCATATATAAGCTTCAATCGGCGCGATTTGTTAAACCGTTCTCATAATACCGCATGTAAATTGGACTTGTCAGTCCATGCTTTAAAAACAGGAAATGCTTTTTTTTCGGGAAAAATAACTATCTCTCGTTTCTTCTAATATATTCAAGACTTTTTGAGATTTTTTCAGATTTTTTCTAAAGAAAAAAATCAATTTTTTTCCGAGAAAAAATGGAATTTTGATAAAAAAAAAATATGTGGAATTACTTCATTTTATAACCAGTATATTCGCAATGAATGGAAGAATCAACTGTATGGATTTGAGCTACTTTATGGGAACGGTTATTGTACAGTAGGTGTGTAAATTTGGCTTTTGAAAAACAAGTGAAAAAATGATATATTTTTTTTTTTTAATAAACACAAAAGTATGACTTCAGCAATTTTACGAGTGAAATATGAATAAATTATTTCTGAATCTCATGCTTCAAGTTGCAATGTTGTATCTTATTAGAGAGCAAAGTTATCTTATATTAAATAAAAATGTTTCTTCCACTATGTATCACCTCCAAGTCGCCGAAAGATCCTCCCTAAGAATCCTTACCAAACTCAGGCATCCCAACAACCCACTTCACAATCCCTCCAACGAATTCCTTTATGAATCCACCCAAATCCCACCCATATCCCAGCGTATATTAGCCTTAAGTAAAAAATTTGCCAATAATTCTGATAATCTACCCCTTCTTACAAAATTCTGTATTCCCCGTAACCATAATATCCTTCCTAAATTCAAACATCCTACAATCACCATTCATCAATTCATTTGCGCAAATCATCAGGACAGTTCAGCTAGCTAGCATAGATTTTTCTTTAACTTCATCATAAATTCACGACAGGGCAGAAAGACCTCTGGTCGATAGCCCAGACAGACTAACACCTACATGTATTGTAATTATTTATATTGTTATATTGTTAAAATATCTATATAGTCTGAATAAAGATATATATATATATAAAAATGTTTTGAAAATAATTAATAAATTATTTCCACAGAGCTAAATGTGGAAATAATTTATTAATCTTATTATAGAGCAAAGTTATCTTATATTAAATAAAAATAATTTGAAAATAATTAATAAATTATTTCCACAGAGCTAAATGCAAGAATAATTTGTTAATTATTTTCAAATCATTTTTATTTAATATATTTAAATAACTGTGACCAAGTGAGTGAATATTCTTTTCTATTTAAAGTTATCTTAGTTTCATCAACACTATATTTGAAAGCCTCAATCGTCACGGTTTGTTTGAACCGTTCTCATAAGACCCCATGTAAATTGGACATTTCATTTAAAACGTGCTTGAAAACAGAAATGATTTTTTTTTCTCGGGGGAAATAACTAAGAGTTAACAGTATAGTTATTAAACTATGTAAAAAGTTAACCAACTAATTAGTCAACTATATCAAAAGTAAACCATATAGTTTGGAAATTATATGAAGAGTTAACCAACTAGATTCCATATTGAGCCATTTTAAAGCGCTAATTAGATTTCTCGTCAATGATGGCTAATAAATTGTTATTTCATTGTGATTTACGAAAATTTATTTATAGAAATAAACATTATTATTTGATCAATTTGTTTATGAATTTCAACACGGTTAAAAAAGTAATTCTAATTTCCGAATCGATGGAATGATTTATTACTAATTGACAACTAATTTAAAAATTCCGCAATATAAAACAAATGTATATTTGTTTGGAATTCCCGGGCAAATTATTTACATTATATGAATGGATCCTTTTCATGGGTACTTTAACGCGTGGAAACAGCGCGCCGTGCCGGTTTGAAATTTCCATGTTATTGGATTTCTCTGTCGTGTAATGATCCGCGAATTCGGGGATAAAAACGGGGAAGGGGCGCGCGCCCTCGGCCCCTATTTGTGCAACACCCGGCGCCTCCGCAGAGGCGCTTTTGTTATTGCATTTCAATGCGGATGGTAATTTCCTCCCTTTATTTATTTTTTATTAAATAACGCTCTTTTTTCCAGCAATGACATTATTGTTGTCGATTGGATTGTGTGTGTGTGCAGCGCGTGACAATATTTTATTAACCGATTTTTTTTTAGTTTTGTTTATATTACAAATGATTGTTTTGAAATGTTGGCTACAATTAGTTTCATGCGTGTTGACTGAAGTGTATATCTAATTATTTAAATAAACACTGTTTTAATTTAGTTATAAAACAATTTTAATAATAAATATGAAACAATAATTAAAAATCTACCAAATTTATATTGGGTCGTTACTGAATTTCAATAATGTCAAAATTATACCTATTACGCAAGAGAAACTTTATTTTCATAAATAAAACAAATAAAATAAAAATATTTTTTGATAAAAATTACAATAGATGCTCTATATGACCACCATTATTATTTAAACAAAAATTTATTCGCCTTTTTAAATTATTAAACACTCCTTGTAAATCTTCTTGAGTAATATTTCCTATTTCTTGTTGAATAGCCTCTTGTAATTCCTCAATACCATGTAAACGATTTTTATAAACTTTATTTTTAAAAAAAAACAATGGGTCAAATCCGGAGAACGAGCAGGCCATGTTCCACGACTAATCAGTCGATCTCCAAGATATTTAATTGTTTCTTCTGCAATGTGTGCTGGTGCTCCATCTTGTTGAAACAACCCCTCTCTCAGTTCATCATCGTGCAACTCTTCTAAAAAAGGTTGTAAGATGTTGTTTCGATATCTTTCGCCATTTATGGTATCGTTCAAGAAAATGGGACCAATTAATCTTCTTCTTGAAATGACAACCCATACGCCAATTTTTAAAGGATGCAACGCAGTTTCAATAAATTGATGTGGATTTTCAGTATCCCAGTATTCTATAATATTGGCTAATAACATAACCTGATAAATGAAACCAAGCTTTATCAGACGTAAATGTCAAATATAACATATCATCATTTAAATTTTCGTTAAACCACTCGCAGTATTGGATTCGAGATCTCCAGTCAGCGACAAACAATTCTTGCACTACTGTCATTTTATATGGATGCATACGAAGGTTTTTTTTTTCAATGCTTTATGACAAGTTCCAACAGAAAGACCTAAATAAGTGAACTAATTTAGAAATTCAGTTGGAAATAAGTTTTTGTCGACATGCCAGTTTGAAGAGAAAGTTTCGCTACAGATTTCTGCGGATTAACTTCCATTCGGCCACGAATAAATTATATATTATGTATATAAATTACAATGAAAAAAAAAAAAAAAAAAAAACAAAAAAAAAGATCTACTTCAATTTAGTAATATAAAATAAAAAGAGTGATGATTCACATATTTGCAGTTATTTAAATTACAATGAAATAATAATGGCCAATTTTCTGGCAATGATCCTTGTTTTATTTCATTGGAATTTAAATAATTGCAAATGTGTGAATCATCACTGTTTCATTTTATTTCAATGTCAATACAATTCATTTCATGAAATTCATGCTTGGGTGTTTGCAGTGGGTTGAGGGATTAATTGTATCTTTATTGATGTGGATAAAGAAGAATTATGTGCATCGTGGAAAAGGATTAAAAGTTAAAATTTATTGGGGTTTATTGATATTCTCCATTTCGCAAACGAAATTTGTATAAATTGTTTTTATTTTTTAACACTGTTGGGCACCCCGTTGACTTCCCTTTACAAATGCAGTGCTTTCCTTCAAAACGCAATACAAGAATTCGCTTATGATGACCAAATGTATTATAATTGATCACGACTTCAGGAAATTCTTCAGTAAATTGATTAACTGTAGCGAATATGACCAAGAACCATTCGGATATGCGAAAGTGCGCCTTTATTATTATATTCCGGTGTAAACATTTTAATTATCTCTCTAAAAAAATATCCTCAAAATTGTGTGACACGTAATTTTCGCTATACTTAAATCAAATAACCATAAATAAGTTGATTAGCTCTAACAAGAACAAATTTTTTCAATGGAAGTACGTACTGTGGATAAATGAGAAAAACACAAAATATACCAACTGATATAAACGAAATGAGAATGCTAATAGGTAATTCGATGTTACTGACAATCCTAAATAGTAAAAATAACTTGCGATGTTTTGGCGTGCTTTTTGAAAACGTACGATCATTTATGAAGACCCTGTATATATAATTTCTACATTGCAGGTAGAAAGACCGACGGTCGATAGCCATTTTCTGAAGTATATCAATTTGTTAATAATTAATATTTTATAATATATAAAAACAATCATATAATGTAATAGAAATAAATATTTAATAATTAAATAAGTTCATACTATGTTCCAAAATTAGTTCTATCTACCATAGGTTTTTCTGCCTTTATCAATTATATAATTGGAAATATATAATATATATATAATATAATATAATAAATATATATATAATGTAAGCGGTATTACATTATGTTTTTAATTATTTAATACAGGCTACAATTGTTTAAATATTAAAAATATTAATAGAAAAAATATTCACATGGTCACAGCTATTAAAAATAAAATAAATAATAATAGTTTGAAAATATCTAATAAATTATTCTCTCTTTGGCAGAAAGACTCATGTTCGATAGCCATTTTCTGAGGCTTAACTAGAGGTTTATAATTGTAATGTAAATATTGTAATGTAATTTAACGGATTTCTCAGAAATAAAGATTTTCTATATATATATATATATACAGAGAGGTTTTTTTATCAGTATACATTTCCCCTATGTATACCAGCAAAAAACGCGAGTCAAACGCATTGAACCGATTAATGTGTGTATGTTTAGTTGACTATTTGGCATATGTGTGTTCAGTTGCGTGTTATAGGCAACTAAATACACATACGTTAATGCATTTGACTCGCGTATTTTGCAGGTACACATATGGGAAATGTATACTGATAAAAAAGCTCTCTGTATATATATTCTCTCTTTAATTACTGTGACATTATTGACTCACGTTACATCAATTTGATAATGCCGCGTTAATGATGTTAAAACTATTATGACTAAATAAATTTCAGTTATACAAACACTTTTAAAAAGATTTTTCACACACAACATCGCCGTTTGATTAGAACAACGATGTATAACAAATTAGAAGTCGTAAATTTAATAAAACTTTGATTTTTAAAATCAATAAATTTATTAAATATTTTTTAAATTATTTTTATTTAATTTATTAAAAATATGAATTCTATTAAAGATGCAGAATAATTGTTTCATGAATAAATTATCTACTATCTACTATTTACTAGTGCTCTTTTAGTCTGCGATTTTTTTGTCATTAATATTTATTTCATTTTTATTTAAAAAAAAAAATACGCAATTTAAGTCTAATAACTTGCTAATAGCGCGTGCATCCTTTCCCGTCACGGTTAATTAATTATTTTTAAGACTGCCTATCGCGAGACTGTCGGGGGCAGTCCTCGGCGCGCGGGGTGGGGGGGGGGAAGGAAAGAGGGAGGTTTGATTATAATCTGACGTTTTAAAATAATTAAAAGCTCCCGAGCCAGCCAGCGCAAAGTGGCGCAACAATTTTATTAAAAATAATTGCGCCCGTATCAATCTCAATTTTGACGCGGAGAGAGGAGAAGCGCTTAATTATTCAAACCGCCCCTCCACCCCATCTCACACACTTTTCTTCTCGTTTAATCCCCAAGAAATCACGATGAAAATTGGGAAAGTGTAATGCACCGAAATAATAAAAAAAAGCTTTTGTTTATATTTTCAATCAATTCGTTAATTCCAGTAATAATAAGAGCTTTTACTATCCATAAATACTTTATCCGCATCTTTAATTCCTTCTACAAAATATAATATATTAAAACTAATAATTTAATTTTATGCAAGGCTGATAAGGGAAATACAATAATTATAATGGATAAAATAGACTACATTGAAAAAACAGAGATATTATTTAATTCAGAAAATTTCATGATAAAACGAGTAGATTCCCACAAACAAATTCCAGGAAGAAGTAAAAAAAACATTGAAAAAATGTCCCAACTTAAGGTTGCGGTTTAGTGGAAAGAGATATAGTAAAATGGAAATAAACGTTTGAAAATAGAGCTATTCTTTTGGATTTCATAATATGAATGTGTATTTACATTTTTTATCTACCAAGTATAAAGTATCAGTCTAAATAAAAAATAAATCGTTAATTTTCGTGTATTACAACAATTTACTAGTTTAAGTTAAAAAAGAAAATTGTAAGATATAATGAAATTAATACGTCATGACTGCTAAGTTATTTGAATGCAGAATTTAGTGAAATCGTTTAAATTTTCATTGCACAAGTTTTTATTAGCAAAAATTTAATTTAAAATTTGCTATAAATTTGAATAATTGTCCTTATTTTTCATAATTATTTTTCACAGAAACTAAACATTAAAAAAATTTTTAATTTATCTGATGAAATTCCTGCTTATTTTAAGATTATTTTAATGTATAATACAATATTGTTCATTGATCACAACAACAATCTAACTCAAATTAGTGATTGCCCATATTTGTATAGCTATCTCTTTCTTTTAAACCGCACCCTTAATACGAGAAAAGACAATTTATAAATTAATAATGATGAATTTCAAAGCGCCGGTTCTTTATGGACTACCAAAAATCCACAAATAAAATATGCCTATGCATCCTGTGGTGTCATATTTGTATGCCCCAACATACAAGTTATGTAAATTATTAAATAATATAATTCCGCAATTTATTAATTTTAAGCCAAACCATACAATAAAAAAATTCAATAGATTTAGTCAATAGCCTCAAAATCCCCCACAATGCAAAATTAATATCAATTGATGTCAAACGTTTATTTACGTCAATCCCAAAAATAGAGCTTAAAAACATTCTTAAAAAAAACATATACAGGACACCACCCATAACGAAAATGAAAAATAGGAGTTAATCAACCTCATTAACATTTGTTTAAATCAATGTTATTTTGAATTTAACGATAAAATATACATACAGCAGGATGGTTTGCCTCTGTCTCCTTTAATGTCGGAAATATTTATGAATAATTTTGAACATAAATTACTAAAAATGCCAGAAAGTAGACACATAATTTGTTGGAAAAGATATGTTGACGACATTTTGTGTATTTGGTCTGGAACATTAAGACAATTACAGTCATTTACTTCATTTTTAAATGCATTAAATAATAACATACAATTTACAGCAGAGATGGAGAACGATAATACCCTAAACTTTTTAGACTTAACCATAAAAAAACAACATAACAAATTAATATATAAAATCTATCGAGAAGAAACTTGTACCGATACAATAATCCCATCCTGTTCTAACACGCATCATCAAATAAAATATAGTACTTTCCAATCCCTTTTACATAGGTTAATCAACATTCGGATGAGTAAAGATGACTTTCAAACAGAATTAAACATAATCTTCTTTATGTTGGTTGTTGGTCGTGGAGACTTTAATTATTTAAATAAATATACTTGTCCTTTCTCCTACTTATTTTTTTTTAATTTTTTTTTATTTTTAGGAGAAAGGACAAGTATTTTTATTTAAATAAAATATTAAACATGATTAAACTAATAGCAAAAAAATAACGGATATGATAATCAAATTATAAACAATTTTAATAAATGAAACACTTTTTTACTTTGTTTGTATAACTCGGAGTGTTTCATTTATTAAAATCGAATTACAATGTATAACAAAGTAGAAGCCTCAACAATTAACAAGATTATAAACAACCTACTCAGAAAGAAAAAAACAAAATCAATTGCGGAAGTATTCTTATGCCGCCGACGAGATAGAAAAGAAAATATATTACAAATTAGAATATGTTAAAAACGTGTCAGAAAAAATAAAAGATGTAACTAAGGGAAATAATTTTAATGTTATTTTGACAAACTCATCAAATTTAGGAAAAATGTTAATCAATAATAAAATAAGAAGTTTATCAAACATTAAAAAAAGTGGAATTTATGAAATTAAGTGTGATACGTTTTATATTGGACAATCGGAGCGGTCATTCGAAAGAAAATTAAAGGAACATAAAAATGACATTTTAAACAAAAAGCAAACCACTGGTTTTGCGAAACATTGTATTTCTAACAACCATTTTTTCAATAAAAATTATTTCAAAATGTTATACTCAGGTAATAAGGGATTAACGTTAAATTATTGGGACGCTCTCGTGTTAATCGCACCGTCTATTAAAATCGCGGCCTTAAGATAAATTTCTTTTGAATAACACAGCTGTAATTTCCGTGTCGTTTAAATTTAAACCGCGCAAATATTTTCCGATTATTCCATTATTTCCGCCTCCCTTAAAGGTGCGCCTTTATATCCATTCATCTTCCTTTTCGTATGTGCAAGTGTATTTGTGTGTGTAGGAAAAGTTTCCACCATAAATTCCAACTAAATGCCCGTTTAATGGGTCGACGAGGGCCCCCCTCTGCCCAAAAAACAAATAAGTTACAGGGCCAAAGTTTAACTGGAGAGCGGTATAATTGAACAGTTTGTTTGGAAATGAGGGCGCGGAACGGTCACCTTTTTCAGCCGCCCCCCTCGGGCCGAACGGCGACGAAGGCGACGGAAAAGAGGGGAGAGAGCAACAAGTTGCGTGAAAAAAAATAAAAATGAGATGGAATGGAATAAGGAAGAGATTGTTTGTCTTTGCAAGGAAGGAGGGATGTGATGTGATGTGGAAGATGATTCGGGGCAGATAAATCTTATTGATTGTTTCTTTTTTTTTAAGGAGGAAATTAAATATAAATAGAAAAGAGTATATTACTATAGATGGCCTTATAACAGGTTATGATATGATTTCTTTAAAAAAAAAACACACTTATTGTTAAGGAAATTCAAATGTTTTTTTATTTAATGTGAAGTACAATCGATACAATTAAGTTCTAAATAAAACGTCATTAAAATGGCTTCCACGACTTCTTCTGCAGGAACGAATTCGATGAACCCAATTTTCGAGCATTTTTTCCACTAAATCAAGTCGTATGTAATGAATAGCGCGTTCAATATTAACTTGTAAAGCTTGAAGAGAGTCTGGTTTATTTCGAAAGACCAATGACTTCAAATAACCCCACAAGAAATAGTCTAATGGTGTTAAATCACACCTTCTTGGAGGCCATTTAATATCACAATTTCTTGAAATAATCGAAACTCCAAACATTTCTCGCAATA
Organism: Philonthus spinipes; assembly: GCA_963082785.1. Classification (NCBI taxonomy): domain Eukaryota; kingdom Metazoa; phylum Arthropoda; class Insecta; order Coleoptera; family Staphylinidae; genus Philonthus; species Philonthus spinipes. Next base: position 13,622,229 of record OY720311.1, read on the forward strand.
ATTCAATTGTTGCATTTGCTGTGTGGCATGTAGCCCCTTCTTGTTGGAACCAAATGTTGTCAAGATCAACTTCTTCCAATTTCGGCCATAAAAGGTTGGTTATGATCGATCTATACTGCTCTCCATTGATAGTAACGGTTTTACCATCTTCATTTCGAAAGAAGTACGGACCGATGATTCCACCAGACCAAACACCACACTAAAATGTCAATTTAGGTGAATGTAATGGTTTTTCTTGAATAATTTGTGAATTTTCTTTGCACCAGAATCGACAGTTTTGTATATTTATCGCACCACTCAGATGAAAGTGAGCCTCATTGGAGATGATTTTCTTAAAAAAAAAAATCGTTATCGTTTTCAAGGCAAAATTAGCAAATTCACGGCGTTTACGTTGGTCCAATAGCTTCAGTTCTTGAGTGAGAACAATTTTATATGGATGCAAACGCAAATCCTTTTTCAAAATCCGCTAGATTGTGGTTTGAGACAATCCCAATTGTTGAGAACGTCTTGGAATCGATAAATTGCGATCTTTAGCAACACTTGCCTGAACGGCAGCAATATTTGCATTACTTCGAGCGGTTCTTTGTCTTATTGGCACTTTAACATTATGTAAAGAGAACGTACGCTCACAATTTTCAACAATTCGACGAATAGCGAGTACACTTGGACGATTATTTTATATATAATCTAAAATGCCTATCTACCATAATGGTGGTGTAGGGGTGGGTTTTCTTGGTTAATTATTATTCATATGTACAAATTTTGCCTATTATTTTTTGTTTCTTGCTAGTCCTTTCGCTTCTGCCCACGTTTTCCCTCGTTTTTTCCAGAATCTCCTGTATGATCTTATCCCAGGTCTGTCGTGGTCTTCCTCTGGTTTTTCTTTTTCCTACTCTTGCCTGCCATATTTGTTGCACTGGTTTTGTGCTTCCCATTCGTTCTAGATGTCCCCACCAGCTGAGCTGTCTTCTTTCTATAAATTCATCCAGCGGTTCTATTTCTAATTTCAGTGTTTCTCATTTTGTCCATTTTTGTGACTCCCTGACTCTCCGTAGGTACTTCATCTCTATCGCCTGTACCTTGCTCTTTTCTCCTCTTGTTAGTGTCCACGTTTCACATCCGAATGTCAGTACTGGTCTAAATATTGCTTTGTATACTTTTATTTTGGTTTTACGTGATATTTCTTTCTTGTTGATATTTATCATTGCGTAGTAGAGTTTGATCGTTTTTTCTATTCTGCTGTTCAATTCTGTTTCCTGTTTTCCATTTCTTGTTATTTCTACTCCTAAATATATGAAAGTATCTACTTGTTCTATGTGTGTGTCCTCTATCTTTATATTCATATCTATTAGTTTATATTCATATCTATTAGTTCTCCTATCATATTCCTTCAGTGTGTCATTCCATATATTCAGGCTTTCTTGAAGTTCTCTCTCTTCGCCAGCTATTATTACTATATCATCTGCGAATGCCCCTTCTGAGATTTCTATTCTTTGCATGTTTCTATGTCCGATTAGTAGTTTCTTAGTCTTGTTTGTGCATTTTTTTATTATTTCGTCTATGTATATGATGAATAATGTTGGGCTCAGTCCTCCCCCTTGTCTTAATCCTTCATTTGTTCTAAAAGCTTCTGACTGTTGGTTATTTCTAATTACAATGTTGGTATTTGTGTTGCATATTTCTTTTATTATGTTAATTAATTTGTTGTTAATTCCTCTCTTTCTTAGTATTTCCCATAATTCTTTTCGTTTCACTAAAATGTCAATTTAGGTGAATGTAATGGTTTTTCTTCAATAATTTGTGAATTTTCTTTTCGTTTCACCCTGTCAAACGCTTTTTCCATATCAATGAATCCAAGGTACACATTTTTCCTCTGTTGTTGACATTTTTCTGTTATTTGTTGTAGTGTAAAGATATGGTCTTGGATGCTTCTCCCCTTTCTGAAACCACTTTGAGCCTCATGTAGTGTTGGTTCTATGATTTTTCTGAGTTTTGTGTCAATAATTTGTTCAAATATTTTCATAGCTGTATTTAATAGTGTTATTCCTCTATAGTTTTGACACGCTTTTTTTGTTGGACGATTATTACGACCATAAAATGGCAAAAACGCACGAAAAGTTGCAATTGGAGAACGATTATTTTGATAATAAAACTGAATAATTTGTAAACGTTGATCTTGTGAATGAATACAATAAAAAATAAATTGCAGATCATGACATATTAAAAATGGCCGAAACGTCACTTCAAAATCATATCATCCCTATTGGAAAACCTTATATTAAGTAACGTTCCTTTTGCTGTTTTTGCATTAAATTCTTCTGGGATCAAAATTTGCTGCATGATGCAATATTTCATTGATATGCAACAGCAGGTGTACATTGTGTAATTCAATTTCCGGCTTGGTATTTTCCCGGGAAGTAGTTGTTTTAATCTGCATTTGTTTAACGTACATACGTAACGTAAGTAAAAATGTCACAGAGCTAAATGTGGAAATAATTTATTAATTATTTTCAAATCATTTTTATTTAATTTATTTAAATAACTGTGATAGCCTTGGGTCGATAGCCTATGAAAGGACAACCTCAAATTATATACCGTATTATACTATACAATACTGTCCTTAATATAATGTAAAAGTCCCCTGAATAAAGATATTTGTATATATAATAATAATTTAATAATATTATTAATTTTATACATCGTCCTAATTGTTGATCGGTTGCGTTACGTAAACACACCTTAAATCCACCGCACCGGTATTTGGAACAAACATGATCGAAACGACCGACCGAAAATACTCACTTATTCAAACCCACGCCTCGCATTCGAATAAATTTCTTCCGCCACTTACGCTTCCAGTAATTGCTTCAAATTCCTTACAAGAAAAAAAACATAAACAAACAAAAACAAAGTCCACGCGCGAATAAACAGAATCGTAAATCTCCGAAAAAATACGAGGCTTCCCATTCGCTTTAATATTTATTTATATTTTATATTTTTTTGGGATGAGTGATTTGTTTTTCTAATCCGGAAAGACAGCTGAAATTTCGAGCCAGCGCTGAAACCGTGAAAGATGATGATGTATGATATGGCGTCGCGCTGGGAACTTTTCTTCCCGTGCATAATTAGGCGTAATTAATTCATGCGTGTGTAAGGGAGCGTAAATTAACGCGACGTCTGTTTTCATGTGATTAATAATATCTTTTTTTGTGTCTCTTTATGTTGCCGCAAAAATACTGCTACATACACCGCTCCGTTATTAAAAAAAATATTCAACACTCTATGAAGGTTTTTTTTTTAATGAAACAATTGGTTTTCTCAGATCAAAAATGTGTTCCATTATGCAATATTTTATTGATGTGCAACAGCAGGTGTACATTATGTAATTCAATGTCCGGCGGAGTATTTGTCCGGGAAGTAGTTGTTTTAATATGCATTTGTTTAACGTACATACGTAACGTAAGACAAAAGTCACAGAGCTAAATGTGTAATAAATTATTAATTATTCAAATCATTTTTATTTAATATATGTTCAAAATAATCTAGAAAATATTTATATAAAATAGTCTCCCAATAATGTTAAGCATGGCATACTGTGCTTAACATTCTGTTTGTAACGGTATCCACATCTACTCTTCCCAAAAGACAAAATGATCAAGAGGACGCTGGAGCTTGCGAAAATCACAAAACTCTTTGATTAACTATAAGAGCGAAAGCAGTACAATAAGCCAAATGGCTGCAGTGCTTGGACTAACTTACTTTTCATATGGTCCCCCTCAAAAAAAAAACATTTGAAACTTTCAATAGATTGTAAGAAATATATTATTACCTTAAAATCAATCAACAATGCTAAGAAGCATAGCAAGAGGCAGGTACTGATCAGGCCATTACAGAATACTGTCAATAAGTTCTTCTATTAAATAAAAATTATTTGAAAATAATTAAGAAATTATTTCCACATTTAGCTCTGTGACTTCTGACTTACGCTACGTAAGTACGTTAAACGTGTATTTGCTCGGGAAGTAGTTGTTTTAATAAAAATACCTAAGTACTTTAGGTAACGTAAGTCAATAGTCACAGAGCTTAATGTGGAAATAATTTATTATTTTCAAATCATTTCTATTTAATTTATTTTAATAACTGTGATCAAGAGAATGAATACTCTTTTCTATTTAAATTAGTTATTGTTTTCACTACTTTTTATATATACGGAGTTATTCAATCTCAACGAAGCGGAGTATTGTGGGCCACCCTTTAACATTAAGTTTTAATATAATTGCTTAACTAAATCAAATAATTTGTTTTTTGTGCAAATGAATTTAACATCAAAATTTCAAAAAGAAAATCCCGTTTTTTTTTTCTCTAATTAGCGACGTTTATTTTTTTTTTTTGTTTCTTTTCCCGTCGATTCGTTCATTTCTTCCTTTTTCGCGGATTGAACACGAAGGGTATTAAAAATTAAACGCCGCTTTCATTTGATTCGGCAGTTTGTATTCCCCTGTAAAACGATGAAAGGGAAATGTTAATTAGCCGCAGTCCTGTTATTGTTTATTCATTCGCCCTCTTAAGTAATATTTACTTCCTTTTTCTTTCTTTTCACGTTTTAAAGAGGGATCGGAATAATTCACAATCGGAGAAAAGAAAAGGAAATAATTATTTGTACAGAAATGTTTACGGGTTGGAATTAAACTACAATTCTGTATACATAAAAAAACTCGAAAGACTGTACTCAACAATCCAGCGCTGATTAAGTTTCATATGAATAGAAAAGAGTATTCATTCTCTTGGTCACAATTATTTAAATAAATTAAATAAAAATTATTTGAAAATAATTAATAAATTACTTTAACATTTTTTTAATTATTTATTAATTATTTTCAAATCATTTTTATTTAATTTAAACAGTTTCATTTTAAAAATTCGATTGATGAGGCTGTTATTAGGTGAAGCTCCATTTTAAAACACTTTATGAAGTAAAACGCAATTCGTTTTTGATAAGTTTCACAACTTTATTGTAAAAACACCGCTACAATTGTTTCGGCACTCAGTATCATCATCAAATTAAATTAATTACACAAAAAGTACAGTTGTGAGAAAAAAAAACACAAATAAATATATATTGTTCAGTTTTTTTGAAACAATTATTAATAAATATATAAATTTAGATGAAGAATGGGTAAAATTAAATTAATTACATAAAAAGTACAGTTGTGAGAAAAAAAAACACAAATATATATATATTGTTCTGTTTTTTGAAACAATTATTAATAAATATATAAATTTATTTAAAAAGCAAGGGCGTACATTACATATTACAGAAATCAGTGAGGGCACAAACAATAATGTTCAATTACATAAGAAATTACATTTATGTGAAAATATAAAAAAAAATAATTCTCCTCTTTTAAACTTATAACTTAAAAGAGGAGAATTATTTTTCGTTGATTTGAGCATTTAATAAAACATTTTTCTTTCTAAATTTATTTCTTTTTGTTCCAAGTGATTTAGTTTTTTACTTTTTCCGCACGGACTTATTTTAAATGTTTGTATAATTTTAAGAAATTGAGCTAGAAGCAAAAATGAAATAGAATCTAGTTACAATAATAGAATTTCACTGTACATAGGGAAAACAAAAGATTTGTCATTACACCTATTAATATAAGTGTCAAAATTAACTCAATTCAAAGTTTTTTTTTTTTATAAAAATAAAACTCACATAAACGTAAATCTAAACGATTACAAAAAGAATAACAGATCTAGAAACAAGAATTGGTTTGGTACAGTGATGTTATAAATGCAGTAGAAATTACGCTACAGGATTACGAAGATTTAGAATGCAAATGCCGTAATTTGATTAGGAAATTTGGAATAACAGCTCTGTAATTGATCTTCCGAAAACAGGAAGACTGAGGATTAGTCATATCCAAGTTGGAAGATTTGGGGAGCATTAGGGAGAAAATTGGTGCAATTTAAAAAGAAGTATGAAATAAATATGAATAAATTATTAAAAATCAACCAATAAAACACAGATTAGATTGAATAACTTTAAATTTCTCGACTAGTTAAAGTTATTCAATCTAATCTGTGTTTTATTGGTTGATTTTTAATAATTTATTCATATTTATTTCATACAATATGGACTACCAATGTCTAAATATTAAAACCATTAATTATATTAAAAAGAAGTGTTGAATAACGCTGTGTATAATTTGGAGGAACAGTTGATGATTTTGTAACAACAAAGTGGAAGTGACATCGAATATTTACGATAACGAATTGTCGACATAATAATTTCATTATTTAAGTAATTCTGTAATTTTTTGGTTAATTTACAATGAAGTTTCATTTGTAATTTAAATAACTGCAAATGTGTGAATCATCTTTGTTTCAATTTATTTAATTTGGTTAATTTATTAAAAATATATAATGCGTTCAAATATATCCCTTACTTTTTGATAACCATGTATATACTTCAGCTAATTCTTAAACATTTGTGTTACCCATACCAAACATATTTTGCCAAATTTTCATCATTGCTAATTATATGAGTAAAATGCATTATATTTGTATCACTATATATTCGCTTACTTATGTTTTTATTTGGTGTTCGGGTGTCTCTTTCGTTCCAACACAGTTTTTGAGCTTTATGATCTGAGATATGACTTTCAAGAACTATTGCAGTGTAATCACGTATTAAATTTGTAATTATATTGGCTATAGTGGAAGATTTTGTAATAGTAATTCTAGTTGGTTCTATAATAGTGAGTTTAGCATTATAAGAGGTCAGCAAATTTTTCAATTCAAATGACTCCGGTGAGCTACTACTTGTATCTATGTTAAAATCCCCTGTCACTATTTATTAGATCAAATACATTTTCAAGTTTTTTTTTTAAGTTCACAATAAAGATACTGCGAGTTTATACTGATCGATCGTATGCATTTTGAGTTGCTCCTCCGTTTGCCAGTGTTCTGTTATTGTAAGGACTTTGCAGTCCGTTTGTATTTTAAGAAAATCCTCCAACTTTAGCGTGCTTTGTGCAATTGATTTAACATTTAAATGATTTACTGAGGTTTTATTGAAGTCTATCGATTTTTTATTATTTGTAGTTTTATATCTATTTGTATTTTGAATTACTGAGGTTTTATTGAATATCGATTTTTTATTATTTGTAGTTTTATATCTATTTGTATTTTGAGGGTATTCCATTGTTGTTGAATTTTTCTTTTTTTTTTCTATCCAGGACAAACAAGGATTTATGCAGACATCTTCGGGCCAGATTTCGGGCTGTTTTAACTATGTAATATTTTCCGCGCTATCAGAAACTTTAAACGAGGAATATGCAATCGGATATTTCGACTGCATTTTTTTCGCATTTAACATTTAGAAATTTCTCAGATAAGTATTTTTTCAAATTTGTTGTTGTTAGTTGCGGATCGAATCTAAATGCACGTATGTGCTCTAGCTTTTATACTTCTTTAATGGATGCATTTTGTGCCGCTCCTCGAATCGTCTGGTACGTTTTTTCCTTTTATTGATAACAATTTCGTAACCGTCTGATGTTTTTAAAGTTGATGTTTTATTTATCGGTGTTTAATGTCCAATTTACGATTAACGTTTTCTTAACTATTTTTAGAATTTCCGGCCACCTCCTGGACAGAATTTGATATCGGCGAAAATAAATTAATGGGTTTTGCAGATTCCTTGTGTAGCAGGTTTGGTTTATTTTTATTTCCATTTGTAGGATCTTTGAGGGTTATGATATTATACATATCCTTAGAGGATATGTATAATATCTTAGGAAACCTACAACATGAAATCATAACCCTCAAAGATCCTACAAATGGAAATAAAAATAAACCAAACCTGCTACAAAAGAAATCTGCAAAACTCATTAATTTATTTTCGTCGATATCAAATTCTGTCCAGGAGGTGGCCGGCAATTTTTTATTGAATTCAGCATAACTTAGCGAATTTTGATCGATAGGTATTTGTTTATTTCGGATTGAATTACGTATTCTCGGAATCTCTTCTACGCAGCCATCACATATCCATTTAAAATTTGTGCTCTCTGTGGATCAGTCCGTTTGATTACACATGACAGGTGATACTCTGATTCACATATGAAGCACTTTATCAACTCAGTTCTATTTATCATATTTATACCGTGCACAGAGCACAGAGCGCCGGAAGGTAGATCTACTACTAAGTGTTTCTCCTAAAATAATTTGAAAAAAAATATTCTCTTTCTAATAGCAATTCAAGATTTACTAAGTAAATGCAAAGGTGAGAGGAAAGTATGCTGCTTGCAAGGGCTAGGTGTGGATCGGAGGAGAGAGGGAGAAAAGAGTGGATGGGGAAAGGTATATAAGATGTTTTTTATGTGGTAGGGGCAAAAACACGTGGTTGAGATCGCTTCTTTGTTGCTGATATGGATTTTTATGCCAATAAAGGTATTCTTGCAAAAAAAAAACAAATATATATTGAAACAATTACTTCCCGGGTAAATACCCACTCCAAATTGAATTACAGAAGAGATATTTTCCGTTGCATCTCAGCAATGCTGATAAAGCAACAATTAAAAAAAAAATATTTCATACACACAGAATTAACCATTTTTTATAAAGTTTATATATTTTTTTAAAAGTTTAACTTTAATTTTTTAAAGTTTATTTTTATATATTTATATAAAAAGTTTTATATAAAAAAATAGTGAAACAAAAACCAAGTATTTTATATAATATTTTAAATTAGTGTTAAAATTAACCATGTATAAAAGGTTATCATAAGCAATTTGTACAGCCAAATGCCAATTTTGCGTATGCGCACAATTCATAAAAACACAAACGATCTGTTAGAAGCTGATACAATGGAATTGTGTAATAGAATGTTTTAGATATTTTTTATTCATTTTTAATTAGTTGTCTCTAATCCAATTTTTGATAAATGAATTAAAGTAATTAATAACTCCCTTAATTTAAAATGCTTATAAATCTAATAATATATAAACTACACAGCACCTTGGATCGATTTAGAACATACATAATAAAGAGGTTATAAAAGGTTATCATAATTTAAATCTTTGTGAAAATATATCTAATTGTCTTAATAAAAGTAGTACCTTAAATTAAATGTCCATTAATACATTTTTTTTGCAATTGATATAAAAGTATTTTTTCACAATTGAAACATTTTATAACATTGTTTGTATATATAAAAAAAAGATTCATAAAATTGTTTTTCTGGATTATCAGGAAAGTTCTAGCTAGTATAGATTATTATTGATATTATCATTAATTGATGACGGGGATAACATAAAAGTGCATAATTTTAAATAAATATTATTGTTAATTTAATTGGATTTTCATATAGAGGGGAAATTATCTGTAATTAAATTTAATTCATTTTTTACTTTCCCCGGACCCCTGTCCAAGGGAAAGTATTGTGATCGTGAAAATTTTCGAACCGCCAATTTCAACAAATATGCACGTTTTGAGGTCCCCTGAGTCCATTCCATCGAGTTTTGAAAAATGTCTGTGTGTGTGTCTGTGTGTTTCCGCGATAGCGCCTAAACGGCTAAATGGATTAAGCCCAAACTTTATATCTAAGCTTTATATAACAGTGGAATGATCTGAAAAGCTTTTAGTTAGAATCAAAACTCATTAAGTGCAACTTTACTCTTAGCAATTTTTCATTTTTTAATTCGGATAGAAAAATGTTTCAAATAAAAGTTTTAGATCTTGGAAAATAAATAATTTCTGTTATAAAACTTTTATTGTAGGACCTCCGGTTTTCATTTTATTAGCATTTATCTGATAAATTCCCTTAGAGATTTTAATTATTGAAATAATTATTTTAATGAGAAATAAAACGTCAAAGTGCTGTAAAATTCAACTTATCATTCGCAAACGCCTCCGGTTTGCAAAAATGAAGAAGAGTGAGGAGGAATGATTTTAACCTATTGTTAGGTAAGAAATAACACACTTAATTACAATATTCTTCTAAATACCCGGCTTTAACTTTAAAAGATAACAATCAATTTTTTCTATTAATCATTTTGCTTCCCTATTAAATTTTCTATCAGAAACTTATTTGACCGTATTCACCGGGGAAAGTGCCTTGATGGACACATCACCATTTTTTTTATTTTTGTATATCCACAATTAACCCTAATTAAACAATACCCCACCAATTAATCAACCCAGTAAAAGCGTATTTATAGACGCACACAAAAGCACTGTGTTTAATAATTAGCTATAATTGATCATCTGTTTGGATGTAAACGTCCCTCTCAATTATTTAAAATTGCGACTGCACACACTGATAAACAAACAAGCAAGCAAGCAAGCAAGCAGGCAGGCAGGCGAGCGCACACATCCAACCCTCCAACCACCCCCTGGACGCGGCGGAAAGCGCACACCGAGCGAGGGTTAATTAATGAGCGGAGGCCGTTTCTGAGCGCAAACAATTACCGTACGAGGAACGGGGTGGATGGGATGTTCGGCCGAACCGGCGAACGGTTATTCCTCTAATTAAACGACCCCATTATTACGACGGACGTCTCTTTGTCTGGACCCCCGCAACGCCAAGAAAATCACCAGAAACAACAACAAGTAAATTAATACCTAATTGGAGCCGGGAGAACGTTATTTTATTCCCTCTTAGTTTTCTCCGGTTGCTCTCTTTTTTTTTGCGTTTTCGCAAACACGTGTTTTCCACGTTAATTCAGTGAATTAACTCGACGCCGAGATGTATTTATTCGTCGTGTAAACACCCTCCTGGGTGGAATGGTTTTGTTTTGCGGTTTAGAATAAACACGGTCAGTCCGTCCGGTTTTATTAAGCACACTCCCGCGGTTTGGGTTCATATTATTGCCCTCTCGGCTTCATCAAATTGTTATTCGTTTAACGACATCAACACTTCACGTTTAACAACCCGGGTGTTTAATTAATCCATCCCCCACATCGAATAAATACACTTTTAGTGCTTGCGATTAGATTAAGCTTTCGTTTTTATTATTAATTGATTTATTTTTTAAATAATAAAATTATTAATATTATAGATAATCAAGGCTTCTACTTTGTTATGCATTGTTTTAAGTTTTAATTAAACACTGATTCATCTTGTTTTTATAACTTTTATTGTAAATAGAAAAGAGTATTTACTCACTCGATCACAGTTATTTAAATAAATTATATAAAAATGATTTAAAAGTAATTAATAAATTATTCTCACATTTAGCTCTGTGATTTTTTACGCAAGCACGTTACACAAATGCACATTAAAACAACTACTTCCCGGGCAAATACCCACGCCGGACATTGAATTACATAATGTACACCATCTGTCCATCTGCAAAGCATTGACAAGGATTTTTATTAAATCGCAAGTAAAAGCCACAATTTTGTTGATATTTAATAGATGAGATCTGTTTTTTTTAATAATAATAAAATAAAAATATTTTATAAATGAGATCTGTTTTTTTTTTTAATAATAAAATAAAATACGAAAACAATTCGTGTGAATTTAATACGACGGAAATCTCCATCCGTTTTCGAGAATTTGTTAAATCTGGGATATTCGCGACGACGTGCCGCAGAAACGCTGTGCTCCGCTGTATCCTTCTTGTAGTTGTTTGTTTGGCCTGTCGTTGACAGGCGTAGTGAGAAGAAGAGAGCCGGGGCGGATTCGATAAATCAGCGAGCAAAGACGGGGAAACGCGGCCGAGACAATGCCACTTAAATGCGTCAACTTGCCATCCGGAATAGCGAAAATATTGCCTCCGTCTCCGCGGGACATGACTCCCTTCCTCCCATCCCACGGCTAATTCCGGTGATGCCACCCCCTTCCCGGAGCCTGGACCCCCCAGTTCCGTTTGTCACCGCCGCTTTTAATACAATTCGAGGAGTTGACGGATTAATGCTGATTATAAAAGGGAAATAAATAGATTGAAGGATTTATAGAGAAATATTGTAATAAAAGAAATTAATTCCAGAAAAGCAATATTTAGCCCAGTGAAGAAGGGAGAGGGTTTCAACCGAAATATTTAATAAAAAGGGGCGCCACGTGATTACAGGCGGCAAGGTAGCTAATCGAAAGGATGCTTATATTCTTTAAAACAAAAGAAAACAAAATCAAAATATGATAGAAAAAAAAATGAACAATTTACTTATGTATATAAACTCATTCAGAAAATTTAATACTAAAGATACGTATTAAATTTTCTGAATTAGTTTAATAAAAAAACTTCAATTAAAAAAAATAAACTAATTGATTTTTTTCTGTTTTTCTTTAAATTTGAAATAATAAAAAAATAAATTGATGTGTTAAATCAGATCAATTCCAAATATCTCCAGATAAATATAGCTATATAAACCTTCACAAAAATCATATCATATAGTTAGTTTAACTTTCATACAAGAGAACAAAAAAATAATAATTGAAATGTAACACTATTTTAATTAATAACTAACCGATTCGTATTTATTTCTTCAGATATGCTTGTTGATAGAAAGGATATAATCACAATCATTAGCAATTTTATATTTAATTAAATGAACAAAAATCTATATGAATAAATTATTAAAAATCAACCAATAAAACACAGATTAAATTCTCGACTAGTTTCGGGTTATTAAACCATTTTCAAGAGAATTTAAAAATTTAATCTTCCAATGTCTAAATATTAAAACCATTAATTATAGAACAAAAATCTATTATTTATTTAAATTATTCTTTAATGAAAATATTTAAATATATTTAATTATTATCAATTCTCTGATTAATTATAATTACCCCGCCCAATTAACAGCAAAATAATTAAATTCGAAATATGATTAATATTCAAAACAAAAAAAAAAACAATAATAAATCGCTATTAATCCTTAGTAAATAAAAGTTAGTTTCAATAATATTTCACTATAAACCGATATAAAAAAATAAATATACATAGAGTACTTATCAAACTTCACTCCGAGTCGAAGGGGCTGAAAGCAAAACATCTCACACCAGGTATAATGTGCAGGGTACCAGATTTATAACAGCAACTTCTCCGTTTCCCAAAACTGACACACAGGACGAAATCTTCAATGAAGTTTTTTTTTCCTTTTGGATCCCGGAACCAGACAGAAATTTCCATAGCACTGCTTATCAGCAACCACGTTCAAAATGGAAACCCAACATCCAACCGGACCAAAAGTATACCAATCAATATTGCGTGAATAGTATAAAAAGATACAAAAAAAACCTAGAAACATCCCCACGAATTAGGAAAGTTTACAAGAACGACAGGTTTTTTTTTCTCTCCGCTGAAAGCGTAGTAAATTATTACAATTTCACGAATAATTCACTCTTAAGATTTTAAGAAAAATAAGATCCCTCTTGAGAAGAAATCACAACGGTTTACTAATTAATTTTTCTTAATCGCGTGACGAACTTCATTTTATGATGTGTTTACGCCTGGAGCATTAAAATGGAGGGACTCGAAAAATTCCTCCGCGGAACCCAACACAAAAGAATCAATCGGATACAAAAATTCCAATATTTAAATTTAAATGCGAAACTAAAATTGCATATATTAAATCGAAATAAAATAAGTTGCATATATTAAATCATTATAATTTTAATTTGATGTGATTTGATTCTACAAAGGTTAGTCACGGACTCCTCCGTGCAAATGTTAGGGAACCTGACTTCCCCAACTAATTTCGGGAAGTCAGTGTAGGTGTGTGACACCAATCGGGGCTAATTAGATTTAAAATAAATTAAATTAATATAAAACCGTTTACCAACAAAAAATCACGTAACAACATTTTATCCGCTGGATCGCTTTTCAAGCCGTGCAGCTGCAAACAAAACCGCCATATTTTCAGTACAGACAACTACAAATTCTCCGTTCAGGGAACATCAAGCGCTTTGCTTTGTCTAAAATTTCCCCTGAACGTACACTGTATATAAAATCCATTGAAATGGTGAATGCGCCGAGAGTATAATTGAAAAATATGAACGAAAATTGTTTTTTTTGTATCCACCTATTTAAAATGTTTCGCCTATTCTAGGCATGACGAGTTAATTTTCAGCCGAGCCTACGAATGTGCGTAGGCTTGGTGATTTTTCTTCCTTGGTGATGAAAGATTTCTCCCAATGAAAGACGGCCTTCTGCCGCGGAGTCCCTTACATCGAAATGTATTTTCATCGTTGTTGTAGATGATGGTGTACATCTTGTCTTCGTTGAAATTGTTTTGATCTTCACTGATGTAGATGCTTGATGTGTTGGTGACATCTTTTCTTCGCCAGAATGATCTTTGCTTGCAAACGGTTCGAAAAGTTCGTTGTTGATCGATTATTGACTTCTTTTCCGATCGATCCTTTATAGAACCACGGCAGCCCTCCGTCGCTCCCCGAAGCAAGACATCCCCAGGGTCAGCACATCGTTGCTTGGTCGCGCTGGAGATCTTAGTCGTTCGACGACCGGCGGTTGACTACAAAAATGTTTAATATTTATTTATTTATTAATTTCCCAACAGATATAAAATCCAATTACTGAAAAAAAAAACTATAAATATATACATGAATACTTACAATAACATATGAAACACAATAATCAATTAAATTAAATAATTTGTTAAGTATGTACAGAAATAATAACAATAACAAAACGCAATGGTAGAGTGAGCTTCCTAAAAGGCAAAAAAAACATTAAATATACAAATTACCACACAGCAGACAATTTCTTCGAAAGAGATAATAATAGATAATTTGGTTTCCATAAAAATGTCATGTTCACATTAACTTCATTACACAGCTTTAATATCTTATTTAATGGTGAGTTTAGCTTCCTAAAAGGCAAAAAAACATTTAATATACAAATTACCACACAGCAGACAATTTCTTCGAAAGAGATAATAAGAGATAATTTGGTTTCCATAAAAATGTCAATGTTCACATTAACTTTATTACACAGCTTTAAAATCTTATTTAATGGTGAGTTTTAATGAGCACGTGTATTAGATTGACAATAGTAAAATAATTCCAAGGAACGCGAAGATGTACATGGAAGACGAAATGTTAAGCTGTCTAAAATATATGGATCGTCTATTCTGTAGTGTATTACTCCGCGAAGAAACAGTACTGTGTCAGTGTTTCGTAGAGATTGTAAAGATGGGACGTTGAAAGTATTTAGTAGGTTTTCGTATTTTAGTGCAATAGGCGGATATTCGTGGAACATTTTAAAGTACAACATTTTTAAAAAACTTTTTCTGGACCTTTTCAAATTTATTTATATAAATATCATAATGTGGTGACCAAAAAATAGAAGCATAATCTAGATTAGAACGCACATATGAGTAATACAACTTTTTAAGCATATTAATGTCATGAAATTCTCTGCATTTTCGATTAATAAATCCGAATGTTTTAAATGCACATACATTATTTATGTGTTCGATAAATGCTAATATTTCATCAAACGTAACACCCAAATCCATCATTGAATTTCTACGTTCAAAGTATACATTATTCAACCAAATACTTGATGACGTTCTTCTTTACAGAAAAAGTAACACATTCACATTTTGACAAGATTAAATTCAGTCCGTTAATTCAGGATGATTTAATTGAAATTAAAACACTTGGTTTCTTTCACATTCCTCCCTGAAGATGACCAATGGTCGAAAGTAGTTGAAGAAAATATAAATAAGTAAAACAAACCAAATGTTTTAATTTTAATTAAATCATCCTGAATTAATTCAAAAATGTTTCACTACGGGTAAAGTGAGAAATTAATTAAACATATTCAGTCCGTTAATTTGACACCACCGTTGAATACTATCGATGTCGTTCTGTAAGGTAACACAATTATGGCGAGATTCAATAAGGTTGAAGATCTTCATATCATCCGCGTATAGTAAAACCGTACATTTGACAAATTTTTGTCTGTTGTCAAGGTAAGACTTAATAAGAGAGATCAGGTTTTCGGTGAATTCGAATAATTCAGTTTCTTTGCAATGACATCGTGATCAATAGTGTTATATATTGGAAATTTATTTATTTATCTATTTATTTAACGGATGTCCATTTAAGTAGATAAATACATGTCTTAAATCTAAAATAAAATATGAATACAAATACAATTCAAATATAAATACAATAAAAAATGTAAAATACAAACAACAGATTAAAATATGTTACTACACGCCTTGTCGGAAGATGGACTTCAGAGCATACCGGCTAATAACACCGAAATCGGCGTTGATGGTATTACAGTTACTGGCGATTCTGGCCATGCTGAAATTTTTACAGTAATCGGTCCTACAATAAGGTATGTGAAACAGATCGAAGGAACGCAGACTTCTGGTAGGCACATTGATTTTGAGGTTATCAAGTAGGTATGGGCAATCAATGGCCCCATTAATTAAATTGTAACCTAGCATTATATATATATATACAGACAACTACAAATTCTCCGTTCAGGGAACATCAAGTGCTTTGCTTTGTCTAAAATTTCCCCTGAATATACACTGTATAAAAAATCCATTGAAATGGTGAATGCGCCGGGAGTATAATTGAAAAATATAAACGAAAATTGTTTTTTTGTATCCTCCTATTTAAAATGTTTCGCTTATTCTAGGCATGACGAGTTAACTTTCAATATATAAATATATATATATATATATATACATAATAAATGTTGAAATAGCTGATAAGTTTCAACCCGAACCCCTAATTTGCATTTTTATTACTGGTCCAAATGTCACAAATGCGGTCCGTAAAGATTAAACCTTATTTATGGAAGTTGTGAGACTTCACAATGGGCCTAGAAACGGCCGAGCAGAATTTCGGTGAACCATATCCCTCTTGAAAACCGTAGATAATAAAAAAATACTTAAAATAAAAAAAATAAACTTATTTATTGTTTGATATGGTTCTTGAGACATCTAGTAACAATCTAAGACAAAAAATCGAAAATTAAAGGCGCAAAAGTCAGCCGTTCTGAACATTGAAATTTCATCGATTTTCTGTTAGAAACCGCTTATAAGAAAAAAAAAATAGTTAAAATAAAAAAAATTAACTTTTTTATTGTTTGATATTATTCTTAAGACATCTAATAACAATCTAAGACAAAGAAATCGAAAATGAAAGGCGCCAAAGTCGGCCATTTAGAACTTTGAAATGTCACTGATTTTCTGTTGGAAACCGTGGATGACTTACAAATTATAATAATTATATTGCTACAGTTATTCAAAGCAATCTTTCAGGTTACTATTAATATGCTAATGTATATAAATGGGAAATAAAATTCGTGGAGGAACCACGAAAGTCACGGCGCATCCGCAATGGTGGAGGCGCCGGGCCAAAAAACCGTGGCTGGAAAACCATGGATAACTTCACATCGGCATTAAAGCAGCAGTTTTTCTTAAGTTTCGCAAAATTTATTCTAGCAGTGTCTCTATAATAAATTTTATCAATCTTAAAAAAAAGTATTGTTTTATTTACAAATAGCGTAAATAATTTAATGTTTCCGTTTTTATTTTATTTTACAAAATTAATGTATTTAATATTATGCATGATATTTTCTTGACTAAATATTAGTAGTGAGGCTGAAAGACCACTGGTCGATAGCCAGTTTCAGAGTTGGAATTATACTGTGAACGTTAGTGTATTGTTAAATATTGAATTGTAACTGTATATTCCAATCTCAGAAATAAAGATGTTTATGTATGTATTAGTAGTGTAGAAACACTTGATGTAGTATAAACTGAAAGAAAAATAATAATAATAATAATTTAATTCATTCGACCTGTTAGATTTACGTATTGCGATCCTTAGATACCTATTCAGATGTGAAATAATTAATTTAATAAAATGAAATTCTTGCTGTAAGAAATTGAATTGCATCGCAAAAAAAAACATCAGACGAATTCCTTACATCTGATGTTTTTTTTTTTCAATGCAATTAAATTTTCTTCCAACAACAATCTGATTTTTTATTAAATTAATTAAACAGGGCGGCCAATTTTCCGACAGTGCGACTTTTTTGTTTACACGGAAAACAAAGAGTGTAAATTTTTAACTCGAATCCTGTTTGTTTATTTTTTTATCTTACTCCTGAGATATCTGTTTATGTGTGAATTAATTAATTTATTAAAATGAAATTCTTGTTGTAAGAAAATTGAATTGCATCGCAAAAAATTGATGAATTCCTTACATATAATGTTTTTTTTTGTAATTCAATTTTCTTCCAACAACAATCTCATTTATATTAAATTAATTATTTCACACCTGAATAAATATCTCAGGAGTAACATATAAAATAAAAATAAACAAACAGGACTTGAGTTAAAAATTTATACTCTTTGTTTTCCGTGTAAACAAAAAAGTCGCACCGGCGGAAAGTTGGCCGCCCTGTTTCCGGATGTGTACACTCCTCTCTCGCGTGTCACTCGCTCTCTCCCGGGGAGGGAATACGCCGCACTGTACGTATGTGTGTTCCTTGTTTTTTTTTTGTTTCGCGTGCATTTATCAACAACAAACAACAGGAATGAAAAAAAAATTACGAGGGGTAGACCGAATCGATATTTTAATATTCATCATTCTGCGAGCGGGGAGTTGAAAAGCCCGAGACTTTAAGCGGAAATGGAAGTAAAACGGTTGTCATTTTCCTCGTTTTTTTTTTACTTTTTCTTATTCTGCTTATTATGTTCTGGTTTTACCGGATGTTGAGTGCGTGTATGTACGGGAATGATTTATTTTACGGTTCGACGAATTTGCACGGGTTGAGATGTTTCATTTATTTTCTGAAAATAAATATGTTGTAATGCGTTTATAATTGTTTCTGTTTCTATTTTATTTTACAAAATTAATGTATTTCATATTATGCATGATATTTTTTGACTAAAGATTAGTAGTGTACAAATACTCGATGTAGTATAAACTGAAAAAAAAAGGAAAATGAACTGACAATCGGCCAGTACAACTAAATCTCAGAAATTTTAATTACTAAATAAAACACTTTTTCACTTTGTTTGTATAACTTGTTATATACAGGGTGAGTCGGGAGGAGCGCACCAAACTCTAGGAGTCTATTATACACGTGAAAATAATGTAAAAAAACTCATTTGTTCTTATCTGATTTTCATTTGTTTTCAAGTTATGGCGTAATTAAAAATGTTCATCTAGCTTTCCACTTCTATCTAAATTTTAACATTATGAAAGTATGCCATGTTCGAGGCTTATAAACATTTGATAATTCTGACGTTTTGATGAACTGTCAGTGTACGGTGAACAGTAACTGAACGTTTAAGTTCGAATTAATGTAATTGTTAGTGTTGCAAAATGCCACATACTTATTCAAATTTAGAATATGCAAACATGGTGTTTGTATATGGTTTCTGTAATGGAAATGCTACAGCTGCTGTTGAAGAATATCGTGAACGTTTTCCTCACCAAAGACATTCTGATAAAAACATATTTATTAGGGTTTTCAACAAATTGTGCGAGACTGGTAAGCTTTCCAGTGCTAACATAACATCTGAGCGCGCTACTCGACAAGATTTTGTAGAAGTAGAAAATATTCTGCATCTAGTAGAAGAAGATGCAACTACTAGCTCACGGAGAATTGCCACTCAATTAGCAATTCCACAAAAAAGAGTGATGAACACGCTACACGAGCAAGGCTTATATCCTTATCACGTTCAGAGAGTACAGCACCTACAACCAGGGGATTACGCTAACCGTACGGAATTTTGACGGTGGATAAATAATAATCATCGTAATGTATCGAGTATACTCTTTACGGATGAAGCTACATTTACCCGTGATGGCATTAACAACACTCGTAATTCTCATGTATGGTCTGATGAAAATCCCCACGCAACAGTCGAAAGCAATTTTCAACATCGGTTTTCTGTAAACGTGTGGTGTGGTATGGTTGACAGTTATTTAATCGGCCCTATCGTTTTGGAGAATCGTCTCACAGGAGGCAACTACCTCAATTTTTTACAAAATGAATTACAAGGCCTGCTAGAAGATGTTCCTATAAATATTAGAATGCAGATGTACTATCAGCACGATGGAGCTCCTGCACATGTCGCTCGTCAAGTCAAGCAACATTTGGACGAACGTTTTCCAGGGCGTTGGATTGGTCGTGGAGGTCCTATTAATTGGCCTGCAAGATCTCCAGACCTCACACCACTAGATTTTTGTTTATGGGGCTGGATGAAAAATGAAGTCTACAAAATAAAAGTGGACACACGGGAATCACTAATTAGACGAATTGAGAATACTGCAGCCCATATAAAAGAAGAAAGAAATGAATCAATTGGGAGAGCAACAAACGCTCTTCGTAAACGAAGCAGAAAATGTTTAGAAGTCAATGGCGGTATTTTTGAACATTTGTTGAAAGAACGCTATGATTAAGAAATTTTTTTGTATAATAACTTGTTTATTAGTTAATATGCTATAACTTGAAAACAAATAAAAATCGCATAAGAACAAATGAGTTTTTTTACATTATTTTCACGTGTATAATACACTCCTAGAGTTTGGTACGCTCCTCTCGACTCACCCTGTATATATAACAATATATATATATATATATATAACAAGTTATACAAACAAAGTGAAAAAGTGTTTTATTTAATAAACTCAAAATGTATAAACCAAGTGAAAGCCTTAACAATCAACAAATTTTAATTACATCATAATCTGCAATATTGACGTTTATTGAAAATTCATTTAATTTTGTTCTGAGCCCACCGCAGTTCCGATAATAAATGTTTAGTTTCTTAATGATGTCGAATTTGCAAGGAATAAGTACTTTAACATCACCATTTAACTTTCTTTGATACAATTAATTTTTTTAACTGTGTATAGAGTGTTCTAATTATTATTTTCTTTTAGTTTTAACGATGTGAAAAATATATTGTAACGAAAGTGAAAGAAAAAACTGGAAACATCACTCTAGAACATTCCACAGAGCGCGCGACGGTAAACGCGGCGTCATCAAAAGTTCGAGAAACAAGCACGCTTTATAAGCGAGCGCGCTAGCGGCGCTGCGATCAGTCATTCTATCGTAACTCAACATCGCGTAAGAAATAAATAGCGACAGTGTAGTGTAAATAAATGTGTTAAGTGTATTCTGAACAAATAAATAAACATTGTGTTGCTTATTTATGGGTTTGATTAAATCCGATTTCGTAACAATATTTATTATTAAAAACCGAAGAATTGCTTTTTAAAATTATTTTTGCATCGTCGTAAGATTTGCATATTATTTTTAGCGGTCTGCGTCTGTTATTTATTTGAGATTTACCCAATCGTATCAGTTTCAAGGGCTTTATATTTACATCACGCTCTTTTAAGATATTATTGACTGTAGCTAAGTCATGAGTGATACGCTCCTGTACATCTAGAGAAGCTGATTCATTCAAATTGAATGGTATAGTATTATACAATCGATCAATTTTAATAATACTTTATTCACTAAATTCATTTGGTCGTAAATTTAATTGCCAAAACTCATTTTTAATATGAGATTGCTCATTTTCAAGCTTCACATAAATCGAAAATCTCAGAGCGTTTTTAATTTTGAATTAATTTAATTAACAACATTGCAATTATGTAAGGCACAGCTGTACTGACGAGCGATCAAATCCGGAAACACGTGTCTCTAGATAGCCTTATATTACTTAATTTTTATTTTATTTTTTATTTATTTTTTTGCATTAAATATTTTTGATTCAAAAATTGTTGCATTATACAATTGTTATTTTTATGCAACAGCAAATGTCTATTATACGAGATTTGTTAAAGTACTTATGTAACATAAGCCAATATGTCACAGTAGCAAAAGAGAATATGATTTATTAATTAATTATTTTCAGGGAATTCCTCCCTGAAGATGACCAATGGTCGAAACAAGTTGGAGAAAATATAAATAAGTGAAACAAACCAAGTGTTTTAATTTCAATTAAATCATCCTGGATTAATTCAAAAATGTTTCATCACGGGTTAAGCGAGAAATTAATTAAACATACTGTGTACATGTTTTAAACATTTTCCAGTACAATTTTATATGTATATTGTATAAAAATTTGTGTAATTTTTACATTAATTCGCTTATTATTGTTTTCCTGAAGAATATTTTATTAATTATACATTAATTAACTTAATATAAACCACCCATTGCAACTTATGACTATTTTTAAAGAATAATTCACAAATTATACACTTAAATTTTGGAAAATAATCGTTTAAAAATAAAACGAAAACAATAACGCACGCATTACAACACATGCCAAAAATACAGGCTTCTAGTAACTGTATAGTTTCGAGTTTACGTGAAGTGATTAATCGCAAAATAGAAAGACTGTTGTTCTTTACTTCACATTTTATTTTTATGTTAGATGTACATTTCGAGACACAAAGTGCTCATTATCAATAACTTCTAGTGCCAATAAATAAAAAATGGTGTGAAAAATTGTTACACAGTGTGTATTAATTTCTACAATAAATATATGCTGTATTGATTAATTCACGAATTATACACTTACATTTGTAAAATAATCGTTTAAAAATAAAACGAAAACAATAACGCACGCATTATAACATATTTAGTTCGTGTAATTACGAGCATCGCCACGGGCGCATTGCGCGATTAGTTGTGTAATTATTTTTTTTACGAACGCTCTCTGGAATATCGCGAATATTTCGGGCGCGGATATTGATTTTTAATTAATCCAGTTTAATTAACGTACGAATTGTAAATGATTGCAACATTAGGCGGAATATTTAATAACTGCGATACGGCCTTAATCGAATGATTAATTCCGCAGTTTCGCTTTCGTTGCAAATTTCCCGTAAAAGCATAATGAAATTCATTGGCGATTATTATTATTATTATGCGTTCTTTATGAGAGAAAATTGGGATTTAATGCGGTGATTTATTTTTATATAAGTGTTTTATATTACTATTTAGAGCCAAAAGAATTGAAATTTATTTATTTATTTATTTAATTAACGGAGGCCATTAAAATTGTTTTTTTTTATTGGGTAACTTTAAATGTAAATACTTCTCTGAAATTAAACTATTAACCTCGACACCCAATACGGGTAAAAGAGGATAAGATTAAGGCTACGATCCCCAATTTGTTTCCGTTTTAAGGAATCAACAATTTTTGTATAGTCATATAAAAATTAACATTGAATACAGGCAGATTGCTTATTTATTGATGAACGACATCAGATAATTTTTATTTTTTAAAAACAACAAAATTGAAAGAAATATATTTTCTAAAATTAATTTAATTTACAAAAATACATTTAATCTATATTAAATATATCTGATTATACGTGGAAAGTCTTCCTTTTAATATCCATATTTAATACAATCATAATATTATTGCTTGTATACTCCATAATCTTATAAAATAGTCCATGAGAACAAATTTAGTTCGACGCCATCATTTTTATTGTGGAGCAGTATTTAGTAGTTCAGATGTTTGCCGCTAGGTTTAAAAATCAAAGTTGGAATAAAATATACACATTTTTTTTTAATCCACTGCACGCTTTGTCATTAATCGCACCGTTTATTAGGCGTAAAATCGCAGCCTTAAGAACGAAATAAAGATATTAAATTATTAAAAATGACGTACTTCCAAAGAACAATCAGGATTGCCGTATTGTGATTATTCTGCGATACTGAAATTAAATAAATAATTATCAAAGCAATCAATACACTAATAATCCCTGAAAATTAAACGCTTTTTTTTACTTTTTAGTGGTTATTAGTATATTACACAAACCTTCATATAACTCATAAAATCCAATTATTCCAAAGCCATAAAAATATAATTAGAACTGTAATCATAAATATTATGACAATTTTAGAATACAAAAAAAATTCTTATAGTTTTCAAGTAAACAATTCCTTATCATGAACAAATTGAATTATTAATGAGCATTTTTTAAATAATAAATTAAATAAATAAAAATAAATTTCGTCAGCACAGATAATTTTATTTCAAATCGACCTAAATTCAGATAGGACAGAATGACATCAGATCGATAGCTCGGACAGACTAACACAATATTTATTCTTGTTAAGTAAATATAAATGTATGTATTATATATACACACAAAATCTTAGGCAATAAGGGATTTAAGGATCGGTGTTAATGGCAATGAAGAGCTTTGGTCTTCACCGATCCTTAAATCCCTTATTACCTAAGATTTTGTAGGTATACAAGGTGTACAGAAAATGAGTGAAAAGCTTTAGGTAGCGTAACTCTTTGACTAATTTTTAGATAAAAATATTAACGAAAATAAGTCACACCGTCCTTCCTTAAGCCTCACGGGCCACTTAAAAGAACTATACATTTGGCAACGCTGGATCAAACAAGTCTGCATTTATCCTGTTTATAACTGCTACATCATCCGCTGGAGGTGTTGCATACACCTTTTCTTTTACAAACAGCGTGCGTCGTTGCCAGATCTATTTTCATTAAAAGAATGCTTCTGATGAAGTTATAAACTTGTAAAAATATCCGATTTATTAATCATTTACATCAATGGAATTATACACGTGTCTAATTGATTGTTAATACTATTGATTTTTTTAAAAATATTTAAAAAACAATACTAATTTATAGTCACATATTTAAAATTCCGAAGACCTCGTGAGCCTCAATGAAGAACCATACAACATTTTTTTATTTGGATTTTCTATTAAAAATTAATTAATGAATTGAGTTACCTGAAGGTTTTCACTTATTTTCTGTACACCTTGTATATAATTACTTGTCCGTTTATTTTCTAAATTACTCTTGATAATGCTGTAGAAGGCGAAACTAGTTGAGTCAATGTATATATTTTTTGTGAAACAAATCAAGTGATTTTAATTTAACTTTATTTACCTTTTAATATTCAAAATGTTTCATCAACTGATAAGTGAGAAAGTTATTCAAGAAATGTAAATGTATGTATAAGCTTATGTAAAATTGTCTGAATAAAGATGTTTGTATATATAAAAATCGTTTCCTTTACAATAAAATGTATAATTATTATTCTAACGTTATTCATTAATTTCGACCGAAATTAATTTGTATGAATTTATAATAGGTGTACAAAAGTTTGAAAATGACTTTCCGAACTATATGGAGTCATTTTTAAGAAAAAAAATATTATATGAAGATAGGATACGACCTATGGTTTATTTATAGAACTACATTTGATTGAAATTTAATTTAATTATTATACAATTTTAAAATTTAATTAGCCATCGGAATAAACAATATAATTTGAGAGACATTTAAATTCACAGTTGTCAAAATGAGTGAATTTGGTAGAGCTGTTTTTTTTTTCTTCATCAACAAGATTATTTTTCTTGTTATCCATTTTTCAAATTTTACTTTCTAATTAAAAAAAATCAAACAGATGTAGTTCTGAAAATAAAAAAAAATAAAAAAATACGACCAATACTCATATGTTTTTTTTTTTCTTCTTAAGACTCCCAGAACACGATATCAAAATTTTGTAGACCTATTAGTAGTGACTGTGTTAATATTGCTGTTTTTAATTTTCTTAATGGCCCTTACGACCTATTAAATAACTATTTTAGTTCTTTTGACTGGAATATATTAAATGATTTTACCGTCGATAATTCAGCTGATTATCTGTATACAGTATTATATTCCGGTATACAAGAAGTATTAAGAAACTCAAACAGAGAAAGATTATCTACATTTTTCCGAAATGTAAAGAACTAATTGAATTAAAACATCAAGAATATATTTATAATATTGAAAATAACATTTTAACTAATCCAAAGTTATTTTGGAAATACACAAAATCACTTAAATCTAATTCATCTGGTCTTCCCACCTTTGATGATAAAAATGGTTCTTTTCCTTCTGAAATTGCAGATCAATTTGCTAAATATTTTGCACGTGTTTATAGATCTAATTTAAATGCAGTATCAGATGATGTTTATTCGAATATTTATGAAAAAAATACACCTCAACAATGTGTCCATTTTAAAAGATGGTGTATATAATTGCATAAAAACGCTAAATATTAATAAAGGTGCAGGCCCGGATGGAATCCCTCCTATTTATGTAAAGAAGTGCATAGACTCTCTCACACTTCCAATATTTTATATTTTCGTTAAATCTTTAAATAATGGTTACTTTCCACAGAGATGGAAACTAAATTTTGTCTATCCAATATATAAATCTGGCTGTAAGAGTAAGGTCTCAAGCTACAGGCCTGTTAGCATTCAATCTTGCATTCCTAAGATGTTGGATAAACTAGTGAGTGAATCGGTGAGTTACTCTTGTAAACATATAATCGCGAATGAACAGCACGGGTTTTACCCTTCTCGCTTAACAGAAACAAATCTCTCTATATTTACAAATTACGTACTGAACTCTTTTGAAGCCGGGTTTTCAGTTCACACTGTATATACAGACTTCGCCAAAGCGTTCGACCGTGTTAGCCATGTGCATTTGATCTCTAAATTGCAAGCATTAGGATTTGGTGGTATGTTATTACAGTGGATTGAATCCTACCTTAAAAATAGATCGCAACAAGTGATATGTAATGAAATTGCATCTTCTAAATATTTGGTAACTTCGGGGGTCCCACAAGGATCGCACTTGGGCCCAGTGCTATTTATTTTATTTATAAATGACATCGGTAAAAATATAAAATCAAAATATTTATTATATGCGGACGATCTCAAGATTTACACCAGAGTTACTTCTCCTGATGATAACGCATGTCTTCAAACTGATTTACATGCATTATCTCAATGGTGCGATTGTAATTGTATGGAATTAAATGTATCCGTATGGCAACAGTCTCAACGTATCATATTGGCACTGAGGAATTAGAGGACGTACCCAAAATTCACGATTTAGGAGTACTAATGGATCAACAGCTAACATTCTCCCTACACATCGACACCATAGTGGCAAAAGCATATAGAATGCTAGGCTTCATCAAGAGGACTACAGCACAGTTTACCAACAATCACTGTATCATTCTTTTTTTCGGCGTATATTAGGTCTATACTAGATTACTACTGTATTATTTGGTCACCAGTATACTCTAAATATAAAGATAGATTAGAATCTGTTCAGCAAAGATTAATGAAATACATGTGCTTTAAAAATAATATAACTTTTAGTAATAGAAACTATCTAGAGTATTTATCATTATTTAAGGTAGCAACTCAGTCCTCGCGAAGAAATTATTTTCACTTAACATTCGCTTTTAAAACTTTAAATGGACAAATTAATTGTTCAATTATTTTAAGCATATTTAAATTGTATGTTCCGTGCAGATTTACTAGACTTCCGCCATTATTAGCTACTGAATTTCATAGAGTTAACTATGCTAAGAACAGTCCATTGGCGAGAATGATTAACATTGTTAATAAATATCATAACAGAGTTAGTATTTTTGGAGTTAGTTTTAATATGTCTGCCAATGAGGTGAAATGTGTTATATTGTATTATATTGTGTCTGTATATATATATATATATATATATTTTAATTTATTGTAATGTTTAAATTTATATGTATTACTTTTGTAAAGAGGAATTATCCGTTAAATAAACTATTATTATTATTATAAATCACCCTGTATTATTAGCATAGTGAATTAGGTTAGCAAGCGAAAATACATTTATTTCATGCATCATAAAATTGAAACTCAGGACGATTTAGTGGTTAACAATTTTTATCGATCTATTAATAATTAACACTGTTATATCCTTTCTTCGCACTTTAAAAGGATACAATAGTGTTAATTATTCATAAATATACTCTTCACGAAACCGATTTTAGCGATCCACTCTTGTATTTTTGTATTACTTATTGTAATTCGATAACAAAGCCTACAACTCTAAATTTTTATATAATCCACCACAAAACAACTGTTTACATTAATAGAAAAGAATATTCGTTTACTTGGTAACAGTTATTTAAATAAATTAAATAAAAATGATTCTCTGTTTACATTCCTTCCCCCTTGCTGTACACATATATACATTTTTTTGTCAAATTGTTCACCCCCGGAGGGCAGGTTTGTTTAATTAAGACCATAACACCTAAAAATTACCACCCTCCCCTCTCGCTCATTCGCGATCGTTATCATCGGAACGAGCGGGGAAAAGGGTTGCAAATTATTTAATTCCCAACCACCTGTTTTAATATTCCATTGCCAGGCCCTGCGCTCTGTACGTATGTGTGTGTGTGTGATTCATGCATCGCGTGCGCGGATAATGAGATAAGAGTGACGGACACGTTTTTATGCAAACGAAAATAAATATACACCCCCGCCTCGCGAGAATGGTGTATGCAAATACAGGCCGAAATACATTTTAAGTGCCTTAGACTTCGACATTAATCATTCTAAGAAAAAAAAAAAGTAATAATAATAAGAAAGAAAATATATAACAATAAAAAATATATGAAGAGTCGCTTAGGAGCCAATTTAAATAGATGAATCTTCTAATAAGAAAAAAAAAGAGATAATTTAACACTAAACCTACCGATACTTCATGTATACCTATTCCTACCACAGCGGGTCAAATGACCCGTCTTTGAAATCTTATATATATATTACTATGTATAGCGAAAAATATATCATTTAGCACAATTTGGTAGATGAGTAAAACATTTTTTTTTCAGATAAGGATTCAAAATTGTTTATTTATTAAATTTAAAAAACATAAAAATAATACAAGAAAAAAATTAAATATTCTTCAATTGAATACTAAATTTAGAAAAAAAAAAAATAATACACTTTATTTGTGTTCACCACATATTTTGAAAATTATTGGGTTCTCGAAGGCACATTTTCCACACACATATTTGTTGCATTTGAAACAGATTTTCGTAGTTTTTTTTTCTTTGCAAAAACCTATTTGGCACCTTTTTCGCATTTGCACACGAGAATCCGAAGTTGAATTTGTTGATGCTTTTTGTATAATTTCCTTTTCTTCCTGTTGCTCATGTTGAAAATCTTCGGCTAGTTCTT
This sequence comes from Philonthus spinipes, assembly GCA_963082785.1. Classification (NCBI taxonomy): domain Eukaryota; kingdom Metazoa; phylum Arthropoda; class Insecta; order Coleoptera; family Staphylinidae; genus Philonthus; species Philonthus spinipes. The sequence goes on from OY720311.1 coordinate 13,651,268, forward strand.
CAGCCAATTGGAATAAAAATTGTTGTCTAGAAATTGTTTCGCCGGTTGTTTCTCTGTATAAAACCCAAGAGTTGATTCCAGCCAGATCAAGAATATTGAAGAAAATTTGCACAGGCCATCTTTGCGATTTTGATTTCACGGAGTATTTTCTTGCCATTTGATCCGTCATGTCTACACCATATTTAGTATTATTGTAAAATCTAATCGTTTCAGGTATACGCTTACCGTTTTTTTCGATGTTTACAGATTTGTGCTTTGAGCTTAGTAGAAGCACTTATTTGTTTGGCTTACTTTTGTAAATGGTAAGTGAACAATGACTCGATTTATATAGTTTTGTTGAGAAGCGTGGCATACCATCTTTCGCTTGCTTAGCGAATTTTGGTAGTTCTCTTTTATTTGCGCGGATAGTTCCAACAATAGTGGTTCTTTTCTTTAGTAATTTTGCAGCTAGTGATGCGCTCGTAAAGAAATTATCTGTAGTGACGCTTCTTCCGCATCCTGTGAACGGTTCCAGTAGTTTGAGAACAACGAATTCCCCAAGCGGAGATGAAGCTCCTCTGTTTTCATCCTTTCTCAAATATGGAAATCCATTCATAATGTATTTGGTTTTGACGTCAGATGCTAGCCAGAATTTGATACCAAACTTATCGGGTTTGTTCGGCATGTATTGCGTAAACCTACACCTCGCTTTGGTTGGGAAAAGCTGTTCATCGATAGTTACATGTTCCCCAGGCTTGTAACAATTTTGGCTATTCTCGATAAATTTGTACCATACTTCAGAGATTAGAGCAAATTTATCTGTTTGTAAACGCTGGCTTCGTTGACTTTTTTTTATCAAACCTGATAAACCGCATAATTTCACAAAAATCACTCCTGTTCTTGGTTTCCGAAAAAAAAGCGGGTCCCCATTTCTTGTTCCATAGATATGAGATGTTCAGATTGTTTGCCTGATATGCGCCTCGTGCATATAGAAGAGCAATAAATGCATTTATTTTTGCAGGAGTAAGATTCCATTTAGTTCCCAATACTCGACAGGCTTCTTCTTCTGTGCATTTTCTTATGTGCTGCATTATTGGATTGTCAATAAGCAAGGAAAATGCAGTTCTCACTTTGCCCTTCATAATATGTCGTTTGGCATATGCTGTCGAGCCTACAACCTCCCTAAAAATATTATGAATTGGCAATCGTCCAGGTGTTGAGCCTTGTTCTATTTCTTGCCAAATTGTACCATCAGCCTCAATTTCGATACATCGGTCTTCCACATCACTTTCACTTTCTGAACTCGATAATGGTCTTTTTCTCTTTTGTCCTCTCCGTATATTCAAAATATTCTCGTCTTCACTTTCTGAGGACTCATATTCATCCGTAATGTCAAATGAGTCATCATGTTGTTCTATGCTATTCACTTCAATTTCAGATAGCTCTTCACTAAATTCCGAACACTCTTCATCTATGTTGTTTATAATTTCCAATGATTTCAAATATTTTGAATATTTCCACATTTTTGGGATAAGAAGTATTGGTAAAATAATGAAATAAGAATACTTGACTCGCAAAATAGCACTATAACTTGAAATGCTTACTGTAATGCTCGCTTGGAGGACAATGAAATTCGCTATTCGTTCGTTAGCCAACAGCAAATATAACACAATACAACAAAATATATGATGCAATAGCAAAAATGTCTAATGCAATGGTTTTGTATCACAACCACACATACAAATCTTCATGATATCACATGAATCTTTGCACGGGTCACATGACCCGTTGCGGTAGTTAGGGCAGATGACATATATTTCTCAGTAAAACAATTAACAAGGGAGGAGTAAATATTGAAAAACACATTCGATGCATTTTTTAGTAAAAGTCGTAAAGGCAAATGGCGATGGTCATTTGACCCGTCGTGGTAGGTTTAGTGTTAAAGAGATCTCTGTATAAGACTCCAAACTATCAGATAATACGAATTGTTTGAAACTTTTTATTTGAATGTTTTACCTCGACGCAATTTTCAATCATTTCAGCAAGCATTAATTCTTAGAAAATCACTTTGGAATGTGGTTTGTTTATAATGGCATAATTTAAAAATCGGTTGACTCAAATGAGTTGCGCAAATTTGTTTGTAAGATTAATTTTTAAAATGATTACTGCATTTATCAACACGATTTATAAAACGCAAAAACGTGGGGGTAAACTGTGTTAAATCGCGAGTCAAACGTGCGCCGCTGCAGTAAACCCACAGCACATTACACCCGGAGAAGAATCACCGGGGGTGCGGGCGAATTTATATCCGCCGATAAATTCCGAATTTCAAATTCATAACAACAAATTATTCCGAGCGACCGCACCGTCCCGACGCTGCAGCTCGATAACAATTATTCGGATGGAAGTATGGCAGAAGGAAAAGGGTGATCAGTTGTGTCTGGCCGAAGACGGTTGAATTATTCAAGCGGGCGGATGCTCGGAGGGGGTGGCGGGTTTGTTTAGGTCCTGGCGGAGCGGTGCGGTCAGGAACGGGAACGGTACAGGAATTGTCCTGTGGGATGTGTACACGCTCCAACTGGCAGACTTGATGCATTGGCCTTGTCTGCTATATTCGTATAAGTCGCGCTTTGTTATTCCACCTCTGCGGTATTGCATACATTAACGGGGTGGGAATTCATGGTGGGGGTTTATTTTAGAAAATTTAACGCGATACTCTGTTTAAATTTAAAACTAATCTATATAATTAGTTCTAAATTAAAACAACTTTCTTTTATGATGTAAAGAAAACGCTTAACTTTTTACACATTTTTTATAAAAAAAAAAACGTTAAGAGTTTTCTTTAATAATTCTCATTTAAATCGTGAACATTTTATTGATGTTGTTGTTTCTTTTTTTATTAATTTTTTTGTTGCAGTAGCTAAAGAGAAAATGATTAATTAATTCAATTGAGCAATTATTTAAATAAAAATATTTGTCCTTTCTCCTACTTATTTTTAAAATAAAATATTTTTATTTAAATAATTAAAGTCTCAACAACCAACATAACGAAGATTATCAATTGAGCAAATTAATAATTTCCAAATTATTTTTATTTGATTAAATTTAAATAACTCCAACCAAGTGATTAAATACTCCTTTTTAAATTTAAAGTATTTTTCTCTCCTAATATTAATAATTTCTAATATTCAATTATTTTTTTTAATATATTAAATGTGTATTTCTGTCCTAACATTAATAATTTCTAATATTCAATTATTTTTTTGATATATTTAATGTGTGAAATTATTTTAGCTTCTGAATCCCGTTAGGGATGGAGGGCCCTTTCTGGCAAATGAAAATTTCGCCGGTTCCGCGTGCCACTAAATTCCGGGGCCCCGTTCCGGTCGTTACCTTCTCGGTGTGCACGCCGAGCGTAATTCGATTTTAACGAAATTATAAAAGCCGTTCCCGGCGTCCCGGCGTCAATCCCGCGCTATTCGATTACACTTGCGGCGAACGCCGGCGGTTTCGTTCCGACGCCGCAGAGCCCACCCCCGCCTACCGCCCGCAACCGACCCGCAGAATTTTCATTCTGCCATTTACGCAAAATAATAATTGTAAATTGCTAAAGATATTCAACTGAATTAGTCGGATGAAGCAAGTGCTGGTGAGAAATTTAGATTTTTTATGTTTAAAAAAAAAACAACTTTAGAATTAACATTGATTGGCTTCACAATTCTAATGATATAAATAAATTTATTTAATTTAATTCTATTGTTATTAAGATTGTTTATTTTTCTATATTTATTTATATCTCAATAATACATGATCAACAATGATTGCAGATAAGTCCAAGTATATGCTAAAGAAAAGTGAATAAAGCATAGAGTTGGAATGGCTAGATAATGTTTGTTAACATCCAACTTACAGGGGAAAACACAATTTGTAAATACAAAGAAACGCCACAGCTGATTTTGACGCCTAACCTAATAAACAAACTCGTTAATAACCATAAGACGCAAAGAAAATTGTAAATGAAAAAATAAAACAAAAACAATCAATATCTAGTCAAAAAAACATGCTAGTAATTCAATAAAGCACGTTACATTATGCCCCTGTAAAAAATGTACTTAATAATGTTTGTTTTTATCTTTTCAGGTGAGTAATCCAGTAAAAAGGAAGTACTTCATGTTAAATCAGACGACCTTGGTGGTCAGCTGGTATTACTACAACAACCAATAAAGCACTTGAGAATACGAAAGGGTAAGAATTCATACATTTAAAGCATAATATTTCTGGGTGGGCAAATAGAATTATTTTTTATTAAATTTAAATATATATATATATAATCTTATATCCTTCTACCATATATTGGTGTAGGATAAATTGAAATATAAATAAATTAAAATCGGCTTAAAAATCTAATTTTTAAAATTGCTTAAGCAGGTTTCGATTTACAAAATATAACCATTTATTTCAATAAGACGCGGCTCAGCCTCTCTACACAGCCTTATTAATTTATACTCGATTAATACAATTTCAGCAGGATTAATTCACCGCTTAAAAGGATTCATACTACAAAATACAACGCTTATTTTGAATAAGACGCAGATTGTCCCCTCTATACAAATCCTTTAATTTGAGTAACTTTCGTGTCGGTTTTATGGATCAATAAAAAAATCCTGAAAAATTAAAAGAAAATTCAGCAGGATTAATTAGACCATTCAAATCGCGTAAGTAGGATTAATATTACAAAATATAACCCTTCGTTCGGATAAAACGCGGCTCACAGCCCAATTAATTTCAGTAATTTTCGTGCAGGTTTTCTCGATTAATAAAAAAATACAAAACACTTCAGCAGGATTAATTCAATCATTCAAATCGCTTAACCATAATTCATACTACAAAACACAATGCTAGGTCCCTTTAATTTGAGTAATTTTTTGTGTTGGTTTTCTCGATCAATAAAAAAAATCATGAAAAAAAAAAAAATACAACAAAATTCAGCTGGATTAATCAATCATTCAAAACGCATAAGCAGAATTCATACTACAAAATACAATGCTTAGTTTGAATAAGTCGCGGCTCATCCCCTCTAGACAGCCCCTTTAATTTGAGCAATTTTCGTGGTGGTTTTCTTGATTAATAAAATACTCCTGAAAAAATACAAAAAACTTCAGCAGGATTAATTAAATTACTCAAATCGATTAAGCAGGATTCATACAACAAACTACAGCCCTTTGTTTGAATAAAACGCGGCTCATCCCCTCTACACAGCCTCCTTAATTTGAGTAATTTTTCGTGTTGGTTTTCTCGATCAATAAAAAAATCCTAAAAACAATACAACAAAATTCAGCAGGATTAATTCAATCATTCAAAACGCATAAGCTGGATTCATACTACAAAATACAACTCTTAGTTTGAATGAGACGCGTTTCATCCCCTCTACACATCCCCTTTAATTTGAGTAATTTTTCGTGTTGGTTTTCTCGATCAATAACAAAAATCCTGAAAAAAATACAACAAAATTCAGCAGGATTAATTCAATCATTCAAAACGCATTAGCATGATTCATACTATAAAATACAACCCTTAGTTTGAATGAGACGCGTTTCATCCCCTCTACACAGCCCCTTTAATTTGAGTAATTTTTCGTGTTGGTTTTCTCGATCAATAACAAAAATCCTGAAAAAAATACAACAAAATTCAGCAGGATTAATTCAATCATTCAAAACGCATAAGCAGGATTCATACTACAAAATACAATGCTTAGTTTGAATAAGTCGCGGCTCATCCCCTCTATACAGCCCCTTAAATTTGAGTAATTTTCGTACGGATTTCTGCGATTAATAAATAAATCCTGAAAAAATACAAAATATTACAGCAGGATTAATTCACCATTAAAAACACTTCAAGACGATTCATACTACAAAATACAACCCTTAGTTTGGAAAAGACGCGATTAATCCCCTCTACACAGCCCCTTTAATTTGAGTAATTTTTCGTGTTGGTTTTCTCGATCAATAACAAAAATCCTGAAAAAAATACAACAAAATTCAGCAGGATTAATTCAATCATTCAAAACGCATAAGCAGGATTCATACTACAAAATACAATGCTTAGTTTGAATAAGTCGCGGCTCATCCCCTCTATACAGCCCCTTAAATTTGAGTAATTTTCGTACGGCTTTTCTCAATTAATAAATAAATCCTTAAAAAATACAAAATATTTCAGCAGGATTAATTCACCATTAAAAACACTTCAAGAGGATTCATACTACAAAATACAACCCTTAGTTTGAAAAAGACGCGATTCATCCCCTCTACACAGCCCCTTTAATTTGAGTATTTTTTCGTGTTGGTTTTCTCAATCAATAAAAAAATCCTGAAGAAAATACAAAAAAAAATTTAGCAGGATTAATTCAATCATTCAAAACGCATTAGCAGGATTCGTACTACAAAATACAATGCTTGGTTTGAATAAGTCGCGGCTCATCCCCTCTATACAGCCCCTTAAATTTGAGTAATTTTCCTACGGCTTTTCTCGATTAATAAATAAATCCTGAAAAAATACAAAATATTTCAGTAGGATTAATTCACCATTAAAAATGCTTAAAGAGGATTCATACTACAAAATACAACCCGTAGTTTGAATAAGACTCGATTCATCCCCTCTACACATCCCCTTTAATTTTGATTAATTTTTCGTGTTGGTTTTCTCGATCAATAACAAAAATCCTGAAAAAAAATCAACAAAATTCAGCAGGATTAATTGAATCATTCAAAACGCATAAGCAGGATTCATACTACAAAATACAATTCTTAGTTTGTATAAGTCGCGGCTCATACCCTCTATACAGCCCCTTAAATTTGAGTAATTTTCGTACGGCTTTTCTCGATTAATAAATAAATCCTGAAAAAATACAAAATATTTCAGCAGGATTAATTCACCATTAAAAACGCTTCAAGAGGATTCATACTACAAAATACAACCCTTAGTTTGAATAAGACTCGATTCATCCCCTCTACACAGCCCCTTTAATTTGAGTAATTTTTCGTTTTGGTTTTCTCGATCAATAAAAAAATCCTAAAAAAAAATACAACAAAATTCAGCAGGATTAATTCAATCATACAAAACGCATAAGCAGGATTCTTACTACAAAATACAATGCTTAGTTTAAATAAGTCGCGGCTCATCCCCTCTATACAGCCCCTTAAATTTGAGTAATTTTCGTACGGCTTTTCTCGATTAATAAATAAATCCTGAAAAAATACAAAATATTTCAGCAGGATTAATTCACCATTAAAAACGCTTAAAGAAGATTCATACTACAAAATACAACCCTTAGTTTGAATGAGACGCGTTTCATCCCCTCTACACAGCCCCTTTAATTTGAGTAATTTTTCGTGTTGGTTCTCTCGATCAATAACAAAAATCCTCAAAAAAATACAACAAAATTCAGCAGGATTAATTCAATCATTCAAAACGCATAAGCAGGATTCATACTACAAAATACAATGCTTAGTTTGAATAAGTCGCGGCTCATCCCCTCTATACAGCCCCTTAAATTTGAGTAATTTTCGTACGGATTTCTGCGATTAATAAATAAATCCTGAAAAAATACAAAATATTTGAGCAGGATTAATTCACCTTTAAAAACACTTCAAGAGGATTCATACTACAAAATACAACCCTTAGTTTGAATAAGATGCGATTAATCCCCTCTACACAGCCCCTTTAATTTGAGTAATTTTTCGTGTTGGCTTTCTTGATCAATAAAAAAATCCTGAAAAAAATACAACAAAATTCAGTAGGATAAATTCAATCATTCAAAACGCATAAGCAGGATTCATACTACAAAATACAATGCTTGGTTTGAATAAGTCGCGGCTCATCCCCTCTATACAGCCCCTTAAATTTGAGTAATTTTCGTACGGATTTCTGCGATGAATAAATAAATACTGAAAATATACAAAATATTTCAGCAGGATTAATTCACCATTAAAAACACTTCAAGAGGATTCATACTACAAAATACAACTCTTAGTTTGAATAAGATGCGATTAATCCCCTCTACACAGCCTCTTTAATTTGAGTAATTTTTCGTGTTGGTTTTCTCGATCAATAACAAAAATCCTGAAAAAAATACAACAAAATTCAGCAGGATTAATTCAATCATTCAAAACACATAAGCAGGATTCATACTACAAAATACAATGCTTAGTTTGAATAAGTCGCGGCTCATCCCCTCTATACAGCTCCTTAAATTTGAGTAATTTTCGTACGGCTTTTCTCGATTAATAAATAAATCCTGAAAAAATACAAAATATTTCAGCAGGATTAATTCACCATTAAAAATGCTTAAACAGGATTCATACTACAAAATACAACCCTTAGTTTGAATAAGACTCGATTCATCCCCTCTACACAGCCCTTTTAATTTGAGTAATTTTGTTGCTGATTTTCTCGATTAATAAAAAAATCCTGAAAAAAAAAAATAAATAAATTACAAAACATTTACTGTATTGATTAAAGTATTCAAATCGTTTAAGCAAACTTTAAATATAGAATACAGCCTTTAGTTTTAATCTGACACGCCTTACTCCCTCTGAACGGGTCCTTTAATTTTAGCAATTTTTTCTCGATTTATTAAAAAAATCCTTAAAAACTACAAAAAACTTGAGCAGGAATAATGCAATCAATCAAATCGCTTAAGTAGGTTATCATTATCAAGTGATAAGTCATCAAGTCAAAAGTCGAAACTTAAGTCGTGAAATTTTGTATTGTGTAATATATATAAAATAAATAACCTGTGGTAAAAAACATAGTAAGTGTTTCATTCAGTGATTACAATTGTTGTTGGTTTTTTTTTTTAATTTGTTGACTGTTAAGGAATTCACTTAGTTATACATTTTAAGTATATTAAATAATTGTATGACTTGTTAATTTATTTTAGCAACTATAGTTTTGAAACATAAGGATGAAATTTGATAATGTTGCTTTAAGCTTCGAAACTATCGTAAAATAATAAATATACAAACAAAATTAAAAAGTGTTTTATTTAATAAATTATATTTTATAGATTACAGATTTCGTTTTTGGTGTTTCGGATCTATTGATCTATGAATAAAACAGCATTTTATTCATAGATCAATCATAATTGATTGCAAATACATAGTAGACAACACGATGCATATTGTATCAAATAATACAGTAGTAAATTCATTTATCAAGCTAACTCTTTTTGGAGCTATCGGCCGTGGTCTTTCAGCTAGCAAATATAATATTTTATTCGAAATTTAGTTTAACCATTGATAATAATCCCGACACGTGTTTAGGTTTTTAAAACAGATGTTTATCAAAAATTAAATTAAATTGAATTGAAAATGAAACGACAATAAATAATTGTTTTAATTATTTTCGTAAAATCTATTCAGTATAAAAAATGTACACACAATGTAAGAAATTATATAAATTATATTTCTCAATCCGCCATGGCAAAACATGCTTAGATGTTCATCTAATCATCAGCATTTCTCGTTTTGGATATTATTTGCTTAAATTCATGGGGAGTGTAGAGGAGATGAACAGCGTATTATTGAATCTAAAGGCTGTATTTCGAAATTCAGATCTACTTACGTGAGTCAAACAAACGATGTGTTTTAATTTTTATTAAATTATCCTGAATTAATTCAAAAATGTTTCACCACGGGTTAAGAATTTTCAAACAGATTTTAATGTATTTATATTTTAGTTTAATAAAAGTTAAATTAAATATTACTATATTATATCAAGAAACTTCACGTACTCACCAACAAATATCTTCGATAAATGAAACAATAAATAATTGTTTTATCTCTACAAATTTGATTTAATAAAGACTTAAAAAAAAAACTTAAAATAAAATGATGGAAGATATTTGGATCATTTGTTATTGCTAGTCGAAACAGACTTAAAACAATTCGAATTTCAATTAAAAAAATCCTGATGTAGATGGAGCATCCGTTTCCCTTTTTCGATCCCGTCGAGTATTCCGCACATGGCGCGCACACAAAAATGGCTAATTCCGGCCACCCAAGGCCTTGGCAATTATCGCCGGTTTCCGGATAATTGATTTCCGGCGAACGGGATTAACTGCGCTGTAAATCATCGAAACCTATTTTCGAGGCGGCGACATTCGGCCGCACGACGTCCATTACGGCTAATCGTGTGTGTTCCAATTAGCCCCTCGACCACCCTCCTACCACCTCCACCCATATTCGTCATCGAATCCACCACCCGGAGAGACCTCGCGAAATGTCTCCGAAATAATTTATTTGTAGGAAATCAAACGGCAAAGTTTGAATTATTGACAATTTTTGTCTTTATTTTACATTTTTTACAGTGAATAAAAACAAATAAACTATTACTTAATATAAGGCTATTTTTAGACACGTGTTTCGGGATCTATTCCTCGTCAGTACAGTTCTGCCTTACATAACTTAAAGATGTTAAAATAAATCAATTTAATTAATTCAACTATACTCAGTCAAATTAAATCAATTATATCAATTAAATAAAATTAAACTATGTCGACTTAAATTAAATTTATTTAAATCAAATTAATTCAATTTAAATCAAAACCGAAAAAAATAAACGAAACGAATTGAATTAAATTAATTAAAAAATTGCGATCCTTACTTTGAATAAAATGTTATATTGCCACAATAATTTTTTTTAGTAAAAAATTCAAAGCAGTCTAGTGGAGAAACGTTCTCAAACATATGACATTTCTGAGTTTTTTTTTGTTTCGATTTCATAATTTTCAGAATTTCAATAATCGCCGACAACAAAAATCGGGCCCGATAAGTGTATAATTCACACGACAATTCCGCAAATTGCGAGAAATTCGTTTCATATTTATACGAGCGTTTCCCATCCGGGCGCAATCTGCATTTGTAAATTTCCCAGCAAACGAACTCAATTATTCACGGGCACTATTGGATTTTAGCGGGCGCGAGTTACGAATAGATTCCGGCGGGGGTGCGCGCGGGGGAGGAGGACGATACAGAAAAGCTGCGCCCGCAAACAATTACATATTTTCGAATAAACAGCACATCCGGAAAAAAAAAACAACATAAAAAATAAATAAATAAAAAATGAGCGGACGCACAGAAATAAAAAAAATGTCACAAAATTCCCTTTATTTGGGGAGTTTTGAGCAAATACACGGATCGTTTCGGGAGTGGGGGGTCGAGAGGGAACTGAATAAATAAACTTTCTGTTTGCGTTCGGAGCGTGTTTATGTTTGGGGATTATTTTTTTGCGGCGGAGGGGGGTTTATTCGGTGAATGGATGGGGATTATTAAAAGGGTTTTTGTTTATGTTTTATGGATGATTGACGGGATAATTGGGTCAAGGATAATACCAATAATAATTTAACGCATTATTTTTCGAAAAGTAATTAATCGCTCAACAAATAATTGTCCAATAAACAAAATTATAATTAACTCAAACAAAAATTTATTAGAAAAAACAATTGACAGTAAACTATAGAAAACCATATATATTTGTAAACTGCAAGAAATTTCCTATTTAATAGTATGACTAAATTGTTAATGCGATGAAAATTATCAAGGTTTTTTCAAATGCCTATTTAATTCTCTATTTAACAGTGTCACTAAATTGATAATATGATGACAACCATCAAGGTAGCGATAGTCAACTTTTTTTTTCAAATGCCACTATATTTATTTTTTGTTCAATTCGGATAGGGGCACTTTCCTGCATCCGAATATCCATCTTAGCTAACAAACAAACAAAAAATAAATAAAATAATAAAATTTCCAAATCGGTTTATTTTATATATAAAAAAAAACATACGTGGCTATGAAAATTATGAAAAATATAAATTTTGATTTCCGGGCTATCAGGCCATGGTCGGTTGGAGTTTAATCCATCATAAAAAATAAATCAATTATTTCATTAAGTGTTCAAAATGCCCACCATCTACTTCTAAACATAGCTCTCCTCTATGCAAGACTCCTTGAATGCAGACACGTTTCAAAACATCTCGATTTAATTCACGGCATTCAATGCGATTCCGTAGCTTGTTTCCAATGTCGTCCAACTAACTTTTGACGACAACGGCGTCTTTGTCGGTTTCATGGAGAGTGGCAAAAGCGAGGGTCAAAACGGCGGCGAAAACTACGATTTGTAGTCGCAAATTCTGTACGTTATCTGTTTTTGTTTAATGGATATTATTAAAAGTTTTCCTTTTTATGATTTGTTCTTTTTCGCAGAGATTGTTCATTATTGAAGCACTGTTTTTAAGTATGATTTGAACGCACTTATTGATTTTAAGTTTGACACTGCATTAGGAAGACTGTTCAATAGTTTTAGGTAGTAGCACTTTAATTGTTCTTGAGCCATATTTATTGTTGCATGCACTTACTTTATTTTTGTGTGAAGTTACACTTCTAGTCTGTTGACTGTGTTGAATTCGTTCCATTTTGTCAATTTTTGTAAAATGATTGATTAAATATCTGAATTCAAATAGCTTCTCAAAAGGTAGTAAGTTTAGTTCTTTATACATATTGTCTTCTCTTATGTCTAGTTTATTGTATATTTGTTTTACAATTCTGTTTTGCAGATTTACAATTTTGTTTCTATGATGCTTTGAGGAATGTCCCCATATTGTTATTCCGTAATTTATTATTGATTGAACTATTGCATAATATACCAATTTGAGTGTATGTGTAGGGAGTATATCTTTCAAATAATGAAATTTGTATGATAGATATTTTAATTTCTTTGACAGAGAATCAATGTGTTCGGACCATGAAAAAGTATCGATCAAAATGCCTAAATACTTGTGGCTAGTTACACAATTGCATTTTTGTTGTCTGAAATGTGCATGGATGCAGTCACTGCAGTAATAGATAATGGGAGTTACTGATGGCTTTGTACGATTTGGAGATGTGATACACATCAATTTGTTTTTTTCTGCATTAATTACTAATTGTTTGTCGTGCACCCATTTTTGCATTCTGGTAAAATCATTCTGGAGGTATTCCATGGCCGTTTTAGCACTTGTATGTCGAGATATCACTAATGTATCGTCAGCGTATAGAAAATAATCGCAGTTCTGGAAGCATTTGTTGATGTCATTAACATATATAAGGTACAGCAAAGGACCGAGAATGCTCCCTTGAGGTACACCCATTGTCACATTGAAATCTGTACTTAGTTTCCCGTCAACCCGTACACAAAAAGTACGCTCCGATAAAAAGCTTTTGAACCAGTGTAAGATATGTCCTCTTATGCCATATTTTTCTAATATATTTAACAAAACATTATGGTTTATGGTGTCAAATGCTTTGCTGAAATCAATAAACAAACAATAGAGATACAAGTTCTCGTTTAAAGAGTTATTTACTAGTTCCGCCATGTTTTTTTAGGAATGTAATTGTACTCTTCGATTTTTGATATCCGTATTGTCTGTTATCCAATAGTTTATATTTTTGCAGGAACCCTCTAAGTTTATTCTCTACGTATCTTTCCATTATTTTATCAATACTCGTTAGAATTGAGATCGGTCTGTAATTTCTGTGGTCAGCCTTATTTCCCTATTTGAGAACTGGTATAATGATAGACTTTTTTATGTTTGAGGGAACTAATCCTGACTGCAATGACAAATTGATAAAGTAAGTTATCGGATACGAAAATATTTTACAGTATTTAACTATGTGATTTGCTTTTATTCCATCTATCCCTGGTCTTTTATTGATGTCCATTGTTTTCAATATATATAAAATATAGATAATTACCGTGGAATCGCCATTCAATCTGTCATTCCTAAAATATTAGATAAATTGGTGCCTAATCAATTGCAATGGTTTGCACGTAAAACTATTTCTGATAATCAACATGGTTTCAAACCTGGCCGAATTCAAATTTATTAGAGTAGTTTGTGTCGAGTGCTTTGGAAAAGCGGCGTTATGTAGATACAATCCACACTGATTTTTTCAAACATTCGACAAAATCCATTGTAACCTATTATTAAAAAAGTTGTGTTGCCTTGGCCTTCATAATAACACATTGATATGGTTAGCCTCCTTTTTGTATGACAGGGTGCAATACGTCCGTATCGGAAACTTCATTTCAGATCCTATATCTGTTACTTCCGGTGTTCCCCAGGGCTCCCGTTGTGGTCCCATATTATTCAATTTGTTTATTAATGATATCCAACAAAGTATTAAAAATTGCAGTTTTCTCTTATCTGCGGATGATAAGAGAAAAAGTTTTAGAATTGTGCAAAACAATAACGATTGCCAAAAAATTCGGGATGACCTTAACAGAATTTACAATTGGTATACTAAGATTCAAACCCTACACCCATATAGGTATAAAGGGTCATTGAATATATATATATATATATATATATATATACTAAGAATCATATACTGTTGAATTTGAACAAGTGTTACGCTATGAGTTCATCGAGGTCAAAGAGTCAGATAAACCTTATATATTCAATTTGGGTTACTACTCTTCAAAAAGTGGAAACGTTTAAAGATTTGGGCGTAGTTTTTGATAATAACCTGTCATTTAATACTCATATCGAAATAATGTGTCTTTAGGCATTGCGATGTTGGGGTTTTGTTTGGAATATTGGCAAGGATCTTGATATTGATTGTATAAGAATACTGTATTGCTCTCTTGTAAGAAGTCATCTTGAAAATGCGTCAACTATTTGGTATCCCTACACTTCAGCAAACATCGATTTTCTTTGTATACCCTCAATGTATACAAAGAAAATTTTTGCGATGTATGGGATAACGCAAAGGAATTCAACATTGTCGCGGTTGCTATAATAATATTTTGTCAAATCTCAAATTTTTATAACTTAAAGACCACATTTCCGATTTGTGCACTCTTTATACTATTTTAAATGATTCTTTAGAATCTGCTTTATTACTCGATTGTTTGAAGCTAAATGTTTCCAACAAATGTACAATAACTCATAGATTATTCCATGTTGACTTACACAGAGCAAATGTATTCTTAAACAATTCTGTTTCCCGACTATTGTAGGATGTTTGTATTTAGGAAGGATATTAGGGTTTCGGGGAATACATAATTTTGTAACAAGGGGTAGATTATCAGAATTATTGCCAAATTTTCTACTTAAGGCTAATATACGCTGAGATAATGAGTGGGATTTGGATGAATTCATAAAGGTATTCGTTGGAGGAATTGTGAATTGTGGTAGTGGGATGTCTGAATTTGGTGAGGAAAGATCCCCCTTCGGCGACTTGGAGGTGATACATAGTGGAACAGTTATATTATTTAATTATCTACAATTTTTCAATTTTTTTTTTAATATTTGCGCAGTTGAATAATTACACCTCGTGTCGACATAAAGTCACGTATATGGAATCGGGTTGACGCAATTAGGATTGGTTTTAATTTAAAAGCACGGTGTGGATGGGATGAGTAACGCCGCGCGGGGATGGACGGAAATAAACGGACTGAGTAATACACCTATAGATACTTTTTGCGGTTGGAACGATTCCAGATGCGGGTCCAACCTGTTCGTCCGTTGTGCGGCTCTTCTAAAAATATGACACTTTTGTGTAAATTACAACGGCGACAAGCCGTATAGAAGAACGCACCTGGAATGGTATCCGTTTTTGTTATTATTACACTTCATCCGATTTATAAACACGACATTTTTTTAATTAATTAAAGTTATTACTACTATAAATCTTTATTATTTCAAAAAAAAAAAAAACAATAAAGAAATAAAAAGATCCCGAAACACGTGTCTGTAGATGGCCTTATATTAAGTAACGTTTCTTTTGTTGGTTTTACATTAAATTTTTCTCGGATCAAAAAAATGGTTTCATTATGCAATATTTTATTGATGTGCAACAGCAGGTGTACATTATGTAATTCAATGTCCGGCGTAGGTATTTGCCCGGGAAGTAGTTGTTTTAATGTGCATTTGTTTAACGTACGTAACGTATCAAAAGTCACATAGCTAAATGTGAAAATAATTTAATAATTATTTTCAAATCATTTTTATTTAATATAATAACAATACATTGTTACACCGAAAGGTAAAAGAGTCAATGAATAAAAAATCTAACATAATATAAAAAAAATAAATATATTCTCAAATAATGATAGCCCTTAACCATAAGTCTATAGGGCAGATAGACCTATGGTTAAGGGCTATCATTATTTGAGAATATATATATATATATATATATATATGTATATATATTATGTTAGATTTTTTAAAGTTGTTATTTATTTGGGAATTATAAAAACATTCCTTAGCATTAATTTTAATAAACATTCTTCAGTCTTACGGTTTTGTATCAAACTTGTAGCATCGCTCCTTGTAAAGCCTCTGTCTTAAGTTAAACAAACAAAGTGAACATTTATTTAAGTATGAGGAAAAATACATAACAAACAAATAACCAAAATAAGTACACTATTTAAAATTACAATTAAACTAAAGAAGATGAAGAAATTTAGATCAACAAAAATGTGAAAATATTTCAAAGAAGATTTTATGTACTCGATCGCTGTCTTGAAAAAGAGTGAGTATTTTTGACAATTGTTTTTTCAAGTTCAAATCATAGGGAGGCTTTCGAATAACATGAAAGGGATGAAGTGAGAAAAAAAAAATTGAAAAGGATTACAAAAAATTAAATGTGTAAAAAAAAATTAATTACTTTTGATTTTTTTAATAATAATAATAATTTTATTACGGAATCACCTTTTTACAAAAACAATACAATATATATATATACCAGTGTTACAATCAATCAACGTATATGCAAGTACAAAAAAAGTACAAAATCAAAGTAATTTCTTAAGTTGTCGCTTAAATGTAACGAATGAACTCCCAAATATATCAAATTTAATATCATAGTTGAGTAGGTTAATACATCTTATTATTCTATTCAATGGAGTGTTAAGTGAATAATTTTGCTTACAGGGACGTATATTTAAAATCGCCTTGCTTCTACATTTCAACAAATATTGGTTAGAATTAAAACTAAACAAACTTAATAATTCCGAACTTTGAGTTTCACCTGATATCAATTTATGAAAAAAGCATAAATCCAATTCAACTCTTCTAGACTGCAATGATTTCAGGTTTAAGGTGTTCATTGCAATGTTAATATTAAATTCCACAGATGTTATCCCAAGTTTAAATGTCATAAATTTTAAAAATTTGTTTTGTATCCTCTCCAATTTTTCTGTATGTGTAGAATAAAATGGAGACCATATTATACTACCGTATTCTAGCTTCGACCGCACTAGGGAACAGTAAAGTAGTCTTAATCTTTATTTATATTTATATTTATATTCATGTTTGTCTTGCTATTATTATAATGTAAAATTATCTTGTATTATCCTGTAATTGGGCTACTGTTTCCTGTTGGGTAATAAATTTATTATTATTATTATTATTATTATTAACGTCGAAACATTAAACATGGATGTATTTCTTAATAGGAACCCAAGATTTCTCATTGCCTTGCGTGAAATTAATTCGATGTGCTGGTTGAAATTTAATTTAAAGTCGAATATAATACCCAAGTCCTTTATTACATCAACTTTGTCTAATACAACATCATTTAAAACATATGACAAATTATTTTCCGCATTCCTTCTAGAAAATCTCATGTATTTACACTTACCAACATTGAGATTCAAATCATTTCGAACACACCAACTCTGTAAATGATCACAGTCAGCCTGAACCTTACAAGTATCGTCAGACTTTGAAATCGCTTTATACAATTTCAAATCATCTGCAAACAAAAGATATTCACAATTCTCCAGCGACTGACCTAGATCATTTATGAATAGCAAGAATAAGATGGGTCCACTGTGTGTTCCTTGTGGAACCCCCGAAGGTACGTGTATACATCTAGATGTAAAATTTCCTATCCTTACTGATTGAGTCCGATTAGTCAAGAATGATTCAATCCATTTGATTATTTCAACATTAAATTGGAAGTCCCATAGTTTATTAATGAGAAACCCTATCAAATGCCTTGGAGAAATCTGTATAAATAGCTTCGACGTGATAGCCTTTCTCCAAGGCATCCAATATGTATGATTGGTAAACCAATAAATTTGTCACCGTTGAGCGTCCAGGGTAAAAAACCATGCTGTTCCGGAATAATAATATTTTTTGATAACCAATGCAATTGATTTGAAATAATTTTGTCAAATACTTTAGGAATTGCAGATTGAAAGGCAACTCCTCAATAATTTGTGATTTCACTTTTCTTTCCCGATTTGTAAATTGTTACCAAAAAAACTATGCTTCCAAAAAGCAGGGAACTCTCCCTGCGACAAAGACGCAGTAAATAACAAATATATTGGCTCACTGAGGGTACAAACACATTTACTTAAAAAGTCACCTGGGATATCATCAGGGCCACAACTAAAATTATCAGATAATGATGCAAGTTCACTATAAATGCCTTTAATATTAATAATAAATTTGTCACTTCCCGCACTCACACTATAATGCGAAGAGAATCGTGGAGAAGCACTATTTTGACTCTGGGGAATTTTATAGTTCGCAGCAAAGTTATCTGCGAAGGAATCGGCTATATCCTGTACACTATTATGGGTATTGTTACCATAAGACATAACTTTAGGAAGACCATCTTCTTTCTTCAGCTCCTGTATATGTCGCCAAAATTTAGTTGGTTGATTATTAATATCCACTTCCATCTTTTTGTAGTACAAGTCTTGTAAATAGCTGCTAAGTTGTTTACACTCTTTCCTAAGCCGTCGAAACCGCTGTAAGTCCCTGTTTAACCCACTTTGCTTATACTTCGCATGAGCTAATCTCTTATCTTTTGTTAACTTAATCAGTGTAGAGTCAAACCATGCAGTAAATCTGGCATCTCGTCCATTGAAAATTTCTTCAATTCATATATATAAATATAATTTAAAAAGGAATATCAATTTCACATTTAATAAACAGGACAAGTTCGCCTTTCTTTAGTGGACGAAACATCGACTACTTTGTAGACCCAAATCGTTGACGATGCCACTTGAAATTAGGCAAAAGGTGGCGCTTGCGTCATCTTTAATTTATTATGAAGCATATCAATTTATTTAATTAATAAATAACGGTTAAAAGTAATATAATTACTTATTAAGAAAATATAAGAGAATATTGCATATAATCGTGCGTTAAAAAATATCGTTTAATGCAAATCAGGACTGCAGTCGCGATTAATTAGAAACGGCTTTTCCGCTTTGTTGTTACTGCAGCGACAACGGGGCTCTGAGTGGAAAGTCGGTACGTGCCGCCAGGAAGTGAAACGCTGACACGTATTAAATCATTTCTAAGCGATCTAATCGTAAATATTCCATTTCGCGTTATCATCCATCAACATTTTCGACGTCACGGCGCGACCCTCCGGCCCTTTGCGGATTAAACACTAACGCGTTTGAATTTACTAGCGCAACGAAACAAAACGAAATGCGATGCGCTCGCAAATCACGTTGCGTTTTTTTTATGACAACAAATCCACTGAAATAACAACAAAAATAAAGCCAAAAAAAAAATTATTGCGGATGATATAAATTTGAAACGAAATAAAAATTTATATGGATTCGTCTGTGTGTCCATGATGTATTGTTTGTGAATGGATTTTTTCAATTAAATAAAATGACAATCAAAATATTTCGTCCTTGTTTTATTGCATTAAAATATAGATTTCGGAAAATATGTTTCCATCCTTAGTATTGAGGATTGAGAAAGGAGATTAATCCTAGGGAAATAAAACAAATAGGAGCAGAAAGACCTCCGGTCGATAGCCCATGACAGACTACTAATTCATCTATATGTATTGTAAATATTTGTAAAGAATTGTAATTCTGCTGTCTGAATAAAGATTTTCGTATAAAACAAATAGAAGAAAGAACAAGAATTTTATTTATATATAATCATTTTTTTGTAGTTTTTCATTACAAATAAATTAACAAATAATTATTGCAGGAATTTGACCAATAATCCCATCATTTCGGGCACAACCGGAAGTGATACTATTTCTCATTTGACACCAAGGCTTTTTATTGGAAGGAAATTAGAGGGTCAAAGTTCTATCAATGACTGAAATTTCTCATGCGCCCGATTAGATAAACGTCCTTGGCGACTTCCTCCTTAATATCAAGAACAAGCTGTTCTCTACAATCTCCTCGCGATCCTCTTCTTGACTTCCTCTTACTCTACATGACCTTTCCTTCTTTTTTTAAGGGCGACACTTGGGACAGGAGGCATTCAAGTCCGTCTAGCCCAAGTGCCAGCATAAATATAATCACCCTGTATTTATAAAATAATTAATGTTTCATTATTACATATTACATTTTCGAATTCGAATGGTGTCGGTGTCTGTGTATGCGCTGTGTATTGTAATTGTAAAGATTTAAAGTGTAATAATAAATTATTTATTATAATTTTTATCAGACATAATAGTGTGGATACTGTAAAAGTGTAAGTGAGTGCGAAAAACGGAGAAAGAGAAATATATTTGTTTTCTTCGAACAATACATTTCGTGTGAGTTTAGAGGTTATTATGAAATAAATATGAATATAATATTAAAAATCAACCAATAAAACACAGATTAGATTGAATAACTTTAAATTCTCGAGTAGTTTCGAATTATTAGCCCATTTTCAAGAGAATTTAAATTTTTTTTTCTTTGCATTCGTCTAACAAAAAACGCCGAGGTCAATGCTTCTATTCAGTTTAATACTATTTTTATATAAAATTCATTAAAATTTCAATAGTATATTAATTAATGTCATATTTCCTACACTTATTCTTACATCTTTACCATATTTGTTTATATGTTTGAATCCGAGGTCATCCTTCTATCCCCGCGTGTTTTTTTTTAGTCGTCCTGAACGCCCCTGGGCGTGAAAAGTGTACCCATTGTTTTATTCTTAATTGAATATATTACATCAAACAGATTTTACTTCAATAGTTAAATTTAGAGGTAATTATCAATTATGCCACGTTATCCAAATAAAGATAAAAGCCCAACAATGCAAAAAAAAACGTCGAGTTTGAGTCGGGTGAGTCTGAGATGTTATTCAAGAACTAAAACAACTAAGACAAAAGTCACATAGCTAAATGTGAATTTCATGCTAAACATAATTTGATGAAATACTCAAAGATAATAAAACTCTTAATGATATAATAATAACAACAAAAAAAGAAAACGTAGAACTAAAAGATTATGTAGCAAACCTGGAAGGAAGATTAAATGCTCTGGAACAAGAAAAAATATTAAAAAATATTGAAATTAAAGTTATTGACAGGCAGGGAAATAATGAAGATCTTTGTAATATTGTAATACAATTAGGGAATAAGTTGGATTTAGATATCAAGAAGACAGATGTGAACACTGATGGTGGTGGGCTCACAGGGGTGGTTCTCAAGAAGTGCAGAGGAGTAATAATAACACGTTTTATTTCAACTTATATAAAATGATTCAACATGGTAGTCGAGGAGCCAGTGCCGATGCTCGCGGTACACCCCCTCATCCACCTCACACAATGAATGGGCGTCAGGGGTGGCGCATGCGCTTTAACAACAGATTTTAAAGGATACTATCAAGAAGTGGGAAGGACGGGGATATAGTATTCGAATTCATGGAGGAAAATGCGAAAGGAAAAATTCTACAAGGACGAAAAGCGATCAAGATTATTAAAGTTAAAGATTGTGGATTCAGTGGCGCTAACAATATTATATACATAAATGAGCAATTAACAAAATATAATAACAATATTTTTTATGAAGCTAGGAAACTAAAAGCTCAACATGAATAATCATATTGAATGAAACGTTCAGTCACCATTCAATGTGAATTTCGTTTTCCTTGTTTTTATAAACAGGACAAGTTCGCCTTCCTTTAGTGGACGAAACGATGATTCTCGGTCGTCTACCTTGTAGACCCAAATCGTTAACGATGCCACTTGAAATTAGACAAAAGGTGGCGCTTGCGTCGTCTTTAATTTATTATGATGAATAATCATGTTGAGTTTTTAACATATTTACATATTCATAAAAATATGTTTGGGTCAAAGATGGGAAAGCATTTGATAAATATAAAGATGGAGATAAAGCAACTTATTTGTCTTCTCTAGAGGACGTAAAAAAATGCACTTTAGACAAAGAATCATAAGCTTAAACGTATAAGATATATTGTTACTAAAAACTATATATTTATAAAATGGCTCTCCTTAAAATAGGTTAATTAAATATTAGATCTCTTATCCCTAAATTTAATTGTTTTAAGGATTTTCTAGTAGAAAATAATTTTGATTTTTTCGGATTGTTTAACTAGCATTGATGGGTACAAACTTCTTAGAAGTGATAGGTTAGTTAGGGGTGGCGGTATCAATAAAAAGAAATGAAATAGGTTGGTTGGACATGCACGAGACGAGAAAGTTGCACCAAGCGGTATTATTTAATAAAATTATTACAAATAAGTGTCCAAAATATTTACATGATAAAATCTCATACAGAGGGGACGTGCATTATATTAATTTTAGATTTAAGGGTGCTCTATCAACATCTGCACATAAGACAGCTTTATTCTTGCGTTATTTTTTTACGTACCATATAACGAAAATTATAAATCAATGCCCACACAATATTTTAGGTTTGGTTAAAAAGAAATTTACAAAGGCGTATAAAAACACTGTTTTGAAGAAAAATTAATTAAATAATTTTAATTTTATTAATAACTAAAACGAGTTGTAAACAAAATGTTAGAGGTTTTAATTTTTTATATTTTTAGAATGTTTTTTTTTTGTTTCTGTGGTTAAGTTGAAAAACAGCAAACATTTTATGTTATGCTGAGCTTCGCCATATTCAATAATGATAAAATTGTAAATTAAGTGTTGTGATTTTTTTGTGATTTATTATTGAATAAAAGACATTTATTATTATTATTAAAAAAATGGTATTTAGGGGATTTAAATTAAAGAATTAAACGAATGGCGGAAATAAAAGATTCGCCATTGATAATGAGTACATGGTAATCGAAATGTATGTTTAGCTGTTATAAATAAAAAGTGAAGTAAGGAACGAATCATTTTTTTTTTTTTCATTTTATGAATTGCACTTCACATAACTCATAAAGCAAACTTGGCTTAAATAAAATTGTGACTATTTATACTAAGTAGTTAGATTGGTGTAAAGCGCATAATCTTTTTTTTAAGAGCCATTATTAAATGAGGGCAAACGGTAGATTATTATTCATCCGCATGAAAGTACGTAAAGTCATAATTAAGTCAAGAGCGGAGCTGTGGATTTTATGGTTAATAAGGCCGGAGCAACATCCTCAATTATGCAAGACGAAAGTCGCAAACTACGGGCGGGCTCATTAAAAGAAGCAGAATTATTTCCCAATTACCACCGATATTCCCAAAACACGGAAAAACCCCATAAATCCCTCCGCCTCGTCCTGGTGGGAATCAGCGGGAAAAATCAAGTGGAAAGGGTTCGGCGCGCCGCAGGAACGGGGGAGCAACAAATCTTCCCCCGGCCGGGTTTATATATCCCCCTTTTGTTTAGACAGGGCCTGATCAGTTGTATTAAACGCCCCGACGTCACGGCAAGGTGAGCCGAATAAATTAGCGTTCGTTCGTAATCTCGCCGGCCATAAGTCAGCCCTATAAATACCCCCGCGGAATAAAATAACTATTAATAAGTGCGGGGGATTCACGTTTTATACGTTGCATAATTGCAACCGGCGAGCGGAAAATGGGATCGTAAAAATGATTGAGGGGCCACTTTATTCATTACCTCCAACTCCATCTTTTTTCGCGGGGCGCTGTGTTTTTTTTTTTTTTTGCTGCAAGTGTTGAATTTTACATACCTGCTTGCCGCCACTTAATTACAACACCCACCGGCGGTTGATTTATTGTGCGTTAATTTTTTACGCTCGAAACGGAAAAGCTATTTTTATGTAAATTTTTTTAATAATATAAATAAATTATATTCTAAATTTATAAACATACAGCCTGTATAAATTAAACTTACCGTAACGATTATTCTAATAACAATTTAACTTACAGTGTAAGTAATTTTTTGCAGTTGGAAAAAGGGATTGACCGATTTTCATTGATCATTGTCAGAAATTTAATTTATTTGTGACATAATAAATTAAAGACAACGCAAGCGCCACCTTTTGCCTAATTGTAACAATTTAGTAATTCATTGTTTTGGAAAAAGAAATCCGCGATCGACCAGAGATCTTGTCTAGTCCATGTGGCATTCGTATTTATGCGTCATGATTTTTAACGTCGCTGTCACTGTCCTAATGAATTTATGAATTGTATTTAAAAGAAAGAAGAAGAATTAGTGGAAGAAATGATAAAGCACCAAATTGAAATATTGGGAATCACAGAAACAAAAAAGAAAGGTAAAGGAATGAAGAGAATACATAAAGGGTACTGGATGTTTTGGTCAGGTATAGAAGAAGAAGAAAGGGCGAAAGGGCGAAAGGGGGGTAGGATTAATAATCGCTCCAAATAGAATTAATGATATCATAAAGGAAAAATATATAAATGAAAGACTCCTGATAGTAGATACATATATATATGACGAAGAAACATGGACTTTAATAATAATCTACGGGGAGAACGAAGACGCAAAGAAAGAGAACAAAGACATATTTTTTGAAAACCTGCAGAGAGAAATAGATGAGAGACGAGAGGGATTAATAATAATGGAGGACTTAAACGGACGAGTAGGAAACCAAAACACTGAAATAGAAGAGTATATGGGGATGGAAGGAGAAACGATGAGAAATAATAACGGGGAAAGAATAATAAAAATGTTGTGACGTTAAATTTCACAATTGCCACGGCCAGCTGATCTGTAAGCGGCGCACGGTCGGGGGTAAATAATAGCAAAAGCTTGTACCACTTCAACATCAGTCGGGCGCCAGTCACTAGTGACAGAAGGGGGGAATTAAACTGTTAATTCGTTCAGGAGTTAGTAAAGAAAGTTACTCGACTAAATTTAAAAGATAACAAAATATATTACTAAACTAAATAATGAAAATATAAGCTTCAACATAGTGAATTTACTGATAAAAAGGTATGACGGATAGAATTTAAATTATTTAGGAGTGAATTTAAAGCTTTACAAATAAATTAAGCAGCCACAGCATCTAAAACAAAAGCTACAGAATGAATGAAAGCGCCACTGCCACGCCCGCTCTCGCTAACGCGCTTTTGCCGAAATGTCCTTGACGGTCAAAACAAAAATATAGGCGTAGCAATTAAGTGGCCCCAAGACGCTATTTACATTTCTAATAAAACGGCACGTTACAATGTGTATAGAAAACAATTTGATAATCGCAAACACTAAATTTAAACATATAATGATGATACACAAATATACCAGAACTCAACCAACCAGAAATGAAAAGTCAATAATAGATTATTTCCTAATAAGCAAAAACAAATGGCAAAACGCGAAAAATGACAAAGTGACAAGACAGGCAGAGATCGACAGCGACCACCACTTGGTGAAAATGGAAATGAAGCGAAAGAAAATAGAAAAAGCAGACAACAGAAGAAAAATTGTAAACGAAAAAA
The DNA here is from genome assembly GCA_963082785.1 of Philonthus spinipes. NCBI lineage: Eukaryota > Metazoa > Arthropoda > Insecta > Coleoptera > Staphylinidae > Philonthus > Philonthus spinipes. Next base: position 13,676,883 of record OY720311.1, read on the forward strand.
TAAATAGCTACAAACTAGAAGAAACACAATATCGAGATAAATATCAAGAGATATTAAAACAAAAATTTAAGGACAGCAGAGAACCCATAGGAATTGAAGAAACATGGGAGACAATTAAAAGCAATATACTAGATGCAGCCAAAGAGAGCTGTGGAACAACAAAAATCACGAATAAGGAGACAAAGAGGACAGAGTGGTGGACGAAAGAACTTAGAGAGAAAATTAAAGACAAAAAAAATAAGTCGGTAAGATACCTAAGTACAAAAAAGGACGAAGACTACGAAGAATACAAAATAAAAAGGAACGAAGTAAAGATAGAAGTCAAGAGAGCCAAACAAGAATCATGGACACAATTTAGAAATAAAATGACAAGGAATTACCCAGAAAACCAGAAATTATTTTACGGAACATTAAAACAACTGAGAAAGAAAAAAGAATATAATATGATGAATATAAAAGACAAAGATGGAAACATAATAACATAAGAGGGTAATAATGGAAAGGTGGAGACAATATTTTAAAGAACTTACAGAAGCACGGGAAGAGACAATAGAAACACTAGAAGAAATAATAGAACTACCAGAAATAGATAAAATACAACAACAATAATAGATGGACATAATAATGGACAGGAATAGATGACATAACACCCGAAATGATCTTATATATTAACGAAGAAGGTATACAACAGCCAACACACCTAATGAATGATATCGTAAAGAATATAAAAGTACCAACAGAATGTAATACAGGAATAATCTTACCAATACACAAGAAAGGAGACGAAAGAGATTGTACAAATTATAGAGAAATAACACTGGCAAGTGTCCCAGGAAAGATCCTGGCAAGAATAATGGAAAAGAGAATTAGAGATAAGATTGAAGAAACGCAATGTGGCTTCAGAAAAGGAAGAAGCACCCTCGACCTAATATTTATAATAAGACAAATCAGCGAAAAACTTATAAATAAGGAAAGAGAGATACATGTATGTTTTATAGATCTGGAAAAGGCCTTCGACCGAGTAGGAAGAGAAGACATATGGAAAGTGTTAGAAAATAGAGGTATAGACATAAGGACGATAGAAGTAGTTAAAGCTATGTACAAAAACAACAAAAACATAGTTAGAACAAATAATGAAGAGTCTAGAGAGTTCGTGAAAAAGATAGGTGTAAAACAAGATCCGCTACTATTTGCATTGATACTAGATGAAGCTATAAAGGAAGCAAAGAAGGAAATGAAGATGTTAAAATTGGGATACTGGAAAATGGAAGAAACACACATAACGGAAATGATGTTTGCAGATGATATGGCGATAGTGGCAGAGACAGAGAAAGACCTACAACATAACATAAAAATACTCGACAAGGCATTAACAAAAATAAATATGAAGATAAATATAGACAAGATCAAAACAATGTTAATAGCTGGAGAAAACAAATTACATACAATAAAATTACACGGAAAGCAGATCGAAGAGGTAGAAAATTACAAGTATTTAGGAACAATAATAGAAAATAATGGGAAGATAGACAAAGAGATAAATGATAGACTGGGAAGAGCGGGAAAAATATTTAATATGATGAAGACAACCTTCTTTGCAAGGAAAGAAATAACTAAAAACATAAAAGCGGAAATAGTAAAAAAGGTTATAAGACCTACAATAATATATAGCAGTGAAACATGGACCATGACAGAAAAACACAAAACGAAAATTAATGCAATAGACATGAGATTCTTAAGGAAAATTGAAAATAAGACCAGACGAGATAGAATAAGGATTGAGACATACCGACAAAACTTACAGATAGGACCTATTAATGATACCATTGTTGAAGGTCAGCTGAGATGATTCGAACATGTGTGCCGCATGAAAGAAGATAGTACAGTAAGAAGAATATATGAAACAAGAGCGCAAGCAAGAAATTACCGGGGAAGACCGAGAAAAACATGGAATGACATAATTAGAGAAGAAGCAGAAAAAAAGGACATAGACTGGAAGGATTAACCAAGGACAGAAAGACATGGAGAGAAAAATATCGAAACAGATACTAAACAAAAACTCCTTACACTTAACTGTAGAAAGGAAAAAGATAAAAAAAAAAAATTTTGGACGGGTTTGCATAAAATTCCGAAAATAGCGAAATCCTAAATCACCACCTATATCTAATAAGCAACCTTAATGAGTTGCAAAAATTGGTGATTTAAAATTTTAGAAGTTTTTTTTTTGATTTCATGCAAATTTTAAGAAGAGTGATTGGAGCCGTTCAATTATTACTTAATGCGTTTTAAACATAGGTGATTTAGGATTTCAGTATTTTTTTGGAAATGATTCAAATTTTAAAGATGGTGAATGGAGCCGTTCAGTTATTATTGAAATATTACAGAGTTCATAGAAGAGTGGGTTTGAATGGTTACGTAAAGAATTTTTAGTGTGTTGGATTTTAGTATTTAAATGAAATTTTGTTGGATTTTCCTGATTAAAAATTGTTTAATATTAATATTTTAAATATTTTTAAATATAAAATAATGAAATTATTGCGGTATATAAAGCTAATCGTCAACAGCGGTGAATCCATAAAACCAATTTCCCCGCCGCAATTTTATTTCCACAAATAAAACGCAGCGCGTTTATTCCGACCCATTTTATTTCATTTATATTTTTTCGCATTCTATATATTTCAAAATTATTTTTATTCTATTTCATTCCTGACAATCCGCAATAACCCGAGCGGAAATACTATTAACAAACAAGTGCGTCCTCCTGCCGACCCCCTGCCCCTCGCATGAATATTCATCGGTTTTCGGGTGCGCGTGTAATTTTTCAGGGCGTCCGACAGGCGGCATTAAGTGTGATCAATGGGCGTCCGTAATTACCGCTGACGTTTAATTATCATGAATATAGTGTACTCACTAATTGTTTTCTGGATACAATGAGCCAGAAATCAAAGTGTCAAGTGACAACGGCGCGTTTCGCCGCAATAAAATGTCAAAAACAGGCGCGCGGGCGCTGATTTAGCGATTTTCGCGCCCCAGGGGGGAAAATGGAAAGAATTACAAGGATATCAGTTGTAATCACACGTGTTTCAGTGTTAATTATTCTTTTTTTATTATTAAATCAGGATTGAGCTGTGGATTTTAATTGGGAATATGAGAAGCGTGGATTTTTAATTTTTTAATCGATTATTTGATGGTTGAGGCTTTTACTTAATGAATACTTGTAAATAAAACATTTTTTAAAATACCTTTTCTCCATTGAAGTATTCACACAACTAATAATTAATTATTATTATAAATAGAAAAGAATATTTATTCACTTAGTCACAGTTATTTAAATAAATTAAATAAACATGATTTGAAAGTGATTAATAAATTATTCTCAAATCATATTTTATTTAATTTATAGAATATTACTTTAAAAAAAACTTAACTTGAAAGCAGTGGCCGCTCATTGCTTACGTTATTGGGTATTTATATTTTAACAAAGATATTACTTCCACCTGTTTCTCATTTTTTCATCGTAAAAACAGCATTTCTACGAAATATGCAGATGGAAGCATTTTTCGTAATGTGTGTCAATAATAACGCGCATTTTTAATTATAAGGACTATTATTGTAACGACAGCGGTCGAGAACGGTAAAAATATATTACAAAACAATATCGTAATATAAATTCATGTTAAATTTGACAGACGTGAACTGCAGCAATTGTTACTTACTTGAAGTAAATCGAGCTTCTACTACGTTTTGCTATGCCTAATATGCTGATATTTTTGTGTACCTAACACGATCCTCCTCTGCTCGTAGCGCGCTCCACATGCAAGCGTTGCGGATAAAACATCAAGAACGCAGGCGGTAGAAATTTTCGACTGGGACGTTCCATATTTTCTCCAAGTACGCAATGTTGATTCGTTTCAATCTATATGATATAAATATGTAATGCAGTCATTAAAATTACATGTATTATAATACGATGCATAATAATTATCAGTATGTTTACAACTAATAATAAATTGACTTTTGGTAAATCGTTACTAATAATAAATAATAATAATAACATACTTTATTGAGCAACAGGATAACCTAATTACAGGACAACTTAACAATTCTAAGTAACGTAGCTATCAGTAAAATAAACATTAAATATGTAACATTTCACTTTAATAAATTAGACGAATATGTCTTCACAATTATTTTCTGCACATCGACACATCGTATGGATTGGCGATCGCTGTAGGACACTGGTGTGACTAGTTGGCAATCTAAATGTTGAATGCGACCTAGTAACCTGTACTGGAACATTTATCGGAATTTTTGACAACAATTGTGGGCTGTCTATCTTTCCATTTAAGAGTCTCCTGAGAAATGTAGCACACTGGTGATCTCTTCTTTCAGCTAAAGATTGCATGTTGTGCTTCAATAGAAGGTCGGCTTGACAGGTCCCAATTGGCGGATACGTTCCATCTACCTTGTATGAAAGAAATTTTAGGAAACGTCTATGGATGCGGTCTAATAGTGAATGGCTAAGATATATTGGATACCAAATCAGACTACAGTAATTCATTTTGCTATACACGAAAGCATTGTAAAGGGATTTTACAGCGTCTGTGTGGCGAAATTCTCGTACGTTTCTAAAGACAAACCCAAGGGATCTAGAAGCAGCAGCACGAACGGACTCAATGTGTGCTGTAAAAGTAAGCTTTCGGTCAAAGATAACACCCAAGTCTTTAAATGAGTCAACGGTGGTTAATTTAATACCCGACAGATGATACGACGGCATGAGGTTATTAAACGTCCTATTATAGCTTAAAACACAACACTTGTTTATATTAAGATCCAGGTATACTCTGGAACACCAGTGTTGAATCGTATCAAGATTCATTTGTAGAGACCGAATGTCATTCTGGCACTCAATACGCTGGTAAATTTTGATGTCGTCGGCATAGGCTAAAGCCGGACACGACAGCGACTCAAGAAGATCATTGATGAATATATTAAAAAGAAGGGGGCCAAGACAGGAGCTTTGTGGAACACCAGTTGAGGGTGTGAACTCGAAAGACTTGAACCCATTGTAAAATACGTAGCACATTCTGTTGCTTAGGTAAGAGTTAATAAGCTTGGTTAATGCAGGCACTGCACCAAGTAGTGACAATCTCTCTAATAACAAATCATGATTAATCGAGTCGAATGCACGGGAGAAATCGGTATATATAACGTCGACTTGTCCTCTCGCAACGAGTGCCTCCGATAGAAACTGAGACATAGTGGCAAGGTTGGTACAGGTAGATCGTCCCGGCATAAATCCATGTTGATTAGGCGAAATAAAAGACTTAACTCCACTGAAAATAGCTCCATGCAGCACCGATTCAAATACTGGACTTACTATAGTACGTTTCCAGGATGTTTGAAATTGGCATTTGGATATGGACATGTTGATAATTAACAATATCACTTGGCGTAGTATATTCTCGATTATCGTCATAGAGTCTACCCGGAACTCTAGTCGCTCCTTTTTTGCTCCTGATAAAATTCCACAAGTCAGAAGGATTCTGTTTAATGTTAGACTCTGCAGAATCAATAAATCAAGCATATGCTTCATCAATCTGGTACTTCGTTATATTACGAAGCCTTTTAAATTCATTCAGGTATTTTAAATTCTTTGTTTTCCGCCACTTATTTCTGTAGAATGCTTTAGTTTTCAAGTTGCGCTTTATTTGTGAAGTGAACCATCGAGGAAATTTAAAATTGATTGCCCGACATTGGGGAACGTGCTTATTAAGAATTGAGTAGAGTATATCGTAAAACTTAGAGACCATTTCATCTACCTACACGAAAGAGTTGAGAGTACACCAATTTACATTGCATAAATCATCATAAAGAGAGATGAAATCTGCCTTGTGGAAATTATACCTGTAGTCTCCGTTTGAAGGGAATGACGGTGAAGTAGAAATAATATTAAGTGGCAGGGAAATATCTAAGGATGGATGATAGTTATCTTCAAGGACAAGTGGACATTCAGAGTGAGAAATTAACACTTCTGAATCAAAGTTGCAGAGTACCAGATCAAGTGTCGTATTGTGACTGTTTAAAATGTTGTTATGCTGTCGTATATTGAGTATTTCAGAAAAATATTTAAAGCATGACAACTTATTATTTGAAGGCAATTGAGAATTCGATATGGCAGGCAAATTGAAATCACCAATAATTATGAATTTATCGCTGCGTAAGTAAAGTTACAAGGATAAGGTGAACAATTCCAAATTTTCATAAGAAATATCAGGTGGAATATAAACAACCCCTATGAGTAAAGAAAGATGTTCAAAGTGATACCTGCAGAGTATAAAATCAATAAGAGGAACTGATCCAGAAATACTGCTAGTATCAATTACTGAGAACGATATATTGCTCCTGAAGGCAAGCAAAACTCCACCTCCCTTTGAGCGGTTTACAAGATGGAATTTCCTATCAGATCGAACGAGGTTAAAATTGTTTGAAAATAGTTCGCCATTAAACACCGAGCTGTCTAGCCACGTTTCAGAAATTAAAACAATATCAGCATCTAGGTTACAACTGTTCGAATATAAGTAATGCGTTTTGGATTTTAAACCACGTACATTTTGATAAATTTGTTATCCTGTTGGTGGCGGTTAGTTTTCCTGTGACGATACGATAGATGGAATACCATTTTTGTATTTTATTTTGAGGTCCTTTTCACCCGTATTTATGCGTTTGTCCATATCAGATTTTACCGCTTTGTAATATGATATTTGTACCGGTGTACGGTCAAATGAAACAGACAATGTATTGAAATTGTTTTTTACTTTTCCGAAGTTTTTTATGACCTTATGAACCACATCCGGTGAGCAAAGTTTAAGTTTGATAGGGCGGGTGTTCGTTCTGGTATGATCAAATTTGCCAAGACGCTGCGGTTGAATCAGTGATTGATTTAAATTTAATTCAGTGAGTACATTAGTTACAAGTTGTACATCTAGCTTTGACTGAAGTTGTTTAGATTTTCCTTCTTCAGGAGCTCCGTAAATAATAATATTGCAAGACCTTTTTGTGCGTTCTGTTATTTCAGCTATAGCATCCTCTATGGTAAAAGACGCACAACTGGGAGACTGACTTTTACTCTCTTTAAGCTGTGATATTTCATTTTTCAAGTCGTTTATTAGCGCAATGAGTTTTGGAATTTGGTGAACACCCTGCTCGCAGTCAATACAGATATATTTAATACGACGTCGGTTGTTCTGACGTAGTTTTAAACATTTTAATTCAGCAGTATTTAATTCAGAGCATGAAGCATGAATTTTCCTATCACATCCGTCGCAGACGATAAATTTCTCTTTATTTACATTAATAAAGTTGCTACACTTTAGACAAATCATTGTTAATGGGTAAAATATAACAATTGATTAGAAAACACAAAAAAGGATAAGGAACTAACGTGGGATACGATTCACACCGATTAGGGCCTATCAATGGTGACTAACCAAACAAACGGGACGGCCTCGGATAGAAAGGAAAAAATTAAATTAATTTTACAATAGAACAGCTGTTTAAAATTGGGAGAGTTGACAAAAAAAATGTAAACAATGAGCGAATATGTGCGGATGCGACCTTGAAACATACGATGAACGGAATAATTAAAATTAAAGGTTAGACACAAATAATTTAAATAACTGAATGATTACTTACAATAATGTAAATATATGTTTGCCACTGTTTAGTTTACTCACTTGGTTATAGAGATTTGTAAGTCACAGTAATAAATGACTTTTAATCCGCGAGAAAATTGAGAAAACTTAAGAGGGGTATGATTAGTATCGGTTTTTCGTCTGGTTACGACAATTTAGAAAGGTAGGCGCCGCCTAACTTGCCTATCGGGGCGAGCCGCCACTGCTTCAAAGTTATTTTAGAATCATCAACAGAGCTTTGATTATTAATATTACTTATCCAGCACACAAATTAACTTTAACTGAACGCAATGCCCTCTACCGGTGCATTAAGTTATACAACACTTTACCAGACAACATAAAGACAATAGATGTTTTTAAAAAATATAAAAGTGAAATACATATTTTTTTATTGAACTCAGAATTGTATAGCATAAATGATTTCTTTGGTGTGAATTGAGAATGTTTATTTTGTTTATTTGTTACCTGACACAATTTCATTTATGTTCCTCAGAATTATTATTTTGTAAACATTTCCTGATATAAAGTTGATTTATTATTATTATTCTAAAATAATAATAAATTGCATTAAGGATTTCAGTATTTTTTGAATTTTATACAATCCGGTCCAAAATTTAAATACAATTCAGAAATTCATTACATCTCATTGGGCAGACAGAAAAAGTGACTTGACGAATGATTAGGAATACGATATAGACTAGACAAGGATAAATAGAAAGACCACTGGTCGATAGCCAATTTCAGAAGAAGATAATTATTTTTCTTAAGTAAATCGTTTTGTATTGCACAAACCTATAGAATTTAATGCGTTGTGGAACAAAAAAAATCAAGCGCGCAACAAGGGCTGCTTTCAATATTTCATCAATCATTTCAATCCGGAGATTATTTTAAAATACAGTGGCATAAACCTCCTGGGAATCGAGCTAGGGAAAAATTGTGAATCTTAAAATAAAAATGAACCCCTCTTTGATCCACTGGCACCGAGTGTTTTGAAAGTTGGGTGGAATATAAAAATCGTGGACTTTTAAATATTATTTCTTACATATAAAAAAAATAAAAATAATATCAATCCTAAACACAAATCTACGATATAGATAATAGGGTTTGCGAAAATTAATGATCTTATGGTAGAGTAAACAAGAATTCTTCGATAAGTCATATTCAACCAGTGCATTTACCTGAAATGTGATCGATAGGCCGTACACAAGAGTTTTTAACTTTTTCTATTTCCATTGTTGAAAATCAATTTCTCAAGAAAACAGAAATAAATAAAAGCAAATAAAATCTATTGATGGTCCTAACTTTGTTGCCAAAGTAATTTCAAAATAAATAAAAATTTAAATCTAGTTCATTTTGTTGGCATAGATTTTTCTTTAACTTCATCATACATTCATGACAGGGCAGAAAGATCTCTGGTCGATAGCCTAGACAGACTAACACTTACATGTATTGTAATTATTTATATTGTTGAAAGGATCTATATAGTTTGAATAAAGATATATATATATTTATATATAAATCTAGTATTATCTAACAGTAACTAACAGAAACAAAATTCTTGACTCTCTTAATTAAGCAAGCCCTACTTTTATACACACTCAATTGTCGCATTACAAAGAGAGAGAGAGAGAGAAAAAAAAAATCCGCAAATATATCAGCTTGTATCCGCTGCTCCCTTTCGGGTCGGTTAATTTCGCTTTCTTTAATTCCTCCTTCCGACGGTCGGTTTGTCATGGGCAGGGGGATGAAACAGGTGCCGGAATGTGGGACACGGAAGAAGAGTGGCGCGCGGGATATAAGACGTTGACGCCGTAAATTCGCCGGCCGGCGAAAAAATCCTAATTGCATTTTCTTGCGATCCCCCCCACCAAACGTTATTTATCGATGAGGGTCTCGGAACGGAAAAAACTGCTTCTAATCAGACGGAGAGAGAGCGAGAGTGAGAAATGGAGAAAAAAAGGAGGAAAGTGCGGAATGGGGGAGGGAATCAAGCGTTAGTTTATTTTTTTTTGTTTTTGGCCTGAGTACGATTACTCACTTGTTGATACATATATGAATAAGAAATTAAATAAAAATGCAATAATTTTTGATTGATGAGGCTGATCATTGTTTATATTTGACTAACTGGACCTCACAAATTCAGCACTAATCGCTTCTAAAATCGCGCCCCCTCATAAACTCTTAAAATATTTTCTGTACAATAATTTTGCTGCAATACAATACAAAAAATAAAATAAAATAAAATAAAATAAAATAAAATAATATAAAATAAAATAAAATAAAATAAAATAAAATAAAATAAAATAAAATAAAATAAAATAAAATAAAATAAAATAAAATAAAATAAAATAAAATAAAATAAAATAAAATAAAATAAAATAAAATAAAATAAAATAAAATAAAATAAAATAAAATAAAATAAAATAAAATAAAATAAAATAAAATAAAATAAAATAAAATAAAATAAAATAAAATAAAATAAAATAAAATAAAATAAAATAAAATAAAATAAAATAAAATAAAATAAAATAAAATAAAATAAAATAAAATAAAATAAAATAAAATAAAATAAAATAAAATAAAATAAAATAAAATAAAATAAAATAAAATAAAATAAAATAAAATAAAATAAAATAAAATAAAATAAAATAAAATAAAATAAAATAAAATAAAATAAAATAAAATAAAATAAAATAAAATAAAATAAAATAAAATAAAATAAAATAAAATAAAATAAAATAAAATAAAATAAAATAAAATAAAATAAAATAAAATAAAATAAAATAAAATAAAATAAAATAAAATAAAATAAAATAAAATAAAATAAAATAAAATAAAATAAAATAAAATAAAATAAAATAAAATAAAATAAAATAAAATGGAACAACTTGATCTTGAACAAATAAAATCTCTGTAAAATATAAAAATTCCAATATATTTTTTTTATGAGTTGACAGAAAATATTTTACAAATTATAAGTTTTAGAATAAATAAATGAAATATTATATTTCGAAAATAATTTTCGAGACTTAATTAAATTATATTGGATGGTTGAAACTAGTCATAAATAAACTGTGTACGTAATACCAACTAAACACTTTTAATTTAAAAAAAAAATATCTTATTAATTCTTTAATAAATGAAAGACGACGCAAGCGCCATCTTTTGCCTAATTTCAAGTGGCATCGTCAACGATTTGGGTCTACAAGGTAGACGACCAAGAATCATTGGTCGCGTTCAGGGGACTGTAGCGCTTAAGCGCTTTACGAAAGCGGTTTCGCTGAACGGTACCGCTTTATGTGTGGCGCTGTACCGCTTTATCAAGCAGTAAAGCATATATTTTTTCCGCTTGATCGCTTTTCAAGCCGTGCAGCTGTAAACAAAACCGCCATATTTTCGTGAACGTCCTTAACATCGAAAGCGTGTTCAGGGAACATCAAGCGCTTTGCCTGTAGCGCTACATGTCTAAAAATTCCCTGAACGCGACCATTGTTTCGTCCCAAATCGTTGACGATGCCACTTGAAATTAGGCAAAAGATGGCGCTTGCGTCGTCATTAATTTATTATGATTAAAACCAAGCGTGCTTTATTTTCACTTATCGCGAACTTGTCCTGTTTATAAAAACAACAAAAAACGAAATTCACATTTCATTAAATATTATTAATTATATTATTAATAATATTTATTTTTTTTAAGTTATGTATAATATATCAAAAACAGGTTTTCGTATCCGAATTGCAAGAAAATCCTGATTAAAATTCATTATTATTATCATTTTTTGAAAACACTACTTTAGTTTATTCCTTGCCGGCGATACGTTACAAAAGCTAGTTTTAATTAAAACGAATAAATCGGCGCGAAATTTCCACTCGGGCGAAATAAATTAATGCCCAGAAAGAGAGAGAGCGCGCGAGCGCGCGCCCTCTCGCGAATGAAACCGCCGCTTAATAAATTCCGACTTTCCGACGTTCGGAATTAATTAACCGCAAAAACACACCTAATTAAATTCGCAGACTAATCTCTTGATCGAATCAAACAATTCCGGGCCCTCGCCGTCTCTCTTTTTCCCCAGAGGGGACAAACACGGTGCTGCGGCTTCAAAGAGAGTAAGGGAGAGAGAGAGAGGGAGATGGAAAGGGGGGGGATATTATCAAATTTGCAAGTAAATTAGAACCGTGCGCGGATACTTCAAAAGGATGATTAAATTATTTTATTCAATTAAGATACACTCGCGCAAACATTAATGAAAACATATCTTTATTCGGTTATGAATATTTTAGTTCACTGCGATTTGCTTTGTTGTTTAAAAACAGGGTTTGGTCCTCGATTTTATGTTCCATCGGTTCCAAGATAGAAATAAGAATAAAAGTCTTTAAGATGCCACATCCTCGTTGGCACCTCTTATGCCTTATTTTAGAAACCTCAAATAACATTACTCTTGATTTTTTTTCATTCTGTTGACAGCACTTTCTTATTAATAAACAAATGGGAGACTTATGTGATTTTAGGGCAGCTATGTTGTTCGCGCCAAATACGCGAATTTTATTTGTAAATATTTTCAATTTATTTCTTCCTTTGTTTTTGTATCAGTTTATATTTTATCTAGTATCTTTTGTTATTTTCACGTTTTCTAAAAATTCGTATCTTTGTAAGAATGCTATTGTGTTTGGGACCAAACTGAGATTTTATGATCAACGAGCGAGGACCGTCCGTTAACGGGGAATCAGCCCTTTGTCAAAATTTGTGCGCGAACAAGGGTGCTGGCACGGAGGTGTCTAACAAAAGGCAACGGGGAATGGGCAAACAGCATCGAAAATTCTGGAAACGTTCATAAAATATCAGATTTGGCCCAAAAGTGCTTGTTGACCTTCTAAATCTTATCTCCTTTTAACTCATGCTAAAAAAATCTCCATTTTTGTTTATTAATTTCTCCTTCCAAAACATCCCCCACCAACCATCCACCCCCTTTCCGTTTAATTTTTGATTTTCCTCTGCCACTTCTTCCACGTCCTCAACACGAGTAAGTTCTAATCTCTCACTATCGTAAACTTTGTTACTTGTAAATTTTGTTTGTAACTTTGATATTTTTTACTTGTAAACCTTTTAGTTAAATTCTGATCTTGTTTTGCTCAATGTTATTATTCATTTTATCACTATTTAAACTTGTATATATTTTTTGTGTTAAACTTTATCATTTATCTTGATGCACGATTATTTAATAAATATATTTTGTTAAGATATAACGTGTTTAATTAATTAATTTAAAAAAATCGATTAACTTTCGTAAACATATGTTCAGGTTGAAAAAATCATGGAGAATGATTAGAAGATTACGGTTACGTTATGTGAAATTGTTTTTTTTTTTTGCTGTGGAAGGGGAAATCTAGTTAGGGAAGAAGTGTGGGACTCCTTCCAATCTGGTGTTAAATAGAAGTCTACCCTCTAAAACCCCTCCCACTTCACCGGCTTTGGCTACTGAAGACATTAGCCGGCTGTGGAATTGTTGTTAGGATTATTATAGTTTTAAATAAATGCAGTTCGTATAATTTCCAACCTCACGAAAAGATCATCTCCGACTACATTTAAAATGGATGTTCGAACAAAAAATATTTCTACGTTAAGTAAAAACAACAAAAAATCGAACTGATTTCAATTTTGTATAAAATAAATATGAATCGATTATCAACCAATAAAGTTAATAGTTTCTTTATTACCACAAAATGTAAATCACATATAGTACAATATATACAGAGAGGTTTATTTATCAGTAAACATTTCCCCTATATTTACCTACAAAAAAACATAGGGGAATGTATACTGTCAAAAAGACCTCTCTGTATATTCATATACATTATTTATTTATTTATTTATTTATTTATTCAATTAACGGAGGCCATTAAATACAGTAACATACATACATGATACAATGAATATAATACATACAATATAGATCCTAAAGTTGTAGTGGTTCATTCCCCAGTCCTCACCTCGGGAATTTGGGCACGGTATCCATCCCATCTCGGGCTAACGGTAATGCGGAAAATATGGGTTTTCCATGTAGCCACCTCCTTTATTTAATCTTCTTATTTATTAAATATTTTTTATTTTTAATTTAAAAGCATGATATTTTAGTGTCCGTATATATCCTGCAGATTGTTGTATTTTTGTATAGTATCACTGGTTAAGGAATGTCTATACTGTCGAGATCTGAATTTTTCAGTTCTTATATTTGATCTTCTCGTTTTATATGTATGTATTTATTTATTAATTTTCAATATTATTTGTATATTAATAGTAAGTTGTTAAGTGTTATCATATTTTAAATTTTTAAAGTGCAGATTAGATTGAATAACTTTAAATTTTCGACTAGTTTTGGGTTATTAGCCCATTTTCAAGAGAATTTTAAATTTAGTTTTATTTAAATTTCTATGGATATTTACATATTAAGGCTGCGATCTCCAATACGTTTCCGTTTTAAGGGATTAACAATGTTATACGGTCATAAAAAAATAAAGATTAAATACAGGCAGATAGCTTATTTACTGATGAACGACATCAGATAATTTTTACTTTTTAACAAAACAAAATAAGTGAAAAAAATATTTTTTCAAAAATTAATTTAATTTACAAATGTACATTTAATCCATATTAAATATATCTGAGTATACGTGGAAAGTCTTCCTCTTAACATCCATATTTAACACATTCTTAATATTATTATTTGTATGCTCCTTAATCCTATAAAATTGTCAATTAGAACATTTTTAGTACGACGCCGTGATTTTTATTTGGAACAGCTCCTAGTAGTTCAGTCGTTTGCCGATAGGTTGAAAAATCAAAGCTGGAATAAAATAAACGCACACATTTTGTAAAAACCACTTCACGCTCTGGCGCTAATTGCACCATCTATTAGGCGTAAAATCGCAGCCTTAAATATTATATAAATAGATATATTGATTATTTTGATTTCAATTTAATTGAAGTTTTTTTTTTTTTAATTTATTTACTCATTTTAATCCATCTGAGATCTTCATCCTTCAAAATTACCATATCCGGAAAATTTATCAAACCCAATACCCGCGACGTCTTAACAAATTATCCCCCATAATTCTCGCTTAAACCGACCCGGGGTACACTTTTTTCTCTTCTTCTTCTCTGGCTTTTTCCGTATCAAACCGACGATCTCCGTCTGTGTGTTTACCCCCGGGGGGTGAATCACGACCCCCGTATCAGCTTATCTTATCATCGCGTGCGCGCCATCTTCGCGGGGCGCAAACACGCACGACCTCTTTTTGCCCCGCAACCACCCCCCCTCTATCCTCCTAACGCCGATACACGAGTCAAGACAGGGATGCAAATGATAGGGATTTAATCTAAAGGGCTGTTATGAACCGATCATTGGGTTTTATCACGGAATATTGATTTCAACGCGTCGAATTGATTCTTTATTGGTTTGTGTGTGTGTGGGTGGGTGTTTTTTTTTGTGTTGGAAATTTATACGGGTATTATCCTGAGGGAATTTTATGGCGGGTAACTTCACACCTTATCACGCTATTGGCGTTTCCCGTGCGCTTGTGTTTATATTGCGCTGAAAAAAATATACGAAGTAGAAAATTTAATTAAAAAATCTAGAATGAAAGTAGATATTAATTATACGTATATTTATTACAAACAATGAATGAAAAATGTATTAGTTGCTTTTTATATACATTCATTTTTGCAAAGTAAAACTTTAATTTAAAAGAAATATATATTTATTATTAAAATTGAGTATATACAGTAAATTGAAAGTATTGGGTTATCGACTAGAGTACAGTCTTTCTGTCCTTGTTTATTATTATAATAATATCGAGCGTATAACAAAAATCGACGACGAAGTTGGCATTGGAAATCTAAAATCATGTCTGAGCTAAAATCACACGCGCAGGCGTAAATTACTGGTTGTCAAATGAGCTGTAAATAACCCCTTATTTTCGTAAACATGTTTTCTCTTTTGTATATAAAACGTTTATGATTGAATCTTATTTTCGTAATGGGCGAAAAGTTGGTGGAGAGTGGCAGTATTCTGTTCCCGATTGTTTGGAGGAATTTCGAAATCAATTTCCCAATTTTGCGTTGATGATAACTGTTTTCGATGTACTCTTCGGCGTGCCGTACAAGTCTTTCGTGACACTGGAAGTGTTGGTAGGAAGGAAGGCACTGGATTGGCAACAAAACGTACTCCAGAGTTAATTGAAAAATGTGCGATAAATAATAGAAGATTCACCTAGAACTTCACTTCGTGTGCAAATTTGATAAGGAATGAATCGAACGAAAATTTCTGTATTCCGTCGAATTTCGGAATAATCCGAAAAATCAAATTTAATCGAAACCAGATTAATTACAACGAACCTAAGGGCATCCACATATTTTAGATATTTGCATTTCAAATGCTTAATAAAAAATAATTAAACAATTATTTAAACAAAACCCTCATCGAAAGTGTACGTAACACATCAAAAAAAACCATTAAACAAAATCCTGATCGATTGAATAACGAAAATTGAACATACCTTTGATAGTGTGCGGTTCTAATATTCTAATAGAAAACTTGAATTGGATTTGTTGAACTTCAACCAAGATTTAGTATTTTATTTCCAAAATGACAATGGAAACGTGTTTTCCTTTTTCTTTTAATGGTGAAATAATTAATCCACGAAGAGTGTGAAGTGTATTTGTTAAACCAACAAATCACACAAATTATTTGAGTATACGTTTGCTATTATCCGATTAAAAATCGAGACTTTAAATAGTAATACGACTATTTAAAAATTTGCCAAAACGTGACTCACATTCACCATTAAACAGGGAAATATATCGCTTTACCAAAAACGCGCTGCGCGAAACCCCAATTATCAAGGATGCGCGGAAGAATTCTCGCACGCGCGCATGTACGACTTAAGAATTCGAAATTAACAAATAAATTAGCAATAGCTAATATAATTGCATACATTAAATACTAATAAAAATTTTAATAACATTTTATATCGTTACAATTGGTTTGGTGATTACACGTTCAATTCTGGTATGGTAACCTGTTGGGTAACAGCTTTTAGTCGTTCGAAGCCAATAAACTCCTAGCCTCACTTTTGATAACTAGATCAAGTGGTTGGAGGTTCAGGAGGGTTTCCATTGCGCAGTGCTCCAGTTATGCATATGCAGGCTAGTCGCTGAATTCTTGATATATTTTCCTGCGCACTTCTTTGTTCTACTTTCGGCCACCATACTGTGCTTCCGTAGGTTATAAGGAGTTTCACTTTCGTATTATAGAGCCACAAAGTCATTTTTAGGCTTAGTCCCAATGTCCTTTCCAGAGCCTTCTTAGTTGTCACTAACGTCATTTTTTTCTCTGTCGGTTATATGTTTTATTTGTCTGTTCCATGTGAGCTTTGTGTCAAGGTATACTCCAAGGTATTTTACCCTACTGGTAAATTGTAGAAGGCAGGGGGCTTGAGGCCTGCCTGCTCCTTTTTTTTTCGTGAAGGGGACGACTACCGTTATGTTAGAATTGAAATTCAGTCCTACCTCCCTACACCACGTATCTACAATTTTCAGGGCCCTGTTCATGACTCCTATTATGATTGCAGGATATTTTTCAGTATAATTATGTCAACGGCGTAGCCTTGGGCATAATATCCGGATCCGTTTAACATTAGTAGCTCATCCACCACCATGTCCCACAGTAGGGGAGATAGTACTCGTCCTTGGGAACGGAGGATGTTTTGGTTTTGATGTCGATGGTCTTATTGAGTATATTTGTTAGGGCGATTCTGTTTGTCAGCATGAATTGCTGGTTTCCACTGAGAAACTGTCAGCAGCCCTAACAATAGTTCTCATAGAGGTGTTATCAAATGCTCCCTCAATATCTAAAAATGTCGCTAGTGTGATTTCTTTCCCCTTACTTACAATTCTAATCCGCGCACACCACACATTCCCCATTTGACAACACCGTGTGTTCTTCGAAATATGATCTTATTTTGAATGTCACCGTAACATCCCCGACTTTTCATTTAATTTCGAAACGAAACGAATTCGTTCCGGATTTAGCCCTCCGAAATAAACGTCACATTGAAGATGCAAATGCACAGAATGCGACGTTTATTTTCAAAGCTGTAAATCCGTTTCGGTGTGTAACATTACATACAATTCCAACTACAAACACATTTAAAAACACGAAAATCCGCCCCTGTCCTGTTATGAAACCGAATATCACGCGCGTTAAACCCGCTGAAAGTTGATGAATCTTACTTCTTTATTTTTAATACATATTTCTTTTTTTTTCGGTTCTGATATTTGCGCTGAATGAAATGAATATTACAACGCTAATGTTGTGCGGAAAAGGGAGAAAAGCGGCGTAAAGTTTCGCGGGGAATTTATTCCGTTCGGAATGGAACAAGTTTCCGTCTTTTTCCACGCGAAAAAGAGACGGGGGAGAAAGGGGAGAGGGCGGAGATGGGACGTAAAGTGCGCTGCTAAAAAGATATTGTGCGCTGCGGTATTTCGTCGAGTTCTTGCCGAAGTTTTCCGCCGATCGACCCGTGTGTAATTTATTCGATACCTGGATGTTCAAAAAAAAAAAATGAATAAATATGAAAATGTGGATTCTGTTTAGGAAATAAATTAATGAAGTAATCACTGAACAAAACACTTACTATGTTTTTTACCAGAAATTATTTATTGTATATACAAGGTGTACAGAAAATGAGTGAAGAGCTTTAAGTAGCGTGACTCTTTGACTAATTTTTAGATAAAAATATTAACGAAAATAAGTCACACGGTCCATTCTTAAGCCTCACGGGCCACTTAAAAGAACTATACATTTGGCAACGCTGGATCAAACAAGTATGCATTTATCCTATTGATAACTGCTACATCATCCGCTGGAGGTGTTGCATACACCTTTTCTTTTACAAACGAGCGTGCGTCGTTGCCAGATCTATTTTCATTAGAAGAATGCATGCTTCTGATAAGGTTATAAAATTGTAAAAATATCCGATTTATTTATTAATCATTTACATCAATGGAATTATACACGTGTCTAATTGATTGTTAATACTATTGATATTTTACAAAATATTTAAAAAACAATACTAATTTAGGCTAAAGCCTAGCATAGCACCCACCTTTGCAGCGTGAAGTTGGCCGCGTAACGCCAATCAAACTTGACGCTTACGTAGAATCTTAGAGCATGTACAATACGAAATACGGCCACGAGATGGCGATACAATTTTGGTTGTAGAAAATATGTCTGTAGAAATGGGGTTATTAGGTTAAGCACTGTCTAAGTTTTCGAAAGATAAAATAACATAAAAGAACGATTTCCTTAAAAAAGGTATCAGGTTAGGTTAGGTAATGTTTAGGTTTTGCATAGATGAAATGATATAAAAGAGTGATTCCCTTAAAAAAGGTGTCAGGTTAGGTTAGGCAATGTTTAGGTTTTGCATAGATGAAATGATATAAAAGAGTGATTCCCTTAAAAAAGGTGTCAGGTTAGGTTAGGCAATGTTTAGGTTTTGCATAGATGAAATGATATAAAAGAGTGATTCCCTTAAAAAAGGTGTCAGATTAGGTTAGGTAATGGCTAGGTTTTGCATAGAATAAATGAAAGAAAATAGGATTTTTCTTGATAGAAAGACGTTTTAAAACAAAATGTAGGAAACTGTACTTATCGTTGGCTATCTTTCAGTCAGTATTGAGAACTAATGGGATCATTCACAGATGAAAACACAAGGAAACAATCTCACATATCGCTCCATGAATGACGTATTTTTGCGAAATATATTTTCGTTAATTTCTCAATTAATTGCTGCTTTAACTCAATAAAAGTATGATGCAGTGTAATGAAAGTGTAAATATGTGCGTTAAATAACAAAATAATGCTTTTTAGTGTGGCGGAAATACAAAAATTCAGTGACATAACCTCCCGACTTTCGAGCTAAATTGTGAGAAAAATATAAGTGAAAACTCCCCAAAATCACTAAAAATCCACTCCTACGTCTATCAGTTATCATAAAAAAACACCCCTTTGTAGGGGTTTTCGAATAGAAACTGAAATTTGAAGGGGAGGGGGGGGGGCTATACTAGGCTTTAACCCTAATTTAAAGTCACATATTTAAAATTCCGAAGACCTCGTGAGCGTCAATCAAGAACCATACAACATTTTTTTATTTGGATTTTCTATTAAAAATTAATTAATAAATTGAGTTACCTGAAGGTTTTCACTCATTTTCTGTACACCTTGTATATCACACAATATAAAATCTCACGACTTAAGTTTCGACGTTTGACGGTCATTATCCGTATTAGTAACGGTCGCAACCATTATCATAATTAATGTAATTTTAGTAAAACTTATTTTTTTTTTTAATTATTCGTGTCTGCAGATGGCCTTATATTACGTAATGTTCTTTTTATAGTTTTTGCATTAAATTTTTCTCGGATTAAAAATTTGTTGCATTACGCAATATTTTATTGATATGCATCAGCAGGTGTACATTATATAATTCAATATCCGGCCGGCGGGGTATTTGCCCGGGAAGAAGTTGTTTTAATGTTCATTTGTTTAACGTACTTACGTAACGTAAGTCAAAATATCACAGAGCTAAATGTGAGAATAATTTATTAATTATTTTCAAATAATTTTTATTTAATTTATTTAAATAACTGTGATCAAATGAATGAATACTTTTTTCTATTATGTAAATAAATTTTATTCGTTACATATTTATTTTTAAACAAAAAAAACGTATATAAATAGAAAAGAATATTCTTTTCTTTCTTTTATTCGTTACATATTTATTTTTATAACATTTCTATTTTTATTCTTTTTTATTTTTATAATATGTAACGAATAAAATTTATTTACATAATAGAAAAGAGTATCTATTCATTTGGTCACAGTTATTTAAATACTAAAATAAAACGAATTTGGAAACAATTAATTGAGATTGCGCACAGAAATTGTATCCGTCAATGTCCTTTCGATAATTTCCAGCGGAGATCGCGGCCGTGACGGTACGTTAATTAATTTAATTAACAATTTTGTAATTATATAAGGCAGAGTAATAATAACAATATAAAATATTTTGAAAATATAAAGGTTTCTTGTCAATTGGTCTTTCTGCCTTATTAATTATAAGACAGGCGGAAAGACAATTAATTATTGTCTTTATCTTCGTTTGCAATTTATTTTGTGGCTGGTCGTCATTGTTAAACTGTCAATTAAATCGATCAGGGTCAATTTAACTGTCTACGGCTTCATTACATCCTTTAATAAATTTAAATATTTTTGTGGAAGGATTTTTATGGATAGATCTTGTGTTGGGGGTAGCATTAAATATTTTTGATTTAAAATTGTTGCATTAAAATATAGAAGAAGAAAATATTATTAATTTTAAAATGATGAAAATAATAGAAATCGGCTGAAAGACCTCGATAGCCGATTCATTTACAGAATATAATTTTAATTTTATATATTATTGTACATATGTATATACATTTGAATAAAGATAGTTAGTTAGTTAATAGAAATCAATCAAATGTTTTTATTTAGTTATATATATACAAATATCTTTATTCCCAAAGAATACATACATATTTAATTCAATATACAATACATGAAACAATTTAAAACAAATATATATTCTTAAGAGAAACGGCTATCGACCGGAGGTCTTTCGGCCTGTCTTTGTCTAGTTCCTGTCGTTGATTAAACCGTCATGATTACTAACTGTCAATGTCTCGTCCTGTTAAATTTGATGAAATGAATTGATGAATAGTTAGTACTGGGTGCTTAAATTTTGGAATTATGTTTGGGTCTCGAGGGATGCATAAGTGTTGGATGATGGGGGCAATGTGGGGGTTAGTAGCAAATTTTAGAGAGAGGATTTATAATTTACTTATTATCTGGCACATTTCAAATTTTAAGCAAATTATTTTTTGTCTCTCAAAATTTCAAAATGTGCTACCTCATTAATAATTAAAAACTTTTTATATTAAATAAAAATGATTTGAAAATAATTTGTAAATTATTTTCACATTTAGCTCAGTGACTTTTGACTTACGTTACGTAAGTACGTTAAACAAATGCACATTAAAAAACTTTTTAATAGAAAAAAAAAGGTTTTATTCATTTGGTTAGACTTATTTAAATATTTGTTAAAGTACTTTTATGTAACGTAAGTCAAAATGTCACAGTAGCTAAAGAGGAAATAATTTATTAATTATTTTCAAATTCATTTTATTTAATTTAAAAACTTTTTATTTATTTCGAATATTTTCATCATTTTAAAATAAATAATATTTCCTTCTTGTTGTTTTAGTTCTTGAAAATTTCCACTTTGTGAATACGTAATTCCGCGCGATAAATTAACGGCGCGCGAAAAAAGAAATTTTGTATAAAGCTCGGGAGGAGGAATAGGGAAATTAATAATACATCCGCGCGCTTCCTCTTCTTAATATCCCCGAATTAATTATCCTTCATCCCTCATCGGGCCGATGAATAAATTCGCCCATAAATATTTATTCCGCCCCCCTTCACTTCCTTTCCGAAATACACGGGGGAGAGGGTGAGATTGAAACCCGGCGGGAGGGCAGGTATTTATGGATTTTATCTCCGCGGATGCACGGATGCGTTACAAACCCCCTTTTATACCCGACACTGCAAACACATACCGGCTTTATTGTGAATAAGTAAATGTGTTATTGAGTGAGAAATTAAAAAAAAAAATATATGTATATATACAGGGTATCCAGAAATTGACGGTTTTTTTAGAAAAAGGTTGCGGTTTTTACGAATTTGAGATAATTTGTTGAGAAACAATTTTAAATAATATTTTATTTTTTAATTTCATAACATTTATTTAGGTCTTAATTTCAACAACTTATATTAAAATATAAGGAACATGTAAAATACGCGGGATCGCGATTTGGTTTTAAAATTACAAATACCAGTAAGTTGAATTAAATAATCTCTATTCCAACTACTGACTAAAATTAAGACAACAAGAAAATGTAACAAGACTTAGAAAAATAATCGATAAAGTAAAAGTAGAAGCGACCGAAGAGCACGATGTTATGTTCACGAAGGTTGAGACAACACTCTTTCTGGAAGACGGTTTTTCAATTTACTTTAAAAAATGGATATTTAAAGACAAGAATAAATAGAGAATTTTATAGAAGAAGAAGAAGAAGAAGGATAAAATATAACTGGATGGGGATTCTGGAGATTTTGACATTTTGGGTTGGAAAACGATCGTTTACGACTTAATCTCTCGCTCACGGATTATCTCTTATTGCCGTCAATTCGGCACGAGCTTGACAAACTGAATAGAAATGTAGAAAATTTTAAATAATGGTTTATTGCCCCTTCGGTCGTTTCGAAAATAGCTTAAAATATGAAAAATCACGTTCGTCCTATTTGATAAATTCCCAGATTACAATTGGAAGTAAATTTCGCGTTAACAGAACATTAAAATAATATTTCTTTTTATTTAGGAATATATATTATATTAAAACACTTAACTTTGTTTTACAAATTTTACGCCCGTTTGCACCGATTTTACTTTAAGGCCTCCTTAGTTAAGGGTTCCTTAAAAGTCAAGGAAAGAATACTAGAGATTGGATTGCACGGTGCAATCCAATTTGCACCTCTCATATAAAATCTTCTTTTATTTGAGGTCACCTTAGTTGGGGGAATACTAGTGCCGTCTAAAAAAAGCGTATTACTCTCGCTTTCTAACTTTGAGATCATAGAAAATTATTATTAATTTTAAAAAATTCACAATTATTTGGAGTAATTATTATCGTTATAAACATTATAGTAATAAAAAAAATTAAACAATATATTTATTTAAGAATGTATAAATTTAAATTGATTGATCAAAAGCACTAATATCCTTTCTTCAAGTGTGAAGTAAGGATATTAGTGCTTTTTATCAATTACATGTATAAATTTCATCATTTTCTTATTATAAACTTTCTTCTTGTACCCTTGCGGGTGTCGAAGTTGTTTATTTTCATTTTCCAGCTCTTTCCTTTACAAATTTGTTCTTTTCTTTTTTTGTTTTTTTTTTGTTTGTTTGTTATTTCCTTTGCTTCTGTGTAGGTGATCTTCTTTTGTATGAGCATCTTGTCTATTAGTTGGTCCCACTTTATCTTGCCCTGCCTATTTTTCTTTTCCCTATTACTTTGCTTTTCCATACCTTTCTCGTTTGATTTTTATTATTTCTTCTTAACATGTGCATTGTAACTGCCATCCATTGTAACTGCCTGTTTTCTATTTTTTTGTTCAGTTCCATAATTTGTACTTTTTTTTAATGTCTTCGTTTCTGCATCTATTTAGTCTGCCATAAACCTTTCTCAGGTACTTCATTTCGAGTGCCTGGATTTTGCTCTTTTGTTGTTTGTTTAAAACCCAAGTTTCACATCCATATAGCAGTGTGGATACTAGTACCACTTTATATACCGTTAGTTTTGTTTTTCTTGATACTTCTTTGTTGTTGAGTATAAGTTTTTTTATGGCATAAAATGTACTAGTTGTTTTTTTTTGTATTTTGTTGTTTATTTTCTGTTTTCCATTTCTCTCAATTATTTGCGCTAAGTAAGTCATATGCTCTGCCTGCTCTATGTGTTTGTTATTTATTTGTATGTCTATCCTTTCTTTCCTGCCTATTTTCATTACTTTTGTTTTGTTTATATTTATTTGAAGCCTAGCTTTAGCCAGTTGTTCTTCTTTTCATATGTTTATGTTCCTTTGTATTTCTTGTTTGTTGTCCGTTATAATAGCCATATCATCCGCAAATAAAAAAAAATAAAAAAAAAATGACCTTTATTGACATTCCATTATAATCTATTGACAAATTAAGTATTTCATTTTACTTTCTTCTCCTTTCTCTTTCAAAAAATCTTCTTCAAAATCTTTACGCCTATCCTATTGTCACGTTTGGTATTTCCGGTAGCAACGAAGCACATCGGAAATCAATCAGACGCTGACATTGCATGTTCGAACAGGTCGATGCATCCTCGGTTGAAGGCCATAAATCGACAGGTAAGCATGTTACGCCGCTAAGTAACAGCGTTGTAACCTGCTTATTGGTTGATAGGACTTCAATGGTGGGGTAAATCGACCTATAAAGTGGTTGTTGAACCCCGAGAGGGGAGAGTCGGTCTTAGAGTAGTTTATTGAATTAGTCCAGTTTTGTCATAGAGTAAGTTATTGAGTTAGTCCAGTTTTGTCTTAGAGTAAGGTATTGGAGGCAGTGCGGGCAGTTTGTTAGAATAAGTGATTAAATGTAAGTACTAAAATATTTTTAATTTGTGATTAAATTTATAAGTTATCACCTGTTTCCTTATCCCCTCACGGCCAGCTAAGGTCGTGACACTATCTTCTCTCATCCACTCATCTATTCTTTTGTTACCTCCAGTCCATTCTTCCGCCACAGCCACACATTCCTCTCCTAGATGACTCCATGTATACTTACGATTTTCACACAATACACACCTACCATACTCTTTCCCCATCCACACTTTCCTTCCTCTCTCGTCCGTTCCACACCTCGCTCTAGCCAATACCATCCTCTCTCATCCACTTGCATTCGTATCGATCAAGTACCCTAGCATTTTCTCATAAACCTGCCATCTTATATACAGGGGATTGTATTCACTTTTTCCAATAAACCCCTACCGCTCCTGGTATTCAACATCTTCTAACTTTATCCTCATCCACGCTGCCACATTCACTCCATTTTCCAACCATTCATTCGTCAATGACTCCCTTTCACACATACATCTCCTCAGCCTTCTAAAAATTCCTTCTCTTCCCACTATACATGTTCTCCACACCTCTTTCACATAACGCAGACCATCTCATAGCTTACCATTTTTTCCATCGCTTCTCCATGCAGCCCTTTTCTATTCATTTCCTGCAACACTATAAACACAGATGTTGTCCTTTCACACCCATTATCAACATTGGCTTTATACACGCATCCCACGTCATTCGCACATTTCCATCCAACAACTTTTCCTCCTTTATAGCTTTCATTTCAACCCATCTAACATGCTCCATATACGCCCCACACGCACTAAACACAAACGCTAAATATTTAAATTTCTTTACTCTTTCAATCACTTTCCCTTTCCTCATCAATTCTTTCACTCTAGCCTCTCTTCCTCTATTCATAAACCTCATTCACTTTGTCTTCTCTACATTCAGGCGCAAACCCCGTTTATCCATGTACTTTTCCATCCGCAAATATACATTCTGTTATGGCTGTGAGTTGTAGATTGTTGGCGTTTTGTATGTTTTGGTTTTTATTATCTTCATTGCTCTGTTCATTGCTCTTATGAATAGTATTTTGAGTCCTCCTGCTTGTCGCAAACCGTTAGTTGTTCTGAATTTGTCTGATGGCGTTTCCAGTTCTGATGCAATTGTCTTTTTTGTGGTAGTCTTATTAAATCGGCTCCCACCTTTTTCCTCTTCTAAAGTAGCCCAAAGGTGTCGAACGCTTTTTCGTGATCTATGAAACATATCTGTAGTTCTTTCTGGTGTTCTATAGTTTCTTGAATTATGTTTCTTATGGTAAATATGTGGTCGATTATGCTGTGAGCTCTTCTAAATCCGCTTTGTGATTGTTCCAGTTCTTTCTTTATGATTAATCTTAACTTATTTTCCAATATTTTCTCATATATCTTTTCTGCTTTACATAGTAGCTAGTTCTTACAATCCTAATTGTCTCCTTTCTTATATACGGGTATGATCACTGCCGTTTTCCATTCCTGTGGGATTTCCCTTGATCTTCACACCTTGTTTAGTATTTTCTTTAATTTCTATATCCCGGCATCGCCCATGTATTTTAGTTGTTCGTTCTTTATGTTGTCTATTCCCGATGCCTTACCTGTTTTAGTTTAGTATAGCTCTTATATATATAAATCTTTATTGGCAGATTATTTTTAATAAAGTAATAATAATAAATACATACAATAAATAGCTAACATAAAAATAAATTCTTCTGCCAATTGGCTATCGACTATAGCGTTTATTTTACCTCTTCTCGGGTTATTTCTTTTTCTTTTCGGAGTTTATTTTCTCTTTCTGTCTCTTTCGTTTGCTATTTATCCTGGTGTATTGAGTGCAAAATTATTGTTATTTTCCAGTAGTTCCACAAAATATCGTTTCCATCTATCTATGGTGCTCTCTTCGTTTGCTAGTGTCTCCCCTTGCTTTCCTTTAATGTGGTGTAGTCTTATGGTTTCTCTCTTCTCTTCCTTCGGGTTATGTTGCAAAATACCTTTTGGGTTTTTTTACTGTTTTCTTCCATTTGTTTTCTCTAAATCTTTCCCATGACCTTTGTTTTTTTCTTTTTTTGACTAGTTTTTTCACTTTTTTTCTTTGGGTTTTATATTGGTCATATTTTTGGGTTATTGTATATACTTTCCATGATCTCTTCTTATTTTTAGATTACATGGAAGACATTTAAAGAAATAATAGAGGAAGCAACAATAGAAACGTGCGGAATCACAAAGTATGGCAAAAACAAGCTGGAGGACTTGGGAATTTTTTTGAGAAGTTTTTGCCATACTTTGTGATTCCGTACGTTTCTATTGTTGCTTCCTTTATTATTATTATATTATGTTTTTTCTCACGCCAAGTCGATATTGTTTTTTTGCTCGGAGCCGATAAATCCTCTCAATACACGTGTCCTTCACCGCGATTACTTCCATCCGCGATCTCGTTGAAGACGGTACGTAGGAATTAATTAAAAATTGTTTAACAACTAAGGGCTTGCAGGGCATAGCTGTATTGATGAGGGATGAAATCCCGAAACACGTGTCTACAGATAGCCTTGTAACTATTATTTGTTGTTTCCTTTCATTAAATAATTTCGACTCAAACCGTTGCAATTTCTCAGCAGTGCTGCGATGCAACAACAAATATCTATTGTGTAATCCAATGTCCGGCGGAGTAAATGCTCGGGAAGTAGTTGTTTCAATAGATGTTTGTAAAACTTACAGTGTAAGTATTTTTTTGCAGTTGGAAAAAAGGGATTGATCGAATTTCATTGAACATTGCCGGAAATTTTCCTTGTTTAATTTCATTGTAATTTAAATAGCTGCAAATGCGTGAATCATCTTTGTTTCATTTCATTTTATTTAATTTCCTCTATTATTTCTTTAAATGTCTTCCATGTACTTTCTTCATTAATGTGGCTTGTCCATTCAGTTCTTTCCACTAATGCATTCTTCGTATCTCTGCCTCGTATGTTTGTCTTTTAATTTATGTATATTGATATTTATTCTTGTTTTATTATTTTCGGTCTGATTTAATTTTGTTTCCTCCGTTCTTCTTTTTTTTTATGGTTACTCCTACCATTAAGTGGACGCTTCCTATTTCATATTTTCTGTATACGTCTATTATTTCCTTTTTTTGTTCGTTTCTGGTTATAACGTAATCAATTATTGATCGTTCATTTTTGCTGTCTTGCACTTCGGTGTATTTGTGTATATTTTTGTGTTTGACAATTTTCTTTACAATATTATTAGTGTCCTTTTTCTACTTTAATCGTTATCTACAAATTTATAATGTATAGGCCACAATCAGTGCTAAGGAACTTTTAGTGAAACCGCCAACATCGGCTGCTTAAATGTAACGATAGTTTAGACGTCGTGTGCGTGCGGTGAAAACCAAACGTCGTGAGTTAAGGATTACTTAGCACTAAGGAGTACTTAAACAAGGCGGTGCTTGTTTAAGTACTCCTTAGCGGGCATTAATAAAATAAATAAAAGTGGTAAATCAAAGTTTTAATATTCTTTTATAAAGATGTACCACAAATTGAAAGCCAACTAAATCAAAGATAAAATTTCAAATTTTTGTAGCTGACTGGATACAGGGGGATTTGTGAAAAATGTAATTTTACAACATCCCTTGTAATTAATTTTCTTCTAAAGTTACATAAACAGAGAAATAGTTATTAATGTATAAATTTCCGTAAAAATTGTACATTAGTCGAGATGAAGGAAAATTTGGGAATTACAAATAAGACTCATAGACAATAATGTAAAAATTTCAAAAATTAGAAAATTATTCTTCAATATTAATTTTGATTATATTTTGAATTAAATTCTCACTTATCCCACGATGAACATTTTTTTATGTAATAATTAGGAATTATTTTAATTAATACATTAATTTTATGAAACGAACAACCAAGGGTAAAATAAATAAAAAGAATTTGAATATAATTAATTAATTAATTAATTATTTTCCCTTTAGCTACTGTGACGTTATGACTTATGTTACATAAGTACTTTAACAAATGTCTAATAATAGATATTTGCTGTTGTATAACAATAACATATTGTATAATGCAACAATTTTGAATCGAAAATATTTAATGCAAAAAAAATAATAAAAGTTACGTAATATACGGCTGTCTGCAGACACGTGTTTCTGGATTTCATCCCTCATCAATACAGCTGTGCCTTACGTAATTGCAAAGTTGTTAATTACATTGACCAAAATTAATTAAAACGCACCGTCTCCTCTGAGATCTCCGATGGAAATGATCGCTAGAGAACGTCTTTTGAACACCAAGGGTATGAATTGAAATAATTAAAAATTTGTGAAAACATAATTGAATTAAAAGTATGGGTCTTAAATATATATAGCATATAAAATCCAATTCAACATTAAATTGGTTAGAATCTCATATTATACTGTCTTATTGTATTTTATAGATTTTGTATATTTTTCAGATTTAACGTTTCGTTTGCAAGACTGGTTATGTTTTCCATTAGTCCCTTATTGAATAAAATGTTCATCTAGCGTATGGATATTATTTGCCGTAAAAATATTTTCGGATAAATGGTGAATGCGCCGGGACACTAGTGGAATTACTGCACAAAAATTAGTTTTATCAATTTAATTGAAATACTGAATCTTTTATAATTTTTGTTGCCGGAACCCCAACACAAATATTACATTTGTGTCCGATAAATTAAAAAAAAATTAAAAATTTAGAAAAACTGAGACCTTTTTGAAATTGTTTTTCTTTATTTTATTTTAATTAGTCCATCAATAAATTGCAGGATTCGCCTATATAACATATATGAATTGAAATATTTAATATGAATGAAATCATTTTTTTTGGTTGCAAGAAAATAAAAAAATAAATGCAGAAAGACCTGTAGTCAATAGCCCAGACAGATTAACACCTACATGTATTGTATTTATTTATATTGTTATATTGTTGAAATTGTATAGTCTGAATAAAGATGTGTGTATATACACAAATAATACAAGAAATATTAACGCCTCTCTTTTTCCTTTCCCTCCTTTCATCCTTAGTGCTTTAACCACTTTCATCCATCCCTAATTTATTTATCGCCCATTGTGTTCTGGGGATGAACGTGCTGTTATTACGGGGACACCTTTTCGTGATTAAAGAGCGTGGCAATTTCCAAAAGAGGGGGGAGGGGTCAGGAAATACACCCGCGTGAAATTTTAACTGTCCCCTTATTCACTAAGGATTTTCACCGAATAAAAACTGCTGTTGTTGTACAACAATAAAATTTACAAAAATATTACGTTTATAAAATCCGAATGTACTTTTCGTCGGAATCGCTCTAGATTGTCAGATGTATTGGAAATAGAGAAGTGGATTGTCACTCATAATATTATTAGTGCTTCATTTATCAATTTAATTTGATGATCTCGTCTTATTTTTAGATTACATGGAAGATATTTAAAGAAATAATAGAGGAAGTAACAATAGAAAGTGCGGAATCACAAAGTATGGCAAAAACAAGCTGGCGTACTGAGGAATTTTTTGAGAACTTTGTGATTCCGCACGTTTCTATTGTTGCTTCCTCTATTTCTTTAAATATCTTCAACTCAAACAATCAATTTATTTGAATAAAGTCTGCTTTATTAAAATAAATCAATTGTTTGATGAATTAAAATTAATGAACTAATTTAAATCTAAAATAAAATAAAGAAATGGAAAGGCTTCAAAAAGGTCTCAGCTTTATATTAAATAAAAATGATTTGAAAATAATTAATAAATTATTTTCACATTTAGTTCTGTGACTTTTGACTTACGTTACGTAAGTACATTAAACAAATGCACATTAAAACAACTACTTCCCGGGCAAATACCCACGCCGGACATTGAATCACATAATGTACACCTGCTGTTGCATAAAATTTTCCATTTTTTTTTAATTTAGCGAAAACCAATACAAATGTGACATTTGTTTTGGTTTTCGGTCAAAAAAAAAAATATAAAAGATTCAGTATTTTAATTATTTTGATAAAACTGATTTTCCTGCAGCAATTCCAATGATGTCCCGGCGCATTCACTATGTATTCAATGATTGATAATGGCCATTTTTTGTCCGAAATGTACATTCAAATAAAAGTGTGAAGAAAGGTTATTAATGCTTTATTTCTTAATCCTACTTTATTCACCAACGATTGTACCTCAGATTTTCAGAAAAAAAGAAGCGCGATAAAACTGCACTTCCGGATTTAGTAAATTAAAATTTGCAAATTAATCAACACCTTCTTCGGTCAGAATCCATTCTCTGCTCGGGGGCGGTTTAAATTCTTATCTCCACCTCTGGCCGTGACACACACGGAGCCGGAAGGGAAGAGTCGATTATTTACGACACTTGTGCGAGGAGAAAAGTTGTTGCGCGCGGGTGGAGTTTCTCTGAGTGGAGAATGTAATCAGGGGGGTGAGTTTTTTTTTCCACCTCGGACTTTATATTTCCGTGCGGATAAAGACGGAGATAATAGATACGAGTAGGAGACAATATTGCGGGTTTCTAATAACTTACCCCTACCGGCTTTAAGGAAAAAGTTTTCCTTTGCTCTTGATAGAAATAAAGATAAAGTATACACACAACACTTTTGTTTCAACTTTGTTTTGTTTTCTTTTTTTGTTTGCTTCGGTTTCTCTGCTCACTTACTTTGTATTATATAAAAATTGATAGAAATAGAAAATCGATAGTTTTATTTTAAAACATATATATTTCTTTTAATCTTTTTATGTTGGTTTTTGGTTGTGGAGACTTTAATTATTTATATAATAATAGTTGTTCTTTCTCCGACTTATTTTTTCTTAAACTAAATATATTTAGGAAACTATGTTTCCAACTTCAGTTGTTTCCGAAATTTATTTAGTTTAATAAATAAAAAATAAGTCGGAGAAAGCACAAATATTTTTCGATCAATGAGTATAATAAAAATAATTAACAGTGTTGTATCCTTTCTTACACTCTATTTTCTAAAGTTTAGATATATATTTCGAGTGTCGAAACTGAAATATATATGTATATGTATATATATATATATATATATATATATACAGAGAGCTTTTTTTATCAGTATACATTTCCCCTATGTATACTTGCAAAATACGCGAGTCAACATATTGCTGTATGTGTGTTTAGTTGCCTATAACACGCAACTAAACATACATATGCCAATTAAATCAATCGTGCTAGACAAGTTATGTACAATGCGTTTGACTCCCGTTTTTTTTGCAGGTATAAACTTCCTCTAATGTATACTGATAAAAAGACCTCTCTGTATATACATATATGCTAGCTAGCTGAACTGCCCTGATGATTCAGTGAATTATTATTATAAGTAACTCATTTATTCTTGGATCTGAGCTGCATTAACTTCATAATACAGATATATATTAAGAAATAATGTAAACAAATTTTATACCACTTTAAATTTTATTTGCACAATAATTGAAAACACAATACAAACGACATCTATTGCTTAATTTCAAATGGCATCGTCAACAAATCGGATTTTAATCATACTAAATCCAATTTTTTGATGATGCCACAAAATAAAATCAGGTCACAGATCCGTGCACATGGAACACACTGGTCCGACGAGGTACGAAAGACCGAAATGGCTAAATAAATACTGGTTGAACATTTTATTAAATTTATTTGCACAATTTATTAATTTTTCTTTTCTTTTTTCTTTTCAGGTAATTGTGTGACACAATCATCCCCATCGCTTCATCGCTGTAACATATTCCCAAACAAAAAGGATCGGACCGAAGGAATCCCCGCTAAAAAAAAAAATAATAAACACCCGCACATTCCGTATACGAGGGACAGGATGAACCTGAAGGGACTGGAGGCCGCACAGGAAGGGTTCGTGCTAATTTCACCTTGATTTTTTTTTTAATGAAACGCCCCGCATATTCTGACCTGAATTTTCACGCTGGATATGCAAATCAGTTTGATATCGATCCGCGAAATCCGCGCGCGGAAATACAATTTAATAATCGGCGGTTCGTTTACGTTATTTTGCTGTTTATTAATAGCTTCACCGATATAAAAAAATCAAAATTAAAGATAGAAAAAAATGTAAATGTATATTTTAAAATTTTCAGGAAATATTTACTCTCGAACTAAAAAAAGCTTTTGTGTTTATTGTTTAATTTGTCAATATGCAATTTCAACAACTATTGATTTTTTTATAAAAGTACATTAAAAAAAATTTGAAACTCCATAATTGTTGTACTCATTTTTTTTTATTGAGGGTTTAAAAAATTTACATGAGTTTGATTTGAATTAGGCAATTGTGGTGCAATTATTAAAATATAATTTGAATTGTAAATTATATGAATACTTTTATTCTATTTTATTTCTATTTCATCATGTATGTATGTTACTGTATGCAATGGCCTCCTTTGATTAAATAAATAAAATATTTTTTGTTATTCAATACACAAGGTTTAAATCGATTAAGCAGATGGTGAATAAACTAACAGATTTCAGAAAAGAAATTATGTTTTTTTTTATAATTTATTGTTATTTTGTTATTTAAAAAAATTGAAGACACGATATTAATATGCCAATATCCTTTTTTTATTTGCGATTTTTTGTGATGGTGTGTTAATTTTTTTTGTTAATAATTATCTTCTCTATCAATTTATCATAAAATATGTAGGGTAATCTTCTTTATGTCGGTTATTGATTGTGGAGACTTTAATTATTTAAATAAAAAATAGTTGTTCTTTCTACTACTTATTTTTTATTGAACTAAATATATTTCGGAAACTATGTTTCCATATTCAGTAGTAAAGTTTAATTAAAGAAAACCATATTTTCCGAAATATATTTACTTTAATAAATAGGAGAAAGGACAACTTTTTTTATTTAAATAATATATAGGATGTTTCATTTAAAAATTGTTTTGTAAATATCTTGAAAACGCGATGTTCTTTTGTTTTTCTAATTTCGCTGTTGTAATAATAATAATAATAATAATTTATTTATTTCCCAACAGATACATATAGATCTAATAACAGAGAAAATTTATCAAACATAGAGACATTAAATAATAATAACATAAAGTAAAATAAATTATACATAAAACATAATAATATAAAATAAAGTTGGCTTGCATATAACGAAACAAGTGTGTAAAGTTAAGTGTGAGAGATTTTTGGTAGCTTATTGGTTCTAAAACAGATTTATTATAGTATTTGTGAAGTGGCGACTGATGCAATTAAATATTTCTATGGATTCCTATATAATAGTTTGAGTTCGAAGCATTTTATTTATTGGATGGTTAAAATATAGATTAGTGAAACTGCAATTACATATGAAAGTACTAGTATTTCTACTACCACACCGCGGTACAAATATATTTATCAGAGAGAGAATATTAGGGTCGCCAATTTCCCCATGCAGTATTTGATATAACCAACGTATGGAAGTTATACTTCTGCGTGCTGCTAATGATTTTAAATTAAACACTGATAAAATATGTCCGTACGTTACCGAATGATCCGGATAAGTTGCGAATGATTTGTAATAAAGATAATTTACAAACTTCTTTTGTATACTTTCCAAAGTGTTGGAGTGGACGTGTTACCGGCGATTAATTTTAATCGTCGTCAACAAAATTAAAATTTTTAATTTAAATTTTTCTTTTATAAAATGAGTTTTGGCCAGCACTCTACCTGCCGGCCGCCGCGGATTAACCATCGGGTCAACATTTACCTGACCCGAGGTTAGAAGATCACCGCCCGGCCCTCCGGATTATCGTGCAGCAATTAGGGCCCGAGCAGCAGATTAAGACGCCCAGGGAGAGGACACGGGCCGCCGTTGCAATTTGAAAGAAGAGAGATTACAGATTAACGTAATTCTTTCAAATTGCATTTTAACGGTTGGATTTGAGAATTCGCTGGAAATAATTATCTTGTTTACAATAGTTATTTTCCAGTGAATTCTTTGCCAACGGCCACGTGGTCCTAGAAAATCATCCCTACTCTAGACGATTTTCGGCGATTAAATACGGGATGCATCCACCCAGATCTTCAGTCCACTCTGGTGCTGTACAGGGGGCAGCATGTGGATTCATGAGGAACTTTTGTTCCTCGAAATTTAACCTTCTCTCTGAGACAGGAAACTCTGACCGACGCAGACGCCAGATGTTCTAGACGTCGTTCCTGCCAGAAGAAGTCGACTCCAGGACCAGTGCTTCCTGAAGTCCACCGACGCCGAGCTTCACGGTTACCGGTGTAACCGTCTCGACGCCACATCGACGCTACCAGTGTAGTGTCCTATGCTGTTGCCGGATCCAGTCCAATCCAGGAACCTGCCGACTCCAGGAAACTCAGCCCGACGCCGACGTTAGCTGTTCCGCCGTCGTTCCTGCAGTCAACACCGACGCCAAGCACCTAGGTTGCCAGTACAACCGCTTCGACGTCAACACTACGAGGGTAGTGTTTGTTCCTGCCCCTGGATCCAATCCCGACGCAATAACCCACGGACTCCGACGCCGAATTCCGACGCCGATCACAGGACGCCGAACTGCCGCCTGAACGCCGCCTCCATCCAGACGCCGACGCTACATCAGGTCTACCTACATGTACACTGTGTGACTGCTCTCTCTGTTTTGTTTTTTTGTTTTTTTTTGCTAATTTTTTTGTAAATAAATTATTTAAAAACCAATTGTGTTTTAAAGGTTAGTTGCTTCGTCTCTAAATCAACCTGAGCTAGTTGATAATCAGCGTGAGGTACCTTCCCTCCCGTTGACAAATGGCGCCCAACCTAGTGGCCGAATAAAGCCCACACCCATGAGAGAGCAACTAACCTTTGAAGGATTAAAACACAAAGAGAAGGAGAAGCACAGATCGTACGGGGCCGACAGCCAGCCGAAACCATGTCCCGAAAACTACCATTTGAAGCAGAATGTGTGGATTTCTACTTCGAGTACTTCGATGGTTTCTTCGAGCGGCACAGGAAATGGCCGAATAAGTTTAAGCTGGACTACGCCCTGAGCGGACTGGACGGACCGGGAATTATCAAGTGGAAGAAGACGCTGCAGGAGCGCTATACAACGTGGGAAAGTCTTCGGCGAGTGCTGCTACATGTCTTCGCCAATAAAAAGGGCACATATGTGGTCTCACCATGTCCTCTTTGGGAGCGTGTAAATTATGCGAAGATCCATACGGAAGAAGAGGAATGGGAAGTTGCAGAGAACCTGACGCTCGAGGATACCCGCGTTGTTTATCCACATAACGTAGCACCAGAATGCGAGTTGAAGGAAGAAGCGGAATGGGAAGAAGTAGAAGACATGACGCCCGAGGAAACCCGCGTTGTGTATCCACACAACTTGGCGCAGGAATGCGAGCTGAACGAGGAAGCCTGCGAAGAAGCTGCCTCAATTCCTGCCGTTGTCTCCGAAACCGTCATCGTCCTTCAAGTAATGCCCGAGAGATACACGAAAGCAAATATCCATCCCGACGTTGAAAAATTCCCGAAATATCGCCCACAACAAATTGCCTTCAAAAGTTGTGAAAGACCCGGGACATTCGCCCGCACCGAAAACGATCACACCTGCTCCAGAATCAAGAAGTGTTATATGTGGATTTTATGGTCCAGAACTCGTCAAGCAGTCCGGCTAGCTCCAAGGCCTCGGCGAAAGCCGCCCTGGAGAAGAATTTCGCCCAAGGAAGAAACGCTGAAATTGCATTATCGCGAACTTTGCCCTGGATACCGGAACAGAGAACTACATATCGACTTTGCTAGAGGACCCCGGAAACCGCCCTGGAGAACGGAATCTACCCTGGACAGGAGACCTGAATTTCACCGTCTCCCACGACCGCAACGGAAGCCGCCCTGGACGTTTTAGTGATCGGACACTGTGAAAGTGCATTTACCCCGCGAAAGGACGTTAAATTAGTTTTAGTGAAGTGTAAATGTAAATAGTTTGATAGATAGTGATACCCCCCGGACGCTTAGTGCGCGTAAACAGGACAGTAGCAGACAACATCTCGAAATCCAGCTGGCAAAACTCATTTTACGGGGCCGTTTGTTACCGGCGATTAATTTTAATCGTCGTCAACAAAATTAAAATTTTTAATTTAAATTTTTCTTTTATAAAATGAGTTTTGGCCAGCACTCTACCTGCCGGCCGCCGCGGATTAACCATCGGGTCAACATTTACCTGACCCGAGGTTAGAAGATCACCGCCCGGCCCTCCGGATTATCGTGCAGCAATTAGGGCCCGAGCAGCAGATTAAGACGCCCAGGGAGAGGACACGGGCCGCCGTTGCAATTTGAAAGAAGAGAGATTACAGATTAACGTAATTCTTTCAAATTGCATTTTAACGGTTGGATTTGAGAATTCGCTGGAAATAATTATCTTGTTTACAATAGTTATTTTCCAGTGAATTCTTTGCCAACGGCCACGTGGTCCTAGAAAATCATCCCTACTCTAGACGATTTTCGGCGATTAAATACGGGATGCATCCACCCAGATCTTCAGTCCACTCTGGTGCTGTACAGGGGGCAGCATGTGGATTCATGAGGAACTTTTGTTCCTCGAAATTTAACCTTCTCTCTGAGACAGGAAACTCTGACCGACGCAGACGCCAGATGTTCTAGACGTCGTTCCTGCCAGAAGAAGTCGACTCCAGGACCAGTGCTTCCTGAAGTCCACCGACGCCGAGCTTCACGGTTACCGGTGTAACCGTCTCGACGCCACATCGACGCTACCAGTGTAGTGTCCTATGCTGTTGCCGGATCCAGTCCAATCCAGGAACCTGCCGACTCCAGGAAACTCAGCCCGACGCCGACGTTAGCTGTTCCGCCGTCGTTCCTGCAGTCAACACCGACGCCAAGCACCTAGGTTGCCAGTACAACCGCTTCGACGTCAACACTACGAGGGTAGTGTTTGTTCCTGCCCCTGGATCCAATCCCGACGCAATAACCCACGGACTCCGACGCCGAATTCCGACGCCGATCACAGGACGCCGAACTGCCGCCTGAACGCCGCCTCCATCCAGACGCCGACGCTACATCAGGTCTACCTACATGTACACTGTGTGACTGCTCTCTCTGTTTTGTTTTTTTGTTTTTTTTTGCTAATTTTTTTGTAAATAAATTATTTAAAAACCAATTGTGTTTTAAAGGTTAGTTGCTTCGTCTCTAAATCAACCTGAGCTAGTTGATAATCAGCGTGAGGTACCTTCCCTCCCGTTGACAGACGTTATATGATGGTGACCATACAATTGCGCAGTACTCCATTTTTTGGAGCGAACGTAGGCATAATACAATTTTAAAATTGTGTGTGGATCTTTGAAAGACTCTGTAATGGGACGTATAAATCCAAGCATTCTGTAAGCCTCATTTGTAATCGTATTATAATGTGGAATAAAAGTTAGTTCTCTGTCGAACAGCACATTTTTACATTATCAGCATAGATGAGTATACGAAAATCTATATTATCCACAATATCGTTTACAAAAAGAAGAAATAACAAGGGCCCTATGTTGGAACTTTGTGGCACCCCGCTGGAAGAATGGAAATATGTGGACCGGTGATTCACATATTCAACGTACTGCTGTCTATTTGTAACATAACATGAGATCAAACGTAGCAACTTATCACTGAGACGCTAGAATTTCAATTTATCTACAAGAATATTGTGATTTATGGAGTCCAACTCTTTGCTAAAATCGGTGTGGATAGTATCAACTTGCTCACGTGGATCTAAATGATATGATGCGTATTCAACAAAATTGAGCAAATTAGATGCGGTTGATCTCTTTTTCATGAAAGCGTGCTGTCGAGTAGTGATGTGAGATTCCACATGATTATAAAGTTTACTAGCAATTATTGTTTCTATGATTTTAGCAAAGTTGTCATTATTGAGATTGGGCGGTAGTTTTTAATTTCATGCCTGTTACCTTCCTTATGTACTGGTGTGACACGAGCAGTTTTCCAACGTGCTGGGAAATAATTCAAAAATTGGATTGAATATGTGACCCAACGGCTCTGTAAAAGCATAGATACAATCACGAACTAAAAATGAAGGTATTCGGTCTGGCCCGGCTTTTACAGCCGTTCTTACTTAGTTTTAGAGCTGCAGTTAAAATATCGTTTTCATTAATCCCATCCACACAAAGTAAATCATTATGATCAGTGGAAGTTCTATCAGAACTGTGTGATTTGATATTACCTTTGTAGGTAGAGGTAAAATGGTCACGAAAACAATTTACAATATCGAGCGGGTTATCTATTTTAGTATCCTTAAAAGTCATAGTGCCTGGAATACGAGTTTGAGATTTTTTTTGAGTACGTAGTTCCATATGTTTTTAAGATCATTACATACCAATTGCTCTGCATTCTTGACATATGCACCCTGGTCTAATTTAATGTGTACTCTAATATCCCTACGTAGCTTAGACATTCGATCATAGTAGATAGAAAGTTTAATTTTTTTTATACAATTTTCGAAAATGTTCCTTACGCCTTATAAGCTTAATAGTATCTGAACGTAGCCAGCAAGGATGATGGGTGGATTTATTCGTGTATGACTCAAGCGGTACACATTCGCTAAACAGACCATATATTTTATTGTAAAATGCATCACACGCTGAATCGACATCACGCTTATTGATCACGTACACACACAATTAGATATTTTATCATATAGTAATGTAAGATCTGTTTTACGAAAATTATATT
Source organism: Philonthus spinipes (assembly GCA_963082785.1). NCBI lineage: Eukaryota > Metazoa > Arthropoda > Insecta > Coleoptera > Staphylinidae > Philonthus > Philonthus spinipes. The sequence continues at coordinate 13,716,636 of OY720311.1, forward strand.
GCTTCAGAGTTGAATTATAATGAAATTTAGTAGAGACATAATGATCGCAACTAAGAGAAAAACATAGTGATGGATGATGGTTATCAACTTTTGTAATTGGCAGGTCATCATTAAAACTACATTTTATATTATTGGAAGTTATAAGCAAGTCTAAAATCCTATCATTTATATTGAGTTTTTTGTTATGTTGACTTAATTTATTTAGAATCATTAAATTGTTAAGTTCAGAGACTTTGCTGTCATTAACTGGGCGAGTTAATGAATTATAGTACTCTGGAATATTAAAGTCTCCACATATAACTAAATTTTTATATTTATACTTACTGCAAATTATGTCAAGTTCAGTAAAGAGGATACTATAAGTAGCAACTGGCTCAGAAGGCGGTACATACAAACAGATAAAACATATAACTAAGTTTATTAAATAAAAATGATTTGAAAATAATTAATAAGTCATAGATAGATGACCAAGTGAATTATAGATGTGACCAAATGAATGAATAATACTCTTTTCTATTTATATAACTAAGTTGCTTAGAATTACCTGCACAACGACAATTTCTATATTTAAATCTAACAAAATTTTCTCCAATGAACATACAAAATTGTTACGAACGGCAATCAGCACCCCACCCCCCCTCTCCCTTTCGAACCGTTCTATCACATCGAAAAACATTAAAATGACTAGGAAATTATTCACTGTTTTGTACATCTTCCCGTAGCCAAGTCTCACTGATCATATAAACATCGTAATCACTTTCTATCACATTATTGTAGAACGAATTTGTTTTCGTCAATAAACCACGAGCATTTTGGTAATACACATTTAGTATTTCGGTAATCTGTTCGGAGCGAATTAGTTTTCCGATGTGATAGATAAAACGCCGCGCACATATTTCAATCGTATGTCAGTTTCGCCTGCGTCCTTTCGTTGCTGGAAATCCTTTCTGATATCCGCTTCTTGTTGAGCTTGAATACCCGGAATATTTACTACCTCTTTGCTAATTTAACCGACCCTCTTGCTCAAGTCATAAAAAAGTTACAATTTAAATAATCGCACAACAATTATGCAATTCGAATTATACTTGTGACAAAAATAAATAATAATAACATATTTAATTTTTTTATTTAGTTAATGCACTTTTAAAGAGGAATATGAACTAAGCACCGGCGTTAAATTTAAATTTTTTTCAGGGCGCACTTTTACGCGCCCGTAACGCGATTAAGGGCGGCTCCTATTAAACGGGAGCCCACTTATGTAATAAAGGTGAGCACGCTGGAAATTCCTGCGGACGTTATTAAGTTTCGCCTTTTTTATTATTCTTTCGCCGCATTAATCTTTATATGCATCAGGACGGCGCGGAGAGGGAGGGAAGGGCATGCAAATCTCGGGGCGTTATGTCTTTTTAATTAGTTCCAGCGCGAAAGTTCAGCCGGTGACTCGGCTTTGTTTGTCAAAAGCGCGTTCGCGCTCCCCCTTTTTTTTGTTGTGGTTGGTTATTTATATGGAATATGAGGGTTTCTTTAAAGTTTACAAGTGTAAATATATTGCTTTTAAGCGCGTTTTAATATGAATGAAATGATGAAAATATTTTTGTCTTTATTTCTTCTTTCGTAGGCTACGAATATAACAGCTATTAAAAGTTTTCGGGGTTCCTTATCAAGGAAAAATTGATCAAATTCTACATTGCACGGTTGAATGCGACGTCCACATGGAAAATATTTTGACTTTCTATCACTTCCGGTTGTACCGGAAATAGGTACCAAACTTTGTTATTTTAAATGGAACACTCCCTATATTTTTCTGGATTCCCCGTTCAATTGCCTAATCATTCATATGGATTTATGTCCACATAACTCTTACAGTTAAAAATGTATTTGTCAAATAAATATTAACCTCAAATTGACGTTTTAAGAAATGCCTATACCAGACAACATAAAGACAATAGACGTTTTTAAAAAATATAAAAGTGAAATACATAATTTCTTATTGGACTCAGAATTGCATAGCATAAACAATTTCTTTGGTGTGAATTGAGAATATTTATTTTGTTTATTTGTTACCTGACACAATTTCATTTATGTTCCTCAGAATTATTATCTTGTAAACATTTCCTGAAATAAAGTTTATTTATTATTATTATTATAACTTCTAGTAGGAACTAGATGGACATACTAGCGGTGCCTTGAATTATTAATAATAGATCCATCTAGAATTACACAACCCAATAAATGGGATACTATTTATATCATTAACTCTCCCCTATCGGATAAGCTTCTGATGTTAAAATATTATTATTGTATCAATTAATATAATTACTGATTCTTTCAGTAATCATTTAAATGTATTTTTAATCCGTCACGATTATTTTTTTTATTAGCATCAAATTCAAACGGCGAATAATCAAAAGCGACTACCGGCAATCATCCCCGGCGTGATCCATTCGGTGCTGGAAATGAAAATATGCGTTAATCCGGCCACCCGTGCCGTCGGAGGGGAGGTCCGGGCACGGAATTAAAATTGGATTAGGCGGGCGCAATTATCGCGTTTTCGGGGCGGCGGCGAATTGCCTTTTCCAGTGACGGATGAGCGGGCGCGACTAATTTTGACGTGGAAAAGCGGTGGATTTTCACGTTCCGAGCACACAGGACAAAAAAAAACAGACACACATATACAGCAGCGGGGGGAATCATCGAGCGCTCCTACACAATTTCTGCAAATTGTTACAAAAATGGGAGCTGTAATATCTCACGGTTCGCTTCATTGCAATTCACCTTCTGCAGAGCACGAATTTTTCCGCCTTCTACACTCTCATCATTATTCTTTTTTTTTGCTGCTTTTTTATATCGTTCTCGTATTTTTAAAGAATGTTTTCTGTGTGTTCATGTATGGCTTTACATATTTTATTAAAAAAATCTAATATTTGTAAATTCTCACATGAATAAGCTTTTCATTCGATCATTACCGAACTTTTTAATATCAAATCAAATAAGATTCACTATATAGGCTAAGCATTGTTATTAATAATAATGTAAGCGAGTTGCGTAAAAATTACTTTTTTTAGTGAGAGAATCATTATTTCAAAAATCCCCAGCAATACAACAACCAAATATATTATAACAACAAACGTTATTAATAATAATTTCGATGTATATTTTATTATACAAAAAACGTTTAATTCAAAATTATATATTTTAATATAAACAGAAAAGAGTGTTCATTCTCTTGGTCACAGTTATTTAAATAAATTAAATAAAAATTATTTGAAAATAAATGTCGAAATAATTTATTAATTATTTTCAAATCATTTATATATATATATATATCTTTATTCAGACTATATAGATAATTTTAACAATATAACAATATAAATAATAACAATACATGTAAGTGTTAGTCTGTCTGGGCTATCGACCAAAGGTCTTTCTGCCCTGTCGTGAATTTATGATGAAGTTAAAGAAAAATCTATGCTAGCTAGCTAAACTGTCCAGATGATTTGCGCAAATGAATTGATGAATGGTGATTGTAACATTTTTTTTATTTAATTTATATATTTTAATTCTGTATGCATGGATTATTAAAAAAAAAATAACTTTGTAAATAAAATTACAATTAAATTATTAACACAATCATTTTGCGATTCAAAAAATCTCAATGGTGCATATTGAGATTTTTGAATTTATTTATTAAATTTTTGCAAAATGAAATGTATATTGTAAAATCATAAAATAATGTTTTAAGCATGCTAAATTAAGCAAATTCGATTAACTTATATCTTTTATCAGCATTGTGTGGAGAACATAGTTAATTAAAAATATATGTATGTATTTGTTTGCTCTTGAAATGTTGGATTTTTATGAAAATCACTTTCAAGTTGTTCAAAAATATCGAATTAATAAATGATTTTATTCGTTTCTATTAAAAATTGAATTTTAAAATGTGAACAGTTGTTTAAATAAATTGAATAAAAACGATTTGAAAATAAATGTTGGAAATAATTTATTAATTATTATCAAATCATTTTTTATTTAATTTATATATTTTAATTCTGTATGCATGGATTATTAAAAAAAATTAACCACCATTTATTTCTTTCTTAACAACCGCAACATTAACAAAATTGAATATAAAAAAAAACACACAAACATACTCGCGCCCGTATAACAAGCTGCAGTCGTTTAGATAAAGCCGTTTTTCTGAATTTAATTACACAACATAAACCGGCGCGAGGGGTTGGGAGGAGAAGGGAAGGGGCGACTTCATAAAGTCCCCACAATGAATAACATCAAATAAGAGGAGTGATAAAGCATTTTATGTAACACCTGATGGCGGCGCCTCAGCGCGCACACATTTCATTATTCCGAACGTAATTCGCGAAACAGTTTCGTTCCGTGAAACGGTTTTTCCGTTTTACGACGGCGACACGTCACACCGCTCGTTTTATTTAGTTTATTTCAAATGTATTTTTCTTCATGATTCTAAAGGAGGAACGTATAAATGATTTTCATGTAAATTCAAATTAAATTCACTTATATTTCGTTATGCATTGTTGTATATAGACAGTGTTTTTTTAATTAAAATTAAGCTCTTGATCATTTTACATACAGATATAATGTAGTAATATTTTATTCTTTTCTTCAATTTTTTTTTTATTTTCATCACTATATGTACATTTCAAGCACAACGTGCTCTTTTTCAATAGTTCCTTGTATACCATTACTACGTGGTAATCCACATCAAATTCACTAAAAATATTACCATTTTCAGGTATATCGTACCGTCACTTCTAGTTTCATCAATTTATCTTTGGTGACAGAACGTACATTCTTTTATTTTTTTAATTCTCTTTGCATCAATTCAAAGTGTTTACTATTGTATTTAAAATTAGTTAGTAATATATATAAATTTATTGCATTTTACATGTATGTCTTATATTTATAAAAATGGTATATTCCGTTAAATAAATAAATAAATAATAAATCTTCTTTATAATACAACAATCGAAACATACACCTTATGACTTTAATATTGACAACTCATTACACTAGTGTAACCCTTTGATGGGTCTACTTCTGCATTTCAAAGTGTATTTTATTTATACAGATAATTACATTTTTACAAACATTAATTCTCTTAAATAAATTAAATGTGCAATAATTGTATAAATAAGTAACATTCATGAAATAATTTTACGCACGCTTATTGTATCATTACTGCGATTTTTAAATCACAAATTATTCTCATCATCATGAATAAATTGTGATTTAAACAAAATCGAATGTGTTTGCTATTTTAATAATTTTCAATTAAAATAGTAATTTAATGGCAGATCGGCTTTAATCCGATAAAATTAATTTTTGATTATCGAAAATAATCGATTATTATTATTATTATTATTTTTATTATTATTATTATTATTATTATTATTAAACATTTTTATTAATGTTTTCATTCAATCTTTATATTGTATTAACATGAAACATTTCAAATTAATGATTGATTGATTTTGAAATCAAATAAAACAACAATCTATTAAATAAAAATGACTTGAAAATAATTAATAAATTATTTCCACATTTAGCTCTGTGACTTTTGACTTACGTTACGTACGTACGCTAAAGAGATGTACATTAAAACGACTACTTCCCGGGCAAATACCCACACCGGACAACAATCGGCTAACTACCAGAAATCTTTATGTTGTTTTAGTGAATATGTCTGCAGCGAAATTGATCATCAAGTTCAGGTTGATTGTATTTATACAGACTTTGCTAAAGCATTTGAAATAAACTTAATAATTACGGATTTCATGTCAACATAATTAACTCATCTGACCGCCGTCTCTATGTTTCAATAAATAGTTTCTCATCTAAAATATTTTTTTTTTCGCTCGGGTGTGCCCCAAGCATCCAATCTAGGTCCATTGTTATTCCTTCTTTTTGTTAACGACTTAAGTCTTATACCATTTAATGTTTGCAAATGATCTTAAACTATTTTCTAATATCGACGCACACGCATCTTGTATTCATTTACAAAATATGTTTGACTCAGTTATCGCATGGGTTGCGATAATTAGCTAGCTCTAAAGCACTAATATCAATAAATTAAAATAAAATGAATTTGAAAATATTTAATAAATTATATATTGTTATGTAACAACAAATATCTATTATTAGACATTTGTTATAGTACTTATGTAACATAAGTCAAATGTCACAGTAGCTAAAGAGGAAATAATTTATTAATTATTTTCAAATTATTTTTATTTAATTTATTTAAATAACTGTTACTAAGTGAATAAATCCCGTTTTTCTTTTACCACTAATATCATTTGTTCACACTTTAAAAGTGTGAATAAAGGATATTTGAAAGAATTTTATTGATCATTTCCAGAAATTTTCCTTGTTTAATTTCATTGTAAAATATTAAATGTTAAGGTTTATTCCTTTGGTGCATCTACTGAGTAGAATTTTCTATTCCCTATCTCAATATCATCATCTTTATATATTAATGATAAGTACGCAGCAGCTACAAAATCTCGAAATTCATCGTGAGATTTTTAAGTCACGCACGCTCTGATTTTTGTCGCATTCCTTATATCGTACAGTTCATATTCACGTAAAGCGCTTTCTAAATGATCATAAAGCGTCTATTTCATCGAAATTACTAAATTTCTTGGATATACATTTTCGATTGATCAAAATTAATCTGGGGTGGGATGCGAGGGACGGATTTAGAAGTAGGTTTTCGGGCAATGTTTTATAAAGAAGTTTTTTTTTCTGAGAGCGAACAATATAAAAAACACCACATCTCATAATCATTAAAAAAAATCCCGCTTTAGAAAGGTGTTTTTGTTATATTTTTGTATTACGATAAATCCGAAGTCGCCAACCATTTACTTGAAATCGGACACAAAATACAATTAAATTATTTACACAATCATTTTTCGATTCAAAAAATCTCAATGGTGCATATTGAGATTTTTGAATTTATTTATTATATTTTTGCAAAACGAAATGTATATTGTAAAATTATCAAATCATGTTTTAGCGCATGCTAGATTAAGCAAATTTGATTAACTTACATCTTTCATCAGTTTTGTGTGGAGAACATAGTTAATTAAAAATTTAATAATATTTTTATTTTTCCATAACAGAACAAAAATACAGAAACGAAAATATTTATGACAATTATAAGCGATTCCTAAAAATAATAGTTCTGATACTGGAAAAAAATTATACGTATGTATATGCTCTTGAAATGTTGGATTTTTATGAAAAGCACTTTCAAGTTGTTCAAAAACATCGAATTAATTCAAATCATTAATAAATGATGTTTTTATTAAAAATTGAATTTTAAAATGTGAAAAAAAAAAGAATATTCTTTCAGTGAGTTAATTTTTTTTGCATACCCCGAGATTCCATTCATTTTCCTTTTCAGAAACAATTTTAATTTTCATGCATGCGCCTGAATTCCATTTGTTTTATTTTTCAAACATTAATGTAGCTTTAGTGAATGCGCCGGGATCCTTTTGCAGGCGTCATCTTAATTTTAGTGCGTATGCTAGGATTTTTCATAAAAGTTTTGCTAATTGTAGCGGCCATTCTTATTTTTCTTTTGTGGATATCATCTTCGTATTGATTTTGGTGTATGCGTCGAAATTCCATTCATTCTTCTTTTGTAGACTTCATCTTAATTTTAGTGCATGCGCCCGAATCCGATGCATTTTCTTTGCAGATATCGTTTTCACTTTGGTGCATGCGCCGGGTTTCCATTCATTTCCCGTTGCAAACGTATTATTTTAATTTTGGTGCATGCGCCGGGATTCGATTTATTTCATTTTTAAACATCTTATTTATGATGAATTCGCCGCGATTTCAATAATTTACTTTTACAAATATTGTCTTCATTTTGGTGCATGCGTCGGGATTTTTCATCAAGGCGCGTCTCCCAATCAATTTTATAAAGTCCATTGTTATTTTCCTTTTGTAGACATCATCTTAGTATTGGTTTTGGTGCATGCCCCGAAATTCCATTAATTACTTTCCCCGAACCCCTGTTCAATTAAGTGCAACTTTACTCTTAACAATTTTTCATTTTTTAATTCGGATAGAAAAATGTTTCAAATAAAAGTTTTATATCTTGGAAAATAAATAATTTCCGTTATAAAACTTTTATTATTATTTATATTCCAAGATCTAAAACTTTCATTTGAAACCTCCGGTTTTCATTTTATAAGCGGAAGAATATCATTTACCTGATAAATTATGCCCGTATTAATAGTTGGGGATTGATCCGGGATTGAGTATTAATTCTAGGATCGAGTGAAAACGTATAAAATAGTCGAAATAATCCTGGATTAATTTGTAAATAATCCTCTCTTAAATAATCCTCTCCGGACCAAGATTAATCCGAGATTATTCACGAATTGACAGTTTTCAAATTATTATTTATATAAAATTTAATTTTTTTGGTGTTAAAATGGATGAAGCCGCATTTCGCGACGAATATTTTGATTATATTAATGAATTGGTAAATTATCGATTGCCCAAAATGTATGTATTATATATCTAACCCACAAATTCACAAAAAAATAAACATTAACCGTGTCCAAAAATTTAGGTACATCAGAGATGCTGAAAATCCATTTGAATTCTTTGATGGAGAAGAATTTAAGAGAAGATACAGATTTTCCAAAGACATTACTGTACAGGTTTTATTACCATTTGCAGCAGAACGGTTACAAAAGGTAAACAATCGTGCTAATTTGTTTACGATACTACGCTACAAGTAGTTTTCAGATAAAACTATCATTTTAATATATAATAAGTTTCTTTCTTTTATTCACATTTTTCCTCATTTTTTTTTAGATAAAAAGTAAAAGTTTAATTATCAGAGCCTATACTTTGGACATTATTTTTATAATTTGTATTTTATTCCAGGCCGTTTGTGGTGACTTAAGAGGAGTTAGCCAACAGATGGTTAGTAACATAATAAGAAGTTCGATTGCTATAGCAGAAAAGTGTCGAGATTATGTAAAATTTCCCATTGACCAGGCAGGACAAAGGGTGAATATTAATAATTTTTTTGAATATGCAGGATATCCTTGCGTTTCGCGGTGCATTGACTGCACACATATTCGCATTAGTAGCCCTGGTGGTGAGAATGCAGAAGTTTATCGCAATCGCAAAGGATACTTTTCACTAAACGTACATGTACATATTTCCACTAGAAATATTGTAGAAAGAGTGTTTGGGGTATGGAAATGATTATTTCCATGTTTGCAAAAAGGTTTAACAAAATTGGAAACGTCAGTGACAATAATATGTGCTTGTGCAATTATGAACAATATGTTGAAGAACATTTTGAAAATCCCCATGTTCAAAATAATAATATTGGTCTAATTTTTCGCCAACGGTTTATTCTACGTCACTTTTAACTATATATATTGGACATTCGTCAATATAAAAAACACAATAGCTATTTACTTTAATATTAATATTAGTAATCTTATAGATTAATAAAAAAACAATTATTGGTATTTTTATGTATTTTTGTAATATTATAAAATTAATTGAGACAATTTCTTCTCATACTGCTCTTTTTTTTTAATTGGGATAATGTCTTTTGCTTTGCAAGCTTAGCTATTTCCATCCGTATATTGTACAGTTCTTCATCTTAAGCTGAAATACACCGAACCCTTTTTGCTCTCAAATTGACTTCGGTAATAGCACTTTTTTTTCGAAAATTATCTAAAAATAAACATATATATATACTTACTTTTGTTGGGTGTGGTGGCACAGATATCCGAAGATGTAGGAACAACTAGAAGAAAATAATATACTCATTATTTAGTATTTTTACATTATACAAATTATAAACTTACTTGTGTTTTGTGCTGATGAACTGGCCTGACCCGTATTTTCTTTATTATCTAGAGATACTAAAAAAATAATGTGGGCTGTCTCATTTCAAAAACCGCAGTACTATCAAATGAGTTATTTAACGAAACATCTATAAATGGGGAAGCCTCCTCTACAAGTGACATCACAGGATCATTATCCTTTTTCGCTGGAGGTCCTCCTCCAGTTAGTAAGGCTTGATACCTTTCCTGGGTGGCTTGTTTCCTTTTTCTAAAATGCGTTTAATAAATTATCATTAAATTAAAAAAAATATCACTAAAATATGAGTGTAATATTATATTTTGTTATGTTTTATAATAAATTGAAATATCTATTATTTACAATCGAATTTCGATTTTTATAAACGTTGGTTTAGATAAATATAATTAAATTTGATGACATTTCCTTACTTTTGTTTTAAATTTTTCCACAAAGTTTTCAATTGTGTACAATTCCTAGCGCAATCAACATTTGGTTGTGCATTATATTGTATTGTTAACAATTCCCAGGTCTTCTGCTTTTTTTGCACGGTTGCATTATTTGTTTCTTTATTTTCTAGTATAGGAAACTCCTTTACTAGCGTCGCCAATAATATATTTTCGTGTTCACTATAATGTTTATTGTACTTTTCCATTTTAAATAAACGAAAAAAATTCTAAACACACAAAGTAGGTTAGCCAAAGAAAACACTAGCTACTTACAGAAGCCACCGGGACTGCCAACATATAAATTTAGTAATATCCAAATGTCCTTAGATTGGAGGGATTAAATCGAGGCTTCGCCAAAACCACCCGAATCCGTGACTATTTGATACATCAATAAATATCCATTGATCCAGGATTCATCAATCCTAGATTAATCTGAGAACTGATGTTTGTCTATTAGTACGGCCGTTAGAGATTTTGATTATTGAAATAATTATTTTAATGACAAATAAAACGTCAAAATGCCGTCATATTCAACACATTCGCAAACACCTCCAGTTTGAAAAAATGAAGAAGAGTGTGGAGAAATGATTTTAACCCATTGTAAGGTCAGAAATAACACACTTAATTATGGTGCATGCGCCGGTATTCCATTCATTTTCTTTTGCACACACTATCGCAATTTTGGTGCATACGCCGGTATTCCATTCATTATCTACAAACATCGCCTTAATTTTGGTGCATGCGCTGGGATTCTATTAATTTCCTTTTTCAAACGCTATCTAAATTTTGATGCATGTGCTGGAATTCTCTTAATTTCTGTTTTCAAACGTTACCTTAATTTTGGTGCATGTGCCCCGATTCCATTTATTATATTTTGCAAATAATATCGTAATTTTGTTGCATGCGTCGGTATTCCATCTATTTCCTTTTTCAAACATCACCGTAATTTTGGTGAATGCGCCGGTATTCCATCCTTTGGTAATAAATTAAAAATTCACACGACTCTCTTCCACTAAAAATAAGCACACTCTTACCCACACAAAACAAACACACACACAAAACTAACAAACAAAAAAATCAACACCCTCTTTTCCTCTGTACCTTTTTTGCATTCCTTCCTTTTCCTTTTATTTCTTTTTATTTTTTTTTCGGGTGGAGCACATGATGCTGGATGCACTCCTCGGCGGTGAATAAATAACATTTTCAGACGGGCGCGCAGTTCGCTAATTAACATTTTAATTACACTCATCACCATAAAAGTTAATAATAATAATAATAAAACGCGCACCGCACTGCCACGCGAAACTATTCCCGCATTACTACGTTATTAAAATATGCGACACCGCCGCTGCCGGTGAAACCTATACTTTTTTCGGAATGTGTGCTTTTTTTATTTAGTGTTTGTTGCCTTTTCAAACTCGTTAGGAATTCATTGTAGGTTTATTTTATTGAAATGAATATATTTGTTTACTCTACTGTCGCGCCTAACTTTGCTATTTGAAATTAATTAATTAATCACATTTTAATCTTCTTTATGTTGGTTGTTGGTTGTGGAGACTTTAATTATTTATAGAAAGGACAAGTATTTTTATTTAAATAATCAAATTTTATTTTACTTTTTTCTATTGCAAATATTTAGTTTTCACCGATTTGTAATTTTTCCATAAGATACACATATTTACATCCGTAATTAGGCCTTATGGTCAATAAACTTTTGTCTATCATCTCATCCTCTTTTCTCATCATTTATTAACGATGTCCATGCAATAATTTCTTTAGCCAATAAGATTATTTCACTTAGAATTTCCTCTGTGGGGTTAAATAATTTAAACACTGTGTAAATATGTGTCAATTTCACATATTTACACTGTGTTCTCTGGATGTGATCGTAATAACAACAAAAATGAACATCGTGTTATATTTTTACTTATCTGACAATTAATTAAAGCAAACAATTATTATTACTACGATATCTTTATTTAAAGTTATTTGTTTTACATATACACAAGTACCAGTATTTTGAGTTCTCTCAAAATCGTCGTTTATTTAAATTATTTTTCTAAACATTTTGGATATTGTTATTATTCTGTATAAAGGTGATTTACAGTAAATAAATGAATTGAATATATACACGTACCAGTATCTTAAGTTCTCTCCAAATCGTCGTATATGTTTACTTCACAATTTTCTTGATTGTGATATATTTTGTTGCAGTTTGAGAGAGTTCAAATCGTTGCTGATACCTGTTTGAGCGAATCTTCTGTAATTTGCATTGAATTTTTTATTTCAATTTTTGTATGGCACTTTTTTTTATCCTATATTTAGTTTTAATTATTTTTATATTGGTTATTATTGATTTATATTAATTTTTTGTTCATTACTCTGTAATTGGGATATTATTAGTATATATTAAATAAAAATGATTTGAAAATAATTAATAAATTATTTCCACATTTAGCTCTGTGACCATTGACTTACTTACGTAAGTACGTTAAACAAATGCACATTAAAACAACTACTTCCCGGGCAAATACCCACGCCGGACATTGAATTACATAATGTACACCTGCTGCTGCATAGCAATAAAATATTGCATAATGCAACAAAATTTATTATTTATTTTCAAATCATTTTTATTTAATATATTTAAATAACTGTGACCAAGTGGAATGAATACTGTTTTCTATTTATATATTATTAGTATTATATATTTAAAATAAATAATGGTATCTTTCTTTATTGCATGCTTGTTTCAACAGGTTATGCTTAAATAGATTACTATTCTTGGTTTAAGATGAATGCATAAAGGATATGTAGGAGAAGAGGGTGATTGAATTTGGGGAAGATTTTGGGATGCATTTTTTTAAGTAAATTAAAATTGTTATTATTGCACGCGAATCTTTCGGCAAGGATCTTAATTCGTTTGCTAATAGCGGAAGCTTTGGTTATCTGATAGAGTTCGTTTGAGTACGGGATAACAATTATTATTATTCCGACTATAGACAGTTAGTAATCATTATACATGTTCATTCACGACAAGGGCATAAACTCAAAAATTCAAACAAAAATATGTATGCATTTCATAAATGGATCCGATAATTTAAAACAACTCCATCCAAATATTTGTCGACGCCTGCTGAATTCGACATCGTTTCATTCCGGGATGATTTAAAGCGACGATTTTCATTCGCCATTCTCGCAACAATCCGCGTTTCGTACCGAAAGAGTTTAATTTCCACAAACCGTCGCCGGGAGAGGATTATAAATTAAGGTGTTTTATCGGGCGATAAAATCCGCCTGCATATTTCTAATAATACGAGAGAGGATTCGCGCCGTCCGCAACGCGAAACTTTCGAACTGGGTCGGACACACCGGTCTGTTTACGCCATCAAATACAATAAAACGTATTCGTGTAAATAACAAGCTCTATTAATTACGCGCTTGGTGATGTTTACAGTCGCGACTTTGCGTGAATTTAAGAGAAGGGGGAAGTGAATAAATCAAATGTTTTTACGGTGGGTTTTAAAGTTTCGAAAGTTTTTTTAGCGCGTGATTTGCAACGGTTTGTAATTTTAGCAAGAAAATATGAACATATTTCTTTTATTTATATTCAGTGAGGATTTATTTTATTGAATAGACACGCACACACAAAACAGAAACATCATTTATGAATTGAAAAATTTTCAATGTACAACAATGTGAGATATAATTATAATGCTGTACATTGAACATTTATTGTGACAATTATATTGTCACAATATTATAATTATATTGATATACCAATTTCAAAAAGTAACTCGTAATTCTGGATCCATTTAGACATGATTTTTAGCCCTGTCTCACTTACTGAATTATTAATTATTAAATTTATGAATCTTTAAATTAAAGCGTCAATTTCTAAAAATAATCCGAATAGTTCCTTGAAAAATCTACGGTTGTTTTAGCCATATGAAAAGTTGCTCCATCCTGTTGGAACCAGAGATAGGCAAAATCGAATAGTTCAACAATCGTCTATGCAATAATTGAATATTTTCTATAATTCAACGTTAATTATATCATTTCTATTAACTATGATTCAAAACTCGAACGTTTTGTTTCTTTTTTTATTTATTTTTCACAAATATTTATTATTTGGATTTTGTTAAGTGTACCGCCGTTTACGTTTTGGCATCATTTGAAGTAGAATGTATGATAAACTACTAAATGAATAATAAATGCACCATTTGTCTTTATATACAGAGAGTTTTATATAACACCGAACATGCTAGAATGTACTCAATGTAAATCTTCCTATGTTCGATGTGAACTGGGATGCATCAAAGAATTGGGTGCGATATGATTGGCAATGATTTATAATGGTAATATAACCCAATTTCCTATCAGAATTAAATTCTACTCTTCAGTTTTTATTAAAAATTCAGTCAATAGATTAAACGATTTATTAGAAACATGTATGAATTATAATAAATGTTCAAAATGACCTTCTTCGTGCTCTAAGCAATATGCTAGACGATAAAAAAAAGATTTTATGGCATTTGTTAGGAAATTTGGATCAATTTCTTCACATAATGAACGTATTCGAGTTTTAAGTTGTTCCCTATATCAATATAAATTTTTGATTTTATATATCCCCAAAGAAAAAAATCATTCGAAGAAAGGTCAAGCGAACGTGTAGGTCAAGATATATCTTCCAATCCATCGACCTAGAAAATTATGGCTCAAAAACCTTATTAGCTCATTCGAAGGGTGCGGAGGAGCTCCGTCTATTTGGAAAATTGAATTTTTAATATGTAAATTCTTCATTTTTCTTACTAAATATCAAATACGTGTCAACAATACCAATCCATATATTAATTCTCTTCTTGTATTGCGTATGAGTTAAATTTTTAAGGTAGTTATTACTACTAAACCAATATCTAAAAGGAAAGGAAAAACGGATCTAAAAAGGATAGATTAAATAAAAATGATTTGAAAATAATTAATAAATTATTTTCACATTTAGCTCTGTGACTATTGACTTACCTATGCAATATTTTATTGATGTGCAACGGCAGGTGTACATTATGTAATTCAATATCCGGCGTGGGTATTTGCCCGGGAAGTAGTTGTTTTAATGTGCATTTGTTTCACGTACTTACGTAGGTAAGTAAGTCAATAGTCACAGAGCTAAATGTGGAAATAATTTATTAATTATTTTCAAATCATTTTTATTTAATATATTTAAATAACTGTGACCAAGTGAATGAATACTGTTTTCTATTTATAAAAAGGATAGAATTCGATAAGAATAAATAACCTATAATTTTTAGAATTTTCTGATCCATCCAAATAAAAAGACGGTTCATCAGTGAACACTATTTTTAGCAAAATTTCGTTGTTTTCATTTAACATATTAAATAAAATTTCACAAAAAATTGATCGCTTAATTTTGTCATCTTCATACGGCAACTGGTGATTTTGGAGTTTGTAGGACCTAAACTTAAATTCTGGTAGAATTCTATGTACGGAGGATTTCGAAGTGTTAAATGATTTTGCAATCTTGTTTAAAGATTTTATTGTACTCTCTTCGACATAACACAAAATGTTTAATTTAATCTCTTCCGATGATATTGGCGGCCTTTCAATTCTTCGTTTTTAGGATTTTTCCACACATCCGGTTCTATTAAACTGTTTTATAAAGTTTGAAATGGTTTAAATGGATGGTATTTGTCTATCGAGAAATTTAACGGAAAATAAATCGTGGGAAATACTTAAAATGTTTCCTCCAATGCATAGATTTACCATAGAAATCTCCTCCTTTGTATACAATATTGATACACAAATATATCCAACTCTTCGTCTATTTCTGCTTTAAGCGCAAGAACAGCAAATATCACATGGTTGTGAAAACTGACAAGTGTAATTCATTTTTGACGGGGAAGGGTGTAGTTTGGGTTGATTCAATGTTTTTATGCGTTTCTGAACAAATCGAACATAAAAAATTACCTTGAGTACTGTTCGCGCTGTACCCGCGGGTCGCGTGAATATTTAATTTTATAACTTTATTCGTTTTTTGAATTTTTGTGTAATCCGTCATTTACATTTTAACAATTGTGGAAAGGGGATCCAGGCTGCATTTACGACGGGAGTATCCATCGGTACTTCCCAATAACCGGGCTGTAAAACCCCATTGTCAGAGTTTTGGGACGAATCTTTTGTGCTCGACGAGAACGTGCTCTCGCCGAGGTTATAAACATTATCGCGCGCGGAGTTTTACAGCCCAGCCCGAAGAAATGCAGCTTGGAAATCTTCCCAGAATATTTCATTCTTTTTCTATAACTATCTTCGTCTTTTCACCCACTCACCCCAAGTCCCTCTTCTTCATCTCATCACTTATCCATCAACCAGCGCACAAGTAAATTCTCTTCAATTATCTCTCAGTGAAATTTGCAATATTTTTTCTAGGTCTTTATTCATTTCTGTTTTCATCTCTTATTTCAACCTTCATTTTGTAATCAATTCTTTGCCTTTTTTATTCATTTGTTTTGTCAGTAATTTACTTCATTTAATATTATTTGTTTTAATTAAATTTATTTTTATATGTTTTATTTGTTTATTTATTTTTTTATTAAAGATGCACGTTGTTACAAATAAGTTTATTTTATTTTAATATTACGTGTTTAAGTAATTTTTAAAACCCAAATCGTCGATAGGAGTAGACTAGTACATTATAGCATGTGCGGTGTTTTATAAAACTCTCTATATATAATCCTAACCTGCGTAGACTGGAAAATTCTGTTTGTTTTTATAGACATCTACGGGTTACATTTTATATTTTATTTTTCTAACTGCCAGAGTATGGCACTTTTTGTGTATAAGGGACGCGTTGCATTCTGGTCGCAATTCGACAAAGATAAGTATTTAAAAATATCGAAATTTCATTTGGAAAAAGGTTACCGGCTGCTAGTTAATTATAAAATTAGTTAGACAAAATTCAGTTGTTTATTTATAGTATATGCATCAAAAACAGTTAGATTATATTTAGCTAATTTTATATTTAATACGTGGTGTAACAAATCATTTATAAAAAAACAGGATATACAGTTAGAAAATTTATTGGAATCAGAGGAAATGATTAAACAGCTTATTTGTAATTCACACGCTGTCGCTTTGATGTTTATTTTACGATTAGAATAATTCGCATGATGAAAATTACATCGCACAGAGAAAACCGAACCCGAAACTGAGCAGCTACACACGAGTTGAGTTCGCAGCTAATATGTGAGTGCCTACCTGACTGTTATTTAATGTAGTTTATGTAGGATGTGTTTCCGCGCGCGGATAATTGAATTTACGACAATATTAAACTTACGTATTGTATTAATAGGAGCCGGCGAGCTTAACACCCCGGGCACGTACGCGTAACAAAATACGAAGCGAAAAGTAGTTCAATTCCGCTGTGAGTGCGTTAACGAGCCCGGACTTGCACCCGCGAGCCCCATCACTGCAAGGAACAGGCCGATTAATTAAAATCTAATAAAGCGCAAAGTGCTTTTAAATACGTACGTTAATTACGCCGGATCCTCCTCTTTATACAGATCTCGGTTATTAAGCGGGGTGTTGGGGGGGTTTGAAATCTTACGAGTTAATAGGGTTTATTAAATTATATCAGAAACACGCTCGTGTCATATACGGGGAGGATAATGAAGACAGACTCGGGCCCAGATTTGATTATCGCGTTTGACGACGCGACGCCGGAGTGCTGAACGCGCCGCGGAGACAAAAGGTGCTCGTGTGGAGGCGTAATTACATTGCCTGCCATCGTACACGTCTTCTAACTAACTGTTGAGTTTAGTGCGCCCCACAGATTTAACCACACTCGACGATTTAATGTAAATATTAAACGAAAACAACCGAAAATATTTTATCACCTGCTATTACCTTTAAAATTTAATTTAAATATACTAAATTCGTACCTTGTGGTACACCCAATAAAAAAAAATACAAGAAAATTTTTGATTAATAATAATAGAACTTTATTCTATTGAAAAATAGAATTATTTAAATTCTATGATTTTTTGTATGTAACACACTTGCAATCCTCGCTACTAGCAATTACCCTTATCGCACTCATCCATCACCCTCGCGTACCCGCTAATGGAGTACGACCACTTCTTTCTGCCTTCCCAGTCTCTTTAAGATATCTACGCCAGATTCGTCCTCTCTTAATCACCCATCTAACTTTCTACCACCAATTATCCATACTTCTTCGCATCATCCAAATGCCTTTATGTATCCCGCCCACAACAACAACAACCCCCTATCCGCCATCGTCCCGGAAACCGACCGCCGAGAGAACCCGTCCCAGAACCACATTCCAAAAAATAGCGAGGAATAAATGAAGAAACTGTCACTCTCACCAAATGTGCCAAATGTGCATCCAAAGAGAGAGAATGAAAGGTGTGGATGGGTGTGTGTTTTGTGGCTGTGGGCAAATTGCTACTCGAACAACCCCACCAAGATTCCACAAATTAGGCCACTGCACTCAGTAAAAACAATCTGAGGATAGTTACATGAGTAGTAACTAGATATTGCTCGCTTAGGAAACATCTGCATAACATGAAGATATTTGGATAGAAACCAGTGTGCAAACTTAATAAAACGGATGAAGACGCCTCACATGTGCAGTACTTACCAACTGGGGGGAAGAAAACCTAAACCAAGGGTATTCACATTTACTCTTCCCGAAAGACAAAATGATCAAGAGGTTGATAGAGCCTGCAAAAACATCAAAACTCTTTCATTAATTATAAGAGCGAAAGCAGTACAATAAGCCAAATGGCTGCAGTGTTTAGGCTAACTAAACCTTACCTTAGTCTAGTGCACTCCACCCCCCCCCTCCTCATTAGAAAAATAGGTTACTTTGTCCTATGCCGAAAGATTTTTACTCGAATAATTTGGTAACCTCCAATACACTTGCCACATCGGATTATACTAACTCTTGCCTATAAACACTTGCTTTTCATGCTTTTCCACCTCTTTCAGTTTTACCTACATCCATGCAGCTATATTTTATCCTATTTCCAAGCTTTTGGAAAGTCCAGTTCTTTCATACATCTTTTTTCGATCCATCATCCAGAGAGGTGATAATAATTTTAATTATTAATTTTCGGTTTAATATTTAACTTTTTCTCTCACTAACGACCGACGTTCGAGAGAATTAAATAATCCAAGCAGAAAGACTCCGGGTCGATGGCCATTTGATAATGACAGTTACATAACAAATTGAAATAATTCTGTAAATATTGTAAACACACATACTACACATTGTAAAATGTAATGTTATTTGTCAATAAAGATGTTAAATACATATATTTAACTTTGAATATAAAAAAGAAGTGATTTAAAGCTACAAGTGTCGAAATGTATTACTCGTTATTTTATAAGTGTAAATTCTGTGCGTATTGTTTTGCGAAATCACGAGAATCGATTATGCGGATAGTTTGTAGTGTTCGCGAAAACCGCCGCAGCACGGCACGTCTGCACGTCGGCCACAAAGCGGACTCAATTTCGGTTGAAACGACAATACCCAAAGTTACCACTAATTCCAGCGCACCCCACGAACATTCCTCCCTTGCTCGCTTGTTCGCTCTTAAGCGCGCAGATGAACCCCTCGCGAGGTAGGGGAGAGCCGGAAATGGGGAAACGGCGGAGCATTGTTTGGAGCGGCGCGTCGCGCCTTTTCTTTGTAATAAATATATATGTATGCACATATAGATGGGAATTCCATCATTGTAAAACGCGATTGTCGTCGGGTGAATTGATATCGCGAGCAAAGTCATTTTCGCATATTGAAATTCCGCTCTCATCTTTCACGGAAAGGAGGGGATGGATGAAACGTGCGCGCGTGAATGGTTTAATTTCAATAAAGGGTTTTCTGTTATCATTTTATTTTTTAAAAGAAAGAAAATTTAAAAAAATAAATGGTTAATTATGATTAGCAAAAAAAACTGTGTTTTCCGTTATTTTGTAAACTCCATCAAGAATAATTCCATGGGACATATGTTGAAACTACCTGATCAGTTTCAACCCGAACCCTTAATTTGCATTTTTATTACGGGTCCAAAATGTCACAAATGCGGCTCGTAAAGATTTAAGCCTTATTTATGGATGTTGTGCGCGTTCACAATGGGCCTAGAAACGGCCGAGCCGAATTTCGGCGAATGTGCGGTTATCGGTTCCAAAAAACCAACATCTGGTGGACACACGAACGCTTTCCAAAGGGGAGAACGTTATCATCTCCTTCACCCTGGCAAGAAGAGGAACATTTTTTTTCCACAACGGAGAGACGATTTCGAAACTTCATACAGTCAACATCGCGACGCCAATTTGTAATTTTTGTTAATTTAATATAGTCAATTTAAACTTAATTCAGCACTAACATTTTTTGATCCTTCGAAACAATCCTAACATGTGTTTAAAATATAAAAACAGGGGCGGATTTTCAAATATGCTGTCTAAAAATCAGATCTCTGAAATTGCTCACTCTACTTTTAAAAGCCGTTTTAAGATTTTTTTTTAATAAGATTTATTGACATTAAATGTGTTTTCCTTGTTTGCTTAAACAGGACAAGTTCGCCTTCCTTTAGTGGACAAAACAATGATTCTCGGTCGTCTACCTTGTAGACCTAAATCGTTGACGATGCCACTTGAAATTAGGCAAAAGGTGGCGCTTGCGTCGTTTTCAATTTATTATGAAGATTTATTGAATTTAGAAATAATAATTTAATAAAATGTTCAGCCATCATTCATCTAGCGTATGGATAACTAGTGATATCCATTTCGGTTTTTTGAACCTCATAAGAATAGTGTGTTCCATGTGCAATGCACACAAAAATCAAATATTTTATTTGAAAAGTTTAAAAATTAGTTGAAACGTGTCACCATGAAAAAAACAAACTGAAATTATAATGGAGACGTTTCAAATAAAGACATTCTGTGTATAGGATATATGTATTCTTTTTAAATAAATAGTTCTTGTATTGAGCTTCATATTTATTATATTTATTTTTATTTTCAAGATTTAATAAGAATAGTTTTTATATATAAATTCCGTAGAATGTTAATATGTTTGCATTTTTAAAATACCCTTTACAGTTACCACTGAAATTAAGATTATTATTCTTAAAGCTGTGTTCTGAATTTTGAAAATATTCCATACTTGAGAAAACTTTCGCTTGACATATCAGAATTAAAGTTGGAATATCTAGTATGTCCCTGAGTGGTCGTAAGGCATGTCAAGCTGATTTTTTTAGCATTTTATTTTCTCCAATCAGCCACCAACGAAATTGTCGAAGATTTTATTATTTATTTATTTAACGGATTTACCTTTTTTCAAATCTACAATATAATTAATAATATTTATGTAATGTGGATTGTAGATCAAAAATAAAGAAATAACTATTATAGATTATATTAAAATTGTTGACATATATACAAGACTGAACCTTATTGACAGACATAATAATAACACATTAAAATTATTATTTATATTTTAAATGTAATTTTTAAATCTAAGATGACCACACAAGAACAATACAAGACCCATGGTTTCCAGAATGAGTAATCTCCAAAAGACAACCACCGAATTGCCACAACCACAATTTTGATAAAAAATTCTCGCAGTGATAATTCGCTGTGTATTTTCTATTAAAGACCAACAATATTTTCAATTTTGTAGGTTGTAAGGCGGTTTGTGTTTAAAAGTAAGTACGTTTTAAACACAATAATGTTGGTCTTTAATAGAAAATCCACTGCGAATTATCACTGTGAAAAATGTTTTTTGATGAAATTCTTGAATGTGTCTTCGCTGTAGGTATCGAATTCCTTCGAGAGATCAAGAAAGAGCCTGTTCGGGTTAGACGAAGAATTTTTGTTGTTTACAATAATTCCTGTCCTTGGACCGAAGAAATTTTAAACCGTCGCCGTTAATTTATGCGTGAACACGCGTGAGATTGTCAACGCTGCCAGCTAGAGGTTATTCCAGATGTTGCCTTTCTTCCAGGAATTGCTGAGTACCTGCTTTTTGCCCGGCGCAAAATCCACCCCGAACGGCGTAGTAATCAGTTTACCCCCACTTATATATTTTGTAAATATTTTCATGTATTTTAGTCATTAAGTTTTAAAACTCTATAGAAGAAGGTCCAATAGAAGTTATCCAGACAAGTGTAACTCGTTTTATTTCGTTGAACAAATTATTCGATGGTCGTAACAACTTACAAGTGACAAAGTCGAAAAGACAATACAAAATTAACCAGAGCCCTAGTGGAATTTCTGATCCCACAAAGGCATTGATAACCTCTTTTGTGAAGTAAAAAATGACTGTGTTTTTCGATTTATTTTACACAAAACCATTTTCAGCTTTATCTAGTAAGCTAAATTAATCGGTTCTCATTATTTTTTTTTAATTCTCTTGAAAATGGGCTAATAACCCGAAACTAGCCTAAAATTTAAAGTTATTCAATCTAATCTGTGTTTTATTGGTTGATTTTTAATATTTTATTCATATTTATTTCATTCAATATGAACTACCAGTCTCTAAATATTAAAACTATTAACTATAAATTCACTTGGTATTGTTTCACTTATATATATTTGTTTTTCAACTAGTTTCGGCTTAATACTATTATCAAGAATGATGTGCAAATGGATTTGTTCGGGTATATATACATTCTTCAGTTTTTATTGGGTAATAAGGGCGTTTAATATTGGGGAATTCCAAAGGTCTTCGTTATCATTTTTACTCTCTTTTAAGGCTTTTGAAATTTCCAAACCTTCCCGGTAGTTAAGTGTTAATCCCTTATTACCTGTATGTAAGATTGTAAAATCATTTGAAGAAAAGTGCTGATTAGATGTGATGCAGTGTTTGGAAAAAAAAACGTAGGTTGGTTTTTTATTTTCTATTTCTTTCTTGTGTTCTTTTAATCTGATATCAAAAGACCTACCGGTGTGTCTAATATATATTGTACCGCAATCATCACATTGTAATTCATAAATACCACGTTTCTTCAATTTACAATTTTCAGTTTTAATTTTACTAATAATTAACACTTTTCCTAAATTTATTGAGTTAGTCAAAATTATGTTTTTATTCTTTCCATATAAAATATTTTTGATTTGTAAAGATAATATATTCTAATCTATTCCATTTTTTTAATTCTGTATTCGCCACACTATAAAAATATTTTCGTAAATGTAAGTATTGTTTCTTTCTCAGCATATTGTTGATTAAATCTTCAGAATAGCCATTGTTTTAAGCAATTATTTTAATTGTACTTAATTCTATTCCAAAGTCTACTTTACTTATCCCCTTAACTAAACTAGTGACTAGTCTGTGCAAAAGCGAGTGAAATGTACTATATTTAATTTGGCTGTGTGTGTTAGAAGACTGAGGTATTATGACGTGTGTACAAGTTTGTTTACGATAAATCTTGTATGGTAGTGAATTATTCGTTGTTTTCGAGATTGTGGCATCAAGGAAATTGAGGCTATTATTTTGTTCTTTTTCACGCATTCGCGTCTCGCTGTGTACGCACGCATTTGAGTGTGCTGTACAGTTAATTCTATTATTTCGTGGGTTAAACTGTAAACTTTTTTGTTGATTTTATTTAAGTAATTTGTAAATATTTCCAGTTGCCTGTTTGTGCCCGTCCATATACAAAATACATCGTCAACATAACTTGCCCAGAAATATATGTGTTTACTTTCTGTTTTATTCAGTAAATTAATTTGAATTAAAGCAGAAAAAGAATTATAAAATAATAAACACTAATAATTCCGCAAATAAATATTCCCCCCGCGTTAAAATTTGTTAATTAATTACTGAATTAATGATACGTCAAAGGTATCGGAACGCGAACAAAAGCGGCCGATTTAAATTAAACCGCCCCCCTCGCGTGAACCGGCGCATCCGAATCCGCACAATTAATCAATTCGAACGTCTGGCGGAGTCATATTCGGCGAGGGGTTTAAATATTTAAGAGGGCCAGGGCGCACAAAAGGGTCCGGCCACGGAGTTTTGCGCGTCGGACGCATTGATTAAGTTATTCGGAAGTTTGATTACGAGGGACCGAGGGGGGCAAACTGTTGCATGCAGAAGGCGGAAGGCAAAGCGCTTTTGTTGTTGTAGTTGTTGTTGTTGTTTGTTGTTCTGTGCAGGCGGGGGTTTTCTTTGGGTTGTATGGAACCGGCCGAAATATACTTCGTGGGTTGTTGTATATGCGGGCAAATTCGTCTTTATGGAAAATACGTGCACTGGATATTGCATTTTTTGAACTTAAGATGCAACGGGAATTTTTGTATTATGCGGACTTTTTAGATTTTTATTATAAGCTTTTTTTGCATAATCAAATAAATCATTCATTTTTAAATTTAAATAAAAAATGGTCTTGTATGAAAATGATTTGAAAATAATAAATTATTTCCATATTTAGCTCTGTAACATTATGAATTAATCAAATTTCCATATCTTTATAGAAAAAGGATCTAAATTTAAAATTTGTAAAACATTAAAATAAATATATTTTGATGAAGTCATGCTCCGAGGTGGTTATTTTACAATTTTTTTCCAACCACTCTTAGTTGGTTAACACACAAAACAAAACACAACGTAGGTATGAATGGAATAATATATTTACATCATACCTGGGGTCGAACTATCTCAAGCTCCTATATATAAAGTATGCTCATATTAATATAAGCTATTACGTATGATTGCCTACTATTTTCTTGTACAAAAATATGATTGTGTAAATACAGAAAATATACGCATATTAAGCAATTCAATCATAATGTTTTGTACAATATTTTTGTGCAAGAAAATAGCGTCGTCTAATACAAGCTTTAGTTCTACCGTGCAGATTAGACTACTCAAAAAAAATACCAGTGAATTTATCACTAAGCGGAAATATCTCTTTTATTGAATGTTCAAAAATAAAGTAATAACAAATAAATTCAAAATCGCTTTATTTTATCACTTTTAATTCTATTACAATTAAATTCTAAAAGTTAGCCGCTTTTTCATAGCGAATGCCTCCTTAAAAAGAAATTTAATTAAGTGATTCTGAATAAATTCCTAACTTAACCGGTGGTGAAATATTTTTAATTAATAATGATAGATGTTTAAAATACTTGATTTTTTTGTTATCTGTGAAACGTAGAAAAAAACAAGTGTTTTAATTATATATCATTATTAATTAATTGAATTGAAATTAATGGGATCCATAAAATAAGTGCGAAAGAGAAAAACGCAAAAGATGGCTATATTAATTAACGTTTTCACCCGTGCGGTGGGATTTTTAAAAACGTTTTTATTTTATTTTTAATAATTTGTTACACGATGATGATTTAACTGAAGTAAATTTATTTATAACCCTTTTAATTTTATAATTTACATAATAATAACTTAACTTAAAAGAATTTGTTTCTAATTTAATAATAAGTTAACCCGAAAGAATACATTTCTAATCTCTTAATAACTTAACCCGAAGGAATACATTCGTAGTCTCTCGCGTTCGAGCCTTGAACAGCTATTTATATGTGAAAGAAATGCAATTATTCATTTATTAATAATGCAATGATATGCATATAATATTATAATAGTGTTATTAATAAGTGATAACATAACATATTATCAATTATGACACCGTTCAACCACTTATAAAAATCAATAAAGAAAATTATGTTGTTGTTTTTTTTTTTCTGAAAAGATAAATATAATTGATTGTTAGTTTTATTGGAGCGCATTAAGGTAGGATATCGTTAGTGAAATAACGCGGGCATTATTACCGTTATAAAGCAAAAAAAAAGTTGTTTTGTTTATGTGTCGAATCGATGGCTTTATTTCATCATAGTTAGCCATTAGGAAAGTTGCGAGGAAAAAGGGGGTCGTTATTGCCCCCTATAAATATCACCGTTTATGACAATGTCTCAGGTGGTCATTCCTGCGACAAGGATCTCCATTAGAATCGTAAAATAATATAAAAAAAGGTCACACGACATACGAAACCCTTTATCATTGTTATTAGGATTATATATGTGGTGAGTTTTTTTTATCTTTATTTCTTTCTTCGTAGATATTTAAGAAAATAAATAAATAAATATCAGGACAGAAAGATTGTAGTTTAGTGGATAGTTCAGGGCAGATAAATATTTTTATTTTTATTGTAAGTACTGTAAGCTGTAAGCGAATAGTAAAGTTAATTTTATTTCCTCCTCTAATCACTTTCAACTCCACGAACTATGAGTGATTTGATTTTGGTGGATCATTTCTAAGAGATTTATCATTTTTATTGTAAAATTTACATTAAGAATAATATTATACATTTTATATAATATTCACTACATGGCTATCGATCATCGGTCTTTTAGCCACAAGAGATTTATTTAATTTTCTATGATTATACAAACATATTAATATAATAATAATATAAAAATGGATTCACAATTATTTAAAATAAATTAAATAAAAAGAGTTTAAAAAATTGCATGATGTAATATTTTATTGATATGCAACAGCAGGTGTGCATTATGTAATTCAATGCCTGGCGGGGTATTTATCCGGGAAGTAGTTGTTTTAATGTGCATTTGTTTATAGTATTTATTCGAATTGTTACAATAGCCCAAGAGGAAATAATTTATTAATTAATTATTTTCAAATTAATTTTATTTAAATTAGGCAGAAAGACCGATTGTCGATGGCCATTTTCTGAGGCTTAACTAGAGGTTTATGATTGTAATGTGAATATTGTAATGTAATTTAACGTATTTCTCAGAAATAAAGATTTTCTATATATATTTATTTAAATAATTCTGACGTATTTACATGATACATTTGTATATATTCTGTATATAATTTGTTTTTCTAAATAAATTGCTATTATTATTAAAAAAATAATAAATAAATAAATCTTTTTAGCCTAGTATTTTTTTTTTAATAATTAATTCATATTTCACAAAATAGAAAGACTGTTATTCATTACTTCACTTTTTAAGAGTTTTTAAAAAGATATAAAGTGAAGTAAGGAATAACAGTTTTTCTATTTTGTGATCAATCACTTCACGTAAATTCGAAAATATACAGTTAATTCATATTTATTACAATAAAGAATTTTTTATATATAAAAACCATTATTATTATATATGAATTGTTTTTTTTTTGTCGTTTTTACATCCATAGAAATAAAAAGAAACAACAAAAAATAAATAAACCGTATACAAAAAAAAAACATTGCATGAATATTCAACGCCAGTAAATAATATTTAAGTAGCGTCCGTTCGGGTAATTTTACCAGCAGTAAATCCGATAAGACAGGCGTAAGACAAGCTGACACGATAGGGTTGATACGGTATACAACTTCCTCTTTGGGTGGGGGGTTGGGGGCTTCGGTGGCCGGCACGCGAAGATGTGCATAATAATTAGCTAGAGCGGATCGCGTGCGGGACTCTCGGCCTTCCTGGCTTTAATCCACCCCTTTCGACTCATTCCCATCTAAACCCGATATAAAACAGGACCCTTTGTACCGTGACCGGTAGTTTAAGTCTGTACCGGCGACTTTCCGCATAGATTATTTAAAACGTAAAGGAAAATAAAGCCGAAAACCAAGATTAATTAGACTGTCTTTTGTTTATATGCTATTTTTGTTTGATAATAAAAAAATATTCATTGAAATTGTTTTTCCAGTATTTTAAAACGAATAAAAATATAAATTTTCAATGAATTTAAGTTTTTAATCGTTCATAATACAAAAAAAAAACAGATTATTATTCGAATTAAAAAAACATCTTTTTGTATCACAAACATTGATTCGAGTTTTAATCGTTCATAATACAAAAAAGATTATTATTCGAATTAAAAAATCATCTTTTGTATCATCAACATTGATTCGAATGTTCGTGATAACACAAGATCCGTTCAACTGCCTTCAAGGCATTGCCTTTTTACCTCATATTTACGTATACCCCATTGGTAGTTTTTTAGTTATTTTGAATTTTATGCAAAATACTAAACAACCCAAATTTAAAAATTCTATGGTAGAGGCTGTTACTTGATGAAACTCCACTATAACTTATTATACAAGTAAAACACACGGTTTTGTTTTTAAGTTTCATAGATTTATTGTGTAAAAACTGCTACAATTGTTTCGATACACAGTATCATCATCAGGCTGCTGATGTAATGGTTAAATAAATTAATAATAATAATAATATTTATTGCCCCACAGGAAATGTTCCCAATAACAAGACAATTATGTAAATACAAATTAATTTTAAAAACATAATAAAAAATAAATACAGTAAAATATAAAGAATAGTAGACTTACGTCAACATAGAGTAACGAAGGAAGATAAAGGATCACAAAATATATCAAGGTTTGCGGGCACTTGATTACAGATGTTACAAATAATACCTACAGGGGATTTAGAGCCGTATACAGTTTTATTAAATTCAACACGAAAAGTAACCTTATTTCTAGAATTGAAAGTTTGAGTATGCAAATCTATAAGATTTAGTAAATCCGGGCAGTCAATATAATTATTAAGAAGTTTATATAAAAATGTTATACTTGATTTTTTACGTCTATGTTCAAGCGAATCCACGTTAAATTTGTGCAGCAATAATGAATGATTAAAGCTGCGTTTAAGGTAAATCCCCTCTACTTTAAAATATAAGTATTTAAGAAATTTACGCTAAACGCTCTCTATTAACTCAATTTGAAATTGCGTCTGAGGATACCAAATTAAAGAAGCATATTCCAACTTTGAACGCACAAAAACTTTAAATAAGTATTTTAGCGCATTAGGATCGTTAAAATTTAAAGAATTACGATGAATAAAACCTAACGCCCTGAAGGATTCCCCAAGTAAACATATCATCAAATACAACACCCAAATCTTTAAAAATGTTTACACGCTCGATTGTGCAGTCAGAAATTTTGTAATTATATTGAAACGCACAATGTTTATTTGTAAAGGACATAAATTTGCACTCGAGACTATTAAGTGTAAGATTATTGGTTTTACACCAATTAGCAATTGTATCAATTTGATATTGTAACTCTTCGTAATCAAAAAGTGATGAAATATTAGCGTATATTTTCAAGTCATCCGCATAGAATAGGTGTTTACAAGTTAGAAGTTCTGATAAGTCATTAATAAACAAATTAAAGAGCAATGGGCCTAATATTGAGCCTTGAGGAACACCAGAGGTAGGAAAATATGTTTTAGACTTGAAATTGTTGACTGACACATATGTTTCACGTTTTATCAAATACGAAGCTATCAAGAGTAGAGCATTCGAACAGGAACTAAAGATACCTAATTTATTTAAAAGTAGATTGTGGTCAACTTTGTCAAATGCTTTTGTCATATCAGTATAGATAATATCAATTTGTCCAGAAGAGTTCAAAGTTCTAGATATATCATGATTAATAACAGCTAGATTAGTTGTAGTGGAGCGCCCAGGAATAAATCCATGCTGATTCGTAGATAAGTATGGTGCGACATGGCTAAATATTTGGAAATATTCAAATACTTTCCCAATATGAGATAATATGGCGATTGGACGATAGTTAGATACATTTCATTGATTTGATGTTATTTTTAGTTTATATGGAAATATTTATTTTCTTATTGATAAATTAAAAATAATCGATAGTTGATAGGAAAGATTAGATGCACAATCTTTTAATAGAAACTGGTAAATTATCAGGTCCAGATGAAGGTTTATTAGGAAGCAACTTTAGGTGTTTCAGGACAGTTTCAGTAGAAATTTCAGAGAAAGGAAAACAGGGGTGGTTAGTGAAGATCCGAGGTAAGATGTTATTGGAAACTGTTGATTTAAAATAATCTGAAAATCCATTAGAAATATCCGGAGTACTAAATTTGTCACCATAAACAACTTCAGCTGGGATTCTCGACAAAATTTTCGAGCTGGAGGCTACTTTGTAGGAAGCTGAAAGGAAAAGACTGGTAAGAAGAACAACCTACTTCTTATTACTAGTCTTACTTTGTCTAAGTGTGTGTAGGCGCGCACTTTTTTTTTTGTTGAAATCATATCTAGAGCAGTGCTCAAAATGATGATCATTCACTTCTAGATATTTCGCGATCCTTGTTTCGAATGATCTCTAAACTTCTCAAAGAGTGTCTCTCTTCATGTTCGCACAAGCATTATGAATACTCAGCTTTATGTCATCTGACGTCGTCGGTATATGGGCAAAGCATTTATCCTTCAGCATTCCCATCAGAAGACGTCAAGTCCGGCAAACGTGCCTGCCAAAACACGACCAATCCACTTGTTCGGAAATCAGAGAATCAAAATAACTCGGACTAGACGCGCAAAATGTATCTGGATGTCAGGTTTCCACATTCCTAGTCGGGTCTGCAGAAGGACGTTTTCAGGTACAGCTGGGAGACGAGTGGTCAAAATTTCACTGTATTTTCGCGCATTAAGATTTTCGTTGGTGAAGTATGGGCCAATAACATGATCTTCTAGAATACCGTACGAAACGTTAACGTTCCACAGTCGTTAATGATCCACTTGTCAGCCCAATAATGCATGTTATAATGGTTGATGATGATGAGAATAGGATCATTGAAACAAAGTGACGATTGTTCTGCGAATTCTTCATCGACTAAATTCCATCCTTATCACGTATCATTGCATCAACAACTTCATATCGACGATTTCCAAGATCAAGTGCAGTTTTGCAATTGGGATCAACAACAGAGCCCAATTGCAAAACTGCACTTGATCTTGGAAATCGTCGCCATGAAGTTGTTGATGCAATGATACATGATAAGGATGGAATTTATATCGATGAACAATTCGCAGAAATTTTTTTTTTTTTTTTTGGAGATACCTAAACTCCGCTCAAGTTGTCAGGAACTTATGTTGTGATTGATTGCAAATGCAGCTAAAATATCGGTTTCGGTATTCTCCTGGATTACAGTGCGTCTTCGATTCTTAGTTCGTTTAGGCTATCAGTGACCGCAAATAAGTTGACGATCCGGAAAAAAGTCAAGTGATACGGATGTTTTCATTCACGATATCTCTACAAAGCACACGCAGCAAGTGCATTGCTTCACCATATTTTGTGTATGGTGAAGCAATGCATCATGTCGACTCTTTTCGCGATTGTAAACTGCACTATTTTAATGAGTATAAAAAAAAACTGACAGATTACCAAAGTCAATTTGGTAATCAGACGCGAACGCGAGCGTCCGATGCAACATATTTTTTTGCTATTACAGCGCCATAAATTCTTAGTTTTCAATTAAGAATTTAATCTAATAAAAAATAGGGGTTTTCATTTTAAAAAATGAGTTGATCTTGATTCAGCGACAACAGCGCCGTCTAGGACAAAACCAATAATGCCTTGACCCCCTTCTATAAAATTATTTTTTGCCCAGGTCATTTCTGCGTAAAATTTATTGTTTTCGAGCTATTTCCTGAAAACACTTTAAATGGACCAACCTGTATATTTCGTAAACTATGTCTCCATTTTTAGTAGTTAAAGGACACTCATTTTTATTTCAACAATTTCATCACCATCATAAGTGAAGTAAGAAACGAATTATTAATTTTGCGATTGAGTGAGTAAAAATCGTTTCCGTTATTATTAAATACACTGGTTAACCATAATACAAAATTAACTAATCTAAGCAAAACAAAAATCACGCGCGCGCTAGGGATAATTAAAATTAAACTCCATTATTTAAGATCCACACAACGCAACAAAACACAATTCCCGGCTACTTTCACCTTAACGTTCCATTCTGTTTGAGCGTGAGTGTTTCATAAAGCAAACACACTGGTAATTGTAAGTAAAACAAAAACCGGCGAGCTCGCGCTCATTTACAGCCCTCCCTCTTTATTTACCGTTTCTTCATCGCACGAGAAGAAGAATAAGAGAAAAAAAAACGGAGTGCGGAGCGAGAGCGGGGAAAGGGTTTGCAACTCAAACACCTAATTCCCGTGCCCGGGGCGCGCGTTTCGGCAAACAATCCGAAACGGGTAAGGGAAGGAAAATATCATAAACGCGCGCGCGGGGTCGTTTCTTTGTTTTGGTGGGAAAGTCGTGATTTATCGGCGGAGTCTGCTGTTTTTCTTTTCCCACCCTTTTTCATCCGGGGCAGTCTAGTAAAAGTCTTGTTATCTCAATTATTTATTGCCGCGACTTTTGGCGGCGGATTTTCTTTTCGTTCGACTCGATCCTCTTATTTTGTCTAGCGTTGTGTTGTGTACTCGAAATACACCTTATTTATAGTTTCTCAAAAAAAAATTAGGAAGTGCAGTTTTAATTAACAATGTTTACCCACTCGGATTTAAATGATTTTAACTCTTTATAATTAAAATAATTATATTTATTATAATTTATAATATATTATTATTATTAGCTGTAAACATCTATAAAATGATTTGTCGCTCCCTGTTTGATTATGCTGCAATCCTCTTCCATAACCCTCATCATCTGACCCTTAGAAATATACAAGTAGCGGAAAGATCAGCCCTCAGAGTGCTTACAAAATTAAGACACCCCCAAAACCCACTCCATAACCCATCAAACATAATCCTATATGAAAAAACAAATATCCTTTCCATTGAACAACGAATCAAAGCCCTCTCCCAAAAATTTGCCCTAAATCCTACCACCCGCGACCTTCTACACACTTTATGTATCCCACGTACCTCAAATACAAGAACTATTCGTAAAAATCCCTCCACAAGACACAGACAGTTAATTTGATCCGGATCCATTCAATAGATAGTTTAACAATGACAAAATAAATTGCAAAAGAAGATAAAGACAATTAATTATAAGACAGGCAGAAAAACCTATGGTCTATAGCCGATTGACAAGAAATCTTTATTATTAAATGAAACACTTTTTTACTTTGTTTTTACTACTCGGATTTATACAAACAAAGTAAAAAAGTGTTTCATTTATTAAAATTGAATTACAATGTATGACAAAGTAGAAGCCTCAACTATAAGAAATCTTTACATTTTCAAAAAATGTTATATTGTAAACTCAAAAAACTTGTCAATAAAAATGTGCAACTAACTATTATTATTAATTAGCTTTCCATTTTTTTATTTATTTATAGACAAGGTTTTTTTTAATTGACAAATTTACCTGGTCTGACCCCACTCTTAATAAAAACCAGTTGATTTATTCAGCCTTTCGAGCATCTTTAAATTCCATCTCTTGTTAACACTCTAATATGCTTTTCGTGCCAAGAACAACACTAAAACGTTTCAATTAATCAAAAAAAAAAGAGCAAGGCTCAGCGCAGCACACCGAAAACCAATCATACCTATTCCGGTCGCCGTTGTATAAAACAATGTTTACGCTCGGCGATTTGATTTAAAAATACTGATCCAAATAAAAATAGTCTTACCTGGTCGGCCGGAATGATTCACCTTTACGATTTCGCTTCCGCCGTTACCAAAAAGAGGTCCGCGCCTGTTGTAAATCATCCGCTCTTCTTTTTCCTCATTAAAAGCTATTCCCGGACGCGCATCACTTAACGGAACAGAAATACAGATGGAAATGCTGAAAAGTGATAAATGGAATGAATAATAATAATAAAGAAAGAAAAAATAATACGTAAAAGACGCGGTGATTTGTTTTGGAATAAAAATAAAGCCACCGCACACGGAGAGTGCCGTTAATTTTAATAGATTAAACGCAATCGTTAGTTGTTTTAATAATTTAAAATTACAAATCATCTCAACACTCTTTATAAACTCCAAAATATTATATTTTTTATTAGTTCTGCTGGTAATTGTAAAGATAATTTTGCCCGTTTGCAAATATTGACACTACCGTCAATTTTTATTCTTGAATGTTTACTTTGCGTGAAAAAGAATATGAACAAGTTTATATTGCATGACCAATATAATACTAGAGAGAGAAGAAATCTGTATCACAGAAGGATTACATTGTTCATCAGGGTTTAGAATACTTGAATTTAAATCATTTAAATCTAAAGTTAAACAATTCCTAGTAGAGAATGCATTTTACAACTTCGACGATTATTTAAACTGTAATTTTAATATGTTGCATAATTAGTTAATATTGCTACTGAGAAAATCTCTGGAAATGATACAACATTTTTTATCTTATGTCTGCTGGCAATGCACATTTGTTTGACTTATGTAAACTATATATATGTTTTTTTTTGCATTAATAAAAATATTATTATTAATAATAATTGCTTTTGTGGTGCGGGAAATTACAGATTTATAGAGCGGTGTGTATATTTGCTCAACCTGGTAGTTACTTATCGGAATTTCCGGATTAGCGCATGCTTTATACATTTCTAATGATTCCAAGAGATTCATCTTGCGCCCTTTTTTCGCGAAATGGATGATTGAAAGTACATCCTCGCCAAATGAATGATTGTTTTCAATGAAGTGTTTGTCGAAAGATGACTTGTCATCTAAATTGTGACGAAAATAGGCGAGATGTTCTTTTAAGCGCTTATTACAATTTCGACCAGTTTGGCCAATATACATACCGTTATAATGGTTGCATGTTAGTTTGTAAATCTCGGATCTGTGAGTATTTTCGATTGTTGTTTTTGGGTTATATTTAACAAATGATTCCCTTCTTAGATATTGTGATATTTTTGACTTACGTTAAGTACTTTAAATCAAATGCCCAAAAATGAATACAGTAACATGTTATATATTGCAACATTTTTTATTTGAAAATATTTAATGCAAAGAACACAAAATTACGTAATATAAGGCTATCTGCAGAAATGTGTTTCGGGATTTCATTCCTCGTCAGTACAGTTCTGCCTTATATAATTACAAGGTTGGTGTTACTGTTTGATTGTAGCACCGTTTAAAATAATTTATTACTTGATTTAACTCAAACTGTACATTAAATTATATCATTTACAATGTACAATAATCGTCGCGATGTTGATTGTCTGAAGTCTCGTGTTCATCTCTCCCACGGGTGTGTTGCTCGAATCTCCGTTTGTATATTCAAAGCGCATGCTTGAATATTAATACAATTCAGTAAAATTTTAAAACGAAAGTCATATAATAAATAATACATATTTCTTCAATTTTACCACATTTATTTGAAACATTTCTTGATCCGACCATTATTAAACAAAATATTGTGAAAATGAAATAAAAATAATAAATAAATAAAAATTTAATTTAATTATACCTATATTGAAATCTCGGAATGCAGAATTACAATCGAGCACCTAATTTGTCTTAATTATCATAAATGATATTTTTAAAATCCCGGCGCATTCACCATTAATTGTAGCAATAAACATTAGTGATTTGTTTGATTAATTTTAACATAGTAATCGTAGATTATTTAAAAAAAGGATTTGTATTTTGTAAAATATGTATATGGAATATTAATCATTTCAAGTTGACAATCTGAAATATTCGACCTAAATTTTTACTAGTCCAGAGTAAACACGCTCGGCGGGATGAATCACAAGCGCGCATCTCGAGTGCGTGTAAAAATAAATAAATTGTGTTTGTTTATTTATTTTTAAACGCGCGCGTTACTAATAATAGTGTTTTCCGTTTTAAATATATTATATATATATATATAAATGCGTGTGTGAAGTGAGATTACGGCACACGCGTTCCAATGCCGGGAGTACGTACGCCGGCAATTGCCAAGAATTTTCGCGAGAGCGTTCCTTCTTAAACGTAAAGGCTAATTGCCAATTAACGTGCGCGGGATTTTTGCCTCGAGTCGCATTTCGCTCCAAATCTCCCTTCCCTTCCCTTCTTTACACGCTCATATTCCGCAGCGGACGTTTTCCGCATACCGCCCGTTTCAATTCAGATGTTAAACGCAAACCGGAAAATTAACTACGACGGCTTGAAACAAAAATAAAAAAGAGAAATGTAAGAGGATTTTTTGTAAAAATATAAAATTAAATTTTAATCGAAATTTCATATATATTTCTTACTTGTTGAAGTAGGAAAAAAATGAAAGTATCACTGAAAATCCCCGAAAAGGGATACTTCAAGGACGAAAATTTCATAACGAAGTACCCGTTGATGAAATTTTCACCTCATATGATTGAAAATCTAATAAACAAAAAACGATATCAAAAAGGAATGAACCACATCTACCCAAAAGTATCAAACCTTTCTGACTCATCCTTTATCACACTCATTTCGGAAATAATACAGATAATAAATAATATTATTATTTTAGTGGGAAGGATAGCAAACAAGAGAAATGACTAAATTTAAATTCGCCTTTACTTCTCGGACTCCCTTTATTTGTTAGCAGCGGTATTGTTTTTTTTTTTTCAGTATATTTTTGATAAAAATACATTGGAGGATCTCAGAAAAAAATAGCCCAGGACAGACAAACATTTTCATGAAATATTAATAAATCTTGAAAATGGGCTAATAACCCGAAACTAGTCGAGAATTTAAAGTTATTCAATTTAATCTGTGTTTTATTGGTTGATTTTTAATAATTTATTCATATTTATTTCAAACATTTTCATTTTTATTGCGTATTTTTTTATGCATAAAGTTGTCTGAAATAAATTAAATACAAAAATAATTTGAACATAATCAATAAATTATTATAATTATTTTTGTATTTAATTTATCTCAGACAACTTTATGCATAAAAAATTCGCAATAAAAATGATAATATTTCTATTTATAATCGTCTCAGATAGAAAAAAAACAATATATATTTTTTTTTTTTTCTCAAATTCTCAAATAATTAAGAACATTTCAGAATCCCCGGGATCAATTCCTCGGCTTGTTTGTTCCCCGGCAGTGAGAAAAACTTTTAGTTGTTTTCATTTTTTTTTTTTTTGCCTTGTTCCTTCTTCTTCGTCCCCGTTCGATTTGCCGCTGGAAATCGCTCAAAGGATTGCGAGAGGCAATTATGCTCGACTTCAAACGGAACCCACCTATTTCTATATGTCATAAATACACACACACACACGTATATTTTGCCTCTTGCGCGCCCCGGCAAAAAGTGCACATCAAAGGCGACCTTTTATTCTCCAGCGTCAGCCCTTCGCGGTGTATAATTGGAAGACGACGCGCACGTATGTAACAATAAAAAAAATGTATATAAAATGGAATAAAGCAAGGGGAAATCATGAATTTCTGTTATGTTATTTATACGTATGTTTATAATATAATTGGCTTGTATTTGTTATTTGTTTTGCTTTATTGTTGCAATTACTTGCTCAAGTTGAATATCTTTGAAATACTAGTGTCTATATATCGAGCGTATAACAAAAATTGACGACGAATTCAAGATGATTTAATTGAAATTAAAACACTTGGTTTGTTTCAAGTGTTTTAATTTAATTCTTTATTTAAAAAAAAGGAATTTGTTTTCAGTATAATTATTTCGGAAATTTCTTGCAGAAAAGTGCATTTATTCACTTGGTTTAAATAAATTAAATAAAAAGGATTTGAAAATATTTAATTTAAGGTTGCGGTTTAGTGGAAAGAGATAGCTATATAGTAAAATGGAAATAATCGTTTAAAAATAGAGCTATTCTTTTGAATTTAATAATATAATTATGTATTTACATTTTTTATCTACTAAATATAAAGTATCAGTCTAAATAAAAAATAAATCGTTAATTTTCGTGTATTACGTCAATTTACTAATTCAAGTTAGAAAAGAAAATTGTAAGATATAATGAAATTAATAGGTCATGTCTGCTAAGTTATTTGAATGCAGAATTTAGTGAAATCCTTTAAATTTTCATTGCACAAGTTTTTATTAGGAAAAATATAATTTAAAATTTGCTATAAATTTGATCAATTTTCATTGTTTTTCATAATTATTTTTCACACAAACTAAACATTAATATAATTTTTAATTCATCTGATGAAATTCCTGCTTATTTTAAGATTATTTTAATGTATAATACAATATTGTTTATTGATCACAACAACAATCTAACTCAAATTAGTGATTGCCCATATTTGTATAGCTATCTCTTTCTTCTAAACCGCACCCTTAAATTTAAAATCGTTAAGAAATATGAAAAAAAAAGATGAGCTTTTTATTTATATTATTTTTAACTTCACTTTTATAATCAATAAAGAAGTATCGAATGAATTTCAAATATAGCAATAGTCTAAATTCGGAATTGAGTGAAGAGTATGGAGGTTATTAGGAGGGCGAGCGGGAGCGTAGAATGGAATAAACAGTTATTTGTGCGGATAGAACGAACGGATCCCGATGTAAATCAAATAGTAAAAAGTGTTTGCATTTAAATTGATGATTTCCGGATCAATTTCACACGCCTATCGCATGAAAACGGAACGAACGCGTCCGCCTTTTTCCGGAACGTGCCCGACTTGTTATTGTTATTATTATACTTCTTCCCCGCCCGAAATTACCGCAGAGGGGGCTAATGTGCGCGCTTGCATCGCTAATCTACGAGAGATGCGGACTGTGTCGGGAACATGTGCTGCCCATGACAAGGATTAAGGATTTATGGTGGTCCAGTATGTTATACCCGGCCCCGGCTCCGGCCCGGAAAAACCCTAATTGAAATTATTGCAAAAAGAAGAGGGGTAATGAATTTATTTCCCCTCCCCGGCAACGACGGCGTTGCGCTTGTTAAAGTTTTAATTGGAGCGGGGGGAAATGAAATGAAAAAGGAGAGAGAGTAAAAAAAACATCCGGTGTGTGTAATTTATGTGTTCGGTTTGCTGCTTTTCGCCATTGTGCGCTGGATAAACACGAGGACGCACTCGATCGGCTTTAATCAAATAACTTTACACGTACTCCGAGCCAGCCACTCCAGAAGAGGATAAACTCGCTAAGTGGCTTCCTCTCCAAAGAAATCCATACCTGACACTTCCCGTTAAACAACTGCAAATATTTTATCATTTATTCTTCAATAAATATAATTCAGAGAAAAAGGGATTTATTCCTTTAGTCACAGTTATTTAAACAAATTAAATAAAAATGTCCATTTTTGGACATACATAATATGAGTAAAAAACATCATAATAGCTAAAGAGCACATAAATTATTAATTATTATCGATTTCTTTATATTTAATTCATTTAAATATAATTCAAGTGACTTACGTTCAATCTTTGCTTTCATATTAATATAAGTAATAAATTAAATAAAAGTTAAAATCAATAAAATATTAAAAGGTTTAGTTTTACTATTATTTCATGGTTTATTGTAAAAGTGTGTAAGTTTATAGGCTGAAATGGAATGCCAAATAAAGGTTATATATATTAAAAATCAACCAATAAAACACAGATTAGATTGAATAACTTTAAATTCTCGACTAGTTTCGGGTTATTAGCCCATATTTAAGAGAATTTAAAATTTTAAATTTTCTTTACATACATGTTTGGGAATTGCTGTAAGGGTATGAAAAAAAAAAATGAGATAGTACGGTACTTTTAAAAAAATAAATTTGACTTTCTTAAACAAAAACTAAACACTTTAAATATGTTAATATTTCAAAACAAAATATTTGATCGCCCTATTAGTCAGAATCAATATTCTCATCCTTACAATTGTTGCAAACCACCTCAACTGCAGAATGGTTCTTGCATGTGAAGGAATGGCAACGGCAAAACTTCATTGATGCTGAGGATCTTTTCTTTTCCATTGCACACCGCGTTTTGGAAGGCTTATTTTTTCTTCCCGGCCATAATTCACTTTGAGAAAAGCACTTACATCTTGCGGTAAATGTTTGACATTTGATCTGAAGATAGGATGCTCTTTCATCATGGTCAATGCCAAAATTTTTCGATGCTTTGGAGCCTTTCCCGGACAGGCAAATTTGTATAAAATTTGAGCATTTATGCCGGCAATATTCATTAGAGTGTAGAAAACTACACACGGCCATATTTTTGTTATTCTAGATACCGAGTAAGCGGCACACATTTTGTCGACTGTATCCACTCCGCCTTTGGTTTCGTTGTAGTCCAATATAATTTGAGGCTTTCTGGTGTCAGGGTCCATTTCGTTGTCGTCATGTAATGTTGAAAGTAATATTAGAGATTTATTTTTCCGAGGTATATTGGAAAGTTTCCTTTTGGAGACCAAAAAGGGTGGTTCCAACAACTCTGCTTTTGTCCGGCAAGAATTCTTTTGGAATTTCTGCTTTATTCTTTTTCATTGTAGTGTAATTTTGTTTGTAAGCAAATAATCAGCGAGTGGTACTAAATTTTCGATGCTCAAATTCCGGTTTGAGTTTTCTATCGAAGCGACTAGACGTTTTACAATATCTGTTGGAGTATTAGAGGCTACAAATGGTCCATCGGGTTGTTTTTCGCAGTATATTTCCAGATTGGATGTGTAAAAACGTTTGGCATAACATTACGCAAACATCTTCACCCCGTATTTTGCTGGTTTGCTAGGAATAAATTGTATGAAGTTACAACGACCTCTAAATGGATGCAGCATCTCATCAATTGTAGTATATTCGCTCAAATTGAATGATGACTTACAGTTGTTGACGAAAGCTTGAAAAAAAAAAAAAAATCGCGTATCGCTGCCAGTTTGTCAACATTCCTCCTCTCAACTCAGGTGTTCTTGTTATCAAATCTTAGGCAACGAGTGATGAAGAGAAATCTCTTGTAACTCATGACAGCTATTGCTATTTCAATCCCGGTACCGTCACTGGCAAAAATCTCTTTCACATTTGCGTGGTAAGATTTTTTTATACCGATCAAAAATAGCAAACCCAAGTATGCCATAAATTCTTGCCTGTCGATGTTTTTACAGTCCCGGTACTTAGAATATTGATGGTCAACTCTCAGCTAATCGATGTACCTCAAAACACTGTCTATCACAGATATATCGATAATTTGAAAGAACGCATTTAGTTCATTTTCAATACCAAGAGCTTTTTGAGACAAGCTACGTCTACGTCTAACCCCTTGTTTTTTTTTTTTTTTTTTCGTTTTCGAGGATTTGAATCTGATAAAAAATCAATCTGGCGTCCATAAGATATAAAAAAGTTGATGATGGTCCAGATGAACCGAAACATGCTATTAATAAAATGAGTACGCCATCGATTAGATTATAAAAAAAGTGCTATAAGAATGTCTTCACTGCATTAAAATATTGCTTCAAATAACGAATATATAAATAAAAAAAGAAAATCATTTTTTTCGGTTTTTTTGACATTTCTCGAAACCAGTTTTCTCAACGGGATATTAATCAGCATGAAATTCTGCAAAAGTGCCGAATTTAAACCTACCCTCTATCTCTTATAATAAGCGAGATCCCCATGGTGAGACTCGAATTTGAAACACCCTGTATATTCAAGCTCTTTTTGTAATATAAAACACAATTTTTCAATTTTTTACAGCATGATCTTTCGAACAATAAATTTACCAATTACTGATCAAAATAGAAATGAAGAATTTAAATTAATTTCAGATATTGCAATTTTTTTAAAATTATAATGTTTCAATAATTAAAAAAAAAATTATCAAACAAAAAAGGAAATATTTAATTAATCATACTACAAAATTAGAAAAAAAAATCAATGAAATAAATACAAATAAAAAATTTGTTAAAATTATTCATGAACCTAAATTAAATTATAGGTTAATTAAATTATTTTTATTTTGTATTTTGTCGTAATATGTGATTGGTAATTTGCCTTTTTTTATACATATGTTTTATAATCTTTTTAGAGCGTCACACTTTTCTTATAAAATTTTTAATGTGTAATTATAATTGTAATTTGGAAATGGAGATTCCGTTAATAAAGTGAATTGAATTAAATTATTTAAAAAAATTAACCTAACACCGCCATTTTATTCTAAAACTAAAACAAAATTTTTATTAGGAAATACATTTAACAAAATTAATGATATAGAAAAAAATTGGCATTTATTCAGCACAATGCTGTAACTGTTGTCCAATTATACATTGGACAAACAAAAAGAAACTTAAAAACAAGATACAAAGAACACATATATTATTCAAAAATAAACAACAGAGAAATATCCGCAATTGCTAACCACATAATAACATTTGGACATACATTTTCTTTAAACAATTTAAAAAAATTTAAAATGTCAAATTCTTCAAAGCTAAATATATTAGAAGCAATTGAAATGTACAGAAATTCAAGTAAACTTTTTAATTATGACTTAACTCCGTTAAATTACAATTTATTAAAATTAATTGATTTAATTCAATAAATTACCTTTATCATTTTTTTTAATAACACATCACATTTGTATTTTCAATATTGTTTACATGTTTGTTTATTTGTTAATTTTATATAAAAGCTATTGATAAAGAGCACGTTGTGCTTGAAATGTACATATAGTAATAAAAATAAAAAAAAAGTGAAGAAAGGAATAAAATATTATTATATTATATGAAGTAACTTCACGTACTCGCCAAGAAAAATCTTCACATTCTATATATATATATATATATATATAGGAATGTTTACACTCATTCTGTGTCTGTATGTAAATAAATTATTAAAATAATTATTTAATTAAAAGTTGGATTGAATACCAACGATTGATAATGGTCAATTTGGTTACATCTGGTAACAAATAAAGTAGTTAAGAAGATAATCTAAGTGTTTTTTTATCCAATTTAGTTAATTAACACTTTCCAAATCAATCAGTGAATTAAACCAAATCAATTTTTGATTAACAATGTATGTAACAAAACAGAATTAATGAATGAATTGTTAATTCCGTGCGATTAAATTAAATCGCGGTGATGGGTTCAGATTCGGCGTGTGATTTAATTAATATTTATCGTTTCCTGAAAATTCGCGAATGGCTGAGGAAGAGCGGAGATTCCTGTGCGTATAAGGTTTATCGCCGTGGATTTTCGCGCTTTCACGCTCTAATCCCTGGATTAATCGCGAACGTTTCAACGGAGATAAACATAATAACAATTTGTTAGTAATCCATGTAATAATTTTGTAATATTTTAC
Source organism: Philonthus spinipes (assembly GCA_963082785.1). Taxonomy (NCBI): domain Eukaryota; kingdom Metazoa; phylum Arthropoda; class Insecta; order Coleoptera; family Staphylinidae; genus Philonthus; species Philonthus spinipes. The sequence goes on from OY720311.1 coordinate 13,759,955, forward strand.
GATATTAAAAAAGAGTGAAGATCTTAAAATATAGACAGAATGATCTCGGGTCGATAGCGTTTTGACAATGATACGAATAATCTATTACGATATTTTGAATTAATTTCTCACTTAACCCGTGGTGAAACATATTTAATTAATAGTATTTGATTAAAACACTTAGTTTGTTTCACTGATTTTTAACTTTTCTATTTCGTAGTTTTTCCAGTTTTTTTATCTGCTTGATATATTGTTGATATCCGATAAAGTTGGCTTCTTCTCTTGTATTTATGTGCAGGTTATCAAACTCTGCTGGGTGTAGCTGCATAGCGAGTCTTGTGTGGAGTACTTTGAGGATGTTTGATGTGGCATCCCTCTTGCTGTTCCATTTTTTTTATTTCAAGGAATATCTACTTATATCTTATTATCTTACTTATAAGTATAATTGACAACCTTCTCTGCAAACCAAGTGTTTTAATCAAAGTCTATTAATCTATTACAAGCTATCAATTACGAAATATCAATCACTACAGCCACCTAACGAAAAAAATATGAATTTCCTTTTCCTCAGTCCAATATTTAATATGTAAATATTATTTCATGTGGTGAAAACTAAAATCCGCCGTTTCATTTATTTCAACAATAATGAATAGCACCGAAATAGATTCAATTTCAACTGTTACCTGTAGAATCATTGAATATGCAATTCAGACGGTTTGAGAATCGAGGCCAAACGTTAATTATATAGAATTGTACACGTGCAAAATTAATGGAAACCCCGGATACGTAATAATGGAAGCATTGAATGACGTTTTCGGTCCATTTTCTCCCCATGCTGAATATTGTGCAGAAGTAAAAGAGACGGACGGAAAATTTCGGCTTAACAATCAATTGTTGATTCTATTATTAAATAACCCACATTATTTACAAGTATAATGTGAACTAAATATATCAGTTATTATAAGACCTATATTATTACAGTTTATCCATGATTGACCCACGTTAGTTTTGGATCAACATGTAATCCCAAGGAGCGTACGTTATTTGAATATTGTGTATTTTTTGTTGAAGCATTGTTTAAAGTTAACAGCATTTGTTAGTGTTTACAAATATGTTATTTTATGAAATCATAGTGTTATTTGTATTAGCTTGATTTTTACTTTCCTCTGTCCAAGTTAAAGTATTGTGATCGTGAAAATTTTCGAATCGCCAATTTCAACAAATATGCACGTTATTAGGTCCCTTGAATCCATTCCATCGAGTTTTGAAAAATGTCTGTGTGTTTCCACGAAAGCGCATAAACGGCTAAATAGATTAATCCTAATCTTTACATCTAAGATTTTTATAACAGTGGAATGATCTGAAAAGCTTTTGGTTAGAATCAAAACTCATTAAGTGAAACTTATTATTAGCGATATACAAACATCTTTATTCAGACAGCAGAATTACAATTCTTTACAAATATTTATATTTACAATATACAGGGAGGTTTTTTTTTATCAGTATACATTAGGGGAAGTGTATACGTACAAAAATGCTAGTCAAGCGCATTGAAACCATTTAATGTGTGTATGTTTAGTTGATTATTTGGCATATGTGTGTTCAGTTGCGTGTTATAGGCAACCAAACACACATACATCAATGCGTTTGACTATTTTGCAGGTATACATAGGGGAAATGTATATTGGTAAAAAATGCTCTCTGTATATTGATGGGTTAGTAGTCTGTCTTGGGCTATCGACCGGAGGTCTTTCTGTCCTGTCATGAATTTATGATGATTTGTAAATAAGAACTTTGGTAGCTAGCTGAACTATCATGTAAATGAGTGATGAATTGTAACTGAAGAGTGTTTATGCTTGGGGGGATATTAAGGTTGCGAGGGATGCAGAATTTAGTAAGAAGGAAATGATTATATGGACAATTTGCGATTTTTCATTATTTAATTCGGATAGAAAAATGTTTTAAATGAAAGTTGTAGATCTTTAAAAAAATATATCTTTTTGTTATAAAACTTTTATTGTAGGAGCTTAAGTTCTCATTATATAAACGGAAGAATTTCATCTATCTGATAAATTCCCTTAGAAATAAACAGTCATTTTTATGTTGGCTGTGGAACCTTTAACTATTTTAATGACAAATAAAACGTCAATAGACAGAAAGACCGATGATCGATAGCCGTTTTCTAAGGACAACGTATAACAAATTATAAGAATTATATTGTTAATTTATTGTATATAAAATTGTCTGCAGAAATAAAGATGTTATATATATAAAACGTCAAAATGATTGCACATTTCAACAACACTGAATATGTCGCGCCAACGAATCGAAATGCTAAATTATATACAGTATATGGAAATTGTATGAAGCCATTGCAATGTAAGAAATAACAGACACAACAAATTCATCTATTCAATTAATAATTTTCCAATTACTAATTCACCGGGGAAAGTACCATGATCACCATTTTTTTTTTCAATTGTTTCATTTAAGTCTTCACTGTGGCTTAGAATGGTCGTGTTATCAGCAAATAGTATAAGATTTTTAAATCCCACACTATCCGGCAGAACATTGATGAATATTAAAAATTACGAAGGCCCTAATAAAGACCCTTGTGGTACCCCCTTTTCGGTCAATACATACTTTTTGTGTTCTGTCGGATAGGTAGGATTTAAGAAGCCAAATACTAGTATTGCTAAATGCGTTTTTTTAGCTTGCCTAAAAGTATATCATGTTTTACACAATCGTATGCCTTGCTAAGATTAACAAATGTACTTATACAGAATGTATCATTTTCAAAGCATTCGATTGCGTATTCAGTGAATATCTGCACAGTAGATGTTGTGGAAACCATATTGAGCTGAGATGAATTGTTTGCTGTATACAAATTCTGGAATTTGGTGGCGTTCAATGATTCTAGACACTACGGGAAAAAAATGCTAAATGACCTATAGTTATTAGTAATTTCCTTGTCAACTTTTTTTTTAATTGGCTTGGGAAATATATTGAGCCTTAAAATGTCGTTAACCAGTTTTGTAAGAGGTATGGCATTTACATTAATTACTGGTTTCAATATATCTACCGGCATTAAGTCAGTGCTATAGACCGAGAGCTTGATTAGCATAAACATATTTCTAAATTCTGGATATTTTGACAATATTCTCAAAGTCTGTATCTGGTATTTGGGGGTGTGCAGCTCCGCAATACACTTAGACCTACTTAGGCCCATTGTGCTACCTCCCGTAGATCACTCATCCTTAGTTCAGCTAGCCTACCTTGTTTAGGTAGTCTAGTATAGCCCTGTGCATCAGTGCATTTAGAGTTTTTCATGTATCACGAATTTTTACCTGAGAGACTTCTTTATAACTAAATGTGTTATTCAATAACATGGGCATTTTCCCAGGTTATTGAATAATCGAGGTGGAGCCTCGATTGGATATCTAATGGGTCATTTTCTGGAACTGGAATATTATTCAAGGAAAACCCTTTTTCAAACTTTGTTTTGTATAAGTGAAATTAATGACTATAGTTTCGACGTCATTAACGCGTCATTATCAAACTAACAGTAATGAAATATTATTATTCAAAACATTTGATTGTTGGAGAAAAGTTTTTAAATTCCTCACATGTGATGCTGCAGTTTATCTCATATGTTCTTCGCAATACCCGTTCAGAATTAGTAATTTTCCACATTGATTTTTATTTATTTATTGACTGGGAAATATATGAATTGTTAGCTGAGATTAGCGCTTTCTCAATTGATTTGCGATAGGATTTTCTGTATTTTTTTAGCATTAATTTATTATGTTCAGTACCTGACCTTTTATAAACAAATATCCCATGTTTCAAAAGGTCATATTTTAAACATAATATATTAATGCTAAAAAATACAGAAAATTCTAACGTGAAATTATTTAAAATAATTTCTCATGTTTAATAAAATGACCCTAAACCCATATGGGTAGAAAGTGTCATTGAATATATATATATATATATATATATATATAATAAAATTTTCAACAACCATTTATCTAGCGTATGGATAACTAGTGATGGCCTTAAGGCAAAAGATGGCGCTTGCGTCATCTTTCATTTATTATTTCTCTTATTATTTATAGTATCATTAAACTAGTTGGCGTTTTTATTGGTCTAGCATTTTTCGAAAAATGCAGCATAGAAATGAGCAAGTATTTCCCGATGAAACATCGCATTTTAAATTCATGTCAACACTTTTATAAATGAAGTTCCGTTCCACATTGGACAAAGATGAATTGTTGTTTTTTTCTGTGGCCTTGTGGCTTTTCTTATACCTTCCAAGAGTCTACTGCGTACTGTAGAGTCATAGATGTTTACCCTAACCCGTTCTCAATCTTGCTGAAGCTCTTGGCTTGTATTTGTTAGATGCAATTCGCTATTTCGGAGAAAGCTGGCTTCATCTCGAGGAGTGGTCTTCCTTTTTTTACATTTTCCTTTTAATAGCAATTCAACAGATTCCGTCTCTCTCTTTCTTCTGTTTTGATAATTTATTTACAGCACCTATCCTTCTCTGTGTCATTCAACAGATTCCGTGCAATTCAACAGATTCCGTCTCTCTTTTTCTTCTGTTTTGATAATTTATTTACAGCACCTGTCCTTCTCTGTGTCATTCAACAGATTCTGTGCAATTCAACAGATTCCGTCTCTCTCTTTCTTCTGTTTTGATAATTTATTTACAGCACCTGTCCTTCTCTGTGTCATTCAACAGATTCCGTGCAATTCAACAGATTCCGTCTCTCTCTTTCTTCTGTTTTGATAATTTATTTACAGCACCCATCCTTCTCTGTGTCATTAAGGTATTCTTAGTGAGCATGATGATCTTTTCTCTTTCCCTATATTCATAATACAAAACTATCGTAAAGAAGCTTGGAAATTTATTTATTTATTAATCAACGGAAATCTCATTTGTACAAAATCGAATATTATTGCAGAATAATAAAACTCTCAAACATAACATAAAAATTATTCCGATCGAGTTTAAATTATTTGCCATCAACTGGCAACACTGTCAGAATGTTGTCATAACCATAATACTCATTTTTTTGTCATGTTCATATTAATTCGCACAATACTGTATATTAGCTATATTATTAATTCCTTCTATAAATCCCAAAAATTTCCCGAGGAGTAGAAGCTGGGTATTTGGTGGATTAGTAGGCTGTCATGGGCTATCGAGGTCTTTCTGCCTCTAGAGGCTGATTTTCCTACTATCGGTTATTGGTACACTTTTCGAAGCAATGAAAAATGTTATCCTATATTCCCTTACCAGTACAATTTCATGCAACATCGTTCGACAACCCTTCATCTAGCAATTCTCACATCCAACCGCAAAACAGCACATTTTGACGGTAAAATCCACCATTGTCTTTTAGATGATACGAAATTCACGGAGTCGTAGACTTTCATATCATCTTAAAACGTCGAAGCTTGCTGTACGAATATTTTTCTCTAGGCGACATATAATAAATATCGAAGATATTTTTTCGTTCAAATATATCACATTTGTATATTTAATTTTGTTTATGTTTATATTAATTTATTTAAATCAATTAAAAAGATTTTGAAAATTATCAATTTTCTTAAGACTTCTGTTTGTATCTAACTGAAATAAATTGTGAGAGGTTCATGACACATTCTCTCTTACACGTCAAGAATAAGTGGTATAAAAAGCAATATTTTGAAGCATATAATTTTTAGACTGAACAATCATAGGTTTAATCATAATAAATTAAAGACGACGCAAGCGCCACCTTTTGCCTAATTTCAAGTGGCATCATCAACGATTTGGGTCTACAAAGTAGACGACCGAGAATCATTGTTTCGTCCACTAAAGGAAGGCGAACTTGTCCTGTTTAAGCAAACATTAAATGTGAATCATAGGTGTGTTTTCTTTTAAATGTAAATCAATTGAATGAAATGCCAGGATGGTTCATAAGGTAGGTTTCATTACATCGGATATAGCTCCGACATTAGTATTATTACAGTTAAAATTTACATTAAAATATCCGCCCAACAAAATAAATTTATTTAATGTAATTATTTAACCTAATAGGACATGAATTGTATTATTAAATATTGATATTTTAATTAAGACACTTTCTTATTATTCGTTTCATTATTGTTATATTTAACCACTAATCTCGACGAGGAGGATCTAACTAAAAGATATACAGAGTGATTCCGGAGGAAATATTTTAAAGACATGTCCGGGAAGCAAAAATTAGCCTTTATGTTCAAGTCCGGTTTTTATTTGTTTCAGAGATAAAGTATTTCTTTTTAAAAAGTTAATCAATTTAAGCTCCAAATTTCTTTAATAATAGTGACCTTTTTCCCATTAAAAATAGCAAAATTAAGAAAAATATAAACTTTTCTTTAACGGTATTCTGTGAATGAGCGCAAGACTCGTATTAACGAAAATCCATTTCCGTCGTCCAATACCTCATCGCCGGTTGCGAAACCGCGCGTCTTTGCGTTCCCATCCAAAAACCATTCAATAAACTAAAAATACATAAATCGCTGCCCCATTCAATGATTTACACCTTTTCTATTATTATCTGTCCATGTTTAAGCGATAAATCTGTTTTATTGCGGCAGCGCGCTGACAAAATCCCGCTGCACCTGCGGGAACACCGAAACACACACACACACGCACGCAGGACGAAATAATTTCGATGCGGTTTATTTCGAGACGGATGAATCGAATACCTGGGAAAATGCCCAGGTTATTGGTTTTTCGTTTTTTTTTTATGTGTGAGTGTGTGTAATTTATCGAGCGGGATTTGTTTATACAGGCGTAATTAGTGCGCGGGTGTAATAAATATTTATAGGGTACATAAAAGTTGTAGTTGTAATGAATGTGTGTTTACAAAAAAAATACAACGTAACGAAACGAAGTTAATTGTTTTTATTTTACTTTCTTCACTTACATAAAATTAATTAATTGATTTAATAAAAATGTTCAACAGGATTTCATCTAGCGTATGGATTACTAGTGATGGCGGTTTTTCGAACCTCATCAGACTAGTGTTTTCCATGTGCAATGCCTTGATTAAGGCAACTGAACAGATCTTGTATTGTGGCTATATACCTGATATTAATCATAATAAATTAAAGAGGACGCAAGCGCCATCTTTCGCCTAATTACACGTGGCAACGTCAACGATTAGACAAAAGATGGCGAGGATCATGTGTTGCGGTTAAATACCTGATATGGATCATAATGAATGAAAGATGATGCAAGCGCCATCTTTTGCCGATTTGCATATAGCATCGTCAACGGTTAAATACGTGATATGAATCTTAATAAATGAAAGACGATGTAAGCGCCATCTTTTGCCTATTTGCATATAGCATCGTCAACGATTAGACGAAAGATGACGCTTGCATCGTCTTTCATTTATTAAGATCCATATCACGTATTTAACCGTTGACAATGCTAAATGCAATTAGATAAAAGATGGCGCTTGCATCGTCTTTCATTTATTATGATCCATATCAGGTATTTAACCGTTGACGATGCTAAATGCAATTAGATAAAAGATGGCGCTTGCATCGTCTTTCATTTATTATGATCCATATCAGGTATTTAACTGTTGACGATGCTAAATGCAATTAGGTTAAAGATGGCGCTTGCATCGTCTTTCATTTATTATGATCCATATCAGGTATTTAACCGTTGACAATGCTAAATGCAATTAGATAAAAGATGGCGCTTTCATCGTCTTTCATTTATTATAATCCATATCAGGTATTTAACCGTTGACGATGCTAAATGCAATTAGATAAAAGATGGCGCTTGCATCGTCTTTCATTTATTATGATCCATATCAGGTATTTAACCGTTGACGATGCTAAATGAAATTAGGTAAAAGATGGCGCTTGCATCGTCTTTCATTTATTATAATCCATATCAGGTATTTAACCGTTGACGATGCTAAATGCAATTAGATAAAAGATGACGCTTGCATCGTCTTTCATTTATTATGATCCATATCAGGTATTTAACCGTTGACGATGCTAAATGCAATTAGATAAAAGATGACGCTTGCATCGTCTTTCATTTATTATGATCCATATCAGGTATTTAACCGTTGACGATGCTAAATGCAATTAGGTAAAAGATGGCGCTTGCATCGTCTTTCATTTATTATGATCCATATCAGGTATTTAACCGTTGACGATGCTAAATGCAATTAGATAAAAGATGGCGCTTGCATCGTCTTTCATTTATTATGATCCATATCAGGTATTTAACCGTTGACGATGCTAAATGCAATTAGATAAAAGATGGCGCTTGCATCGTCTTTCATTTATTATGATCCATATCAGGTATTTAACCGTTGACGATGCTAAATGCAATTAGATAAAAGATGGCGCTTGCATCGTCTTTCATTTATTATGATCCATATCAGGTATTTAACCGTTGACGATGCTAAATGCAATTAGATAAAAGATGGCGCTTGCATCGTCTTTCATTTATTATGATCCATATCAGGTATTTAACCGTTGACGATGCTAAATGCAATTAGATAAAAGATGGCGCTTGCATCGTCTTTCATTTATTATGATCCATATCAGGTATTTAACCGTTGACGATGCTAAATGCAATTAGATAAAAGATGGCGCTTGCATCGTCTTTCATTTATTATGATCCATATCAGGTATTTAACCGTTGACGATGCTAAATGCAATTAGATAAAAGATGGCGCTTGCATCGTCTTTCATTTATTATGATCCATATCAGGTATTTAACCGTTGATGATGCTAAATGCAATTAGGTAAAAGATGGCGCTTGCGTCGTCTTCCGTTTATTATGATAAATATATAACAAATTATTAAGAAATTAGAAGTTTCAAATTTTCGTTGAAAATTTCGTTTGTACATATTTCACCTCTCCATCTATATATCGATTACGAACAACATCGATAAGTAGTCGCCTCAATTTCAGGCATTCCTCGTTCGTTTTCCGGCGCGGCGCGCTAATCGAGTTCAGCTTTCACCTTCTCCGGGCAACTTTTCTCATTATTGCACAAGATACAGAAATGGGATTTATTTTTCGCTCTCTCCACCTTTAAGACACACATCCACCCCCTTTCCCTCCACCCCCCCCCCCATCCGTAATCTCTTTTTAGTTACACACGATAAAGAAAACGGCGAGACGCGACCTCAGGAGATCAGCAGAATGGGAAATAAGGCAAAAATGTAATTTCCAGATGCTCCCCACGAAACGATACGTATAAGTAATTGGATGTACACCGGAGGAGAGGGAAAAAATTCGTTTTCCGGTTTTATCTCTTGTCGGTTTGTTTACGGGCATAAACGGGAATCGGATTCATCAGATTTTAGAATAAATCTTAATAACGGGAAATACAATTAAAATATTTTGTTGTTTGTTAAGGTTGCGGTTTAGTAGAAAGAGATAGCTGTATAGTAAAGTGGAAATAATCGTTTGAAAAAATAGTAATTCTTTTGGATTTAATAATATGAATATGTATTAACATTTTTATCTGCAAAAAACTATATCATTAATGGTTTTAATATTTAGACATTGGTAGTTCATATTGTATGAAATAAATATAAATAAATTATTAAAAATCAACCAATAAAACACAGAGTAGATTGAATAACTTTAAATTCTCGTCTAGTTTCGGGTTATTATCCCATTTTCAATCTAATCTGTGTTTTATTGGTTGATTTTTAATAAGTTATTTCATAAAAACTATAAAAAAAAACAAGTTAATTTTCGCGTATTACATCAATTTACTACATGTTAGAAAAGAAAATTGTGAGATTTAATGAAATTAATAGGTAATGATTGTGGAGCTATTTGAATGTAGAATTTAGTGAAATCCTTAACATTTTTATTGCATAAGTTTTTATTAGCAAAAATATAACTTAAAATTTACTATAAATTTAATCAATTTTCATATTTTTTAAAAAATTGTTTTTTACATAAATTAAAATTTAAAATAACTTTTAATTCATCTGATGAAATTCCTGCTTATTTTAAGATTACTTTCATGTATAATACAATATTGTCCATCGACCAGGACATCAATGTAACACGAATTAGTGATTGCCAATATTATTACTGATATTTCATTTGCTGCATTATTGAAATAAAGTAATTCGCTGTTAACCAATTTTGGACGATAACAAACAGGAAAATCCGTTAAACCGGGCATAACGAAACGAATCCGGCGTATTTAGCCGTTATTATTTTATTCGATGCGCTCGCAGGAGGGAAGGTGGGGGGCTTTTGTGTTATTGTTCCGACAGTCTCCAACTAATTAGTAATTGCATTCGAGTTTAATTAAAATAGCACGTTTCCGTGTACAACTCCGCGCAAACGTTACAATATGTAAAGTTCATTAAAGAGAAATTATTCGCGCAAAGTTTTCTTCTGTATCTCCGCAATAACAAACTTCACTTCGGCGCATTTCCATAATCCAACCCCGGCGCCATAGCCTCCCGCTGCCACACTCCGCAGCTCTTCAGTTGACAAAATCGTTTCGATTCAATTGGAAAAAAGAAAAAAATAATGCAAAAACAATAATAAGAACGTTACTTAATATAAGGCCATCTGCAGGCACGTGTTTCGGGATTTATCCCTCGTCAGTACAGCTCTGCCTTGCATTTGTTTAACGCACTTACGTAACGTAAGTCAAAAGTGACAGAGCTAAATATGAGAATAATTTATTAATTATTTTCAAATCATTTTTATTTAATATGATGATGATTATTTTTGTATGATTTCATTGATTTTATGAAATCATACAAAAATAAGTGAATTAAATAAAAATGATTTGAAAATAATTAATAAATTATTCTCACTCTGTCACTTTTGACTTGTCATGTTTAAATTAAAGAGTCGAAGTGGAGTGGCTTAACATCCTACAAGAAACAATAGCGAATTTGATTCGATCTATGCCAAATCGTATAAGAAATATTATTAGTGCAAAAGGAAGCCATACCCATTATTAAAATGTAAGTATTATTTTACATTACGATATTAATTTTTGCAATAAAAAAGTTAATACGTTTCATGTATTAATTTTGCCTTATTAAGCTAACACAATATGTTAAACATTAAACTTATTCCATACTCTTTAATTAAACCCTCTGTAGCCGTACGATTTGATGACCTATATCATATTGAAACATATTAAATTGTTTTTCATGCAGCATATATTTCTTTAATTTCTTTAATCTCTTGAACAATTTCGAAACAAAAAAATATTAACGTCAAAATGCTTAATTTCAATGCACGAAAATTTATATTACATTTTTTTTAATAAAAAATAAATTAATTTAAATGATATAAAATAAATTGATGATATTGTATGAAAATAAATTTTGACGCGGGATGAATTTTATGAATAATTAATATCCACTCGTTGCGGGCACGTCAGATACATTTAAAGTCTCTGTAATCCGTTTTAGCTGACGCTAACTACGTGCAAGATATCCGCTTGACACCCTCTTTTGTGGCGATAATTCTGGCCCGGGTCCAAATCGGTTAATGGCCGAAATAAAAAAATAAAAAAAAAACACACTCACACAAGGAAATTTCACTCTTAAATCCCTTCACTCACTTAGTTAAACAAATAGAATCCGCGCGCGGGTTTTTTTTTATTTCTTTTTCCGGGTCAAGAGTTAAGAGGTAATCCCTTTCAAAACCCCACTCTCTCGAGCCTCGAACATTAATTAAGCGCGTTTCGTCTGGATGTGATAATTGCGTCCCGCTTTGTGTGTTTCAGGGGGATGGGGAAGGGGGTTTGAAATAATATCAGCAATATCCGTTTGCGTTTCGGGCGCTTTTGTCGCGCCGGAATGCAAGTTGTTTCAGTTTCAGATGTAGACGGCGATAAAATATATGGGATTATAATAATAATATAAGTGCCCTTAAAGCCCTGGGATGTATCTGCGGAATTAACCGGGACATTCCGTGGAAATAAACCGTTGGATGTATAAGTCCCTGTTTAAAGGAATTTATGGTAATGCGGACGGCCGAAACAATACCCTCATTTTACATGCACTTCAAACCTTATCTTTATTTATGCTCGAGTTTATTAAATAAATAATTATTATTAAAATAAATTAATCGCATAAATTCAACAATTGTTTATTTTTTTACTTAATGAATATATATCTACATTAATCCATCCCCAGCGATAATAAAAAGAACGACAAATAACCATAAGAACGCACCCCGTTATCGTTACGTACTCTCTCTTTTTTTATATACCCTTTTTATACACCGGTCGAATTTATGGTCGTTATGAGGGCGGGTAAAAGTGGCGACGCAAAGTGCCAATTTGACGATTCCGCACCGTCCGCTAATGAAGAAAAGTGGCGGCGTAAATCTCGGCCTTTATGCGCGGTAAATAAAAATAAATCAAAAGCCACCCTCTTTTCACTCCCCGTATCGGGATATTCGTCATTCCTCGGGGGTGATTAGGGGCCGATACGGGCCGTTCCTCATCCGATCTCCCAGAGGAGAGAGGAAGCGTCGCGACGCTCACTGACTTAGGCCTTGTTTATAGTGGAGAGTCAAGAGCCTAGAGCCTAGATGCTTTTGAGTGCGCACGCATACGCGATGTTTAGTACTGTTGATAATTCAACAATCATTATAAAGCGGTAAAGCGCGTTAAAAATGAGCGCGCCGAAAAGTCACTCCGCTGTTGGAGAGAGAGCAACGACATTTCATTTCTTAAGATGACATCGAGCCGAGCGGACGGTGATCGTTCGATCATACCAAAAATGTGGATTAAGTGATGTGTGTGTAATTAGAATTTCGTTTACATTAATGATTAATAATAAAATTATGGTAAGTCAGTTTAAAATACAATATCAATTTAATTGTAATTTTTCTATGGTGTGTCTCTTGTCAAGTGTTTTTATTACTATCATTATCAGTGGAAGTAATGTAATTACCTTTACTTAATCAATGATGATGCTGTTATTTTATCTAATTATATAGATAGGAATAAAACCCGAATCTTCCTGTCAATTTTTAATAGTTATTGAATTATTAAATATTAATTATTATTGCATCACTTTAAATTATAATGTACTTGACACAACATGCATAGAAAATTAGAATTAAATTAATTATGTATTATAAATTGACTTATTATATTATAATGAAATTCTAATTATAGACAATTTCATATAAAGTATTTAAAGTAAACATTTTATTTTATTATTTAATTTTGTAAATAATTTTAATAAAATATTTTTCTCCTAAAAATGCAGCTTATGAATTATCTCTCTCGTGAAGTACTGCCAACGATCGTAAACAAAAAATCCTATGCGTAATATAAACACACTCGACAGACGTGATTTATTTTTTCTAAATGAAAAATGTATCGTTGCATGACCTTCCATCAACAAGACATTTTTGAAGGGTCAATAAACCCACTACGACATATATATTATCGGTTAATAAAATAAAAGATTTAATACACGACCTTGAAGTTCATTAACGTCTGGAATTTTTAATGTGCAAGAATGTAATAGATAAAAGAACAGAAATACAACTTTTAATATTGTAATTAATGACATGCAACAACACAATTCATATTAAAAAAATACACATCTGAGGTTTTGTTTATAATCATTGGCAGCATTTCACCAAAAAAGATTATAACGTTATTGTAATACAATAAGTCAATTTAAAATATATAATTAATTTAATTCTAACTCTTTATGTATGTTATGTCAGGTATTTATTATTAATATAAATGTAATTGCATAAAATTGCAAATAATTTTATTATGATTAATTAATTTTAAAAAAAAACTAATAAGAAAATAACAATAAAAGTACTTGACAAAAGACATACCATAAAAAATTAGATTTAAAGTAATAATGTATTTTAAACTGACTTACCGTAATAATTTCACGATTAATCATTAATGTAAACGAAATTCACATCACTTAATCCACGTGTTTTGGGTTGATGAGCGTCTGTTCGGCTCGAAGTCATCTTGAGAAATGAAATGTCGTTGCTCTCTCTCCAACAGCGGAGTGACTTTTCGGCGCGCTCATTTTTAATGCGCTTTACCGCTTTATAATGATTGTTGAATTATCAACAGTACTAAACATCGCGTATGCGTGCGCACTCAAAAGCATCTAGGCTCTAGGCTCTTGACTCTCCACTATAAACAAGGCCTTATGCGCCTGCCGGCGAGCCGGCCGGTTCATGAATGTTTGATTCACGAACAGTGATTTGTCCGTTATTTACGAGCGTCGGTGTTTCGTGGATTTGTCCATCGAAATTTTTTATTTCAACTTAATGAAAATTTATTGAAACTACATTATTAAATAATAATAATAAAATAAAAAATAACATCTCTTAAAAAATTTGTTATTAAATCTTGAAACGGCGATATGAGCTTAAGACGGTGTTAAAATAACAAAAACACTTAAAAAAACCGTTGACACACATACTGATACATTATAATCTGCAAATAAAAGCTCTGCTAATTGGCTTAGACGGCAGTGAAACGAGTATTACGGGCTGTTTATATGTGGTCGCTTATAAAAAATTCAATGTAAATTGTTAACCGAAATTGCAATTATTTTCATTATCAATCGATTTATTTTAATTTTTTATCATTCTTTTTTTGTGAACATAAAAAAGAACGAAAAAATGTATCAAAAATGGCAGGAAGACCTCCGGTCGATTGCCCATGACAGACTACTAACCCATCAATATGTATTGTAAATATAAATATTTGTAAGGAATTGTAATACTTGCATCAGAAATGCGTCTTCTAGTTTATACTTAAATAACTTCGAAACTAATTCGAGTAATTAAAAATATACTGTACTATAACTTACAAGTAAATCTACCCATGTATGAATTACCGATTTGCTTGAAACTTTGTGAATATCTTCGTTTTTACATTACATTAAGATGTCCGAATTCCGTAGCGGCCCATACGAAGGTTTCAGAATGCTGCATAATTAATTAATTTATTAAAACACGCTATTTTATGATAAATTATGAATATTGCATTCTGTCTACAAAATGGACGATTCTATAGAGAATAAGTTCCATTTTATAATATATGATGATTTACGTTACTACCAGCACAACTGGACTGATTCAGTCCATAGACGTTCACTTATTTCGACCTTGGTAAAATTTTATAAATATTATTCCGACCTTATTATTTATTTATTTATTTATTATCCAACAGTTTACAGGAAACTAATTACAGGATAAATTAAAATTTAAAAAAAAATAGCCCTACATAAGATAGTGTAATATAATAACTTATATAATATTAAATAAGTATATATTGCCAAAAAATATCTATAAAAAAATAATCTAGAATAAGGAAACATAACAAAAATTATTATAAATGTGTAATTTATCTAGAATAATTATGAGATAAATCTTCACTTGCGTGATAACATTATGAAAATCCAATCCTTGACTAACAATAAGTTTTCATCGCCAAGATTTAGCAGTATGCTCAAACATGCGTGGTATAAAAGCGGATAAGTCGACGAAAATCCACTTAAATGTTCCACGCCGAATATTCTTCCCATTAATTTATTTACTTAATTTTTTTTTCACTATTGTAGAAAAACTAAGAGATTTTAGATAAAAAAATGTAATACAAAAATGTTTAATTATTGAAAATGTACAACTTTTATTGGGAATATTTTTTCGATAAAATCAGCATAGAAAAAACAATATTTTTAATTATTACAATAAATAAAGGTGTTCCATCCAATATGGAATGGTAAATAAAAAGATATTCAAAGAAAATATGAATTGTTGCCTTTTAAAGTTCCAAATATTTAGAAGAATGTTATAATTGTTGTCATTTCTTACCTTACAATGACTACAAATTTTTCCACACTATATCCCTTGAATAGTGGTCCGGGGAAACTAAAAATAGAATAGATGTTTTTATGTGCGCAGTAATTAAAATTGCCATACGTCTTTTACATTTTTATCAATCATGCAAATTATCGGAGTTATCGAATATTGTATTAAGTAGCGTATACCATTTTTTTTTTTATTTCCTCAAATTTATTAACAACTCTTTAGTTATTCAAAAAAGGTATGATACAAAAATAATCTTATTTATTAGTCTAAATGCAAAAGTAAACCAGTTAGAATCAACGCCATGTCCGAAAACTTCAATTATTCTCGAATAAGTATTAACACGAATTTTATGAAGTTTGTAGATCAATCAAATTTCTTTTAATAAATATTGAATTTGTTGTACTTAGTATTACTGCTAATGTTATTGTTTTAGTTTAAAAACTGCAAGCAAAAGATTGATGGATTATCGAAAAAAAAAAAAGTAACAACTGAAGAAATTGGAGGTAGACGAATGTTTGACGTTTCATGTTATAAAACAAATATTATATTTTTCAGATAATGAGCTATTTTTTAGTAGCAATAATTTAGTAGAAATAATCGAAGAACGTAAAATTGTTGGCGAATCTTTAATTATTATTTAAATTTAATAATACAACTATGGACTCCTGTAAGATATATATTATTATTATTATTATTTTAATCAAGTTAAGTAGAAGAGCAATATAGTCATACTGACTAATTGAACTTCGTCTGTTCTACATTATATGTTATTTTTCATTTGTAACTTTTTTCTTTCAATAAAGACAATTTATTATTATTATTATTATCAAAACGGTTTGATTTCAAAATATTTATTGCAATGCAAAATGTGTAAGAACTTCTCTTTCATTTATACCGAGTCTCCTAAAAACTAAATGACAGCTATAAATTGTGCTGCCGTTACAAGTAGTGTAAGTAAAAAAACCTTTTTGGCGTCCTCTTAAACCAACAAAAAAACAAAAATTCACAAAAATGCATACCTACGATCACCCTTATCCTTCCTCCCTTTTTCAAGCCTCCCGTTCCCGTATCAACTTCAGCAAGGTTTTAACTCCAGCACCATCCTCTTTCATCCATCTCTCCACTCTTCGATCAACTTCCATCCATTTCTTGCATACCCCCACACATTCCTCCCCCAAGTGCTTCCGTGTGTCCTCCTCATTGTCACATAATATACACCTAACATAAACCAACCCCATCTATACCTTCCTCCCCCGCTCTTCCGAACCACACCGCTAGCCAACACTTTTTTTCCCCGGCAGTCAGTTTACTCCCTTTTAGGTACTTCGGTAGATCCCCATATACCATCCATCTTACATAAATAGGTTTATATGTACTTTTATCCATAAAACTGCAGTTCAACTTCCATCCATTTGTCCCTCATTCATGCTGCCAGATTTACCCCCTCCTGCAACCATTCATCTGCTACACTCTCCGATACTCCCACTCTTTCGTACATTATCTGTCACTCCTTTCTAAACATACAGCCCTCCTCTTTAAAAAGAAGCTTTTCAAACTTCTTTCACTAACCTATCATCCTCCAATTCGCTTAACTTCATCTCATACTTTACTACACTCGTCTTTCCACGCATACTTCCCCTATTTGTTTCTTGAAGCAGAATATATCCGGGCGTGGATTCCTCCACTCCCAGTATCTGATTCAAGAACGCCATTTGCTCCCTTTCCATAAACTCATATTCTCTCATGCCCCACACTTCCACTCCCTACAACATTATCGAATACATCCCATAACTTGCAGGCCATCACTACATTCCCTTGAATCCATTTTCCCCATCTCACTCTCGCCATTCTCCACGCTTTTCTCGCTTTAGCTGTCGTCTATTTGACCTGTTCTTCATACCCGCCTGTAATTCGGAATATGAAACCCAAATACTTAAATGTTCGACCCTTTCAATCGTTTAACCCTTTCACTCCAATCCACCCATTTTCTCCTTTCTTCCTTTATTCCTAAATCGCATCCACATTCACACATAACCCTTTTTTTATCCATATATCCTTCCACACTGGCCAATATCTCTTACATTTCTTTCAACTCCCTCGCCAATAACACCACATTATCCGCATATCCATCCATACCTTGGCTTTCCCAATCACTACCCCACCCGCTTGCCCATTCCTCAGTACCTCCTCCAACTCACTCAAGTATAAATTAAATAACAATGGGCTCAGCGGGCACCCCTGCCTCACACCTAGTAGTAGTGTGACGATAAATAACGAGCGTATAACAATAATCGATGACGAAGTTGGCGTTGGAAGTCTCGAGTCATGTCTGTACTAAGATCACACGCGTGAAATGCTGGTTGCGGTTAAACATGACAACCAGTACTTTACGCGTGCGCGTGTGATTTTAGTTCAGACATGACTTTAGATTTCCAATGCCAACTTCGTCGTCGATTTTTGTTATACGCTCGTTATTTATCGTTACGATTTAAACATTATTTTCATCAAGGTTTCCGAACTTTACTTTCTTCGATATAATATTGTCGTCGA
Source organism: Philonthus spinipes (assembly GCA_963082785.1). Classification (NCBI taxonomy): domain Eukaryota; kingdom Metazoa; phylum Arthropoda; class Insecta; order Coleoptera; family Staphylinidae; genus Philonthus; species Philonthus spinipes. Next base: position 13,778,370 of record OY720311.1, read on the forward strand.
TTTTTGTTATACGCTCGATATTATTTTCAAATACAAGGAAAACTTTTCATAACCAACAGAGATTTTTGTTATTTTGTTTTATGGACACCGAAAAGATTGTCTCAGGTCCATCCCTGAGATCATATTCATTCCAATTAAACGAGTATTTTAAACGTCCACAAATCACGTTTAATGCTTTAAAACAATTTCTGAAGTCTGTTCGAACTTTTTGTTCGACAAAATTCCATCACATATCTTCAGTCGTAATAAATATATGTATATTTTTGATCTGTACTTTACAACGCTTCGTTTCAAAGCGAATCTCGTCTCCTTAAAATAATTATTTACGCAACTATGGCATAAACCATCCGGCGCTGAAAAACGCGCGTTTACGAAAACGCCACTCGGTGCGCCTAAAAATATTTTCCCGGGAAAAACTTCATTAACGCGACAAATTTAATAACCGATCAATCAGTGCGAGGGAAACACTCAAAAGCGACAGAGTTTATTTTTTCGTCCTTTTTTTTTTTCTTCGGTTTGTTTCCTTACAAATCGTCCTCTTTTCCCGCGACGGTCATCAATCATCTTAATGATATGCCGCTGGGAAAGAGCGCCGAGCGCAACTTTACTGATTGATTCTTGTTTTTTTTTTTGCGTTTGCTTCTTTAGAGCGAGAGGGCGTCGTTGAAAAATCGAAGTGAAATAAATCGAGGGAGGAATGGGGAAACAAAGTGGTTTTAATGAATAATGAATATTGAGATAAAGGACGCAAAAAAAGAGGAATTGAAGGAGATTATAGTGTAATTATTTGAAAGTTTAAGTTTTTTGGGATGATTAATTATTTTCATTGCAGGGTAACTGCAATTACGTTTTTTTTTGCATAGAACGCTGGCTTGATTTGTTTTATTGGGAAGTAATTTAAGAAGAATGTATCTACAATTATTGATGAAGATTTTTAAATTAAATTAAAAAAAATTATTAATTATTTTCAAATCATTTTTATTTAATTTAATAAATTAAACTTCGTTTGTTTTAGAATTTTTTCCCTATTTACTCGTCTAGTTTCGGCATTATCTTGATGATTCTAGTCGAGTAAATGGAGAAAAACTTGTGAAACAAACCAAGTGTAATTTAATTTAAAAACCTTAATCAGTAATAATTAAACATATTTCACCAAGTGATAAATAAGAAATTCATTAAAAAAAAGTATTTACATTTAACTCTATTAAAATAATTAATACTGTTGGATCCTTCCTTCACACTTTATTTTCTAATATTGAGAAATAAATAAATAATTAACACTGTTGTATCCTTTCTTCACACTTTATTTTCTAATATTGAGAAATAAAATTGTGAAGAAAGGATACAATAGTGTTAATTTTTTCGATTATACTCTTCCTGTAACTCAAAATCAATCATCGATAACCCTATTAAAATGGGGGTTTTGCGTTTATTCAAATTTGGACAGTTTTTGCTTATTTAATGAAATTCCAATTAGCATGCTACATGCATGTTGTACAGATGCTGCTTATTCCATGTTAAATAGGTTAAAGCCAAGAGCGAGGACGAGTGTCTGACAAATATTTCCAATCCCCCCTCTATACATAAACAAAGGTTAGGTTAGGTTAAAATGGATTAAGTTAGGAAGGGCTAAGTAAGAAATATAGATTTTCGAAAATATTCGAAATAAAATTAAATAATTAGGTAAAAATTGATCACGTGGTTTGTTTCACAATAATTTTACCTAACATGTTTCACCAAATGTTAAGTGAGAAATTAATATTCAAGAGTTAAAATTTTTTATTAAAGAATTGATTTTGCACGGCGCGAGTATTTCCGGATGAGACGGCGGCGTCGTGCGCCTGAAATGCCTCAAAGGGGTGGGCGGCAGACGTGCGACGCGGCCCGGAATGGGGAGGGCGTCGGCTTAGGCGTCGTGCCATGAAATTAGTCAGGTATACAAAGGTGGGCATGACAGCTTGTGTCTGCATTTAATTAGTTTCCGTCGAAATTTGAAGGTCCCATTCGGAACGGCGGGGCGAGGAGGGGACACGTATGCTCTTAACTGAAACAAAGCGTTATAGTTCCGCCCCCCACACACCCACTGACGCATCGTTTATTTTATGTGAAGTGAAACAACATGATATATTAACATCTTAATTGTATTGATCATTACTATATAATCATTCATTGTAATAAATAAAAGTCTTTAGCCAATTGGCAAACTCCTACAGCATTTATTGTAATATTTTAAGTTATATGTAGGTGTTGTATTACGTTTGTCAATCAAGATTATGTATATATATATATATATATATATATATATATATACAGAGAGGTTTATTTATCAGTAAACATTTCCCCTATATTTACCTGCAAAAAACATAGGGGAATGTATACAGTTAAAAAGACCTCTCTGTATATATATATATATATATATATATATATATATATATATATTTAACAGTATACATATCTCCTATGTATACATGTAAAATACCCAAGTCAAACCTATTATATTCCTTCAACTTCCTTAATAAAATCTCTTAATATTTTTACCTATAATTTCTCCATAATAATAAATGACGTATTTTTGATAAAAAAAAATAGGAACGGTAACGTATGCAGTGTTAGTCATGATTTATTTTGTTGCGTTTTTCAATAGAATAAAGAGAACGAAACACACAACCTTCCAAAGAAAATGTTTTAGTTTAATTATTTTTATAATCATCCTAACCGAGGTATTCGGCCACTTTGGATTCATTAAAAATATGTCTTATCTTGCTTTAGTACTGTTGTAATTGTAATACATTTTTTAAAATCGACTTTTATTTCTTAATTTATATACATTTTCGATCAAATATTTCCCACAATTTGAAGTTTAGCGTTTGACCATAGAGTAACTAGTATACATAGAGAGGCAACCAGTAGGTATTTTAGCGTCACGCTCTCGACGTATTTTTCGACTCGAAAGCTGCTGCCACAGAGATATTGCGGAGACTCTACGAACAGCTTGCATGTACTTACTGAATTTTATTACCGTATCGCGAGCGTTATTCTGCACTCACAAGGTCGTATAATATAAACATACACACACACAGAAGCACATAATATATACACAAGTCAACAAATTCCTACTCAAGTGTTTTTTATTCAATTAAATAGAAACGAAAGAGAAGTCGGCAGTTCTTTCAATTTTTTTTTTTTTCGCCATGCATTTATATTGTGTTTGTTACATACGTGTAATGAAATTAAATAAAACTTAAATTTTAATTTGTTAGAATTACGAAAAAGCAAAAAAAAAAATGAAACGATTTATATTCTAAGCCGAATTATCTCTGATTAAATAATTTATTTACAGTATTACTTAATACTAAAATAAATAAAATAAAATATATTTTTTTAGGAAATATATTTCTAATTTCATTTTTGAAAAGGATATTAAAAAACAATGGAACTGTCACTTTTTAAACAGCGCGTTATTTTCTTAATTTAAACCACTTTTACCTTTTTTAAGACACCAATGCCGTGCATTCTTATCTGTTCTGAAAATATCTGTAAAAATAGTGATGTGTCCATTATGATACTTTCTCCGGTGAATACGGCCAAATACGTTTTTGAATGAACATTTAATAGTAAAGGAAAAATTATTAAAAAAAAATGACTGTTGTCTTTTAAAGTTAAAGCCTAGTATTTTTAAAAGTATTACAATTTAGTTTGCTATTTCTTATCTTACAAAAAAATTCATTATATTTTTCTTTTCTTGAATGTTTTTTGCGAAATATGACGGCCTTTTGATGTTTTATTTGACAAAAAAAGTAATTATTTCGATAATTAAAGTCTCAACAACCCTCATAAAGAAAATTATAAAAATAATTGTTTATTTCTAAAATGTCATATTTTGTCAAAATTCCATCATATTTCATACATATTTCGTAAACGCCTGTGAAGAAATGTTTTGAAGCCATTGTAAGGTAAGAAATAATAAAGTAAATTGTAAAATTTTTACAAATACTCCGCTTTAACTTTAAAAGACAACAATCCATTTTTTCAATTAATATTTTTTTCATTTAGTATTAAATGTTCACTCAAAAACGACAGGGGTCAGTGGAAAGTAAATATTTTTTGTTTATATAATTACATTTCTGAAAATAAACTAGAAATGTTTTGTAACATCAATTTTAATAGATATCTTGATAAGGGATTAATAAATGAAGTTTATAACCAAAGAGGATAAAATACTGTATACTATTTACTCTATCTGTTATAACTTTATAAAAAAAATATACAAGAAACAAGATTTGAATACATTTTAAAATATGTAATTTTTAAATGTATTGCAATTTAATTTAATTTTTATTTAATTAAACGTGTACAGAAATAATTAATAAGAAACTAACTGAAGGTATATCTTAGAAATTGCATTGAGATTTACCACTGAAATCTAAACTGTATGATCATTTATTATATGACTTGACATTTACTTATTCTCTATGAACATTGGGTCATAAATATCTCCCCAAACCCTCCGATAACCACTCCTAAACATGGTTCCAACCACCACTTATCCGTGTTAAATTTCAAGAATATGAAAACAATACATTATGAATAGTCTGTAATTGTGTATAATTCATTAACATTTTTTCATTCATTTTTTAGGCAGAAAAAGAATATTTCTTGAATAAAAACATCAAATAGATTTTTAAAAATGAATTTTGTTAAATGGCGTTAATTATGTTTATTATTATTATGAAAATACCACAGGTACAAAATTAATAAAACACCACTTTGGCTTGCGGATGAATTAATAACAAGTTTTCATTAAAATTATTGGCAGGCTAGCTTTATTTTCCGAATGAATTGAATTAATAAGTTATAATTTTATATTATATCCACTTTGCCATTGACGAATTTCTACTGATCTCTTTCTTGTTGATATACTTATGTTACAGTACCAAATTAATATGTTTGCACTATCAGTCTACCTATTTGGCATAGTTATTTGAAAAATATTCTTTCTAAAAACCATTCTTGCTTAAAAATTAACTACATTTTTTTTTTTTCATTCAAACACAAATTAATGAAATGCACGTGGACTGTGCCTTTTAGATTACCGTTTTTTTTTTATTCAATTTTCATTAAATTATATTAGATATATATTAATTAATTATTATTATATGGTAAATATGTAATAACATATATTTTGCTACCTCAAAAATACATGATTAGTTATTCGGTGTATCACTTTCCGTTCTTAAAATGCTGTTACACTTGCATTTTTGTATATTATAAATGAAGTGTTTTACAAACAAAATAAACTAACACTCGTTCGGCGCGACGTGTGACCTTGCTTTTTTCTTCGGTAATTTGATCTCTAGCATGGACATTCACCCATTTCGTTCACTTCGATTCTTTCGTGATTGCGAGATCTCGTACTAGAGGTCGACACTGCTGGCGGACCTGAAATGCGTGACGCTTTTTTTTACCCGACATTGCCACTCTAAGTATTTCATCCTCTTTGGTTTGACGTTTATTTGTGTGTTCTAGGCAACTAAACATACACAATTCAATGCGTTTGACTTGTTTTTTTGCAGGTATACAGTTCGCCCAATCTATACTGATAAAAAAACCTCTCTGTATATAAATTCAATCACCCTTTCTACCCATATGAGTGTAGGGTATGTACATATATATATATATATAAATAAAATACTGCAGTCAGAAGTAAAAATAAAGTTTAGACGTATTTTAATTATAATATTTAGACATGTATAACGAATGGACAAAAGGTGGCGCTTGAAACGCCTTTAATTCAATATGTTTAATGAAGTAAACGCCTCCGCAATTGAAAATAAACAAAATAGCTTCTTCTAATCATAATAAATGTAAAATAACACAAGCGCCATCTTTCGCACAGTTGCCATTACTAGTTATCCATACGCTAGATGAATGGTGGCTAAACATTTTTTATAATTTGTAAATACAGACAAGCACATTCAATAAACTCTTTATAATAATTCTCAACTATCTGCGGGTTTTCGCGTTCATGCGTGTTTAAATTGCGAGTTTCGCGCGCTGTTGCGTTATTAATCCTCGCGCAGCTAATTATCCCGCTTCTCACCGTCACTTTAATAAATTACTTTTGCGCGGAAACTGGATTTCGCCGTGTCGTATTCAAAGAAAGCCATTAATATTACTCAAGTCCGCGTTTCGTCGCGGAAAAGAGCGCATCGACATTTTTTTTTTTTAAACTTAAAAAAATATATCTCGACGCACTTATATTTGTTCAAAATGTAGATCTAGCGCTCGATAAACAAGTGAAGTTAGGAATTTTCATAGTTTTTATTATTATTTAAAAAAAGTCTAAATAGAAAAGAGTATTCATTCACTTGGTCACAGTTGTTTAAATATATTAAATAAAAATGATTTGAAAAGAATTAATAAATTATTTTCACATTTAGCTCTGTGACTTTTGACTTGCCCGGGAAGTAGTTGTTTTAATGTGCATTTGTTTAACGTAATTACGTAACGTAAGTCAAAATTCACACAACTAAATGTGAAAATAATTTATTAATTATTTTCAAATCATTTTTATTTAATATAAAAAAGTCTGTTTTCTATTCTTTAGTTTTTATTTATTTAATTTAATTGTCCGACGAAAGTCTAGCGAGTCTCTCGAGAAGAAAAAAGAGAAGGAGCGGCTATCTTTCTTCATTTAATTAACTGTTGTTAATCGCACCGGTAGCGCAAAATGATCCTTGCCAATTAGCGACGTGCAACTAATTGTCTGTTTCGAAAGGGGGACAATAAGAAATCAATCGGGCTGCAATTAAATCCATTGATTCAATCCGACAAATTACCAGCTATTGTAGGCGACGGTTTGCGCTGTTCTTCCGCCGTAATTACTTCGATGGATTACATTGGAATTGATTTGCTAATTCCAGCTAACATTTTCGCATTTATTTTATTTCCTAGTACACTCTGCGAGTTTTGATTTTATGCTGATTTATCACTTAATCTAAAATAAATTACTAACTTTTCATCCATTATAGGGGGCCATGATTGCAGTTCGAACCGTTTTTGAACTTATTATTTTTTAATTAATCATGTACCCCGACACCAATTGGTAAAAGGGGACATCGATTATATATATATATATATATATTGATCAAGTAGTGTGAGAAAACAAATTGTAAAAGAACGAAAATAAAAACTTTTTAATGCGAATCACCTCAAGAGAGAGTTTCGATTTGTTTGGTTTGACTAAGACAATAAGGTTTTCCAGGTGTCAGCGGACCACCTATAAGAAGGCCGGCCATAAGAAGGTCGTGGATTTAACAATTCATTAATGAATTCTCTTTATTTTGAGAAAGATTTAAAAAAAAAATTAAAAATTTGTAAAAACTCATACGTAGATCCAACAAATTTGAAAGCTGTATTTCGATACAATCGCTAATGTCTAGGTTTGAATACGATAATCAGGTTCTCCGGGTGGCAGCACATTTTCCATATGAAGGCTGTGGATTTAACAATTCATTTATGAATTTTATATGTTTTGAGAAACATTTAAAAAAAAATTTAAAAATAGTAAAAACTCATACGCAGATCCAACAAATTTGAAAGCTGTATTTCGGTACAATCGCTAATGTCTATTTGTTTCTGCGATGGAGTTGAAAATACCGATGTATTTTTCGTGATTTTTACGGGTGTTTCTAGGAGATTGTAATTAACCCAAAATATTAGGTTAATTACAATCTCCTAGAAACACCCGTCAAAATCACGAAAGGCATACTCCGGAATCCAAACATCATCCCAAAATATAACCGTTATTTTTTTCGTTAATCGTAAAAGAACTATATTGGAAGGGGTTCAAGTGAATACCCAATCTCAATTAATTTGATAATGTTTTTTTTTTTTGTTTTTTCTGTCTTGGTTTATTTCGTATAATTATCAACGTGCCATTGAAAGGATTGCACAATAACACTTCGCACTAATTAAAATCCGAATTAAAACTGCGCAGACGGTAATTGAAATAGTTCGCGAGGTGGAACTGGGTGGTTGTTGTGCATGGAGGGGTGGGAGAGCAAGAAAGGCACTGATTGAACGACGTTTCCTCGGAATGTGCATTGTTGGGAAAACGGAAACGCGCGCCCCTTTGCGTCTCCAGTGGGACGACTGTGCTCCACAATATTAGAATTTTTAATGCGCGGTCGTCGCAAATTATTTTATTTATCTGAATTAAAAACAGCACAATAATAGAAAATTAAAAAAAAAAACAATTGAAATTACATTACAATGAAATTAAACATGGAACATTTATAGCAATAATCAATGAAATTCGAACAATCCTTTTTTCCAATTGCAAAAAATTACTTACACTGTAAGTTTTACAAACATCTATTGAAACAACTACTTCCCGAGCATTTACCCCGCCGGGCATTGGATTACGCAATAGATATTTGTTAATAGACTTTGATTTGGTTTGTGATCAGTGAAACAAACCAAGTGTTTTAATCAAAGTCTATTAATTAAATATGTTTCACCACGGGTTAAGTGAGAAATTAATTCAAAATATAGATATTTGTTTATTGTATTGCAGTACTACTGCGAATAGCAACAGTTTGAGTCGAAATTTAATAAAAGGAAACAACAAATTAAAGTAATTAATTTGTTCCTCATTAATCAGTTCTATTATATCAATTATTATTTTTGTACGTAAGCGAAACTGTACATTTTGTGTTTATACATACTGTATTTTTCATGTACACATATTTTTAGAGAAATAAACAGTCTTAAGTTAAACGTCTCCGTGTACATATTTAAATTTACACCGGGCTTTTTCCTCTAAATTTCTGAATAAATAATATAAATTTTAATTGACTACGATAGACTAAGTTCGTAAAACATTTCTATTAATATATAGGTTTTTTATCTGAATTCACTTGTTTTTTTTTTGTACTCATAAATTACTAGTTTTCAACTAGTTTCGGCTTAATGCCATTTTCAAGAATAATGCTGTACAAAATTAATTAATTCTGTTATATCAATTATTATTTATGTAAATTTTAAAAATTAAAATGACAGGTTATTTCAAATCCCTTAATATTTAAATTTAAAAAATCAGTAATAGTTAATGTACGGTCCTCGGGACATCCCTTCCATGCCTTAAACGGACAAGATATCACTGTAACCACAGAGAGTAAAGCGACATTGCCTCTAATAAGCAAACCTATTGTATTTAATGAACTGTTCAGCCACCATTCATCTATGGTGGCTAATGATGGACATTTTGTTTTTTCGAATCTCATCAGACTAGTGTGTTCCATGTGCAATGCCTTGATGAAGGCAGCCATCACTAGTTATCCATAGTTAAGATGAATGGTGGCTGAACATTTCATTAAATGTTAATTGCGTTTTCCTTGTTTTCATAAACAGGACAAGTTCGCCTTCCTTTAGTGGAGGAAACAATTATTCTCGGTCGTCTACCTTGTACACCCTATTCGTTGACGATGCCACTTAAAATTAGGCAAAAGATGGCGCTATATATGATTAAAACCTATAGTAACCTCACCTCCGATCCACAGATGTATGAAGAGGCCGCGGAAAGAAACTCAATTATCCTGACATGGACCAAAAGCCACATTGAAAGAAACACAGGCAATACCATTGCCGACAGCTTAGCTAAGGAAGCATCAAGAACATCAGATGTAGATTGGATAAAAATAGAGTTGACGCCTAGAACTCTAACAAAACTAATAAAGGTATTTACCTCCAAGATGCAGGATGAGTGATGGAGGAAACTAATAATGTGATGTCAGACTAAAATCTACCTCCCAAAATCTGACCCTAAGGAGGCCAAGAAACTCCTTATTTACTCCAGACAGCACACCAGAATTCTACCTCCCAAAACCTGAATCTAATGAGGCCATGAAAATCCTAAAACTAACGAGGCCATGAAATTCCTTAGATACTCCTGACAGCACACCAGAATGCTACCTCCCAAAACCTGACCCTAAGGAGGCCATGAAACTCCTGAACCTAAGGAGGCAATGCAATTCCTTATATACTCCAGACAACATACCAGAATTCTACCTCCTAAAACATGAACCTAAGGGGGCTTTGAAATTCCTTAGATACTCCTGACAGCACATCAGAATGCTACCTCCAAAAACCTGACCCTAAGGAGGCCATGAAACTCCTGAACCTAACGAGGCAATGAAATTCCTTATACACTTCAGACAACATACCAGAATTCTACCTCCTAAAACATGAACCTAAGGAGGCCATGAAATTCCTTAGATACTCCAGTAGAAATTATACCTTGTAGCAATGTTGACACATTATTGAATATCAATTCTACAATCTTGTAGCAATATTGGGATGTGAACACGATATTAGGTTGACACAATATTTAAATACAACTTGAAAATGAATATTTATACAAGATTGACACATTATTGTGTTAAGTTGATACAATATTGTAGACAATCTTGACTCAATGATGAATTTCTAGATTGTGTTAAGTTGATACAAAATTGTGTCATTCTGAATTTCTAGATTGACACAATCTTGTATTTCAACTTGTATTTCGGGCATGATTCAAATTGGTACAATAATGTTTCAATATTGAACTACAAATTGTAATTCAAACAATATTCAATTTCTACTAGGGATTTTTATGGAAATAATGTTAATTATATTTACAGGTTGCCTGAATTGGTAAACTGTACAAGAAAAACTGGACTGTGTACTACATTACACATATTCTAGTTTACCAGAGCAGTTCATTCAGACCAACCTGATAAATATAATTTAACATTATTTCAATTTAAAGTAACTAGCTAATTATTTACAATAAAATTAAAACAACATTATTATAATAAATATTTTATTATATTAAATTAAGCAATGATTTGTAACCATCTTCATGAATTTGTTCTCACGGGTTTGGGTCTGCTTTAACTGATCAGTCTTCGATCACCATTGATCAGTTTTTTTTATTCACTCATTTAAACAAAACTGCACGTAACCACAAAATAACAAACGTAATAAAAGTAAATCAATCTAAACTGGGAAACTATTTCAAAGCTGTGGATTATAATTAATTTGAAATCAGGGTTCTATAAACCGTGAATTTTAAATGTAATTACACAAAACTAAAACACATCATTAAAACAAACACTAGACACGCACAAATTAGTACATATTAATCTTGAAAAATTTAACCGCATCCTATAAATTCCTCCAGCGCCTATTTCGACTTAGAAGACAGAATGGAATTTCCGTGTGGGTTCCGTCCAGCTATTTCTTTTGCTGTGTTTGGTTAAACTCGGCTATGGGGGCTGATTTTTTTCTGGAGACTGGAAGTCTGTTAAAGGTGTCAGGCTGATAGTGAAAGGCATTCAATAGCACACATTCATTATAGCTGATTTTAAATTGCAGCAAAGTGTAATCTGAAAAATTTTTGAATTTTGAAGTTATGGTAGACCATCGTCGCAATTTTACACGATTGTCTTATTATTTTAATTAATAAAACTAATTACATACAAGCACACAATTATATTTATATTTCATAAGTACTCACTTCAGAAATAAGCAAACCATCCAATTGATCACACATAACCACACTGGTGAACGAAAATCGAGCGTTCGGTCTGTCATTAATCCCACCAAAAATGCACAAACCATTGTTATTCAGGGCATGAACAATATTGTGTCAATAATTATTATAAATAATGTGTGAATAATTATAATGTATATATTGTGTCTATATTGTACACAGTTTGAATATTCATTAATTTTATTCTGGATTTCGACATTATTGTGTCTAGATTGAATTTTATTATTCGATCATTCTTGACATTCAATATTGTGTCTATATTGTATACACTTTGAATAACAGTTTCAATGTACATACAAGATATAAATATTGACACAATATTGCTAAAAGATTCATATCTACTAGGGATTACACCACAATTCTCATAGGCCACTATGGCTTTCGAAGATTATTATCAAATTCTTAAACGTTTAAATTGGAAAATTTGGTAATAGCAAAAGTGCGGTCCTTTGACATCTGATTAATCTGTGTTGAAATGTGAAATATAAAAGGGCATGGCAGAAAGACCTCGGGTCGATAGCCTATGAAAGGACAACCTCAATTTATATACCGTATTATACTATACAATACTGTACTTAATATAATGTAAATTGAATAAAGATATTTGTATATATATATAAAAGGGCATATTTATAAAACACACACACAAATTTTATAACATAATATTTAAACAATCGCTCATATTTTTTTTTTATCTCTGAACGAACATAATCAATAAAAATCACACGCTGTTTTCGTTTGATATCGAACAAATAGTTCCGCCCCGTGGAAAATTCATAATTAATCCATATCCGGCGCGGATAATTAATTTCACAGGAGGCGGGGTTGTTCCAGCAGCCCGGGGGACCGAAAATATTGTTCGGCATTTGTTGACGTTGACGGATTATTCCGAAATTAGCCGCTCTTCTCCCTCGGCCCCCGCGTGTGTGGACGCGAATGTAAAAATCCCGATTTCCGCTCGAATTAATCCCATCCCGGAAACGCGAAACGAAACAGTGGCGAGTTCCAAAAAATCGGAGCGCGGGGGGATTTCAAAGTGGGCGTCCGCAAAGCCGACGCTTTTGAATGATAGATAACGTCCATGAAATTGCAGTTTCGCGTTTCAATTAAAATAAATTCCGTTTTAATAAACGGGCCGCTATTATCATTTGGATAAATATCACCGGTGCGAATAATGGGGGAGTTTGAATAAAATGGATCGTTTAACTAATTAATTATTACTCCGGAATCGGGTAAACAATTAAAATATTAATCGTTAATAAAAATATATTTACCAATGAACTGCCCACCTGATCACCTTGTAGATTCCTTTTACACCGTACAATAGAGAAATGTTTTTCCTCAAGAGTACTTTGATTTTTTTCTTAATATTACATTTATAATAAAAAAATGAAAGTAGTCTAGAGGAAAGATGTTCTCTATATGATAGATATTGATTGGGTGGCCCCTTGACCTTTACCACCGCAACCTTTTTGATCTAGCTCTAGCTGCGCCTCCTTGATTAGCCCTACTAACAGTGAGCCTTGGGTGTACCTTTCTGGGCTAGGTTTTGTGTCCCCTATCTGTAGGTATCCAATACTTGGGGCCTCACACTGGAACAGTATGTAAGGAGGGTCTTCCTACTCCTCTTCAAAGAATCTGCAGATCGCATCTTCTGATAGGCGTAATTTGCATAAATTAGTCTGCAGTGTCCTGTTAATCTTTATGATAGAATATAAAATTAATCTACAAGGTGGTCAGAAAAAATGTTATAATCTTCAAGTAGGGCGGTTCATTCGTAAATATTTTTTTAAGAATTTATATATATATATGTATATACAAACTTATTTCTATAGAAGATTTAACAATAATTCGTTCTGCAAAGACAGACAAACAAGAACTGAGGAATGAAGCGGGAAACGGTGGTTAGAAAATGGAATAACATCTTACTCAGCTGGAGATAAGATTATGAATTGCTGAGGCGGGTAAAAGGGTGAACATACATATGAGAACAAAGAACGTAATTAATAAATTGTAATTAAGCAGGCTACTTATATATTGACATCTTTATTCCTCACAAGGGTGGTGTAACATTTTTTTTACATTTTTGACAATTTATTTAAACTTTAAATAAATGTTCTTGTAGGAATTGGCTATTGGCTGGAAGTCTTTCAGCCGAAAAAATGTATATTTTTATTAATTAGGCAATACAGCGACCAGGCGCGTAGATAGAAATAATTTTCCGGGGAGGGGGATGATTATGACTTCTTAATGTTAATATTGTAAAACAAGTCAAATAAAATTTAAAAAAACAAATAAACAACTCACTGAGCAGCCATTTTAGTAATATTTCATCAACATATGAAACCATCTCAACGTATGATTCTAAAATCATATAAAACACAGTTTAACTCATTTTTTCCGACAACACAAACGTAACTATTATGCAAACTTAATTTTACACTCGGATAATAAAAGCAAAACTACCTGTAAAGAATTCAACTTCATGTAGGGTTAGTATTAATTCGCTCCCAGATAGAAATATGACTAAACTATGAGGTGATTTTAATCGTTAATTTGTTAATGCTGCACGGGGAGCGATCAATAACATTTCCAAATACACATTAGATCATAAAACAGCAACTAATCAGCACTCTTTATTTTTAATACCAATAACAGAGTTAGAACTCATTAACATAACAAAATCATTAAAAACCAAAAAAAAAGTTATGAATCAGACAGTATTTCCGTATTTTTATTAAAACATGTTATTAGTTTCATTGCTAAACCATTATGCCATATAATTAATCAGGAAGGCGTGGTCCTTAAACAGCTAAAAGCAGCGTTAATAAAACTTATCTATAAAAAAAGGTGACGTAAACTCATTAAATAACTATCGACCTATCAGCCTTCTTTCAACTTTTTCAAAAATACTTGAACATGTAGTAGCCGATAGAGTTATTTATAATCTTTTTCAATAAATATAACATCATCAGTAAAAATCAGCATGGTTTCATCAATTTTTAGTGAAGTAAGGACTGAATCTGTTTACTTTATTGTATTATAAATAGTTTATTATTATTATTATTAGATTTTGTTGGCCCTGATGAATAAAAACAACAAAATGTAAATTTAATTTATTAATAATAATAGAAAATAATTTATTAATTAATTTATTGGTTTTATTGGTTGATTTTTAATATTATATTCATATTTATTTCATATTAATTAATTATTTTCAAATTCTTCTTATTTAATTCATTCAATTTATTAGATTAACATAACCTATATAGTGTGCTTATTTTTATAGCCGACATATTTTTTTTACAAAAAAAAATCAAAGCATTATCAAGGAGAATAATTCTGGATCACATAATAAGGTGAAATGGAAGATCAGAGTGTACCTCGGTACGCATCTGAATTGCATCTTTTTTTTCAGTATCAGAACTATTATTCTTAGGAATCACTTATAATTGTCATAAATATTTTCATTTCTGTATTTTTGTTCTGTTATGGAAAAATTAAAATATTATTATTATTATATATTCATCAAACTGAGTTTTATTGATGAGTTATGTGGAGTGTTATACGAGAATATTCTTACTTCGCTTTCTTTCAACTATCTTAGTACATCATTTCGAACATGGTGGCCGAAATGGCGTGTTTGCATTAATTAAGTTTCCATTTTTGCCTAAACGTATGTAATTACCATGAACTGAACCCGAAAAATACAATTCCACAATGTCTGTACTTACAATTTTTCTTCCGCACAAATCGAACAAATTGTATTCTCGTCGATTATATTCTCCGTCCATTTGAAAAACACAATGTTGCAATTCTTTTCTCCTGCAAAAAATAATTAATATTCAATTATGAATAATTCGTACGTAATTATTTTTTACAACGTTTACATTTACGGTAATAAACACAAGCGTTTCAATTACTCAAACAAAATATTCCTACTGACGCTTCGCCGAGTAAACAAAAGGTGAATCGGCTATCGACCGGAGGTCTTTCAGCCGATTCATCTGCAGAATATAATTATAATTTTATTTATTATCGTACATACATATACACATTTGCATAAAGATGTTTAGTTAGTTATATTCAAACCAATGTATTAAAAATTACCGTTATTTGCAATATAACATATTGCAAACTTATTTTCTATGCAATATTCTAGTCCGTACACTTACTTTTTTGTCTAATACCTTTTTTGCTCCGTTAAATGATAATCAATTTTCCTCCATCCTGTTTTTGCTGTAATTCCATATAATTGTTTTTTCTTGTTCGTAAATAAACTACGGACTAATTAAATTAATTTGTAATTTTGCGAAACTATTTGAATAAATGCTTTTTAGGTTATTTATTTATTTATTTATTTACGGAAGTCCATTTACAATAATATAATAGATTCGACTTATGGCTAGTTAATCTAAAACTAAACTAAAAGTAAATTACATATAATAAATAAAAAAAAACGCAACACAATTTACATAAAAAGCACTAACAAACGTTAACATTTAGATGTTGACTGCCCTGACGAAGTAATTTCCTCAGACCAGCGCGGTTAATATTACCAAAATCAGCGTTGAACTTATTACAGTTATTGGTGATTCTGGCCAAACTATAGTTCCTACAGTACTCGGTTTTACAATATGGAACATGAAAGAGATCGAAGGAGCGCAAAACTTTAGTAGGGACGTTGTTTTGAATTTGATTAAGTAAATAAAAACTATTGATTTTCCCGTTAATCAGATCATAGCCTAGTAGTATATCAGTATTTCTCCGTCTCTGTTCCAATGTGTCCATATTTAGAACTTGTAGTACATTCAGGTAAGAACCGATTAAAGCAAATTTAAATGAAACAAACTTTATAAATTTGGTGTGAACCAAATAGTATTTCTAATACTATAGGGATTCAAAATTGTGCAATAGTATTCAAGATGGGGGAGGACAAGTGTGACATATAATATTTTAAGGGTATTAATGTTGAAAAAATGTTTACTATTTCTTTTTAGAAACCCTAGTGCACGACTTGCCTTAGAAGTTATAAGGTGTAAATGCTTGCTGAAGTTCCAATTATATGTTAGTAACACTCCCAAGTCTTTTATTTCGAAGACCCGCGATAATAGAACGTCGGAAATAAAATAGTTTCTTATTGACTTTTCTTTCTTTTTAGTAAATGTTATCGAGTGGCATTTATCTAGGTTAAGATTCATACAGTTATCACTGCACCAGATGGAAAATCTATTCAAATCATCTTGTAATTGAATTGAAGAACATTCATTAGAAATATATTTTTATATCGTCAGCAAATACTAAACACTGAGCGTGGAGGAAACAGTCAACCACATCGTTAATGAAGATATTAAACAACACCCAAGTGAGATCCTTGGGGAACCCCTGAAGTGACCGGAATTTTTGAAGATAAAACACTGCCAATACGCACGGACTGTGATCTACCAGACAAATACGATTGCAGCCAATTCAACATGGTCCCATCAATACCGATTCGCATTAGCTTCGAAAGAAGAATACTATGGTCAACCGTATCGAATGTCTTGGAAAAGTCGGTGTAGACGGAGTCCACATCATACCCAGCGTCCAAGGCTAAAACTATATAGTTGCCATAAGAGAGAAAGTTAGATGAAGTGGAACATCCAAGTTGCTTGTCAGATAATACATTAGATATGCATTCAGATAGAGGAGCAGTTATTATTTTTTCAAAAATTTTTGGAATAAATGATAAAAGAGAAATCGGCCGATAGTTAGAAACAACGTTCCTTTTTCCACTTTTAAAAATGGGTACAATTATAGCATTTTTCCATAGTGATGGAAAGCAGCCTGTACTTAGAGATTGATTGATTGAAAAGAAGCCACAGAGGGCGACTAAGGCAGAAGGAACATTGCTTCAATAGAATTGATGGCAAACCATCTGGGCCAGTACAGTATGAATCTTTCAAACAGATTAGTTGATTAAGAACGTCTGTAATTTTTAATGCCTCATTGGTGCTGTAATTAATATGATTGAACGAACTAATTGATAATTTTGAAGATAGGGTAACATTACTTGAGAGTAAATTATAAACTGAACCAAAGTGATCAGCAAACAACTCAACAATTTCTTGAGCACTAGTAATGGAGGTACCATTATTCTCAAATGAGTCCGGTACAGTAGAGATTGAACGATTTGAATTTATGTGGTTCCAAAATAATTTAGGATTATTTACAAGAGATTCTTCAACTGACTGAATATGATTCCTATAGCAAATCAGAGACAGTTGCTTACATCGTGCCCGCGTTCCTTTAAAAATATCGTAGTCGATTGCTAGGCCAGAAATCTTATATTCTCTCATGTTAAAAATAATCTAACACCTAAACAACATGGCTTAATTACATGTAAGTCAAATTTTATTTATTTATTTTATTCATACAATACATCCAGTTACAGGGAATTTAATATAAAGAAACAAAAATAAGCATATGCGAAAAACATCTAGAAAATAAAATAGAAAAAATTTATTTACAAAATTATTAGCATACTTTAGAAAAATTTTGAAAAGTTATTCTCCGATAAACAATAGATGTCTAACTCATTCGCGCAAACACTATCATAAAACACACGTATTTTAGAAACAACACTTCTGATATTTTGGTAGAATAATGATATTTGTTGGGAGATAATCAGTTTTTTTGAATGATTTTAGGTATTTATTTTAAGATTGGCTTTTTAATTCAGCACGAATTAATTTCTGATATTCAATTTGTTTAGGAGTTTTGTCACTCCAAATATGAATATTCCTGAAAGGCAGAAAGACCTCGGTTCGATAGCCTACGAAAGGACAACCTCAAACTATATACCGTATTATACTATATAATACTGTACTTAATATAATGTAAAAGTCCCTTGAATAATGATATTTGTATATATATTCCTGAACTGCGCCGATTTTTTTAATATAGTTGTGGTCAAAGCAGAATTATTCATATCTACCTTAATAGGTCTAATATTATTTCCATTTTTACGTCCTATTCTGTGAATATTATTTACTATCCATAATCTCTTCCAGATTATTATTAACCATATCATTATCATTACGGCCTTCAGCGACGATAAAAATAATTACTGACTGTGCTCGCTTTTGTCTTTGAATAACTTCGTTAAATATTACATTATACTTGTTTAAGTTAGTTTTATTATTAACGGTGTTATTTATTTCCTCTAAATCTTTAATTTTAACCAATAATTGATCAAACTTATTATTCAACTTTAAATTCTAATTAAATAAAAAATGATTTGAAAATAATTAATAAATTATTTCCACATTTAGCTTTGTGACTATTGACTTACGTTACGTAAGTACGTTAAACAAATGCACATTAAAACAACTACTTCCCGGGCAAATACCCACGCCGGACATTGAATTACATAATGTACACCTGCTGCTGCATATCAATAAAATATTGCATAATGCAACAAAATTTTGATCCGAGTAAGTCAATAGTCACAAAGCTAAATGTGGAAATAATTTATTAATTATTTTCAAATCATTTTTTATTTAATATATTTAAATAATTGTGACCAAGTGAATAAATACTGTTTTCTATTTATTTAAATTCTAATGTTTAAGAATTTCGATTTCAGATAGAATTTTATTTAGTTCAATATTTTCTGACGATAAGAGATCACACTTCGAGGATACTTGATCAAAAATTGTTTGAAATCTATAACAGTTTTCATTACACAGTAACTTCACAGTCGTAATTACTTAGACATGCTGGATGACAATATTTATCGCAAATAGGACATTTTGTTTTACTTACCACATTACTACCGCATTTTCCGAGATATAATAAATAAGGCTGTGATGATTAATTACTTTTATCATGATTTCTCATTTTATTGCAAGAATAAAGAACACTATGGAAGAGGAAAAAATACACTTGAAACTATAGTGCCCGTTGTAGTGACTAATAACAAGACTAAAATAGGCAAAGGATTGGGATACAATAAACACAAATAATAATAATAATAAAAATTAGAGTCGATTTCAGTTACAATGCAATGCTGGTATAAATTAAATATGCGAATGGCCGCTAAATAATTTGTATAGCAAAAAATGATTTCTATTAAAAAAAAAAGAAATATTTTATTATCGGGTTGCGTTTGTGGAAATTTACACATGGTTATTAGATAATTACCACTTTCGTTTTCATTCAATGTTAACTAAACTCACTCACTAAATACTTGATGATATTTTATATTTAGATATTTTCACGAATATATACCAAGTTTATACCACTATAAATAGCAAAAGTATCGGGGCAGATGTATAAATATATGCGTACTAGCTAATTAAAAAAACTGTAACTAATCTTGAAAACTGATTATATATAAACTTATCATTTTTCAGCTTTTCAGTTTCTTTTGTAACTTACTCTTGACGCCTTAAAAAGCGCTAAACTAATCGAGTAAATAGACAACATTTTGTGAAACAAACCAAGTGTAATTAAATGTAAAACCTTCAACAGTAATAGCCCTAAAATTGATCATAAATATAACAAAATTAAAAATAAAAATATCACCCCTCTGATTCCCCTCGATGATCTCTCTCTGAACACGCTCGTACGTCTGGTCCCATTAAAATAATTACAGGCGCGATTGAAATTCGCGTGAAACTTTTAACAAATTTCGCCCCTGTCGGGATTGATTAATTCCGGCGAGTCACCCCGTTTTTTTTTTTTTCGGTGTGTGTGTGTGTCGCAGCGCACGCAAATTCCGCCGGACGTTCATAATTGAATTCGGGCGAAATTTCAATCATCCACTTTTATCTAACATCGAATTGTTTTACACATACACACACGCGCGCAGCACTCATGTCAGGTCCCAAGGGGAAGCGGTAATTTCATTCGGGGCGACGCGTCAATTTTAATTTTATTTAAAACCGTCACGATTAACGTTAATTGTAACAGAAAAAGAGACTCGGATGGTTTTGTTATGTTGTTAATATTTTTTTGAGGAGGGGATTTATTTAATTTTTTATTCTTGGAATCTTCTTTATGTTGGTTGTTGGTTGTGAAGACTTTAATTATTAAAAAAAATAGTTATCCTTTCTCCTACTTATTTTTCTATATATATAAATATTTCTTTATTCAGACTATATAGATAATTTCAACAATATAAATAATTACAATACATGTGTTAATCTATCTGGGCTATCGACCAGAGTTAAGTCTTTCTGACCTTTTTTTTTTTTTCATTAAAATAGATTTAATTATTAAAGCTTCAACTACTGAAGATGGAAACATAGTTTCCGTAATATATCTAGTTTAATAAAAAAAAATAAGCAGGAGAAAGGACAAGTATTTTTATTTAAATATTTTTTAATTTTTAATTCAAAATTAGTGAAATTCAGTGCGGCGACATAGACCAATAAAAGACAAAATATATGTGATTTTCTTATTATTATTATTTTTGAGAAAAAGCTCGGAAAATATAATAATTAAGGGCAGATAGCCCATGACAGATTACTAACTCATCGATATGTATTGTAAATATAAATATTTGTAAAGAATTGTAATTCTGCTGTCTGAATAAAGATGTTTGCATTTAATAATCAACCTGTTATTATTTTCAAAAACGCATTTTTTCATTATAACTTTTATATACAGGGTATCCCATTAACAAATACTTATTAAAAGTTATCTATCTTTGTTATTAAAAGAAAATTTCAGAAAATGTGGAAAATCCTAGATAACCATTAAAATTATATATATTTTTTAATAATCATCTAGAAAATTCATTTCGCTTTTAAAGAATGTATAATTCACAAACATACTTGTGAATTATTTCTTAACATCAACACACATTTCGATTTTAATGTTCCCTTCTTTTAGTGTGGAAAAACATTGCGGCACGTGCGGCTTTCGTATTTATACACACATTTTTATCCACCGAAATGCGCGAGCACGCTCAGCCTTCGTGCAATTAATTAATGCGATATTGTTCGCTGAGGGGTAAACACGAAAATGGCGTGTGTAATTTTCCCCATTAAGGTACAAACAGGTCCAGAAAACGTACGCGATTTCCTAGGAATTAATTTTGACGTCCATTACGAATATCGCGTAAATAATTTCACCGCATTTTTTTTTCTTATATTATTCATTCTTATATTTAAGAATTTTAATACTAACTAATCCAAAGTAAAAAAAAATCTGGTTGTTCACCAGAATCTACTTTAAAATATTGATAACTTTATTTTAAATTGATTTAATCGAATGAAGTTTACTACAGTATTGGCAGATTTTTTTTTACTTCCATTCCATGCAAGAAAAGTTCAGCCACTGTATGAAAATGATAACGAGCGTATACGTACATTTTGTGACAGGATTTTACATCAAATTCGGGAGGAACCAATTTTTTATTTAAAATTCTTTAGAGTGATGAATGTACATTCACAAGTGATGGAGTATTTAATTGTCATAATCATCATTTTTGGACAGAAGAAAATTCTCGGACGGTTAGAGAAATGGGACATCAAAGGACATTTTCAGTTAACGTCTCGCTTGGTATTCTAAATTCACGCGTAATTTAGCCCTTTTTCCTTTATCGAAGATTAAATGCCTTAAATTATGAAAATGTTTTACTAAGATTAGATAACAACATGCTGTACCTCACACAGCTAGAATTTTAAGAGAATGATTTAGGATGCTTAAGTGACGTGACGTGACGTATCAATTTTTCTTTTCTGAAATTCGTTCTTTTGTGTTTTTTAGGGTTTCTTCGAGAGCGACTCTTTGCAGGTTAAATGCAATTTAATTTTAGGATAAAGCTATTTTGAGGAGAAAATAGGATAAACAGTCTTTTTCAAAACATCTCTCACGATTTTATCCATCCCTCTTTTTTTTACTTTTTTTTCTAAAATTCAATACACACAACAAATGTACAAATTATACAAATGTCATTATTATAATACTCCCATCTGAGACTCTACAATTAAAAGATATATTTCAAAAAGTTGATATCCTGGTTAATTTCGTACGACAAAGATATATAACATCTAATATGATAAATACTTCAAGAAGGTTTTTCACTGATCCAGCTTTATCTTCTGAAAGTACAATTATTAAAAAAAAATGTATTCAAAGATCGTATGTAATCCTGGAAGTTACATATGCAATTCACCCATTCATCAATTTGAAACGTACATCAAGAAAACTGTAAAACTTGTGCATTCATGTATTTCTTCGTTAAATTATAGAATTAACAATATAACGAAGAAATACATGAATCTTCGCCCTACTAACACAGAGCCCTTCTTTTTAAATGAAAAACTTGTGGGAACTAATAATATTGGAAATTCAACTTAAAGTTATTGATCGACATATACTGGCCACTTTTTTTTGATAGATCCGAAGCTAGTGTTCTTGTCAACGCTGGTGGTGATATTGTTAACGAAAAAAAAAAAACAGTATATGTTTCCGGATTAGGTAGTTGTAAAAAAAACCTTTATTGGCATTAATCCGTCAAACCTAACAATACTAAATAAAGATATCCATTCTCATTATAAATAACTATATACACTAATGACACTTACATCTCCACATATCTTCTTTTCTTTTCCCATCCCAATGTGACCACAATCTCTACGCCTGCCCCATCCTCACTCATCCATTCTTCAAGCTTTCTTCCTCCCGTCCATTCACCATGCACTCCCTTACACTCTTGCCTTAAATGGCTCCACGTATCCCTACCAACCCCGCATAATATACATCGTCCATATCATTCTCCCATCCATACCTTCCATCCTCTCTCCTCCGATCCACACCTGGCCCTTGCCAGAATCTCTTTTTCCTCCCTGAGTTCCATAGTACTTATTGAGCAGTAATTGATCCCTCCTCAATAAGTACTCTGGCACCTGCCCATATACTTGCCATCTCCTATACTGTGGATTGTATCCACTCTTTTCAATTTAGGTAGTTGTAAATAGCGATCAATAACTTTAGTTTGATTTCCAATATTTTATTAATTCCCACAAGTTCTTTAAAACATATTCAATTTTTATAATTTAAATAGTAGTGCTCCTTGTCAGTAGAGCGAAGATTAATCTTTTTTTTTTTTCATTATATTGTAGAATTAATCAGGTAAAACATAAATTCAATTACGTTTGATTTTAGTGTACTAGTCGAACATCCCAATTGTCGAAATCGAAAATGAATATTTACATATTAAATGTATTTTTTTTCATCTTTTTCCTTTCTACCGTTAGGTGTAAGGAGTTTTTGTTTAGTGTCTGTTTATATATTTTTCTCTCCATGTCTTTCTGTCCTTGGTTAATTGTTTAATGTCCTTCCAGTCTATGTCCTTTTTTTTCTGCTTCTTCTCTAAGTATGTCAATCCATGTTTTTCTCGGCCTTCCATGGTAATTTCTTCCTGTTCTATCTTGCTGTTCTATCTTCTTTCATGCGGCACACATGTCCGAACCATCTCAGCTGTCCTTCAACAATGGTATCATTAATAGGTCCTATCTGTAAGTTTTGTCTGTATGTCTCATTCCTTAATCTATCTCGTCTGGTCTTATTTTCAATTTTCCTTAAGAATATCATGTCTATTGCATTAATTTTCGTTTTGTGTTTTTCTGTCATGGTCCATGTTTCACTGCTATATATTATTGTAGGTCTTATAACCTTTTTTACTATTTCCGCTTTTATGTTTTTAGTTATTTCTTTCCTTCCAAAGAACGTTGTCTTCATCATATTAAATATTTTTCCCGCTCTTCCCAGTCTATCATTTATCTCTTCGTCTATCTTCCCATTATTTTCTATTATTGTTCCTAAATACTTGTAATTTTCTACCTGTTCGATCTGCTTTCCGTGCAATTTTATTGTATGTGATTTGTTTTCTCTAGCTATTATCATTGGTATGGTCTTGTCTATATTTATCTTCATATTTATTTTTTTTAATGCCTTGTCGAGTATTTCTATGTTATGTTGTAGGTCTTTCTCTGTCTCTGCCACTATCGCCATATCATCTGCAAACATCATTTCCGTTATGTGTATTTCTTCCATTTTCCAGTATCCCAATTTTAACGTCTTCATTTCCTTCTTTGCTTCCTTTATAGCTTCATCTAGTATCAATGTAAATAGTAGCGGATTCATAATACACCCTCGTTTTACACCTATCTTTGTCACGAACTCTCTGGACTCTTCATTGTTTGTTCTAACTATGTTTTTGTTGTTTTTGTACATAGCTTTAACTACTTCTATAGTCCTTCTGTCTATTCCTCTATTTTTTAACACTTTCCATATGTCTTCTCTTCTCACTCGGTCGAACGCCTTTTCCAGGTCTATAAAACATACATGTATCTCTCTTCCCTTATTTATAAGTTTTTCGCTGATTTGTCTTATTGTAAATATTAGGTCGAGGGTGCTTCTTCCTCTTCTGAAGCCACATTGCGTTTCTTCTATTGTTTCTTCAATCTTATCTCTAATTCTCTTTTCCATTATTCTTACCAGGATCTTTCCTGGGACGCTTATCAGTGTTATTCCTCTATAATTTGTATAGTCTCTTTTGTCTCCTTTCTTGTGTATTGGTAAGATTATTCCTGTATTCCATTCTGTTGGTACTTTTATATTCTTTACGATATCATTCATTAGGTGTGTTAGCTGTTGTATTCAATGTATCTTAAATATTATTTTATTTAACAAGGCGACAAGATTCTTGCAGACTACATAATTTTTGGCAATAATAAATTAAGCTCCCTTATAAAATTTCGATTATTTCATGAAACGTCAGCGCTAATATAGTTTTCGGTGTGCGGGGTGATATGACGCTGAGCTGAAAGAAGGGAAAAAAATAGGGAAAAAAGGGGAGGGAATTAATGTGCGCCGTCACTTATCGCGATAAAAATGATTTGTAGATTAAATTAAATTTCGCCGGTGGCATAAATAAAGCGGCTTTTTTATGCCCTCCACCCCGCATTCATTCGTAAAATATTAATACTGTCGCGGCTAATTGCGGGATTTATTACCGCACAAATTAAAAAGAAGAAAAAAAAAAGAAACTTCTTGGCGTTATTACATATTTTTTTTTAAATTATATTATACGTGCTAAATAATTTTTTTTAGGCGGAAAGACCAACGGTCGATAGCCAATTGGCAGAAGAATTTATTTTTCTGTTAGTTATTTATTGTATTTATTTATTATTATTACTTTGTTAAAAATAATCTGCCAATAAAGATTTATATATATATAAAATTTTTTCCCTGATATGTATTGATATTCGAAATAAATTTAATAAAAAGAATTTGAAAACAATTAATTAATAAATTATTTTCTCTTTTGCTACTGTGACATTATGACTGATGTTACATAAGTACCTTAACAAAAGTCTAATAATAGACATTTGCTGTTGCATAACAATAACAATTGTATAATGCAACAATTATCGAATCGAAAATATTTAATGCAAAAAACAAAAAATAAAATAAAAGTTACGTAATATAAGGCTATCTGCAGACACGTGTTTCGGGATTTCATCCCTCGTCAGTACAGCTGTGCCTTACGTAATTGCAAAGTTGTTAATTAAATTAATTAAAAATTAAAAACGCACTGTCACCTCCGAGATTCTCCATGTAAGTGAACGCAGAGGTCATATCTGGACAGGCAGTTCACAGTAGCAAAAGAGAAAATAATTTATTAATTAATGATTTTCAAATTCTTTTATTTAATTTATTTAAATAACTGTGAACAAGTGAATAAATCCTTTTCCTATTATAATTACACACGGCTATGGATTTATGTATATTGTCTTGTAATTGGGATGTATATTTCCTGTTGGTTATTGCCCAACTTATTATTATTATAATTAATTAATTGTTTTCAAATTCTTTTATTTAATTTATTTAAATAACTGCGACCAAGTGAATAAATCCTTTTCCTATTATAATTAATTAATTGTTTTCAAATTCTTTTAATTTAGTTTATTGTAAATAATTATGATCAAGTTAATAAATCATCTTTCTATTATATTAGAAATATGTTAAAATCATATATATATTTATTTTAACATTTTTTTATATTTTATTAAATCAATATATGTTCAAAATCAAAATAGGCTGATTTATATGAAAATTGAAAGCCTTCCATAACTTTTAATTTCAAACAACTTTTTCTAATATATATTTTTTTGTTATATCTGCTAAAATAAAGACAGTTTACTCTTATTTAAATAAAAATAGCTATCCTTTCTTCTACTTATTTTTATTTAAATAATTAAAGTCTCAACAACCAACATTAAGAAGATTACAGTTTACTCTTGACTAATTTTTAGAATTAGGCCAAAATACACCATGTATATTAATTGATTTGGCTCTTTTTTCAATAACTTATTTTGAGACTAAGTAGAAACGATCGTCAAAATATGATCCATTGTCATTTAAGTGCTCTCAATATATTTTTATAGTGAATAAAAGGGAAATTATATGAGATATAGTCTTTCGACTAATATACAGAGAGGTTTTTTTATCAGCATACATTAGGGGAAGTGTTGCATGCAAAAAAAAAAAACGAGAGTCAAACGCAATGTGTGTATGTTTAGTTGCTTATTTGGCATATGTGTGTTCAATTGCGTGTTATAGGCAACAAAACACACATACATCAATGCGTTGACTCGTGTATTTTGCAGGTATACATAGGGAAAATGTATACTGTTAAAAAAAACTCTCTGTATATATATGTATATATATATATTTATATATATATACATATATATACAGAGAGTTTTTTTAACAGTATACATTTCCCCTATATATATATATATATATATATATATATATATATTAGTCGAAAGACTATATCTCATATAATTTCCCTCTTATTCACTATAAAAATATATTCATGGCCGCTTTTGAAGTGCATCCCGTTCGATTCGCGCACATATTTCTCGCGAAACGTCGGTTTTCCCGCAACAAAAAAAAAAACGTGAAATTAACATAATGTAAATTGATAGCCGATCCATCCGGTTCATATGTTTTATTTAATGTTTTATTCACGACGACTTTCCGGTCCCTCCTCGCGTTTTTCCTCCCCTTTCCCTCGCCGAAAATTTCGTTTATGCAAATAACGGAAATTTTATTTGAATTACAAAACGCGGACGACATTAACTCGGTACGTCCGTTATTGCGTATTTATTTCGGCCCGGCGGCGCGCTTTCGAAATTTATGCGCATCCGCAAAAGGGATCGAAAAATGTATGGAAACTAAGCCCATCGTGAAAATAAAATACGATAATTTTTTGGAATTATTATATATACAAAAGCTAAACACACCATACTGGGTTTCGCTCCTTTTTTTTCTATGAAACCTTACAATCCTCTTCCTTGGGTGGGTTAGTCCCAGTGATTCTGTGCTTGATTTTGTCCGTTATCTTCCTCCATGTATTACTGTGTTTCGTTTTTGGTTTCCAGTCATTTATTGTTTATAGAAATTAAAGGGAATTCATCGGCATGACATAACAATTTTTTTCTGAATTATTCATATATATATAACATCTTTATTGAGGCTTTGATACAATTAGCTATAATACAATATTTGATTTAATACGAACTAAATGGCTATCGACCATTGGTATTTCAGCCGGAAGTCCTCGTCTTAATGTTATGTCAGTCTGTCAGTCGTTGATGAGTGATGAGATGTATGAATATATTGTGGATTTAGGATGTTGAAATTTTGAATTATTCAATTAAATACGTTATCATTGCTTCCACGGAATATATTTTTAAAGCTATACGATTACGAATTAAATGACAAGTCAATTTAAATTTAAAAAAAAAATAGTATATTTGATTTTATGAGTGCATGCAGCGCCCTCTGTTTAACGCGCATCAACTAAATATTCATCAAGTCAACCAAAATCCCGAACTTCCTCGATTATCCTTTTTTAACACGTTTGCTACATATAAAAAAATAATTAATTATTTATAAGACTTTTTATCAGCAAAATCTATTATTATTTTTTTTTTTTTTTTTCGATGATTGAGTTAATATTTAAGACTACCTGAGCACAAGTGGAAGCAACCTTACACCCGTTTATAAATTGATGCGTTTCACCACAATATACTTTATCTATTTTTGCAGAAAGACTGGAGGTCGATAGCCATTTTCTTAGGTTAAACGATTTGTAAAGAATTGAAATAACATAAATATTGTGAATTTTTAATTAATTATTTTCAAATCATTTTTATTTAATATATTTAAATAACTGTGACCAAGTGAATGAATACTCTTTTCTATTTAAATATTGTGATGTAATTTAATGTTATGATACCATGTGGTCCATCTAATTTTTGGAAATAAAGATATATATAATAATTCCATTTGGAGAAAATACCATCTTGTTGGGAAAAAAGTAAAAATGTTACACTCATTTATTTATTTATTTATTTATTTGTTTACATACAGACACAGAATGAGTAAACATTCCTATAAAGTAAGTATGAATATTACACAAAAAAAAATATATACACATGTAACACAAAAACATAAGTAATGAAGTGAAACACATGAACAATACATATAATTACATGAAATACGAGCTAACAAACTTATAGCACCACTAAAAAAGATTTTCCTATTTTTAATAAAGAAGATATCCACACTAAAGTTTATATAATAAATCAACGAAAACATAACATCCCCTTTGATTAATCACAACCATTAATACACTGGAGCGTTAAACAACTATTAATTAATTAAACATTAAGGATTAACTAGTGCGGCAATCGGTGGTTTGTTCAAAGCGCGAGTCCAAGTTTGCGCAATAACTGGCGTGTAATAGTGGCAATAAACTCAAAGATAATCCCGCCTCACTCTGTATTATTCAATTCAAGAATCGTAGCGGTGGGTAATTTGGCGCTTTGCCTGGATCTTGGGCGGCCCGCACCCCAGAAACACCTGGCGGTTCATCATTCCCCGCAAGACGTACGGCCGCCTCGCAAACGGGCCCGATTATTTATTTACACTGCAATGGGATAATTTCATGTGAGGAGTGAACACGTAAATAAAAAACAAAATGTAAAATAAAACGAAAGCGCGATGAAAGGACATTTCAATTTCAATTTACTTTATTAACGGAATCTCCATTTCTAAATTACAATAATAATTACATATTAAAAATTTTATAAGAAAAGTGTGACGCTCTAAAAAGATTACAAAACATATGTATAAAAAAAAGGCAAATTACTAATCACAAATTACGACAAAATACAAAATAAAAATAATACGCATCAAAATATTTATTTATCAATCCCAAACAGTTCATTGTGAAAACAAATGACATGTTTGCTATTTATTTATAGAAATACACTTAATTACAATTTACATTAATATATTTTTTTCTATCGTATGAATTACATGGAACAGCCCCAATTGCACATCCTGAAGCATCTGTTCTAAGAATAAATTTATTATTTGGAGAAAAAAATGGATATTTTAATACTTGAGGTTTTATTGAAGCTGATTTTAATTTTTCAAATGTGTTTTGACAATCTTTATTCCAATCAAAAGTAACTGATTTTCGTAATTTATTTAATGGCATTGCAGTTTCAGAAAAAATTCGAATACATTTACGATAATAATTAGCAAACGCTACAAATCTTTTTACATCGTGTGACGATTTTGGTACTGGATAATTTTTTATAGTGGTAATCTTTTTCGGATCAGGATTAATACCGTCTGTCCTAAATACAATATCTCTTTTATAAGAATTGACATTTACTTCGATTGAGTTTTAAATTTACTTTTCTAAGTCTATCTAGGACTTTAATTAAATTTTGATTATGATTTTGTAAACTATTTCCAAAGACAATCAAATCATCAAGATAGACAAAACAAGATTCAAAATTTAATCCGGATATTGCTATCGAAAAAGAACCCGGACTAGTTTTTAACCCCATGGGTAGTCTAGTCATCTGAAATTGTCCTTTACTAGTAGTAAAAGCTGTATATTTTCTACTTTCATTGTCTAAGGCCTTGTTTATAGTGGAGAGTCAAGAGCCTAGAGCCTAGATGCTTTTGAGTGCGCACGCATACGCGATGGTTAGTACTGTTGATAATTTAACAATCATTATAGAGCGGTAAAGCGCGTTAAAAATGAACGCGTCGAAAAGTCACTCCGCTGTTGGAGAGAGAGCAATGATATTTCATTTCTCAAGATGACATCGAGCCGAGCAGACGCTGATCAACCCAAAACATGTGGATTACGTGATGTGAATTTCGTTTAAATTAATAATTAATCATGAAATTATTACGGTAAGTCAATTTAAAATACATTATTAGTTTAAATCTATTTTTTTATGTATGTCTTTTGTCAAGTACTTTTATTGTTATTTTCTTACTAGTTTTTTTTTAATTAATTAATCATAATAAAATTATTTACTATTTTATGCAATTACATTTATATTAATAATAAATACCTGACAAAACATACATAAGGAGTTAGAATTAAATTAATTATATATTTTAAATTGACTTATTGTATTACAATAACGTTATTATCTTTTTTGGTGAAATGCTGACATTGATTATAAACAAAACCTCAGATATATTTTTTAAATATGAATTGTGATGTTGCATGGCATTAATTACAATAATAAAAGTTGCATTTCTGTTCTTTTATCTATTACATTCTCGCACATTAGAAATTCCAGATGTTAATGAACTTCAAGGTCGTTTATTAAATCATTTATTTTATTAACCGATAATATACATGTCGTAGTGGGTTTATTGACCCTTCAAAATGTCTAGTTGGTGGAAGACCATGCAACGATACATTTTCCATTTAGAAAAAATAAATCACGTCTGTCGAGTGTGTTTATATTACGCATAGGGTTTTTTGTTTACGAATCGTTGGCAGTACTTCACGAAAGAGATAATTCATAAGCTGCATTTTTAGGAGAAAAAATATTTGATTAAAATCATTTACAAAATTAAATAATAAAATAAAATTTTCACTTTAAATACTTTGTATGAAATTGTCTATAATTAGAATTTCATTATAATATAATAAGTCAATTTATAATACATAATTAATTTAATTCTAATTTTCTATGCATGTTGTGTCAAGTACATTTTAATTTAAAGTGATACAATAATAATTAATATTTAATAATTCAATAAATATTAAAAATTGAGAGGGAGATTCGGAGTTTTATTCGTATAAATATAATTAGATAATATAACAGCATGTGATGATGATTGATTAAGTAAATGTAATTACATTACTTCCACTGATAATGATAGTAATAAAAACACTTGACAAGAGACACACCATAGAAAAATTACAATTAAATTAATATTGTATTTTAAACTGACTTACCATAATAATTTTATGATTAATTAATGTAAACGAAATTCTAATTACACACACATCACTTTATCCACATTTTTGGTATGATCGAACGATCACCGTCCGCTCGGCTCGATGTCATCTTCAGAAATGAAATGTCGTTGCTCTCTCTCCAACAGCGGAGTGACTTTTCGGCGCGCTCATTTTTAACGCGCTTTACCGCTTTATAATGATTGTTAAATTATCAACAGTACTAAACATCGCGTATGCGTGCGCACTCAAAAGCATCTAGGCTCTAGGCTCTTGACTCTCCACTATAAACAAGGCCTAATTCCACTTGATAGTATCCTTGTGAAAGGTCTAAATGTGAAAAATAGAGTGCACCAGCTAACGAGTCCTATATCTCAGTAATATTTGGTAAAGGGAATCTATCATCCTCTATGTTTTTGTTAAAAAGTCGGTAGTCTATTACTACCCTCCATTTCTTATTACCGTTTGTATCGGGTTTCTTGGGTACTATTAATAAACGAGAGGACCAACTAGATTTAGATTCTTCAATTATATTGTCATGTAACATTTTATTTATTTATTTGTCGATTTATTGTTTTTTTTTTGTAAGTGAAAAGGACGTACATAGATAGATTGTGTATTTTCTTTTAATTTGATACTTTCTTTAATCACATTTGTAGCAGAAACACTATCATTTTCGAGTAAAAATTTTGATTTTGAAACGCTCTTCTAGAATTTTGAAATATGCCGTTTCCTCTATTATTATTATTCTGGAATCCTCTACAGAAATTCCGAACAAAACCTCTATCTCCTCTATTTTTTCCGCGCTTAGCGTAATAAAATACATTAGAATTGTATCTTTTTCTTCTTTATTCATTTCGTTTGTATTAATTAAGTCTAATAATTTATTAACTCGATCTAATGAAATCTGATTACGGTCAAAACTAAATTAATAATAATGTTGATGTTGTGGGTCGAAAGTTCCTAATTTTAACTTTAGTATTTAGAAACCGAATCGGAATCATGTGTGATTTGGGTTTTGCTATTGCACGCGCTATAAAAACACCTTCACAAATTTCATTTGACAAAATCACGCGATCTTCTAGACCATCTACCCAGCAATACCTAACAATTTTCGCAACAATTTGTTGTATAATTATAATAATCTGATTCTAAAGGAATATTTATTCTACCTAACGAAAGTGAAATTTGAAAATCAATATTTGCTGAATGGTTTACAAGAAAATCAGTTCCAATAATTACATCCATTCGACCTGTAAAATCCTCTAACACTAAAAATTCGTGCCTAATCTCATAATCAGATATCGGGTTTACTGTAAGATGAACGGAACCAAGAGATTTTATGGAACCTGCTATTCCGGTTATAGTTATACGTTTAGTTTTATTAATCCGTTCATCATAAAATAAAACTTTAGAAAAAATTATACTAATTGATGCTGCTGTGTCAATCAGGAAAAGTAAGTCCTTCGTCCTATATCGCATACGCGCAAATTTCATTCCGTTCATGTTTAAAATTATATTTTCTGATTCATTTTCGAAAAAACCTTACATCAGCAATTTTTTCTTCCGAGTTTGCGTTACTGCTGTTAGCAGTTTCCGCGAAATAAGCATTATTTTGGCGATATATATGTCCGCGGTTAGTGCCCCGACCTCGATAATTCCGATGCTGAATTTGCATTTCACCGCGTGTAACTTGCGAAAATGAATTGTTTCGAGATTGCCAATTTCTTGAATTTGCATAATTTTGATTTTGAGACGCTCTTCTAGAATTTTGAAATATTCCTCTATTATTATTATTCTGGAATCCTCTACAGAAATTCCGAACAAAACCTCTATCTCCTCAATTTTTTCCGCGCTTAGCGTAATAAAATACATTAGATGATGCAGGCTTGTTTTTCTCTTCATCTTTCGCAGCACTTATTGCCTCCCTAAGGATTGAGTAGTTTCTGGCTTTAACTATTATTCTGATATCATGACAAAAAGAATTGATTGCAATCTTTTCATTTACGGATTTTAATGAATTCATCACAGTTTCATCACTTCCTGCCTGAGCTAAAGTAAGATCGCTTAAAAGCTGTTCAATCTCATCACCGAATTCATCTATAGATTTATCGAATTGACGAGATTGATGCAATTGACTGGACAAAACGACTGCATATTTTTGATTTATAAAATGAATTCTTATATCATTTATAAGGTTTTCTACTGAATTATAATTATTATTTTACCGAATTTTAGCGTTTTCGAAAAGTCTTGTTTTTAATACATATTTAATCAAACTAGGTTGTGACTCGGACTTTATCATTTCGGAATATAATTTGATAAAATAAATTAATTTTTTAATGGTGTTTTCCGTTCCATCCATCGATGATAACAAACTGCCATCGACTCTTAAATCAAACGAATCAGTCATTGTTTCACTAAAACTTAATCTATCTCTCAGAATATTTTTAACTTCCTTAATTACTCTTTCGATAGCTTTAGTGTAAGTACTAATGTCGCGATGTAACTCGCGATTTCTTGAAAGTGTAGGTAATAGACCGCCAGCGTACCCGCGCAGCGGGGATGCGACCCTTCCGGGCCGCCCTTACTCGTTGCTATGTGCCTGAACAATGAACATTCACGAATAGACCAGAAATATCACAAAGTGTTTTATTACTCTATTGAAACTATTCTCGGATTTTTAGACTTGTGTCAACAACTGGATTAAAATGTGTTTTTCGGAAGAATTATACCACTGTTGCTTTTTTTTATTGCTGGTGTACTTTTCCATCCAGGTCAATTTCTTATTGGTGGATTTGTGCACCCCCATTTTCACCCCTCCTACATGCGGAGGTGAAATGCATACTTGTAAATATTTTTGTAAATAGTGTTCCTCGAGAGTTTAATAAAACCACACGAAAACCTAAAAACGTATTTTCGTAAATCAACGAGACCTCTGCAACCAAACAACTAATTTCATCTATATATTTAGAATCTATGTTAGTTCCCCCAATTAACTTATCTAATCTAATTTCAAAATTATTTAACTCTAATTTCTACATTTTTTCTTCTCTCTTGGTTATCTTTAATTCTATTTGTCCTAAATGCCTTAACTTCTTCTAGCAGTTCTAGTAAAAGTTCAACAACGCCCATCGGATCGCAACCAAAATTACGCCTGCTACTTTACGCGCGCACATCATTTATCTTCGCGTACACTTAAGGCCTTGTTTATAGTGGAGAGTCAAGAGCCTAGAGCCTAGATGCTTTTGAGTGCGCACGCATACGCGATGTTTAGTACTGTTGATAATTTAACAATCATTATGGAGCGGTAAAGCGCGTTAAAAATGAGCGCGCCGAAAAGTCACTCCGCTGTTGGAGAGAGAGCAATGAAATTTTTAACGCGCTTTACCGCTCCATAATGATTGTTAAATTATCAACAGTACTAAACATCGCGTATGCGTGCGCACTCAAAAGCATCTAGGCTCTAGGCTCTTCACTATCCACTATAAACAAGGCCTAAGGCGATCAGCTCCCGGCTCCTCATGATCTCCTGCCGAATCTTCTTTTCCCATTTGTGGCTGCATCGGCGCCAGATGAAAAATCCAATGGTGATTAGGATGACGACCACAATTATAATACCCATTACTTCTGTGAAACTGAATTTTGTGTCGGCTATGGAAGAAGTTGTGCCTGAGCTATTTCCAGCTTGAGTGATTATCACTTCTTTCTCCTCTTTGGACTGATTATATCCCATGTTGACGACTCGTATTCTTCGCTCTTTTTTTTGTCTTTAATTAATTATATTAATATCCATCCTGGCAGGATCGCCATGTAATATATTCGTACCGCTCTCGACCGCTGCCGTTACAATAATTGTCCTTATAATTAAAAATACGCGTTATTATATTCTATATTATATTATATTATATTATATTATATTATATTATATTATATTATATTATATTATATTATATTATATTATATTATATTATATTATATTATATTATATCCTTCCATATGCATATTTCGTAATGTACGCTTTATTATACCTGTACAGTATTATCATTTATACGATGTGGAAGAACTTAAATAGATTTCGTATATACACCGTGTCTAAGATAAGAATCCACAGTATGGGGATCATGAAAGTGGTGGCTAAATGATCAATTTGGTTGTATCACCGCATTCTTTACTCAAAAAAAAAAAAAAAATGGTTACAGTGGATGCACTTACCACTTCCGTCTCCTCAAAGATTCTGTCATGCCTTGTGGACTGCAGTAGTAGTTATTTGCTATTTTTCTCGGATGGCTCGCTATTTGCCGGAGGCCGTTCTATTTCGGAGAAATACACGTATATATTTTTTCCAACTATACCAATGGCATGCATTTAGGTGTGACAATATGCTCAATAGGGGATGCCCGTAGGGATGTTAACAGTGGTAAAAGTTAGATGGTGTCTTAAATTAGGAAAAAGTTGCACTATGTAGAGTATATTTACATGCTGATTAAAGAAATTCATGATTATTTTTTCTTTTCGTTTTTGAAATTTCGTAAAAGATGCATTTTTTTCGAGGTTTGATTTTTTAAACTTGTATTCATTTTGAATTTATTGAAGAAAAAAAATGAGTGACACTTTTTTATTGTAACTCAATAAAAAAGATGAGTTTTTGTATTTATTTTGAATGATTTTAAAAGAAACTAGTGGCACTTTGTTACTGTCACTCTACAAAATGGCGTCTTAAAATTTTTAATCCGATATTACATCTCCAATGAACTTTTTTTTTTCATATGAACACAAAAGTAAAAACATGCATTTTTTATTACAAATTCAACGATGTATCACACGTCATGCTTCTAATGCCCCAAAAATAAAGAAATACATTTTTAATAACACACGAGCAAGTTTTTGTGAATGGTAAACCAGATAAAGTCAAGAAAATAAGAAAAAATCATTTTCAAGTAATTTAGTCAAGCATGATAACCAATAATGGCATTTTCAACCGGTGTGGCAAACCGGCAACAGACAATCCTCATTAAAAAAAAAAAAATGCAAGGCATCAACACCAATATTGGTTTTATTTGTAGATAGGTATCATTTTTATTGAAATAACTGCCAATTGTAAACCATCCTCCGTTTTTTTTTAATTGCATTTATTTTAAAATTCGCACTCGAGTAACTATTAATAACAATCACCTTCTGTTTTGTAAGCACAGTCCTTTAATTAAATCCAGCGATTTATTTAAAAAGGCTCTCTTTTAATACTTGTAAACGTTGGGAATGTTCGCTGGGAAACCGCCCTGATTAAGCGCCGTGTTCCGTCTACAACGGAGCAGGATGGAGAAGAAGAGGGGGGGTTCATAAAGTTTGCACAGTTGCGGGAAATGAGCGTCATTAATTCATCGAGTAATAACTGCAAAGTCCGCGCGCGAAGAGGTGAATCAAAAGCGAACAAGCGATTCCCATTGTTTTCGAAACGGGCCGCGTAAATGGTGGATGCGCCGGGATACGAACTTTTAAATAATTATTATTGCAGTCTTAAGTGATGTAAAGAAAAGTTATTCAATGTTTTATTGTAACGTGTTGAATTTGCCGATGTAATAATAATTCATGTAAATTAAACTTTTTAACAGACATTTTAATTACAAAGTATATATTACAACGTACTGATTCACATAAGTAACATCGAATTATTGAAATCATTCAAAAGATGGCGCTTGCGTCGTCTTTAATTTATTATGATCGAATTAGTAGTATAGTTAAAAGTTTATTGATCATTCTATTGTTTATTGATTTCTTCTTTTCTTCAGTTTTGGAAGATTCTACTATACCGAAGTAAATGAGTTAGTACAGGTAGTTAATAGACGAGCCTCCTATAGGTTGCCTCCGATAAGCTTAGTATTAAGTAAGGTGGTGAATCTTTTCTTATATTTATCCTTAAATACCATTTTAAAACTTTTGTATGTTCCACTTTATTGTTCTTCTTATATTAGTATTATTAAGTAATTGTTTAGGAAGTACAAAAATGTTAAACTTAATTCTAATTTTAATAGAAAAAGGGGATTTATTCACTTGATCACAGTTATTTAAATAAATTAAATAAAAATAATTTGAAAATAATTAATCAATTATTTCCTCTTTAGCTACTGTAACAATTTGAATTATGTTACATAATTACTATAACAAATGTCTAATAATAGACATTTGCTGTTGCATAACAATAACAATTGTATAATGCAACAACACGTGTTTGGAGATGGCCTTATATTACGTAACTATTATTTTATTAAAAAAAAAATTAAAAAATACTTTTTTTTTTGTTTTTTGCATTAAATATTTTCGATTAAAAAATTGTTGCATTCTATAATTGTTATTGTTATGCAACAGCAAATGTCTATAATTAAACATTTGTCAAAGTACTTATGTAACATAAGTCATAATGTCACAGTAGCAAAAGAGAAAATAATTTATTAATTAATTATTTTCAAATTCTTTTTATTTAATTTAATTCTAATATGTATAAATATGCTGTAAAACCGAAAATTAGCGCTCCGCTCTTCACCCTCACTTCACGGGGTATCGCTCCTCACACACACCCACCCGAAAAAAAAAAAAATCGTTAAAAAATAATGGAGGGAGTGAAGCGCCGTAAAAGTTTTAAAACGCCGCATTACGTTTTACATACAAGTGCACTCAGCATATCCTAGCGCTGTGTCTGCGCGCAACTTCTCAACTCAAAAATAAATATAAAAAAAGGGAGCGAACGAAGAAAACGGCGATCCGTTTCATTTGTTCGCCGGATAAAAGGACGAAAGGGCTCCACATCGCTCGCCCTCTCCCGCGGATGCCTTAAAACTAGCCCTCCTCCTGCTCCTCCCCGGCACGCGGAAAGTTCGCCCTTTGTTGCCGGCATCCTAACCGCACTTTTATTGCCCTTTGTTATGGCTGATAATGCCTTTATAATAGGAAATTGGTTTCGGGAAGTTGGAGTTTGGTTTGTAATGAACTTACGGCGTGCTTGCTTTAGATATTGCCTTATTATTTCACTCTTATTAACGGGTTTCGCTGCGATTCCCGCACCAAAACTTGCTTTTTGTTTTAATCTTTGAATTATATTCGTACGAAAATAAATTTTAAAGCATAAATCAAACATTCCATATAATCTTTGTTTTTTTTATTACCAAACATTTCCCTGCTTTAATTTCATTGTATTTTTTTTATTTATTCATCTTCTACAAGAATTAAAAATAAAACAAAGTATGTATACTTAAATGTATTAGATTTGAGTATACGTGAAGTGTTGTAAATCAATAAATCAAATTTTCACATTTAATTAAATGTTCAACCAGCATTCATCTAGCTAACTAGTGATGGCCATTTAGGTTTTTCACTGTGAGGGAGGAAAAAAATCTTGATTTTATACAATAATTAATATAAATCATAATTGTAATGTATTATTAATTTAAATTAATAATAATACATCTAGCGACCTCTTGCGATTAATTTGAAAAGTATTCGTTTTTATTTAGAAATTTATTTTAAACCTTTTTTTTTGTACGGCATTTGTGAAATCGAATGGACAGTTGTTATTGTTACCTGCTTTTATCAGCACGTGAATAAAGTATTATTTTTGGAGTTTGTGAGTTATCATATTATAACCCTCAACATCACAATAATAAATTAAAGACGACGCTGGAAAATAATGAATCGATCGTCTACCTTGTAGATCCATTGACGATGCCACTTGAAATTAGGCAAAAGGTGGCGCTTTGCCTAATTTCAAGTGGCATCGTCAATGGGTCTACAAGGTAGACGATCGAGAATCATTGTTTCGTCCACTAAAGGAAGACGAACTTGTCCTGTTTATGAGAACAGGAAACGAAATTCACATTTAATATAAAGTTTGTTACTTTATGCTTACTTTCGAAGGACCATTGAATAATATTCTAAATA
Organism: Philonthus spinipes; assembly: GCA_963082785.1. Taxonomy (NCBI): domain Eukaryota; kingdom Metazoa; phylum Arthropoda; class Insecta; order Coleoptera; family Staphylinidae; genus Philonthus; species Philonthus spinipes. Next base: position 13,818,257 of record OY720311.1, read on the forward strand.
ATTTAACTTACATCTTTAAGTTAAATTATTTTGAATATTATTCAATGGTCCTTCGAAAGTAAGGAAGTATTGATAAATGCAACACCACATATACAAAATGTACAAAAAATGAATTTATCGTCGTCAATGCTGACTACGCAAAGTCTCGAGTTCGTCTGATCTTTTCTTCTCGCCGGAATTGCGGAAAATTACCCTAATATGGAATATTAGGCAGCATTGGTCTGTCTGCCAGGTGATGGAATTCCGGGACGCTTTCTCTTCGTTCGCCCGTTAGAACGATTTATTGCTGAATTTTCGGAAACGCGCACTAATCTTCGAAAAGGGACACACTTTTGCGCGGTTTGGGCCTACTGTCAAAAAATGTAAATTTGTTGGATCTAGCTAGGTAAAGGGCGTTATGAGAATGGCTAAACGCGAAATGTTTAAATAAAGACAGGGCTTTATGAGAATGGCCAAACTCGAAATGTTTAAAGAGAGACAGCCTCTACAAGCGGCGGAGGATAACGGAAGAAAAGAAACCACAATTTATAGGGTGCTGATGTTTTAATTTATGACCCCATCGGTTAGAATAGCAGGTAGTTTCCCTTATTTGCCCCTTTTTCGAGCGTCATTCGATCGTCTTATTTCCGAAAATTTATTAAATACATTTGTTAATTATACTATGGTTTATTTAGTTTCTTTTAAATTTGATTAATTAAAAGTTTGGTTCAATTTTCAATGTTACGTGTATATATAAATATGAAATTATATTTATAAGAAAGTATTATTCTATTATTATAAAAACAAAATTTTCAATGATGCCTGTAACTCCGTTATTATAAAAAATAGAAAAATATAATTAACACTTTCTCAAAGCAACATTTTATTCTTACTTCGAATATACAGGGTGGCGCAAGATTACGATGAAGTCCAATATCTCAGTTATAAAGAAATATACAAAAAAATGTTACTTACATTATTAGTAGCTACTGTCAAAATTCACATTTTAAAATTAGTTTCATATATACAAGGTGTCCAATAATCACGAAACGTATCAAACATATGTTTTTTTAAATGGAATGATATATTTTTTATGAAGATTATCGATTCTACGTTTAAAAATAATCATTTTTTATATAAGATTTAATAGGTCAATTTTTCATAGTTTAAAAGTTATAAACAAATTAATGTTGAAATCGATAGATGTTTAGAACCTAATATTTCAATAATGAAAAATGAAATAAACATTCTGTCAACGCCATACAAATGCAAAAATAGTTAATAATAAAAGAAATACTCTTTTTTCTCTCAAAACAAATTTTTATATACAATGTGAAGCAATACGCAAAATGATTTTTTTTCTCTTTTTACTTAAATGGGACACCCTATATTTTTTATACTATTTTAATAGAAAATTAATCACTCTTCATTTTTTATATAACATATTAAATAGCTACCGTTTACCATTTTTGAGATATTTAATCTCAAATACAAACAACAACTAATTTATTTAGTTGTGAAAGTTACGCGAACACAAATATAAAATAATTTAGTGAAACGAATAATCAAGTGTATTAATTAAAATACATCATAATTCATACATATTTTTTTACCACGGGATAAATGAGAATTTAATAAAAAAAAGTAAATAAATATTAAGCTGTAATTATTTTAATACACGATAATATTGAAAATACAACAATTTAAATAGGTATGTTCTTGGCTGTGCGCCAGGATCCAGGTACAACGAATCTTCTTATCTCAGGAATGCGTTCTCGGAGTGAGTCATCGATCGTTTTTTTCTTCTTGATTTGCGATAATTGCGCTCTTGTATTTCGATTCAGTCGTCCGAAAACGCGCAGTGTTCACTATTCCGGTTTAATTTTTAACGTTAGAAATTATTAATAATAATTAAAAACGCGATTTATTTTTGTTTATGAACAAGTGGTAATTAGTGAGTGGTGGAGGTGAGTTGGTTTTAGATTCACCAGGAATGCGTTGGAAGTTATTTTTTATATTAAGGTATGTTAATATTAATAATTTATTTTTAAACAGATTTTACGATTCCTATTATTATCATCAATTTATTCTCCAAAATTGCATTTGATTAAATAATTTGGTATAGAATTTTTAACCAAAGTAGGCCGCGCCAGAACAACTGATTTATTTAGTAACTTTCAACGCTTAATATTATAATTAGTAAGTAAAGTACATTTTACGTTATATTTTGTAATACTGGTGCAGTTAAACATACTTCTTCAATAAATGATTAATTTAATTGTTAAAAACTAACAACAACTATATTTTTTGGTTATTATTCGAAAAATATTTAAAATATTCCTATATGCTTCTTAAATTAATTTATTTAAACAATTCATGTTGACTGAAAAACCGAAAATAGATACTAAGTGAAATAATAAAATATTTATATCATTATATTTTGTTAACATTTTTATGTATTTATTTCACACATTCACATTTTTTTTTTTAATTCAATAGCATTCAAACATTTTACAATTTTTTTCTTAAAAAATATGTCCCAATAACCATTATAACTCGCTAAATAATCGTTGAGCAACTATTTTCTTTATATTTTGCATGCTCCTTTAAATATCGATTGTCATTTGAATATCCTTTTAGGTTAGGAAGTAAGTATGTTATTAAATACCAGAAAACGATTATGAATTGCATTTGTTTTAATTATAGCCTACTTAAATTATAGATTATAAGCGAAACTTATAATTTTGTACTTTGAATTGAAATTGTTAAAAAATGGTAACAGTTAGGGGTATAGTTTATTATACAAAAATTAAAGAACAATCAATTTTCTATCGAAAGAGTGTAAAAAATATAGGGTGTTCCATTTAAGTGAAAAAAGAAAAAAAACATTTTACGTATTGTTTCACCCTGTACACAACATTTGCTTTATGGTAACAAACGATTATTCCTTATATTATTAAGCATTTTTTCAATTAAATTGCGTTAACAGAAAGTTTACATCGTTTTTCATTTTTGAAAAATAAGGCACCAATCTTCCATTGATTTCAACCTTAAATTGTTTATAACTTTTAAAATATTAAAAACTGACCTAATAAACCTTATGTCAAAAATGATTAATTTTAAGCGTAGAATCTAAAATCGACATAAAAAATATAGCATTCCATTTAAAAAATCATATGTTTGATACGTCACGTGATTATTGGACACCCTGTATATATGAAACCAATTTTAAAATGTGAAGTTTTACAGTAGCTACAAATTATGTCAGTAATATCTTTTTGTAAATTTCTAAATAACTGAGATATTGGACTTCATCGGAATCTTGCGCCACCCTGTATACACAATTTCAATGCTGATAATAATACAACATTTAATATTACAATATTTTTGGTTGGTTTTTCAAATAATAAAACATCTGGAAACCTTACGGAAAGTCCAATACCCGAATTCGTTTGAAAAAGATGGACATTTTCTCAAATTTATTTAATATTTATTGCGGCCAATAAAAAATGAAATTGAAGGTTACGATTTCATTTCAGTTACTTTTTTGTAAACTTATCAGTATTTTCTTGTTTACCGTGGTGTTAACATGGATGTTATTCGCATATATTATTATATTCTTTTAGATTTAAATCTTAACCCTTGTTACCTGTATACAATATTATAATTTGAAAAAAAAAAAATAATAATAATATTTTTTTCGATAATAATCAAATTAAAATATTGTATACATGTAACAAGTCTTTTTTTTATAGTGCGATCAATAAAAAAGGTTTATATCGATTAATTAACTGACAGATAGAGAAAATAAATTCTCATTATTTGTTGTAATTTTTTTTTTATATAGTAACAGGATTTTATTTGTATTTTTTTGTGATGGTAGATTATAACTTTTTTTAAAAAAATATTTTCGCCATAAAATTACGGCGTTTCAATTAAAAAGTGATTGTTTTGTAATTTTGAGATATTTTAATAGATCAGAAAAGTAATGGTTGCTTCAAAATAAATATGGATTGATAACAATCAAAATGACAAAATGATATATATTTTCAAAATTTCTTTACATTTTCAATAAACATAACATTTTATGCATTTAAAAAGAACAAAAAGACAGAAATATATTTTCTTTTAATACTAATTAGAAAGTGTTTCTTACAGATATAATTTAATTTGATATTCTCTTATCTCGCTTAAATGAATTCCCGTTCAAATGCAATAAAATTAATATAACCAACCTGATTATCGGAAAATTTTCATATTAAATATTTTAAATTGAGTGAAGTATTATTTCTTGTTTAAAATATATAAATTGTTTATTATAAAAAGAAAATTTACTATTTCGAGATTTAAGAAAAAACTCAATAAATTAAAATTTCACAATTAATTATATATCTCTGAATTACCATTAAATTAATAACATTAAACTCAAACCCAGTTAATATATTTTACATCACTTACAATTGAATGTTTGTTTTAATTGAAATCATATTCAATTCTATTATATTATTTGTATTCGGAACAATGTCAATGCATTAAAATTAATATTACATAATTTAATCGTAATTACTTCATCAAAATAAAATTTAAATATGCGAACGAATGGAAAACACAGGAGTTATTGTAATTTATAAGATAACGCCGTGCACCGACTGAAAACAGATGGATAATACATAAACAGGGTACGACACCGCAATTGACACCCAGACAATACGGTTAGTGTTTATAATGGATTGCTTCCTGGGTGCGCCTCGGTTTCCTTCCCCTTACCCTCCAAGATTTTAAGAAAGGGATGTATTTCCGAGATTTTTGGCCATTTTCATGTAGTCGCCTAAGTAGTCGCAACAAAGTTTGTCATTGATAATATCCACGTGGTGGTTGAAAAGTCCATTTGACAATTAAAAATTAAAAGAGAAATAAGAACTAACCTTGTTTTTTTTGTTATTAATTTTATTAATTAATATTAATAATAATCATTAATTAATATTAATACTAATTATTAATTAATAATAATTATTAATTAATATTATTAATAATTATTAATTGTTTTTTTATTTAATAATTTCGTTTTAAGAAAAATAAAAATTCAGTGAATAACTCTTGTGGAAGCATTTGGGTAGATCTCCATGTGTAGTGAGCATTCCTGGACTCCCCGCTATAATTAAACGCATTCGATCACCTGGGCACGAGCGTCTCGGGTTGTGACTAATTAGTCTAATTTATTTTCGGACCATCTTGGATCCTCCCGTTATTTACGAGCGCGCTCGCACGGAGGATTGCGTCATTATTTTTTATTCATTGTTGTGACACGGAACTTAAGTTATTGCGCCGTCGTCGGCCGTTAGTTATCATAATGGCCGAATAAATTTTTTATGCGTTTTCGTGTGTGTTTTTGTGTTTGTGCGTATTCCGGATCGCTTCATAAATTTCAGCGGGAAAAAAAGGATACGTTTGGGAAAGAAATCTTGTCGGTTGTGTTGAAACAAAGAAGTTAAATGTAAGGGTTTTATATTATGAATGTTTATTGATAAGACTGATGAATATTCTGTATAAATTCCTCACTTAACCCGTGGTGAAACATTTTTAATTTCCTATCATTGTTAAGGTTGATGAACGTTGAAAGTTAACTATTTAATAAAACAATTTAAACAATTAAATGTGAAATATTATTACTCGAAAGAGAGTATAGTAATATATCTTTATTCAGACTATACAGATAATTTGAACAATATAAATAAATATAAATAATAAATATAAATATAATAATAATAAATAAATATAAATAATTACATAATATGTAGGTGTTAATTTCTCTGTCTTTCTGCCCTATCATCAATTTATGATGGAATTAAAGAAAAATCTATGCTAGCTAGCTGAACTGTTCTGGTGATTTGCGCAAATGAATTGAAGAACGGTTGATTGTAGGATGTTTGTATTTAGGAAGGAAATCAGGGTTACGGGGAATACAAAATACAATATCAGAATTAATAATAATAATAATGCCTTTATTTATATATATGTATTCGTGAGTTATGTGAAGATTATTATATAGAAATAAAAGGCAGTTAAATTCCTTTCTTCACTGATTTTATTTTAGCACTATATGTACATTTCGGACACTATGTGTCCATTATCAATAGTTAACTAACAAAAATTACAAATGTGTCGGTGTTTTTATATCATAGAGCGGATTAGCGGAGAAACCTAAAAGTAAATATGGTAATGAAAATACCATATTTTTAAAAATTAGCCGTTTGTCGGGAATGCTTTTATTTATCACAGAAAAAAAAAAAATTTATGAGTGTGGGCGAAGTTCAGTCAGCTTAAACTGTTACTGATCTTTCACTTAACCTAAGAAAAATGAAACATAAATGTAATTATTGCCAATTTTTTCTATTAAGGCTAATATATGCTGGGATATGGGTGGGATTTGGATGGGTACAGTTATATTAAATACAGTTTTAGAAAAAGCAGATTCTTCACAAATTTATAAAAACTCGCTACTGAAGATGGAAATATATATATATATATATATATATATATATATATATATATTCTATGACCCATTCTACCCATACGGGTGTAGGGTTAAGATGGAAATATAGTTTCCTAAGTATATATTTAGAATTATTATAAGTCCAGTTGGAGAAAAGACACTAATTTTTATTTAAATAATTAAAAGTCTCCACAACCAACTATTATTTTTACATTAAATCAAGTTCAATATAATAATTAGAAAAAATGTCTTCTCTTTTTTTTATAATTGAATAACAAAAATTGAAAATGTTTGTGAACCTTGTGTTCATTTATCTGCCGATATTAGATAGCGTAAGACTGACTTTCATTAATCTAAGCAAGGAACATTATTGTCATTTAGCGGCGCCAAATAGTTTTTTTTTGCTATTGTTGTTATTATTTCTTTATTTTTGTTCTACAATCCACTATACATAAATATTATTAATTATATTGTAGATTTGTAAAAAGGTAAATCCGTTAAATAAATAATCTTCCTATCCTCTTAAATCAAAATCGAAAACAAAGCCTGGCATTTTTAATCTCTTACGTACAAGCAATCCATTAAAACCGCAATACAAAAACGATTTGCCAGCTATTCTATTCACTACTTTGATTTGTCGCAATGTAAACTCTAAGAAGTCCTGGTTTGATCTGAATTACTCTTCACTCAACTCATTCCATCTACTATTTTCAGTTCCAAGTTCTGAAGAATCCTTGCCAAACTCGGGCATCCTGAAGCTTTATGAATCGACTCATATCGTAGCAATTAAAAAAATGCCAAAATTCTGTATTCCCCGTAACCCTAATATTCCTCCTCCCATCACAAATTTATTTTTGCGAATCATCAGAACAGTTCAGCTAGCTAACATTGATTTTTCTTTAACTTCATCGTAAATTCATGACGGGGCGGAAAGACCTCTCATCGATAGCCCAGACAGTCTAACACATATATGTATTGTAATTATTTATATTGTTGAAATTATCTGTATGGTCTGAATAAAGATGTATATATACAAGGTGGCTAGAAAAGGTGTGATATTTTTCAGGTAAAGTTGTTCATTGATTAATTTCAAGTAGAAAATTTAAATAAAAAAATTTTGTACGGTTCTTCAATAATGCCTACGAGGCCATTGATATAATAAATATGTCACTAGAAATCAGTAATATAATCACGAGAAAAACACGGAAAAAAAGTGGATTTTCGTGAAAAATTCGAAAAATGCAGAATAACTTCAAATTATACCAAAATATTCTTAATGAATTGGAGCATCGACTGTGTAAATTCAAACAATTTGGAGTAAATAGTTTTTGTATAGTAGGCGTTTAAATTGGGTCTTTAAAAAATGAGCGAAAATATTGTCCAACTTTGGGAATTTTTGTAGGCAAGCACAAATTTTCAATTTTAATGATTTTGTAGGTGAAATATATATAAATCCTTCGTGAATCGCATGTTTTAAGTTCCAACATTCTGTCGTGTTTGTGAATAAAGTTATCTAAGTTTAATTAAAGTCTCGACCAAAAGCGTCTTTCGACGCGTCTCGTTTAAACGGTTCCCATGAGGTTGCATGTAAATGGGGCTTATCAATTAAAATGGCCTCAATCAACCGGAAATGATTTTTTTTTCTGGCAAAATAAATACTTAACACTCTTTCTTAGATCTTCAAGAGTCTTTGTGATTTTTTTCAGATTTTTTCGGAAGAAACAAAATTTCATCGAAATTTGAAAAATGTGGATTTTCGTGAAAAATCCGAAAATCGCGGAATAAGTTAAAATCATACCAAAATGTACCCAATGAATAGAAGCATCAACTGTGTAAATTTAAGCAATGTAATGCAAATAGTTTTCGTACAGCAGGCGTGTAAAGTGGGCCTTTCAATAATTAACAAAAAAGTTTTCAAATTTTGGAATTTTTTGTAGACAAACACAAAACCTCAATTTTAATGATTTTTACGAGAAATGTAGATAAATCGTATGCTTTAAGTTGCAATATGCTATCGCGTTTATGAATAAAGTTATCTTAGTTTAATCAACGTCGTGTCCATAAGAGTCTTTTGGCGCGTCCCATAAGACTCCATGTAAATGGGACTCATCAATTAAAATGGCCTTAATCAAGCGGAAATGATTTTTTTTTTGAAATAATAAATAGCCAGCGCCCTTTCTTACATCCTCAAGAGTCTTTGTGATTTTTTTTCTGAAGATTTTTTTTAGCGTAATTTGAATATTTTCATTTTGGAAAAAAGTGGAATTTCGCGAAAAATTTGAAATTAAACATTGCAAGTGTTTATTAAATGATAAATCGATTATTAATAGCAATTATTACACATAAAATGTTAAAAACAAATTCTAGTCACATATTTAGGACATTAATGGCCTCATATAGCTTATTGAATAATTACCCAATATTTTTTTGTGTTTTATTTAATTTAATTTTTAATATTAAAAACTTTATTAAAAGTATATTTCTACTTAAAATTGATTAACGAACCACTTTAACTGAAGATTATCACACCTGTATATATATATGAATAATTTAAAAATAGAAATAATTGCTGTGGGCTTTGAATTCACAAGATGAATAAATCTTATTTTTCGCTACCAATAATGAATAAATATTTTTCTCCATTATTTACTCACCACATCTCTTTCTCAGTAGAAAATACAACTAGTCCTCGCAGTAGAATCAATTAAATAATTAACACAAAAAAACACTTAATTATTACAATTTTTTGCGTACGCAAAATTATTGCAAGCAAAAAAAAAACAACAATCGATGGCTCGAACGCGATAAACGACCGCATTCCTGAGATAAGAAAGAACATGGAGCAGGTAGAATTGATTTTCGTGTGCGCATTAAATTTTTATATTCGATTCGTTTGTTGTTAATTAAAAATAATAAGATGAGTTTCGAAAGTGATCCATTGTCTCACTTAGTTGTCTATACAAAAAAAGATTATTTTGTTTTCAAAGTGAAATCTTCGAAATCGTATTCCACTGTGAGCCGCAACACGACAGGCAGTCGCTATATACAGTATGTTCGGCATTCAAGTGGCTACAAATGCGACTGTAATCCGTCGGTTTAAGAAATTCTGTTCGGGAGATTTCGACCCAAGACTCAGGTAGATAATGACGTTATGAAAGCCACTGTGAAAGCGAAGCTCAGACAAAGTGCATGTGAATTATCAATTTACAATGTATCAAAGCAAATAATCTTGACTTATTTTACACAAATCGGTTAAGTGAAAAATCTGAACAAGTGGATACCGCATGAATTGACTGATGCATAAAAGGAACGAAGACTCGACGCATGTCTCGCAATAAAGTCAAATCATTTCTCAATCAAATCGTTACGTGCGATTGAAAATGGATCATGTACGATAATCTTAAGCGTTCATCGCAATGGTTGGATAAAGATGAACCACTAAAACACTGTTCGAATTAAGTATTGGTGGTCTGGATCAGGTGTCATCCACCACGGCTTTATGGAACCTGGCTAATTAATCACGACTGATGTCTACTGTTATCAACTGGACGAAATGATGAGAAATCTTGCGATTAAACAGTCAAAATTAGATAACTTACAATAAAATTAAACAAGGACAATTTCTGGCAATGATCAATAAAATTCGATCAATCCTTTTTTCCAACTGCAAAAAATATTTACACTGTAAGTTTTACAAACATCTATTGAAACAACTACTTCCCGGGCATTTACCCCGCCGGACATTGGATTACACAATAGATATTTGTTGTTGCATAGCAGTACTACTGCGAATTGTAACGGTTTGAGTCGAAATTATTTAATGAAAGGAAACAACAAATAATACAGGGCTATCTGCAGACACGTGTTTCGGGATTTCATCCCTCATCAGTACAGCTATGCCCTGTAAGCCCTTAGTTGTTAAACAATTTTTAATTAATTTTTACGTACCGTCTTCAACGAGATCGCGGATGGAAGTGATCGCGGTGAAGGACGCGCGCATTGAGCGGATTTATCGGCTCCGACCAAAAAACAATATCGACTCGGCGTGAGAAAAAACAGCATCGTTTTCAATTAAATTAAATAAAACGAAACAAAGATGATTCACACGTTTGCAGTTATTTAAATTACAATAAAATTAAACAAGGAAAATTTCTCAATAAAATTCGATCAATCCCTTTTTCCAACTGCAAAAAAATACACTGTAAGTTTTACAAACATCTATTGAAACAATTTTCCTTGTTTAATTTTATTGTAATTTAAATAACAGCAAACGTGTGAATCATCTTTGTTTCATTTTATTTAATTCAAAATTAGATAATTCGATGACTCAAATTCTCCAGCATCAAAACGCTTGACGAATGACTGTATTAAAGCTACAGGAGTTGAAGTTGGAAACTATCCGTTGCCCACCTTACCCCCACAGGCTATCATTCCTTTAAAAATTTAAAGGATTTTTCGTCTGTAACAGTTAATTTCAACATTAAGATGAAAACAGTTTTCTATATATGTTCCGTTAATTTATAATATACCTATAACTTTAAAGACACGATATTCATGATATTCGATGAATTTGTAAATTTCTCCATTAATCGATGGATAAAACGTATAATTTCAAATACAAAGACGTTCGACTGTAAAATAAGTAACAAATATAAAATATGAATATGATTTTGTATCACCAAATACGCATCCCTCTTGTAGAAATGAATCCTATAATTTAATCTGTGATAAATTAAAGGGCCTTTAAAGTTAAATTTCACTTATAAGTTGTTGAAGCTAATAGCGTAAAGGTTTTAAGAATGTAGAAATTTGCAGAGATGTGTTCCTGATATATTCTAGTTTCTAAATCATATCTATATGGGGTTATAAAAAATACCTTTCATTTCATAATAAATGAAAAAAGACGTTATGGCCCTTTTAACATAATTAACGAATTACTTAAAATTTATTTTATTTTAACAATTCGCCGTACCTCTTGATTGTACCCTTAGCCTTTAAACAGCGATGCGAAGGTCGTCATTTAAAATAAACAAACGATAAATAATAATTAAAGTGGGCGCCAAAAATTTTTAATTCAAGAGACACTCAGCTACAGAATTTTAATAAAAATTACAAAATTAAAATCCCTAACTAATGATTTCAAATAAAACTATTGAATTACTATTAACAAAATGTATTATAAAATTAATTTAAATAAAATATGACTAGTTGTTTCTTAATGTAAATATAAAAATAATAAAGAAAATATCAAACAAAATACACTCGGACAAACTTATTCAATTTTATCAAACAGAATACAGACCCATCAGCATAACCCAGTATATTTCCAAATTTAAACAAAATCATAATATGATTTGATCTGATAAAAAATATCCCCAATATTAATAACCCAAAATTAATTTAATAACAAAATTATTCAACACAATTCATAATATTACTTGAACCTAATCTCAAAACAAATTTAATGTGAACTCATGAAAAATAATACGTTTAATTGTATAATTAGATTTTTGAATCATTTAAGCAACACCCTGTATAATCGATTACCAGAACTAAAAAAAATATACGAAACTACAATATAATTTCACTCATTCATCTGTTAAATTATCATAAAAATAATAAATAAAAAACGATATCGCGATACGCTTTGGATCCAATGCTAATCAGCAAATATTCACAACTAACGCGACAATTAAATTTCAAAAATTTCAACAAACTTTTATAACATCAATACTAGATATTTCAATAATTCATAATTTAATTTTCTTTAACCCCTTTTTTAATTAACTCTAATAAAACTCAATCTTCAATTACGATTAAGATATATCTGTAGAATAAAATATATTTTTAATTTGATAAATAATGAAAATCGTAATTGAAGATTGAGTTTTATTAGAGATATAGTCATATCATTAAAAAATTATTAATATTTTATTTCAACAAAACTTCAAACTTAAATTTGATAATATAAATAAATTTCTTCTTTTAATAGAAAATAATCACTAAAATATTAATAACTTTCTTTCATTGCAATCAAATCACGTCAAAATCATTTTTTGTTGATATCAAAAATAATAAAAAATGGAAAAAAAAAACTGGCCTTTTTTATAAAGCCAATCATCAGTAAAGTCGACAGTAGCAGCTTCCACCACATCAAACAAACGCATCACGGCTCATGGTACCTCGGGGTAAACTTCCACCTTCTCCATCCAATAATCAACTACGCCACTGTCCTACTGCACTACTTCTTCCAACCAACATGAAACGTGACCGCCATCAACGTGAATTAAAAACGAAATAAATACCACTTAGCATGATATTAAATCGAATCTCATATTAGAATATATTAAATTCGATTCAATTAGACTACATTAGATTGTAGTAGAGTAACTTAGAGTAGAGTAAGAGACCTAAAAATCGGAATCGACAATGTAATAACAAAAAAAAAAACTAGCGAGACAAGCTGTAAAATCTGAAGAATTTTTATAGATAGAAGTAAATTATATTAATCTTCATACCTGAAATGGTGTGCGTTCTCTAATTGTGTAGTGCAATATTACATTCTATTAATTTGAAGTAATTTTCGAGTTAAATTGATTAACGATAACGCCATTTTTCTCGAACGATCTGTTTGCCTCGCAGCATTCACTCTTTCTCCTAAAAAAAAAAAAAAAAAAAAAAAAAAAACGCCGGTTGAATTATATTATATACTCTTGACGACTAACAATATATGTAACTTAACTTGGCATTTATTATTCAAAATTTAAATTACATTAACTTAAATAAAAAATTAATAAATGGAAATTTAATTTAAAAATTGCAACTTGAAAGTATAAATGAGGTATTAATATTTCAGACAGAATTTAAATTAAAAAAACATAGCAGATTATGCAATGGAATAGGATTCGTTGTAATTTATGTTTTTTTTATGAAATGTTGAATTTTATGTTATACATAGTAATAAAATAAAATTCGTGAACTACAGTGTGATTATTCCTTATTGTCACGCTCACAGATATTGGTTGTCAAATTTAATATTTCATATACCGAGTAGTACTGATTTGATTAAATAATTATTTATTTATTTATTGTGTGAGATATTCATATTTGATATTTTGTTTCAGTACTGGAAACATCTCATGGATGGATATCCTGGAACTTAAAGTGACACCTTCCAACAAGAAAGCCAGTCAAAAGTGAGTACCTCAAACATTATTAAGCGACAAACATTTATTTTCAATCAAATACAGAAAAAAAGAGGATAACAATATATTAAATGCCACAACTCTGGATATTAATTCCGGGTTATTTATTCTGCCGCGAATCAAGTTCTTCATAAAATTAGTACACCGAATATTCCTTGTGTGACCAAGAGAGACCATATTGTATCGTAGAAGCAGATCTGCTTGCAGGGTTCCAATTGGTGATTATGCACGATCAAGTTATGAAATAAAAAGAATCACCCATAATAAATGTTCATCATCTACTTGATGATGACATTCTGCTGACTAAACAATTATATCAGTATTTCCACAACAAATTTTGTGAACACTGAATAAAACACTTACTATGTTTTTACCACAAATGTGATAAAAACATAGTAAGTGTTTTATTCAGTGATTATGAATTACCACGTAGTTACAGTCGCAACCAACATTATGATTAAATTTTGTGAAACTTAAAAAAGCTCTTGTTTTATTTGCAAACAGTGAACTGTTCTAAATTAAGATAAGTCAATAAAAATTTGTTTTAAAAGAATATGAATAAACATAAACTGCAATTCGCGTAAAGATATAAAGAGAGCGATTAAATAAATTAGAAAAGAGAAAAGCAATTAAAAAGGATTGAACTTTAATTTTTGGAAATGATCCTTGCGCGAGCAATTCCAGGAAGGTGTATGCTAATGACTACCCCCGTCTCCACCGGGCGGGCATATTGCGCCTCGCGGAGATAGCGATCCAGATTAAGTTAATCGAGTTTAAATGTTTTTGCAACAACACGTCCCCCCATAATCATTATCCTCCTCCTTCCTTCCTCGCCGAAATTCGCGCGCGCCCCCGAGGTTTGTTTATTCCGGATACATTTAAATCCCTGTACCTGTGTGTGTGTATTCGTGTTTGTGTCGGTTTGGTGTTTGGTAATTGATCAGAGAGGGGCAGCAATGAGAGGAACAGCAGCTGCAGCCGCCGACGATGATTGATTACGATCTAATTACATTATTCATCGCTGATTGACGCGGATGCCGTCCGACAGTTACACGCTTTCTGTCCACTATTAGCTACTTCTCGCTACAATGTCAATGCTGGTTCACTACTGGCGAACACGTTTATTGCGTTAAGGTTATACACAACAATAATTTGATTTTCTCTCTTAATACATATACAACAACAAAAAAAAACATCTTTATTAAAACTATAAAAAGTCACAGTATGTAAACAGAAAATAATTATTTATTTATAATAGTTAAAGGATTTTAATTATCTCCAGACAATTAACTTGAAAAAAAAAGAAATTAATTAATTTCTTGAATAAATTCTTACTTAACACTTGGTGAAATATCTTGCACCAATAATTTTGAAAGCACTATAAAACACTATTTTATTTCCTTTCTTCATTAATTCGAAGAAAATTAATAATAAAATCGTGTTTTATTAGTGATTATTACTACACAACTCAAAACAAATTATATTGAAAGGACTTATTAAAACACTTGAATTGTTTCACTATTACTATTTACTTGACTAGTTTTGCTTTTTACGACATTATCAAAAAAGTACTAGCTTATAAGTTATAGTGAAGGTATAAGGGATTTGAAGATTAAAGAAAAAAAAATGGAATCTTCTTTATGTTAATAGAAAACAGTAAATGAGGAAATAATTTATTAATTATTTTCAAATCATTTTTGTTTAATATACTTCTTTATTTTGGTTATTAGTTGTGGAGACTTTAATTATTTACATATTTTTTATTAAACTAAATATATTTCGGAAACTGTTTCTGTTTCGATATATAAAAAATAAGTAGGAGAAAGGACAGCTATTTTTATTTAAATATTTAATGGAATATTTTTACAATCCAGAAGATGTTAAAAATTGAATTAAATTAAATTATGTAAACGATCTGTTTAATAGAATAATTAGTCCTGTAAAGGGTAAGGAGTTTAATATCATATGCACTAACCGAACTAATTTAGGGAAAGCGCTAGTAAACAACAATTCTCCAGTGGACAAAACAACAAAGTGTGGAATGAAGTGTAGCGCGATTTATATAGGCCCGACAGGAAGATCATTTCATATGCGATTGAAAGAACATAAAAAAGTCAATTATTAATAACAAGCAGATCACAGTAATTGCTGAACACTTTATTGGTACTAATCATTTAATTGATACAAATAATTTTAAGATTTTATATTAAGGGTGCGATTTAGATTAAAGAGATAGCAACATAAATATCAGCATTCACCAATTCTAGTTAGATTGCTGTTGTGATCAATGAACAATATAGAATTATACATTAAAGTAATCTTAAAATAAGTAGGAATTTCATCAGATTAAACAAAAATTATTTTAATGTTTAGTTTGTGTAAAATCAATTATAAAAAAATGATGAAATTTATAGCCAATTTTAAATCACATTTTGGTAATAAAAACTTGTGCAATGAAAATTACAAGGATTTCACTAAATTCTGCATTCAAATAACTTAGCAGTCATTACCTATTAATTTCATTATATCTTACAATTTTCTTTTCTAAGGCGTCCTAATTGCTGTTAGATCTGATCTTAATTGTATTAAATTAGACTCACCCATTAATAATGTTGAACATTTATTTGTTAAAATTAACGATAGAGTTATTTTAGGTGCTACTTATATTCCACCCTCCTCTCCGTTAACTGTTTATGAACAACATGCAGTTGCTATAGAACAAATTTGTTTAGATAATCACAATCTGGATTTTATTTTTTGCGGCGATTATAATTTACCAACTGCTTCTTGGGATATCGCAGCTAATAACCTTTTATCAGATAAAAATACTTCTCAATTCGCTCATGCTTTATGCGATTGCTTTAATTTTAATCATTTGCACCAAAGAAATCATTTATCTAATGATCACGGTATTTTTCTTGACTTAATATTTTCAAATTTGATTAACTCAAATATTATCTAGTGATCCACTTCTCAATAAAAATTATCATCACATTTCTTATGAGATTTCTGTACTGTTATGCGATTCTTCTGACCATTTAAATACCAATTTCAGTTATTACGATTTCAAATCAGCCGACTATATGGCAATTAACGATTATCTATGTAATATCGATTGGAATCAGTTATTTATGGAACCCAACATTAATTCAAACTTAGATTATAATATTATTAACTCTGGCATTTCTCTCTATGTTCCGAAAAAGTTTTATAAATCTTCAAATTATCCTAAATGGTTTAATCACGAGCTAATACAATTAATCATAGCTAAGAAAAAAGCTCATACTGCCTTTAAAAGTAGTGGCAGTTTTACTGACTATGAAACGTTTAAAAACCTGAGATTTTCTTGTCGTAATTTAAGTGAAACACTCTATCAATCTTATATTAGTAAATCTGAAAACAATATAAAAAGTAATTCAAATTTGTTTTGTTTTTGATTGCAAAAATGTAAAGGGTTTTCCAAATAATTAAAAAATTAACGATTCATTTTTTATTTAGACTGATTTATATTTGGCAGATAAAAAAAATGTAAATACATATTCATATTATTAAATCTCTTTTTTTCAAACGATTATTTATATTTTACAATATCTCTTTCTACTAATCGCACCCTTTAATTTAAATTTTATTTACTTCCGTGAATTTTAATTAAAAATATTTTACTAAGTGAGAATTTAATTCGAGATATCATTTATTTTCAAATTTATTTCCATTCAATTTAATTGACTCGAGACATTTCAAAGCAAATATATAATTTAATACAAAGCTATTAAAAGTTTATTTAATCGAGTGTTACGAAGAATGAATAAGACGTGCTCACACCACCAATTCGCGTGGATTATTACAAACATAAACCGTGATAAATCACCTTAGTCGTTTTTTGGATAAAGTGCACTTTTGTAAGTCTGAAGAGCATTACGGTAATGATGGCAAGTTTGCCGTCGTCGACGGGCGGTTTTTAGACTCGTGTACTATATATGTATGTGTGTAAGTGTGTGTGTGTGTGTGTGTGTGTGGTTGCTGCCACCTATAATAGAACTCTCGGAGCTGTTTACTCTTTTTCCTCGCACAAACCCCTTGTCAAACGGAGACCTCATATCTGGATCAATAGCGACGAGCAAACTTTGCCACTTAACAACTTTATATTCCCGACTTGTTGCGCAAAACTACCCCGCCGGAAGAAGAAGAAGAAGAAGACGACGACGGCGGGGACTATTTATAAAACGGCTACACTTTCATTGTGCTCAAATCTTTTCGCTCGTTTTTTTTTTCGGAAAGTTTCGACGTAATTATTTATAACTGACAGAATCGGATGGATTTGTTTTTAAATCTATAAATAATTTGAAAAAGATAATTTTCATTACTAAGAAACATCATCATAGGCAAAAAGAATACAATATTTCATTGGGTATTTGTTGTTTTTAAAATACTTACGTTATGTAAGTAAAAAAGTTGCCGTAACTTAAGAAAAGACAATTAATTAATTGTAGTGATAACAATAATAATAATGGTTTTTAGGTTTAGGTTTTAATTTGTTGCAGGTTTAAGTTTTATTTAATATATTTTAGGTTTTAAGTTTTATTTTATTAATTTACAGGATTTATGTAATTGTGCTCTTTGTAGGGCTCCAGTGTCATGGTCTTTTACAACCCTGTGATATTAGTTTTAAAGACCTATGGGCAATGGCTGGCATAACTACAAATGTGTTTCACACAAGAAAATAAGTCAGAGCATAGTTTCAAACTTGAGACCAGCTAATCACAGTCTAAGTAGGTTTTTATTAGAATGTGAATTTATTTAATAACGCAAACATTAAACTTTAGAGTTTCTGTACGGAATAGCCCCGATTATAGAGAACCAAGACCGAGTTATAGCTACAAAGAACCACCGCATTTATACTGTAGGAGGCAACATATTACTGCTGTATGTGCAATATTGGCACATACAATCTACCTGCAAAGAAACAGCCAGGTCGCTAGTACAATACATCAAAAACTAGTCGCATTACAATAATGATAAAAATCTATATTATGAATCCCAAACGTCCTTAAAAATGGCTCACATAAGTTGTACTGGAATCGACGCATAATATCAGACAAAAGCATACCTTGTAAAAGGATAACAGATAAACATACAGATATAACCGATATTATAGATATCGCCATTCCAAATACTCATAACATGAGACTACCTGGCAGGAAAAAATAACAAGTTCAAATTGCTGGGAAATTAGGAATATGTGGAAACAGAAAGAGGTATATATCTTATCAGTTGTAATATCATCAACAGGAGTAATACCGAAGAAACTACACGACAGCCTACTAAAACTTAAACTGCCTCCACTTACCTAGATAACAATTATTTAAAATAAATGAAATGAAGAAAAATATTTGATAGTAATTAATTAATGGAATTAAATAATTAATTATTAACTTGCTTAAATTAATTACTTTCAAATTATTTTTATTTTATTTAATTTAAAAAACTATGACCAAGTGGAATACTACCCTTTTTCTACTATTATATTATTATTTTATTGTTATTGGCAATATTTTGAGTTTTACTTGTTACGATTTACACAATGTTGTTTTTTTTTTAATTTAAATTGTGTTATGTAATGGAGGAAAACTTTAAAATACAGAAAATTTATTATTATTATTTCATTCAGCACATCCTTTTAATTGACGGTCACTATTTAAAAACGAGTGACCAATGGTTATAGAGGAAGATGCCGTGGTATTTAGTATACCTCCAAAAGTCTCTTATAGCGGCACCTATATCATACCTGATGAACACATCCTGCTAGGTACACACCACAACGGCTTTAATCCCTACGAGTTCTCACCGACTTCTGGTGTCCTGCAAGACTCCGGTCTAGGTCTTCTCCTTTTTAATATTGTTATTAATGTTCTGTTGGGAATGATATCCCGACGAACTCGAATTCTAATTAAGGATTCAATGCCACACTGATATTGCAGTATTACAAATGAAACTTAACATCACCTCTGACTGTTGCTCTCATATTTTTATTTATTTATTTATTTATTTTATTTATTAACGGCCAAGCCTTTTTGAAAGATACAATATTTAACAAAAATAGATAATACAATATATAAGTAAATATAATAAAATATTAATCTAAATCTGAATTTTAAAAAGTGCCACGTGGTAAACTATAAACGCAGACACAATATTCTCCCAAGGACGTGTATGATCTTAGGCGAATACCTTTCTGACATCGACTCCCTCAAAGATCTAGGAATATTTTTTTGATACGAAACTAACGTTTAGCATCCTGATCCTCTGTATCCCGAAAATAAGGTTTCATACTGCGTAATGTACATGACTTTAGATAGATCGACGCTATCAAGTTACTATACTCTGCCTTCGTCACAAGAAAACTGGACTACTGCAGCTTATTTTGGTATCCCACATCTATTGGTCATTGTATCTTATCAAATTCGAATGGTTATGAAAATATTGTAAGCTGCATCAGATAAAAACTTTGGGCAGTATTTTGTAATTTGAAATCTAGTTAAGCGTACGTTTTTATTAATGGTCAGATTTGACAAAGAAATTGAAGAAATTAAAGTGTACAACATTGAGATATAATTTTAAATTAATTAAATATAAGTGGAAAAGAAACATCTCTGATGGGATTTGAACCAATGTCCCCCGGTTTATAGCCGAGTGCGTTATCAACTACAACACACCCATCAATTAAATTTACAGTTGAATTTGAAAATAAAAACAGCCTCAATTTTCTAGATCTAACTATCACTAAAACCAAAAATATACTAACTTTTGATATATTTCGCAAACCCACATACACCGACTCAGTAATTCCAAATACCTCCCGTCACCCCTATAATCAAAAAATTGCTGCATACAATTCATTTATTAACAGAGCAATCAAATTACCCCTTTTTTATGAATCGCACCTTAAAGAATTTTCAATAATAAAACAAATTGCTACAAACAATGGATACAATCCAGCCCTAATTGCAAAACAGGAACTGAAACAAATTCAAAACTTAATTTATGCAACAAATAAAATAAAACTAATTTCTATTCAATAATATATTTCGGAAATATTAGTAATCAAATTAAAAGAACCCTTGAAAAGTGTAACGTCATTACACTATATTGACGTTACACCCTTATTGACGTTAAATCCTTCACCAAAATATCTAGTATTATTCATAACCCAAAAACAATTATAAATAGAAACAAAAAGTCTGGAATTCATAAATTAACGTGCGAAACATGTAAAGGAGCATACATTGGTCAGTCTGGGCGAAATTTTGAAATTAGATTAAAATAGCATTTAAATTCATTACGCTTAAAGAATAACAAGTCCACTTTTGCAACTCACTTAATAGATAACAATCATACCTGCACCGAAAACAGCATGCTCTACGTAATCCATTTGTCGGAAAATGGATTTACTGGAAGTGCTGGAAATTCACAAATTGAAAGCTAATACGGAAATTCCCCTCATAAACGACATAATGTATACTCCCCTCTTTGATGCAGTATTATGAAAACAATGTACAAATAATTTTAGGTACTCTGATAATGACTAATTTGTAGTCGAAAGTATAGTCACTGTAAAAGTTAAAAATAAAAGTAGTAAAACAAAGTTAAGTGTTTTAATATTACTTGTAAACTTTTCTTCACGAAAGTGTACAAGTGTTTCTCATACTTAAGTCAACCTTCACACAACTCATAATTATATAATATAATTGGTTAAAGTTATGTTAATTTCGTAGCATTTTTTTAAATTATTATTTAAAAATCAAAACTTAACTATATTTTCGGATTTTTTTCCACATAAGCGAATTAAACGCGCGACCCTCAAACGAGACGCGGTGATTAAAGATTAAGCCCCCCGGAGACGCCGTGGAGAGCTGCATAAACGGCTTAATTCGAGTGTCGTCGGCGCCCGTCCTCCACGTGTAAATCCCGACGTTTACTTGTGTATACAACACGCAGAAGGAGAGAACAATAACAAAAAAAATCGCGCGCCCTTTAACAAAGGGCCGCCCCCGGTTTTATTCCCTTTTTACGGCGTTTCCGCCCGCCCTTTACGGGCCCCTTTCACGCCGCTTTTTATTGCCGGCCTCTCTTGTTTTCGACCCCCCCAGCTTCGCCCGCGCTTTAACATTTATTTACTTTCTCCGTTTTGCATTTTTATCATTTAATTCGAACATCTGGTTTTTATTGTGCGTGCGCATGGAAGACAAACAATGGGATTTATAGATGGAGATTATTCTTTTATTACCACTTTTTTTTTAGAATAGAGAGGAAAGTCAAAATTTTGTGTACTTTCTAGGATCACAATCAAAAAAAGCCATTGGAGTTTCAACAAATAAAAGCATCAACAATTCAAAATAGTAATTTATTTAGTTGTAGAGTTTTAGCGGACATCGAATGGTTTCACACTTCTTTTCGAAATCTTCTAACAGAAATTTTTCAAAAAAAAAAATGTTTCTAATAGTTCCTTCTAAAAATTTAATACTCACGGTCTCCATCCTGTATTTACTCCATCAAAACTGTATTTAATTTATAGATTAAATTTGGATTTTCATACAACACACAATCAAAATAAGGAGGAAAAATAAAAAAAAAAATATGTATTTAGTTGTTCTTTTGATATAATTTATTACAATTAGATTTAGATATAGATTAATATTTTATTATAAAACTTATATAAAAAAATATAATAACATATTTCATAGGCAATTATAATTTTATGTAGTTTATTATAATTATAATTTCATATGAAATAATAGCATTTTTCATAAGCAATTATAATAAACTATATCAAATTATATAAATGAGCAACAGAGTTCATATGGCATGAAGTAAGTCCCATAAATACACTTCCCTTGAGGATAATAAGAAAATAATTTTTGGAATATAATTTCTTTTTCTAATTTTATGATGAGCCATTTGAAACAGCAGTTCCACTTGGGATTTATGAAGATATATTTTTATCACAATTCTTTTTAAATATTATAAAATTATTATTATTTTAATAATTATATTTTAAATTTTGTGTATCCTGTTTTAAAATTTACAATAAAACTTTTTTTACATAACAAAAAGTATTTTTTAAAACAATCGTCAATAACAATTAATTAACTGAAACACAATTCATGAATCGCAACATTTCACATTGATTACGGATATTTCGAGGTGTTTACGAGGCTTCCCGTTTTAAATGAAGCCATCATTCACCTGGATTCAATGATATACAATCTGTCTGGAAAGTATGCGACAAAAACGGTTGATCCGTTGCCAGAAAGGTGTGTGCCCACGCGAACCAACAGTGTGAGTAATGCGAGTTTCTAAAAGCGCGCGCGCTCCAGAATTTATTCTCTTCCTAGGCCGGGATCCACACACACACACTGGCATAGATTAGGTGGCAAGGTTGCACCTGCAAACAACGATTTATCGCCGTGTTTGTTCGGCGGTCTCCCCTTCGAATCCGGTTTAATAGTTTAATCCCGCGTTCATTTGAATATATTGAAATTCGCCGCCCCCGCCCCGTCGGATTACCATCGATGAATATTCAGGTGATTCGGGAATATTTGCCGCGGTTGCAATAATAATGCAGGCGGATGTTTCGATTTGTTTAAAAGGGGGCGCGCGTCGTGTTTCCGAACAAGGGGATTCTCTTAACGCCAAATGTTTTTTTTTATTATTATTAAAAACGAAACAAAACAAAATTTTCCGATCAATCAAAATAAAATAGACATACTGAAGTTCCAACGTGAAATGGTTCGACCCCCGATATTATTAAAATTTACATTGAAAATTTCAATAACGTCATTTTGTTGTGATTGTGAAGTAACCCTTAATTATTTAACAGGCCCGTTATTTATGTCATTAAACTCCAGAAAGCACAATAATTCTGAATATTTGTTAATTTTTATCGAGTTGATGGATTTTTATGAAATAATAGAAAAACCTGAGCCCAGACCTGTCGATAGCCCAGACTAATGTATTTCGACCAGAGTTAAGTCTTTCTGCTCTCTTGTGAATGTATGAGGATATCAAAGAGAAAAAATCTATATTAGATTTTTAAACTTATTCTCATAGCTGTCTTAATTTTTATAAAAATCACAACAAAAAATATAATTTTCTACAAAAAAAAAAATTTAATGAAAAATGAATTTTTCATAATAAATTAAAGACGACGCAAAAAATATAATTTTCTACATAAAAAAATAATGAACCCTACGTCAGCTAGTTTATTATTATTTTTTATTTCACAATAAATCACTTATTATTTTTTATAATAAATTAAAGACGACGCAAAAAAATATAATTTTCTACAAAAAAAAAAAAAAATAAACCCTCCGTCAGTTAGTTTATTTATTTTTTTTTATTTTACAATAAAACACTTATTATTATAATGAAAAGATGATTTTTAATCAAACATCTGAAATTTTCAATCTATTAAAAAAGTGTATTCAATAAGAAAAATTAAAGACGACGCAAAAAATATAATTTTCTACAAAAAAAAAAAAAAAAAATAAAATAAAATAATGAACCCTACGTCAGCTAGTTTATTATTATTTTTTTTTATTTCACAATAAAACACTTATTATTTTTTATAATAAATTAAAGACGACGCAAAAAATATAATTTTCTACAAAAAAAATAATGAACCCTCCGTCAGTTAGTTTATTTATTTTTTTTTATTTCACAATAAAACACTTATTATTACAATGAAAAGATGATTTTTAATCAAACATATGAAATTTTCAATCTATTAAAAAAGTGTATTCAATAAGAAAAATTAAAGACGACGCAAAAAATATAATTTTCTACAAAAAAAAAAAAAATAATGAACCCTACCTCAGCTAGTTTATTATTATTTTTTTTTTATTTCACAATAAAACACTTATTGTTTTTTATAATAAATTAAAGACAACGTAAAAAATATAATTTTCTACAAAAAAAAAAAAAATAAAATAATGAACCCTACGTCAGCTAGTTTATTATAATTTTTTTATTTCACAATAAAACACTTATTATTTTTCATAATATATTAAAGACGGCGCAAGCGCCACCTTTTGCCTAATTTCAAGTGCACCGTCAATTATTTGGGTCCATTATTTTGTTTGTATAAAACTTGTTTATTTTATACTATTGCAGTTTCGACGAATTTAGCTTGTTATTATCAAACATGTATAAAGAAGTAGAAGCCTCCACAATACAGAATTTAACTTTTTTTTTCTTACAACTGGTTCTAGTAGAAATCATTTCTTGTATAAGTTATCTTAGTGGGATTAAGGGCGAAGTAAAATTTTGAAACAAGACTGCCATTCGCCCCCCTTGGCGCTTAATTAATTTTAATCAAGGTATTAATTAAATCTGACGATACACGGCGTAAAATTCGCGTGCACTCCGGGGCATCCTCAAGAAGCGATTCTCCCCATCCCTTCGAGTTGATTAAAATCATCCGGGATTTTGTAGCGAATTCGAAATGGGAAATACAAATTTGAGGTTTTTTTTGTAATATATGTAATTTTGTTGTAATATCTAATCATTGATTAAAAGCTTAAACTCCTTTGCAGTTTTTAATAATTTGAGCTTGAAAGATACTTTCGAATCTGTAGGATTTAATTTTATATAAGTTTTATTTTTTTTTTTTTTTCATTTTTGAATGGTACAAACTTTTATGATAGTCAGCTTATTAAGACAAAGTGAAATATCAAGACTTTGTCTTAATAAGCTGACTATCATAAAAGTTTGTACCATTCCAAAATTTATTTTTTTCTCAAAATGTTTCATAATGACAACATTTATTGTTTTAAATCTCCCGCACAAAACACTGATAATATACTTATGCGCGTATTAATAGTCGTGGATTGATTCAGAATTGAGAATTAATTCTTGGATTGCATCAAAATGTATAAAATAGTCGGCATAATTATAGGTGAGAATTATCACTTAGTGAAAATTTTGAAGTAATAACATTAAAGGATAAAATAAAATCTCTACCAGAGTCAAAACATGTGGAAAACACTTCCTCAGCGACAACGAGGAGATTTAAAATTCTCCAGTTTTAAAATCATTTTTCACCTGATTATATATAAGCCAGCCGGTTTCGGTTGATTTTACCGTTAAAAGCAAATCTTGTGAAATAAATAGAAAATAATAGTGATACAAAGTATTTTAATTTATGCTTTAAATTTTATTAAAATTATATTTTTTTTATTTTTGTTAGTTTTGCGAAAAATATCATTTTAGTGGAAAAAATCATTTAGCTGAACTTTAAATCTCCCTCACGAAACACTTACAATACATTTATGCGCGTATTCCAGTCCAGAGTCCAGAGTCTTTAAAAAGCTCGCAATCACTGGCAATCCTGAAACCTAAGTTTAGCCATTACAAAGTCCCTTTCAAGCTCACTATCGCTCGCAATCCTGATATCTACGCTTTACCATTCCAGTATCCTTATTATGCTCGCTATCGCTCGAAATCCTAACATAACCATTGGTAGTCCAAAGTCCTTAATAAGCTCGCAATCACTGGAAATCCTGAAACATAAGTTCAGCCATTACAAAGTTCCTATCAAGCTCGCTATCGCTCGAAATCCTAACATAATCATTGGTAGTCCAGAGTCCTTAATAAGCTCGCAATCATTGGAATCCTGAAACCTAAGTTCTGCCATTACAAAGTCCCTATCAAGCTCTCTATCGCTGGCAATCCTGTTATCTAAGCTTTACCATTCCAGTATCCTTATTATGCTCGCTATCGCTCAAAATCCTAACATAACCATTTGTAGTCCAAAGTCCTTAATAAGCTCGCTATCTCTCGCAAACCAGATACCTAAGCTTTGCCAGTATAGAGTCTTTATTAAGCTCCTTATCGTTCGAATTCCTGGCAACTAACCTTTTGCTAGTTCAGTGTTCTTATTAAGCTCGCTACCGTTCGCAATCCTGACACCTAAACCTTTGCCGGTACAGAATCCCCATTAAGCTCGTCATCTCTCAAAAACCTGATACGTTCTATGATTTCAAGCTAAGAAACTCGATTCCTGAAGGTATTTGTTGGTGAGTACGTGAAGTTTCTTGATTCCTGAGCTGAGTTCTAAATCTAACATCAACCCTTTTTAAGTTTAATTTCCTAATCAAGCTCGCCATCAATCGCAAACTTGACGCCTAGGCTTAAACAATTCAATTTCCTTACAGACCCGTTATCGCCCGCAAACCTAACACCTAAGCATTCCCAGTCCAGAGTCCTTATTGAGCTTATTATCGCTCGCAAATTTAATACCTAAGCATTGCCAGACCCGAGTGATTATTGAGCTCGCTATCGCTCGCAAACTTTGTCATTCGAGTGTCTTTATTAAATTCACAATCCTGATAAATAACTTTGACTAAAGCGAATAAATCCTTTTTTCTACAAATACACTTAATTTTGTTCCTCCTTATTTTTTGGGGAAGGGGGAGATTTGTATTAGAAGTAATTTTCGCGCGAAAAAAAGCTCTCGCAAACTGGTTTCTAAGCTCTGCCAGTTGTGGATCCTTATTAAGCTCGTTATCGCTACCAAACTTAAAACCTAAGTATTCGCAGTCCAGAGTTCTTATAGAGCTCTCTATCGCTCGAAAACTTTGCCATTACATTGTCTTTATTAAGTTCGCTATTGCTCGCAATCCTGACAGCTAAGCTTTGTCATTCCAGTGTTCTTAAGCTCGCTATTGCTCGCAATCTTGACAGCTAAGTTTTGCTATTCCAGTGCCTTTATTAAGCTCGCTATCTCTCGCAATCCTGACACCCAAGCTTTGACATTTCAGTGTTCTTATTAAGCTCGCTATTGCTTGCAATCCTGGCAGCTAAGTTTTGCCATTCCAGTGTTCTTACTAAGCTCGCAATCCTAACACCTTAGCTGTGTCAGTCCATATCGAGCTAGCTATCGCTCTCAATCCTGACACTTAAGTCTTGTTAGTACAAAGTCCTTATTAAGCTCGTTATCGCTCGAAAACTTGACACCTTTTATAGCTCGTTTCGCTCGCAAACTTGGCAACTAAACTCATCCTGTTCAGAATTAGTATAGGGCTTGTCTTGCTCAAAAAATTGTTAAATAAGCTCAGCTGGTGGAGAGCTTTCATAAAGCTCGCTATTGCGCACAATCACATTTCTACAATTTATAATAATATAATGAAAGACGATTTTTAATCAAACTTCTGAAATTTTTAATGTATTAAAAAAGTGTATTCAATAAGGAAAAATAATTCAAACAAAACGCTCGACCACAACAACAACAAAAAAAAAATCAATCAAATTCCCCGGTTATTACAATTAATAAAATCTCATCGACTCCTGACTGACAGATGTTTGGGCCTAAATTTTTGAGTGCGTGCGTGTTGCGGAGGAACAATGATCGAAACGCTGGAGCGGCCGGGGGATTTCGGCGGTGGCAATTCAAAGTTAATTTGCGCGGAATATCCGGGCAAAGCCGCAAATTGAAATAAATCGTGAATTATAAGCGGGGAGAGAGATAGAGAGAGAGAGAGCGTCGAAATCGCTTTTAAATTAACGGCCCTTCGAGTGGATGAAATGACGCGCATTGTCCGCGCTCCGGCCCGCAATTAAAATTTCGCCGTCTCTTCAAATTGCCCTTGATGGGAAAAATCCGGACGGACGATTGATTTTCATCAATTTTTATCAAGGGTAATTTAAAGCAAAAATGAAATGAAATAAAAAAAAAACGAGAATGATAATTGAGATGTAGTCGATTGTACTTCGATTGAGTTGTTAGAGCTTTTTAAATATGACAGTAAAAATAAGTAACTAAATAACATTTTTATTTATATACAGAGTTACAATATTTACCACTTAACATATATTTACAATGATTAACTAAATTTTGTGTATTTCGACCGAAATTCTTTCCGTCTCAATAAAAATATTAAGTATTAATATCGCTGAAATGCTGGTTCTCCAGGATGAATTCTTCATTGTAATAAATTGTCATTTCATTTATATTGTTCTTCTAGTGCCCAATTTTATAATCCAGAAAAAAGGCGTAAGTAAGTAATTTTTTAAATTATACAATACGTTTATAAATATGATGGTAATGTTTTACATAGTAGTTTAATTTAATTTTGTATTTTTGTATACTTACTTTCTTTGCGCTTTGCATTTTAACACCGCGCGCAATTTCTGCCTTAGACTTACTGATGCTATATCTAATGGGTGAATTAGGTCTTTATGGCTTTAATGTCTACAGAAGCGATCTCAATATCGTTGTCTCTGCTCTAGTAAGTCACGCGGAGGCGGTGTCCTTATTGCCATTTCTAATGAAATACCAAGGTATAGCTGTTTCCATGAAGAATTATTTGTAAACGTAACCATTGGTTCAGAATTGTTCTTACTAGGCGCAGTTTATATTCCCCCAAACTTTAACTTTATCGTGTATCAAAAACATTGTGAGTCACTTGAAGTCATATCAGGTCCCAACAAAATTGTAATGTTCGGTGATATAATTTGCCTCAAGCCTCCTGGTGTAATGATATATATGGAGTGAAAGCCATTTCTAACTGTCCTAAAATCAACGTTATTGCTGACACTTTTGGTTTTCTAAATTATCACCAGTTAATTAATGTATTAAATAATAAAAATAAAATAAAATAAATTTTTATTAACGGATAAACCATTTTACAAAAAAATAAACTTTTTTGCAAAGTAAAAATACAAAATAATAAAGAGAAACAAAAAAACTACAAATAAAAGTTAATTCGAGGCAAATGTTTAAACACATATTATTAATCGATTATGCATTAGTGACAGCAACGTTTAACAATTCTAATACACTCGGGCAAAGTATTGTAAAAAATGTCAAAATCAGGATACACTAACAAAGAATTTGCTGTACGCATAAGTCGTGTAATTGGAGTGTAAAATCCGTATTGTGGAACGGTATGCGAAAAAGGGGCGGGTTTCGACTTAAATGGCCAACATTTTTAACAGATAAACATACACGGGAAAGAAGAACCGGACATTGAATAACACAATTTAATAGTTTGTGAAATATTGACATGTCAGCAAAGTATCGCCTGCAACATAGTTTATCAATATTAAACTCCGCGCTAAGATTTACATTAACAACTCCTAACTTAATTGATAGGTATTAATTAAACTTACTTTAAACATTTTCAATTCTTTTTATATAAATAGTTTGATACGGACTCCATACACACGAAGCGTATTCAAGATGCGAGCGAACGTATGCGAAATATACAATTTTAAATGACAAAGCTGACAGATCCCTAGACATAGGTTTAATATAACTTAGCATTTTAGCCGCGCGATTACATACATAATTAATATGATGTTCAAAACTGAAATTGGGGGTAAACCAAACACCAAGAAATTTCATTATATTCACTTTTAGCCATTAATATTATAATTGTAGTTGCAATTATTATTTCTTACGCGAAAACGTTATATATTTACATTTATCAGTATTAAAACTAAGGCCGTTTGTAAAGCACCAGTCAGCTACGGAGGAAAGATCATTTTGAAGTAGAAGACAATCATCAATACAGCGTATTTCTCTAAACAACTTTAGATCGTCGGCAAACAGAAAAAAATGTGAGTTTTTAATTGACAACGCGATGCAGTTAATTAAATAAGGAATAATAAGGGACCACAGTGTGATCCCTGAGGTACCCCAGAAGGAACACGGTAGGTGTCAGATATATGGTTCTTAATTTTCACGCATTGTGAACGACCTTCTAAAAAGCTCCGAAACCACGAGACGATGGATTGGTTGAATCTCAATGCAATTAATTTTGATATTAAAATATCATGTGATGTTAATCAAAGGCTTTAGAAATGTCCAACTGAACACCTATTTTCCATCGAGTTGGTAATAAGATCTTGAAAGCATAATAAATTGGAAGTGGTAGATCTACCTACACGAAAATCATGCTGTTCATCAATTATTACCTAAATAATAATTGCGTTGTGTTGGATTTGATATTTATTTCAATCGATTTCAGCAATAGCGTATTGTAGCTTGCGATGCCTACCACCCTGCAATTGATTGTTCCTTTTTCGTTCATTCTCTTCCTAAAACTGGCCATTTTACTACTTGAACTTGCTTGCCCTTCAATCTTTCTTCCCTTGCTATATTTTTTATTTTGCCCTGAATTTCTCTTTCATCTTTTGCTAAATCGTCGTCCACATAAAGAGTCGTTTTATATCCTTTAAGCTGACCTTTATCATCATTTTTTTTTCTTTTCCTCAAAATTATTTCATTTAACTAAAATTAGGCGTTTTTTTCTCATATCATTAAAACCCAGTCAACTGCTTCTTCATACTAAAATGCTACGTTAAGTTTCGACGCCAATCTCTTTACATCCTCTTTCACGAAATCATCTTCTTCAAGCCCATTAATAATATTTTTTTTTTCTATTCCCCATTTCCCACATCATGCCTGCTTTCTCTGGTTTATCAATTCTTTCTAATAGCACCGCCTTCTCTGTGTTCTTCATTACCTTGCCCCAGTTTTTTTAGCTTTTTCTTGTAACCACCGGGCGTGCTCCCCTTTAAATATGAAGCCCAGACAGAAAGATCATGTTGACTATGACTTCAAACGAGTGAATTATAATGTAATTAATAGTGCGCTATTGAATACCAGATGGGATGATTTTCTTGTCAATCGTGATATTAATGTAGCATGTAACCTTTTCTGGAGTAATATTTTCAATATTATTAACTGCTTTGTTCCTACCAAGACCAACAACTTATCCTGGCCATTTAGGGGAGGAGTGTAAGGGCATGTTGGAGGAATGGACGAGTGGAAAGAAGAGAATAGAGGATTGGATGAGAGAGGATGGGGCAGGCGTGAAGATTGTGAGGAGGATAGGGTGGGAAAAGCAGAAAATAAAATAAATTTAATTTAAATAAGTGTAGTAATGTGATGTAGTTTTTTTTTGGGAATGCCAATAAAGGTTTTTTTTCCTGGCCTTCTAATGTTCCTAGGTGGTACACTAGATAACTGAAAAATCTAGTGATTGAAAAGAAAATACTTCAAATGGTATATATTAATTCTCAATCTAACTCCAATTATAACCGCTTTAGTAGCGCCAGAGAACGCTGCAAACTAACGGCCCAACAATGTTATTTAAAACATATCACCAACATAGAGTCCTCAATCAATCGTAATCCTAAGGTCTTTTGGAGTTATGTAAACAACAAAAAGACCACCAACCATGTTCCTTCTACTTTCTTAGAACGTGACTTTATTGTTACTGGCATCGACAATATAGTAAATCTATTCGCGGATTTTTTTGCATCTGTTTATTTATCGCCTACTATGTCTACCATAGAAACCCAGTGTGACACCATAAGCATGACACATATTAATGAATCCAGTCCACCGCAACTTTCTATAACGCACATTTTTTGAATTGACTTCTTTGAAAGATAGTTATGCAGTTGGCCCCGATGGCTTGTATGTTGGATTTATTAAGAAATGTGCTTTTAGTCTTTTATTAAATGTAGGAATATTTCCCGATAGCTGGAAAACAGCATTCATTATCCTCATCTTCAAATCGGATGACCGTAACCGTGTTGCCAACTATAGACCGATTTCACTTCAAGCCACTGTCCCGAAAATCTTCGAGAAATTACTAACTGCACATCTAGCTGATAGGCTTCAGCCTTTGAATTGCACAAATCAGCACGGTTAATCAACATCTAGCAATCTATTACTTTACAACACCTACATTGTACAAGCATTCGAAGAACAAACGTTTGTTTACTTCAATTCCGGCCATTGAAGCTAAGTCTATTTTAGACAGCAACATTAATAACACTGACCACCCTCAAGATTCAAAACACCAATTGAAATCATTAATTAATATTTGTATTGACCAAAGTTATTTCGAATTCAATAGCATCATTTATACGCAGATCGATGGACTGCCAACGGGTTCTCCTTTGTCGCCACTTTTATCGGAAATTTTCCTATCAGAATTCGAAAAAAAATTGTTCAATAAATAGGAAACAAAGTTAGTATATTTTTGGGCTAGATATGTAGATGATGTTTTTCTTGCATTTGGACGGGTACTAAAAGACAACTCGACATATTTGCTAATTTCTTAAATTCAATTAATCCTAAAATACAGTTTACAGTAGAATTGGAAAGTAACAACTGTTTAAACTTTTTAGATCTTACAATATCAAAATCAACAAATGAAGAATTAGTTTACAAAATTTATAGAAAAAAATATTCAATTATACCAGCAACATCAAACACAACAAACAAAATTAAATTCAGTACTTTCCATTCCTTAATACATAGATTACTAAATATTCCATTAACTCCTGATAATTACAAAATTGAAATAAATACTATAAAAAACTATAGCAAGTAATAACGGTTACTTAGAAGAAGTAATAGAAAATTTATTAAAAAAGAAAAAAACATAATGAATTATTAAAATATTTTTTGTAACCATTGAAAAGCCAAAGCTACCTGACATAAGATAGATTATGTGGCAGACCTCTCATTAAAAATAAAAAAAAACAATTTTGGAAACCAATTTGATATCATACTGACAAACCCCATCAATTTAAGAACTCTGTTAGTCAACAATAAATTCAAAACTAATAAAATTGAAAAATCGGGTATTTACGAATTAAGGTGTGGCGACTGTGATGCATTGTATATAGGGCAAACAGGTCGATCTTTTAAAATTCGTCTAGAAGAACACAAGAAAGATGTGCTAAATAATAAACAATCGACGGGTATGTCCAAACACTGTATCACAGCCGGTCACTTTTTTAACAATAACGATTTCAAAATTTTATATACAGGCAATAAGGGTCGTTTACTTAATCTTAGAGAAGGTTTGGAAATACACAAAGCAATAAAAGTGGGAAAGCATGTAGTTAATGACAACGACGAACTTTGGTTTTCCCCGATATTAAACACCCTTACTACCTGATGTATATATATTTTGTAAAAAATGTAATTTCTGTACATTCCTTGATAATGGCTTGAAGCCGAAACTAGTCGGAATAAATCAAATATTTAGTGAAGCAAACCAAGTGATTTTTATTTAAATTATTATTCATATATATATACATTTGAAGAACGTTGACAGGTTGATTCCATATACACCGATTTTTTCGAAGGCATTTGATACAGTCGATCACTCAGTCTTGAGTCTAAAAATTAAAAAAATGGTATTAACGGGCTCTTGCTGCGTTGACTTCAGTCATTTTTAGATGAACGCAGTCAATTCGTTCGAATTGGGCTTACAATTTCCCGGCCAATTCCCGCGATGTCTGGGGTTCCTCAAGGGCCCCACATAGGTCCGCTGCTCTTTAATATTTTCATTAATTACGTAGACGACAGCTTTCATCATGCTGAATGTCTTCTATTTGCCGACGATATGAAAATGTTTATGAAAATCCACTCGCCTAAAGGTGCATTGCTTCTATGAAATTTTTGTCGTGGTGTAATTCAAACAACCTAACATTAAACGTAAAAAAATGCAATGTTATGACTTTTTCCAGATGTTTATAGTAGACAATCAGTACACCCTGATAGGGGAACCCTTAAATCGTATTTTCATTGTAAAAGCTCTTGGAGTTACGTTGACTTCTGACTTAAGTTTCAGTTGTAGCAATATTATTTCCAAAGCATATCAACTGCTTGGCTTCATTAAACGTAACTCCACGGAGTTCCTTAACGTCGGTACATTAATTCGATTATATAATGCGCTAGTACGTCCTCATTTATAGTACTGTTCGTGTTTGTGGTCCTCCTACAGTCTAACCGATACGGAGCGAATCGAAAACATACAGCAAAAATTTGCTAAATTTCTTTTATTCAAATTAAAATTATCCTATACGCGCTGTGAACTATTACGCAATCTAAATATTACTAGTCTTGAGACTAGGCGCAAACATGCTGATGAAAAAAAAAGTTTGATGGATCCATTGACTGTCCCGATATTTCTCGGATTACAAGTTCCTTCTTGCCCCTTGAGGAACGTAACTACTTTTTATGTACCGTTCCACAAGACAGACTACGCACGTTATTCGGCTATGACTTGAATGTTGAGAAACTCGAACGAACTCATTAGTATGACTAATTTCGATGTTTTTAATGATGCTACAAACCGCTTGCGGTGAGCTTTCAAACGATTGAGTAAGTTACGTGAAGATGATAATAACTTAACACTTAGAACCATTTCTTCAGTACTTTATTTGTTACCAGATGTACATTTCGGACACATATGACCATTATCAATGGTTGATACTAATTAACAAAAATACATTTAACTTTTATATATCCACAGTGATATTTATTTTAAGTTGCTTATTTATATTTAGTTATTTATTTATTAGTCTTTCAAGCTTCGTATTTTATATTTTGTTTTTTATATATTAGTTTTAAGTATTAATATGTTAATTTATTGTTTTTAATGGCCACCGATAATAAAGGATTATTATTATTATTTATTAACTTTGTAATTACTTGTCGAATATGTTTTTATTTGTTGAATACAAAGATTTTAAATCTATTGCTGCTTCAGGTGCCCCACAGGGCTCCCATCTTGGACCGGAATTGATCAATTGTTTTATAAACGATATTGCTGATGTAGTTAAACATAACAGTGTACGTATAAATTAAGATTTTTCTTCTTCTTATTATTATTATTATTTTCGTTATCATTACTCTTGTATAAATAAACATAAAATTAAGCTATTTCCACTTCGGGGGAAAAAAAATTACGCAAGGTAATAAACGTGGCGAATCCGGGTATCGGCCGTTGAAATTGCAGTGTCAGATCAAAGGTGGCGCGTATGAGTGATTTTCTCGTTGGCGCGCGCGTTTGTGAATTTATTATTTATTCAGTGAAAAACCGCACGCTTTGAGGTGGCGTTATTAATGGACGCCGTAAAACGCGCCGCACGGGCTTTCGATTATTGCCCCCGGATGTGTTTCGTGAAAACGCACCGAAAAGGGGAGAGCGTCGGCTCCGTGTGATTTGC
Source organism: Philonthus spinipes (assembly GCA_963082785.1). Taxonomy (NCBI): domain Eukaryota; kingdom Metazoa; phylum Arthropoda; class Insecta; order Coleoptera; family Staphylinidae; genus Philonthus; species Philonthus spinipes. Next base: position 13,853,975 of record OY720311.1, read on the forward strand.
GACTTAATTATATTCCGCTGCACCCACTGGCGGGCTTTAATGGATTTTCGAATGGGACTTCCTACGCACCGAAAGATTGATGGCGATGCGAAAAAATGAAACATTCTTATTAACGAATGTTTTTTATATATATATATATATATATATATATATAAATCTTTATTGGCAGATTATTTTTAACAAAGTTTTTTTTATTTTTTTGGAAATTTATCTCCGGATTACCGGAAAGCAAAACGCATAACGAAGTAAAAGCCTTAAGGATCGACAAATATTACACGATATTTCAAACATTCTTATTGTCCACACTTGATTAGTTTTATTAGAATAGAAGTTTTGTGTTTTTTTTTTTTGTTCTATTAGAATAACAGCTTTTTTTTAGTTTCTGATTTAAGATTCATAAACTCACTTGAAAATAACTGTATATTTTCGAGTTTACGTGAACTGATTGATCACAAAATAGAAAGACTGTTATTCCTCACTTCACTTCACTTTAATAAAAAGTAAAGAATAACAGTCTTTCTATTTTGTGTCACTTGAAAATATAGCACAAAGACATTTTTTTAAGGATGGGAGATGAAAGGATAAAGGGTTGAGGATATGGCCATGGCTACTAGGCCCTTTCGAGCAATTTAATATTAATTTTAAGACGTTACAATACACCCATGGACCCGAATGAAATTTATCTCATGCCTCATGAGCAAGGTCTTTGCTCACTCGGTTATGTCAACCCCTAATAAAACAATTTAAATCCAATCCAACAGCAGCCAAATTGGATTATTTATAAGTCACAACATCCTCTATTAGAAGAGAAACAAACAAGATATTTATGCATTTTTTTATCTTCTTATATATATATATATATATATATATATATATTCGCATATGCTATACTGCATTTATTCTTCTAATGTGTGTGTTTGGGCATGTAAGTAAGGGAAAGAAAAAAGCCAGCGTATTGTAACGAAAGTGAAAGAAGAAACTGGAAAGATCACTCTGGAATGTTCCACAGAGCGCGCGACGGTAAACGCGGCGTCATCGAAAGTTCCCGAAAGTTCGAGAAACAAGCACGCGACGCAATTTCGTCCAAGCGCGGTTACCTAAGGGAAACCCCCCGGCGAGAAACGACACTTGTATTGTGGTCTTCCGCAAAATAAACATCTGTCCTCTCAATAATATTTGGAAATATTGTATTACTCGAGCAGTTTTGTGACTTTAAATTTTCATATTTCTTTTCATAGAAAAACTGTTTGTTGAGAATTGAGTTATAAAACTTGTATTTCATTTTATAATAGCCTTTTTAAATACTGAAAGAAAGCGTTTACAAAAATAAATAATTACAATTTTTACAACATGCTAATAAATTCAATTTACGGGAGATTTATTGTTAATTAAATTTTGTTGAAGGTTTGTCAAATAAAATAACCAATTGTATAAAAAAACAAAAAAATTGGCATAACTTGTACTAATAACTTTAATTTAAGTATAAAAACGTACTTAAATTAAAGTCATTTAAGTATAAAAAACGTACTTAAATTAAAGTTATTAGTACAAGTTATGCCAATTTTTTTGTGTTTTTTTTTATACAATTGGTTATTTTAGTAGACAAACCTTCAACCAACAAAATTTAGTTTCATCCAAGTGTTCTTATCTTCTTCTTGGCTGGTGTGAAAGTATGAAGCTTTACTTTTTGTGTTTATATAATAATTTGTCAATGAGTTCTGTATTATAACCGCTGTTGAGTGATATAGTTTTTATTATTTATATAATTTATCTTTTTGAAAATCGTCTTTGTTCAAAGGAACAAAGGAATACAGATTAACCTATTTATGTAAGAGTTAAATAGGTTAATCTGTATTCCTTTGAACAAAGATTTTCAAAAAGAAAAATCATATAAACAATAAAAACTATAGCACTCAACAACGGTTATAATACAGAACTCATTGACAAATTATTGTAATTATTTAAATAAAAATACTTGTCCTTTCTCCTACTTATTTTTTATTTTACTAGATATATTACGGAAACTATGTTTCCATCTTCAGTAGTTTCTGAAATATATCTAGTAAAATAAAAAATAAGTAGGAGAAAGGACAAGTATTTGTATTTAAATAATTAAAGTCTCCACGACCAACAACCAACATAAAGAAGATTAAATTATTGTAAGTTTAATTTTTGTAGGGTGATTTGTCCAGTTCGAAATTATTGTGTCTGTGAATGTATTTTTTCTCAATATTTTATAATTATGTGAATTATTGTTTTTTTTTTCTATTGTCAGATCAAGGAAATTTAAATTATTGTTGCTTTCAATTTCAGAGGTGATTTTATTTTGTCATTTATTGAATTTAAAAACTTTTCAACAAAATTTTATTGTCTAATGGTTCCAGTCCAAATACAAAAGACATCATCTACATACCGACTATAAAACGAAATATATTTACTATATGTGTTATTGTTACTTTTAAATATGTCTTCTTCAAAATCTGACATGAATATTTCAGCTAGAAGAGGCAACAGTGGTGATCACATGGATAATGTATCTACTTGGGTATAATTTTTGTTATTAAATTTCTAGTAATTTTAACACATCTGATTTTTTTTGCTACAGTCATTATTTGAGCTATTTACAAGCTTACTTAATATTTCTTTTAATTGTTTAATAGGAATTGAAGTGAATAAGATCTTAACATCAAAGGAAATTAATTTAGAGGTATTTTTAACGGTTTTAATTTATTAACTAAATCTATTGAATTTTTTATTGCATATTTTCAAGAGAAATTGACAAAATTAAGCAATGTTTTTTTTTTTAATTACACAATTTGTATGCTGGTGTATAAATATAAGACAGACCAGAGGATACCCTCTTTATGTAATTTAGGTAACCCATATAAGGCTTGTGCTTTATAGTTCATTATTGCTAATTTATTACTGATATTACTTAATAAATTTGAGCAAGTTTTAATGTTCTTAATTTCACTTTATATCGATTAGAAGGATCCCTATTAATAATTTGGAAATCTGCAAAAGATTTTCTCTTTTATTTCTATAGTTTTTCTTTGTCAAGATTGCAGATGATTTAGCAATTATGAAGTTGTTGTTTTTTATTTTATTTTGAATACTTTTAATTAACCCCGACACCAATTGGTAAAAGGGGACATCGATTATATATATATATATATATATATATATATATATATATAGAGAGAGAGAGAGAGAGAGAGCTTTTTTATCAGTATACATATCCCTTATGTATACCTGCGAAATACGCGAGCCAAATGCATTAATGTATGTGTGTTTAGTTGTCTATGAGTCGCAACTGAACACATATATGCCAAATAGTCAACTAAACATACACACATTAATCGGTTCAATGCATTGTCAAATGCGTTTTTTGCAGGTATACAGTTCGTCTAATGTATACTGATAAAAAAAACCTCTCTGTATATATATATATATATATATACTTTTAATTATTTTTAGTTCTGATTTATTTCTAAATTTGTTATAATATAATAGTTATATTTTCGGAATTTACAGTAACATTAGTCGTAATATCTGAATATAATTATTGTTGTTATTATTGTTTTATGGAATATAACTAATTCTTATTTAAAATTGTAATTGTTAATTATTTTCAAGTTCTTTTTATTTAATTTAATAAATGTGTTAAGTGTACTTTAAATAAATAAATAGGCATTGTTTTATTTATTTCCGAATCTGATTAAATCCAATTTCGTAACAATAGGATAGTTCTGTTCTATTCCCGTAGCGCAATATGACTTGATTATGTCAGTTATTTTCGTTTATTACACTTTAATTGTGATGCTATTTATAAACATTGAATTTATTTCCTCGCAGCAAAATATTGTCATTAACAATTAAAAACCACGTCCAATTCAAACCCATCCGAACACAAAATACATCCACGATAAAACTCAGCAATTTTTTTTTATATATATTGTTCCGGTCGAACGGAACTATCGAGCGCAAAAACGAAGAGAGCGCACGGCGGAGGGTTGAAAAATAAGAGAATTGCGAGTGTGTTAGTGCGGCGAGCCGTAATAACGACAAGACGGGAACCGGGGGGGAAAAGGGAGGGAAGAAAACGGTGGGACATTTCAGGACCGAGTAATTTCCAACGGAATGTTTCAGTTCCTAATGCGACACGACACGCGGAAGAATGTCCGACGTGGAACACGGTTAAGAGGACGCAATTGATGGCGCTTCGACGCCCACACGACGACCGACCCTCGTCCGGACCGAAAACGGGGATGTTATTTATTTCCACGGGGAGGACGTCACTTTACACGTACACTAATCACGCACACATAGAAAAGGGATAATTTATCATAAGCATTATTTTCTATGATATTAATACATGAAATAATAATATCCAATTAATTTTCAATATATATATATATATATATATATATATATATACCAGGTATGCAACCGTAAAACGGGTGTTTTTTATTTAGCAAACTAAAAATACAATAATTAACGTAGAAAAGTATAGCAATATTTTATTCGAAATAATTGCCCTCGTTAGCTGTATATCTTTCCCATCTTTGGGGAAGATTGTGAATTCCACCCCAACAGAATTCATTTCCCTTTGGATAAGAACCACCCATCGAGCCATTTTTTTAACATCTTCATAAGAAATGAAGTGCTGCTCAGTAAGCGCGTGTCCCATCGACGCAAATAAATGGCAGTCGGAAGGGGCCAGATTTGGAGGGCGGGTGTTGTAGCAACTCCCAGCCATGTGATTCAACGTATCCTGGACCAATCTTGCAGTGAGCGAAGGTGCGTTGTCATGCTGGAAAATGATATCCTCATGCCGATCCGCGTATTCCGGTCTTTTTTTCCACAGTTCACGATTCAATTCGATGATTTGTTGTTGGTAGCGTTGATTGTTTTACCAGGTTTCAATAATTCGTAATAAACTACTCCCTTCTAGTCCCACCAAACACACAGCATTGACTTTTTCCCGAATCGATATGGCCTACCAGACGATGTTGAGGGTTCGCCGGGACTCACTCACGATTTTTTACGCTTAGGGTTTTCAAAGAAGATCCATTTTTCATCGCCAGTGACGATTCGATGCAAAAATGATTTTTTCTTGTGCTGATCAAGCAAGATTTCGCTGATCTGGCGTCGTTCCATCTGTTGGTCATTCAATTGATGTGGCACCCACTTCCCGATCTTTTGGATATTTCCTATGGCATGAAGGCGTTTCGAAATTGCTTGGTGGCTAACATTCAACTGCGCAGCAAGTTGTTTCTACGATTGGGTGTCGTCTTTGTCCAATAAACCTTGCAGTTCGGTGTCCTCAAAAAGTTTTTTCTCGATTTTCGCGCTTCTTGTCGGTAACGTTAAAAATTCCGTCTTTGAATTGCCGAAACCACGCTCTGCACCGAGTTTCACTAAGAGTATTGTCACCATAGGCCACTACAAGAGTTTTATGCGCTTCGGCGGCAGAATTCTTCCAATTGACGAGGAATAACAGCGCTCCCCGCACATTCTCTTTATATGGTACAACATTAGACATGTTTATAGAGATCGAAGGACATGTTATTGTTCGAAACTGCTGACTTTGTCTTTTGTTTACTAATAACAAGGATCAAAGCAATGAACAAAAATGGTGGGCAAAGTTGGCTGACTTCTTATGCATGCGTACTGCCATCTATTAGAAAACGGTCGTTTTAAGGTTGCACATCTAGTATATATATATATATATATTATATATACCAGGTGGTCATTGACTTAATTATATATATATATATATATAAAGGAATTAAAATAATGTAAAAGAATTATATAAAATATGAATACTTAAATCAATCAGTTTTAACTTAAATACTCAAATCGAGAAACGAATTTCTTATTGTTGCTTAAGGAAGCATTATACATTACACAATTACTAGCTTCCTTGAGGAATGTCCTTTTTCTAAATGGTAACTGGTAAATGTGTTTGTTGCTTAAGAAGTTCGGTTCTCAGTTTGAGTATTTGTTTCAACTTACAACGCATCAATTTAGTTACTCACATTTTCTATAATTCTTTCACAGTATTTTTTGGTTTTCTATATTTTTACATTTTTTGTCCTGTTTCTTTAATCATGTTATTTTTCACAACTGCTCAGTTTTGTTGCTTTTGTTGAAGAATGCAATTAACATGTTTTATTACCTGCTTATTTCATGAAGCTTTAAGGTTTATTGCCACAGAGACATCTGAAATCTGTAAAGGTTTAGCCTACGAGCATGCCTGAATTTAATTCTGTCTACATGGACCACGTGAGTTGAATTATTATTAATCACATTTTGTCCGAAATGTATATTTGATAATTCAAATACTAGTTGGGTCAAAAGAAATGGCCCTATTGGAAGATGCTCTTATTTTTTCAAATGACCGTCAATGTCAAATGTGTTTTGACTAGACAGATGTAGAATATAAATGAGCAAGTACAAATTCTTGGAGAGTGTACCGCTCCATGGCTTGAGCGATACACTACCCAAGAGCCACAATGGATATTGCGAAGGCGGCGTTCCCGGGTCGCCTCATCTCTCGTTTTGGCGATTTGCACTGGCCCGCAAGATCGCCTGATTTAACCGTTCCAGACTTTTTTTTTGTGGGTTTTTTTGAAGTCCGCGTTTACGCGAACAAGCTCAAGGACAACATTCGACACGAGTGCCACAATTTGTCGCTAGAAGTTCTCGCCGAAGTGATGAAAAATGCTATAAAACGAGCCCATATGGCAATCAATTGTAACGGCGCTCATTTGGCCGATATCGACTTGAACAAAAATTCTAAAGGTTCAAATAAACATAATCAAAAAACAGAATCGAAGTTTTACATAATAAATTAAAAACGACGCAAGCGCCACCCTTTGCCTAATTTCAAATTATCCATACGCTAGATGAATGGTGACTGAACGTTTCATTAAACGAAGTTTTACATTTAGAAAAAAAAGAGAGCCAAACAACATTGATTACTTCTTTTGGCCCACCTTGTAAAAGCGTGAATAAAGGTTAATAGTGGTTTATTCGTCGAAAAGAATATTAAGATTCATGGAATACAAAACTGGCTGAGGATTTCTTGGTTGAATGGAATGGATGCAAAGTTTCGTGAAAGGTGACTAATAAGGTATTCAATAAGTACTATACGGGTTATGTTATAAAGATGAGCATTTGATGGATTATGTAGGGAGTTTAGGGGTGTGTTATTTAGGTTAGCACTGTTAAAGCTGATCGCTCAGCGACTTGAAGGTTCTTCAAAACCGAAAGGTAAGGATTATGAAATAGGATGGGGAATTTTCAAGCAAAGATGACTTTATAAATATGTATGCATCAACAAAATCTTAAATATTAAAATAGTATTCATTAACATGGTTGTTAAGCCTTGCGTTTTGTAGGTAAGACATCTAAATTGTTTTGCTATACATCGATTTTTTGTTATAAGGATCTGAGAATCAGGTTTAAATGTACATTTAGGAACTAGGGATTTGCCAGGGTATTTGCATGATGGTAAAGGAATTATTTGTTGGTGGTTAATGTTAATGTGGAAAGGGAATTTTGTAGAACTTTGCAAAGGAATAAGTAGTTGAGATTAATCCTAAATTATTGTATATTCTTTTTTCTTTTTGCGAACCAAAGTGCAATTCTGTCGATCAAACCTTGAGTTCTAAGGACTTTATGGATAGTAGGAGCGTGGGAAATTAGGGCTGTGCCGTCAGCATTCAGTAGGGGATACAATAATCAGAATTTTTATTATGTATGTCATATACGAAAATATTATATAGAAATGGGGATAATGGGGGCAGAAAGACCTCTGGTCGATAGCCAATGACAGACTACTAACCCAGCAATATGAATTGTACATATACATATTTGTAATGAATTGTAATCCTGCTGTCTGAATAAAGATGTTTGTATATGGGGATAATTGAGATCCTTGAGGAAGGGTTTCATAAGGGATAAATGTATAATAATAATAATAATAATTCTTTATTGCCCAACAGGAAATATACATCCCAATTACAAGATAATATACATAAATCCATAGCCGTGTGTACCGTGGGAGCTGCGTAATTTTACTTGTAGGATTCTATTGGTTGAATGGTTATTAAAGGGTGATAAGGGCATTTAAATAGCAAACCTCGATGCCATACTGAATCGTATAATTTTTCAATGTCTAAGAATAGAATAGCAGTCTTGCGGCTTTCGAGGTGTGCTGTTTCCGTTACAGTTCTTATTATTTTACATAGTAGATCAAAAAATACCTTGTACGATTGGAATTGACTGAGAGAGGAGAGAGTTTGGCGTATTCTTACTTGACAGGATCTGTAACAAAAAAAGTCATGTATAAGAATAAGTAAGTGACGCGCAATATGTAACAAGAAGCTTGAATTTTTATTTTTTATTAATATTACTCTTGAATAATAATCATTATTAAATAAAACGTAATAATTCAAAAGTACCATTTTTAAAATGGTTACTAAATATACTATTGATTATCCTAATTTACTTACTAAAATATATTTTCATGTACCTCGATTTGATTCAAGAAACAACAGTTTATTTTGTATAACTAATAGTAATTCCGTTTCTCACTACAATTGACCCATTAAATCCATGTTTAGAATTTACAATAATTTGCATCCTTTCATAGATATTTTTATGACTCTCGTTCCACCATATTAAAAAATATTTTGCCTCTAATTTAGTTTTTGTTATGATTTGTAACAATTTTTATAATTTTGTAATAATGTTTGTTATTTTAGTATGAATTATGGTTAATAATATATTAATAATTTTGTATTGAATTTTTTGTATTTTATTTTGTAGATGTTTTACGCATATGCTTATTTTTGTTTCTTTATATTACATTCTTTGTAATTGGATGTATTGTCTGTTGGGAATAAATAAATAAATTGAATCAACAAAAAGCTTATTCATGATAATCTCAGTTTTTAATAAGATTGCATTTTTATAACTCGCAGAAAACAATCCGGCATAAAGCGTTTTAATTTACTTGAAAAATAAAAACAAAACAAAGAGGCAAACTTTGAAAAGTGCCGGCGCGTTTCATTCTCTGATTGCCATTAATAAAAAGCGGCAATAAAAGCGCATTACACCGCTGTTTTATATTTCAGTTTGTTTTACGATCGCCGTCCGTTTACTGTGGCTTTAAATTACCGGAAAATCGATGCGATTATTATTTATGCATTAATAGGGAAAAGGTGTTTGCGGCAATTCCGAATGCGCGCTGGCTTAAGTTGGTGCGCGCGAGCAACAAGCGGCGGTAAATTAGTTCTGAGGGGGGTTTACGGGAATGCGCCGTCTTATTTAAACCCTCGCCGTAATTTTCTCTCCCTGCACCGCCGCTCGCAATTATTGCGAGAGTTTCGCGTTTTGTTTGCGTGGAATGTAAGCAAAAAAATGTGGTTTAATGAAATCAGAAAGGATAATTCGAATACGAGTAATCCGAGGCTAATTATATTTACCCCGAAACTCAAATATCCCTATAAAATATAAATACCCTTCATTAATAATTAAATGATAAATTATCGATGAAGGGTATTTATATTTTATTTAGATTTTTGGATTTCGAGGGATACATAATTTTTTAAATAGAATCCTTCCAAATATATCTTATTTGGACTTAACTGAAAGGATCTCAAAGAGTTTGTTTAAATAGAAGAGATTTCTTATCAAATAATGCAGACTTTGCAAGCAATTATGATAATTATATATTCAATCAGGGCCATTCTTTAAGGGGAATGTTAAGTTTAACGTGTACTTTATTTTTATTATCACAATCTAAGCAACTTTTGTAATAAATATTTATTCATAGAATGTCATTTAATTAATCAACGTACGCCCATACGGAAAAACCCCGAATGACCAGAATTGGGCGGAAAGACTTCGGTCGTTAGCCGTTTCATGTACCAATGTGAACATAACTTTCTAAATACTACTGCGACTATATATTTCGTCATGTTCTGTAGTAAGATGAAATATATGTTGTATTTTGCTTGCGTTTAAAATGGTATATTGATTTATCGACCAGATACAGGTAGCATACCCTAATTTAGGTCTTATTAAAGAGCAATATAACAACCTAATTGTGTCACTAGAAAAGTCCTTGCCGTATCTTTTGATTAAACCTAGAGTTTGGAGTGACTTACGGCATATGCTGTTTCTCTGCTTCGCAAATGAAAGTTTATAATCAAATAATACCCCAAGATCACGTATAACGCTAACTTGTGTTAGTACATGGCCATTTAAAAAATACTGAGAGTGCGTACTCTTATCTCTAAAAAATTGAATATAATAGCATTTGCTAATGTTCAAAAATATACAATTTTTCTGGCACCAGTAGCTTCAATTGTCAACGAGAGGGAAGGTACCTCACGCTGATTATCAACTAGCTCAGGTTGATTTAAAGACGAAGCAACTAACCTTTAAAAACACAATGGCTTTTAAATAATTTATTTACAAAAAATTAGCAAAAAAAAAAACAAAACAGAGAGAGCAGTCACACAGTGTATATGTAGGTAGACCTGAGGTAGCGTCGGCGTCTGAATGGAAGCGGCGTTCGGGGCGGCAGTTCGGCGTCCTGTGATCGGCGTCGGGATTTGGCGTCGATGTCCGTGGGTTATTGCGTAGGGGTTGGATCCAGGGGCAGGAACAAACACTACCCTCGTAGTGTTGACGTCGAAGCGGTTGTACTGGCAACCTAGGTGCTTGGCGTCGGTGTACTTCTTCTGGCAGGAACGACGTCTGGAACATCTGGCGTCTGCGTCGGTCAGAGTTTCCTGTCTCAGAGAGAAGGTTAAATTTCGAGGAACAAAAGTTCCTCTTGAATCCACATGCTGCCCCCTGTACAGCACCAGAGTGGACTCAAGATCTGGGTGGATGCATCCCGTATTTAATCACCGAAAATCGTCCGGAGTAGGGATGATTTTCGAGGACCACGTGGCCGTTGGCAAAGAATTCACTGGAAAATAACTATCGTAAACAAGATAATTATTTCCAACGAACTCTCAAATCCAACCGTTAAAATGCAATTTGAAAGAATTACGTTAATCTGTAATCTCTCTTCTTTCAAATTGCAACGGCGGCCTGTGTCCTCTCCCTGGGTGTCTTAATCTGCTGCTCGGGCCCTAATTGCTGCACGATAATCCGGAGGGCCGGGCGGTGATCTTCCAACCTCGGGTCAGGTAAATGTTGACCCGATGGTTAATCCGCGGCGGCCGGCAGGTAGAGTGCTGGCCAAAACTCATTTTATAAAAAAAATTAAAATTGAAAATTTTAATTTCGTTGACGACGATTAAAATTAATCGCCGGTAACACAATTATGAAGATCTTCTTGGATTAATACAATATCTTTGGCATTTGATACCGTTCTAAATAATTTTAAGTCATCCGCAAATAATAATACTTTACAATGCCTTATGTGTTCAACTATATCATTAATAAACAAATAAAATAAAATAAAATAGGGCCGCAATGTGAACCTTGCGGTACACCAGATAGAACGCTAATTGGTTTAGAAATGATATTATTAATTTTTACAAATTTTTGTCTCCCACTTAGGTAACTAAAGATCCATTTCGTTATTGCTGGACCGAAGCTAAGGTGTGCTAATTTATTAATTAGCCTTTTATGGCAAATTCTGTCAAATGCTTTAGTGAAGTCGGTGTATACCGCATCAGCATGACACCCACGTTCCCACGCACTCATTATATATGATTGAAAGCATAATAAATTAGTGATTGCAGATTTATCTTTAGAAAAACAATGTTGTTCCTCGCACATTAAATATTTACAAGACCATATTAATTGTTGTGCAATAAATTTGTCAAATAATTTCGGGATCACCGATTCTATAGTTTGAAATATCTTCCCTCGAAATATTTTTTAAGAATGGCAGAATAATATAATATAATTAATATACCATGCAATGAATTAATTAACACTGCTGTTTCCATTTAATAAAAAATTCGACCACCATTCATTTAACGTATGGGCGATAACACATAAAATTAGGGACTAGATGGCGCTTGCGTCGTTCTTTCATTTACTTTTCTTCATATTTTATTTTCTAATGATACTTCAAGTACCAAGCACTCATCACCAATAACAACTAAAACGGGTTAATCTTATCATTTTTTTACGGTTGAGTAACTCAAGAATATTATAAATAATAATATAATTTAAATAATCGAAGCGTGCGTGTTAAGTTAATAACAAACATCCCGCGCGTAAACAATCCGCATTTGTGCCGCGAATGTAATTATTTAATTTCGAACAACTGTTTGTTTAAGCGTGTGCAACACAAACGATCCGGTTATTTTCGGACGGGGTAGAGGATGGGGTTTTCCAGGGGGGGGTAGGTAATGTGTTTAGTCCATTTATTCGCGCTGCGCAGTGCAGTGTCAATTTCCGTCCGTCAGTCGACTTATTAAATTCAGTTTAATGGAAAGTCGATAGTAATCCACCCATTAACCTCCGCTTGAATTTTTAATGGCGATTAAATTATCAACAATGCGACGGCTTGTTTATAGTCCACCGCGAAATGGCGTGCGCGTTAAATATAGATGGATTTTATAACGCCCCGGTTATTAACCAGGGATGGAGGGGGGTGAATTGTTGGGATTTTTATTTGGAATTGTTTTTATAATATATAAACAAACGGTATTTTATTCTACTAGTGAATTATACTGACCTTTAATCGCGATGTTAATTTCGGTTTCCTCCTTGTTCTAAGAAATCGCCCTGTTAATTTTCTTGTGCTGACAAAAACAAACGAAATTGACTCGGCGTTAACTACCACTAAGTTAACGCCGAGTCAATTTCATATTCAATATCTAATATAAAGAAAACAAGATAACTTTTTTTATATTACATCGATGTTAATTAATCGTGACTAGTAATCGTCTGTAAATATTACTCGTTCCCAAAATGCTCCCCGAAAACGTAATTTAATACAGATATGATACCTGTTTGTTTTATCCTTTAGTATTGGTTTCTTAGCTGCTACTCTATTTTGTAAATCTGACGATTTAACTCAACTCTCCTTCATACTGTTGATCGAGAACTAGGAAAATCGTGTGCATCCTTACCGGTTCTTGCAAACTAAAAAGGTTTTTTTTATTAATTGTTAAGGCTTTCACTTGGTTGTACATGGTTTATCATAACTTAATAAAACACTTTTAACATTGTTTGCACAACTATTTTTTTTTTATTTAGTGACTATAGTTTCGACAACATTACCGTGTCATTATCAAACAAAGTTAAAAGTGTTTTATTAAGTTATAAAAAGGGGTTTGCCTTAAATATTCGATAAGAGATGCGTCTTCATCATTACTAGAAACTCTGTGTGTGCTTTCTTTCTATAACTTCTTTCCTGTTGCCAGCGTTTCCTAACTCTGATAACCGTGTCTTGTTCATCAATTGAGCAATTTTTCTAGTAGAAAAACCATCTTCTATTTCAGTTAGAATTCGAATTTTTGAATTGTTGTCTAAATGGCGCCGAATTTTGGAATTAAAAATTGACATATTTAAATATTTTTTTTGTAACTAGAAAACTTGTATCCTCCGTGAAATATAATATATTTTGTGTGCTTAATTTTATTGCACAGAAGTGCACAATTATCAAATATTTTATCAAAAATTTTGAGAATATTTATTTTAAGCAATTATTTAGATATGTTTTGAGTTAGTTTATACAAAATTATTTAGGTATAAACTAAAGTAAACATTTCTATATATTTTTTTTTATTTCGTAGTTTGTTATATTGTAAAATCCGCAATGACAAAAAATGAAAATAATTGAATAGAAAACGTTTGTAACCTGATAAGAGTAACCAGTTTCAGTCGTTATTGATAATGAGTGCCTAGCACTTGAAGTACCCTTAGACAATGAAGTGTGGAGAAAAGTAAATGAAAAGTTGACATCTATAGCATATGTATTTTTGGTGGATGCGCCGGGATCGAATAACTTTCAGAAATTATTTTTATTGAAATTCACACTAAATAACTAACTAAATATCTTTATTCAAGTAATATTAATACATAGTTTGAATTATTTACAAAGGATTTAGAAAGTTATGTTCACATTGGTGCATGAAACGGCTAACGACCGAAATTCTAGTCATTCCAGTTCTAGTCATTCGTGGCTATTCTGTATGGACGTACGTTAATTAATAAGAAATAATTGAATAGAAAACGTTTGTAACTTTTTCCCGATAAATGTATAAGATTGCTGGAAAACTCAAAAGAATTCATCTCTGCTAAAGTGTCGCGGTGAACGAGATCCAAACAAACTTATTATGTTTGGCATAAATTGCAGCCTAATTTAAATTATTTTGTGATTAATCTAAACACAAAATTGATACATTCTTATTGAAAAATCTCATATTTTCTGCTGTTAAATTATTTACTGATCACTAAGTTATTTTAATTTATTACTCATTTTAATATATTCGATGGTTGAGGCTTTTACTTGATGAAACTCCATAATACACTATTTTTAAATAAATAAAAAAATAGGCGGAAATACCATAAGTCGATAGCCTGTTCAAGCAAGCAAGAAATAATTGAATAGAAAACGTTTGTAACTTTTTCCCGATAAATGTATAAGATTGCTGGAAAACTCAAAAGAATTCATCTCTGCTAAAGTGTCGCGGTGAACGAGATCCAAACAAACTTATTATGTTTGGCATAAATTGCAGCCCAATTTAAATTATTTTGTGATTAATCTAAACACAAAATTGATGCATCCTTATTGAAAAATCTCATATTTTCTGCTGTTAAATTATTTACTTATTATTACTTAAAAAAAACTGTTTTTTTTATTTATGAATAGTGTACTAATTTAGTATTTTTAATGAACTGCTACAGTTTTAGTTAAATATGAAATACAATTGACGAATCGATTCTGATTTTAGATTCTATAACCACATATCCATGTGCATTAATAGAGCATATGCTAATCTTAGACTCATATTTTTAAATCGCCACTGCTTATCTCAGAAATTTAAGTCTATACTGCGTGAATCACTTGTGTTGTCGCACTTAAATTTTTGTGATGTATTCAATTTCTGCTTAGACAAAAAGACAATTAATAAAATTCAGCTAGTACAGAATTCTTGTTTGAGGTTGATTTTCGGCATTCGAAAGTATCAACATATAAACACAAGGGAAGTCCGAAGTGGTTCAGGTAAAATGAGACAAAAGTGGAAACAATCAACCTGATTGGGACAACAAACAAAATAAGAATATCTTTCGGGATAGGAGTAAAATATAAGTCATAAACTAAAAGAAATTGAATGGCTCAATATGAGTGATCGGCGTCTGTTGCACTTCGGAGTGTTTCGTCATAAATTAATTCTTTGTAAAACACCTCCTTACCTGTATGAAAAAATCAAGTTTCGTTCTGATGTGCATACTGTAAACTTACGCTTTAGAGGCTTGCTAACACCACCTCAATACAAATCAACTTTTGCAGAAAGAGCATTCTCTAAAGTGTATAATAAATTACCTATTGTGTGTAAGGAAAGTAGTGTTATGGTTTTTCGTAAATTGTTTGCTAAGCATCTTCGTGAATCTATCACCAATTACTAACACCCTGAGTTAATTCTTTGCCTATATGTGATTATTATATTTTTTGCCCCACCACAATCTTTATTGTAACAGTTGTATGTGTGTACGTATGTATGTTATATTTTGTTTAAAATGTATTTCTTTCGTTCGGCCTAAAGGCAAAGCAGTCCTATTACTCGCCAATAAATTGGAATTAATGGAACTGATTTAGATCCATTTGAACATATTAGTTTTATTGTGTATTTATTCATTTTGATATCATGTATATTATTGTTTAATTGGTCAATAAATGATTTATTATTATTATTTTGGTAAATAATTAATTACAAGAACAATTTGTAATGCTTAGATTGGATATAAATTACCAATCGCAAATTAAATTCCCGACCACATTTTACAAATTTCATTATTATCCCTGTTTTGTTAACATTCAGCCTCTGTAATCGCGCGCATATTTTTTTCCAACCGGCAAACAAGGGCGTGCATTTTTATTGCGGGCTTATGTTGCAACGGATTATTATTATTATGTGCAGTCATGCGATGTTTATTATGAATTATTTATGCCCCGTCCTCAATAATAACGCACAGATACACACAAACACACACAAATAGACGCCGATAAATATATTACCGGGCCGTAATGTAAAATCCATATGGAATATACATGAATTCTTGTTCGTTATTGCTTAGAATAATCACCCGTGGAATTTACGAAAGCCCGATTGTTATTCATCGCCCTCAATCCACGCTGATTGCTGGTATTAAAATGTTATTTATTTGATGTGGAATTGTTTATAAATATTATACGAGACAAAAAATATAAAAACAATACAAAAATAATATTTTCTTAAATTGTATTTGAAGAAAGATTTAATACAATCTAATTTGTATTTTTAAATGAAACAAATCGAGTGATTTTTTTTATATAACAAAATAAATTAAATTCTTCAACAACAAACAAAGAGTTCCCATTTTTCTTTCAAATATATACAGTGAAACACCATTATTGAAACAACTACACTGAAAGAAATAAGTGATTATTTTAAACACGATAATGATTACGCTTAAAATTTAACTTGTCGGTCTGGGAGCATGCCAAGTAACGTATTTCCAGCAAACATATTAACTTTGTTAAGATTTAATAAAATGTATTGCTTAATCCAAACAAAATTATGTTTAAATAGAAAACAGTATTCATTCACTTCGTCACAGTTATTTAAATATATTAAATAAAAATGATTTGAAAATAATTAATAAATTAAAATTTGTTGCATTATGCAATATTTTATTGATGTGCAACAGCAGGTGTACATTGTGTAATTCAAAGTCCGGCGTGGGTATTTGCCCGGGAAGTAGTTGTTTTAATGTGCATTTATTTAACGTACTTACGTAGGTAAGTCAATAGTCACAGAGCTAAATGTGGAAATAATTTATTAATTATTTTCAAATCATTTTTATTTAAAAATTGTGTTTATAGTAAACACGATTCATTATAATGTTACTATACTTAATTGGTTAAGAAAGAATATTTGGTGGAAATTACCAATTAACTTAGTACCACGTACCAAGATAATTTTAACCATTTTAACTTCATCCAGATAATTATGTTTAAACGCTTTTGTGATTATTCCATTCAAGAAACTGTCAAACAAGTGAAAATCCAACTTGTTTAGAAATATTTCTTTCGCTGTAGATCCCATTTAATTTCTATTTTAAATTCACTTTATACAGGGTGCATGTTTTTCGAGCTCAAAATTGATGATCTCGGTTATTAAAAAAAAAACAAGGTCGGTTAAATTAGGGAAAAGTTGCTCAATCTTGAGTATGGAGTATGGAGAATGTTGCGCAATTCAGTATAAAAACTATATGTTCATATCTGTGTATCAGGCGGTCGTGCCACCAAAGATTTTTTTAATGTATTATCCAATATTCTAAATAGTATAGATTTTAATAAATATAACGTCATTATAGGGGGTGACTTCAATATTAACATATGGAACAATCGCTTCCTAAAATGGAGCTTTTAGATGCAATGTTATGTTATAACTTATCTCCCACAATTAATGAAACGATTAGAGTTCATTACAATAATACAAAAACCTGTATTGATAATATATTTACAAATTGTAATAAAACTATTTCATCAATTCTTTGTAAAAATTTTCATATCTGAGATCACAGTGCGCAGGTTATAACTTTAAAATTAAGTTCGGATGTAACAAAAAAATGTATATATAAACGTTTTTTGAATGAGACAAATACTAACAATTTCACTGAATTTCTGGGTTTACAAGATTGGACGTGTGTTTTTAATTGTACGACTGTAGACGAAGCTTTTGCGCAGTTTTTAAATATCATTAAATCACATTACTTTAAATGCTTTCCACTGAAAAAAGTTATACATAAACAAAAACATCAAATAGATAACTGCTGACGTTATTCGACTTAAAGATAGATTTAATGCTTTTGCAGAGTTAGCTACTAAATATCATATGTTTAAAGACTATAGTAATCAACTCAAGGCCGATCTAAAAAATAAAATGACTCTATTGAGTAAATCGTTTCATGACAATCAAATAGTCAATGCAAAAAACAAATCAAAATCGATTTGGAATATAATTAATTAAAATCAAAATCATGAAAGAAAACGTGTTGAAACTATTGAACAAAATGGTTCAATACTCTCAGAAGAAGAGGCAGCAGAAGTATTTAATACTTACTTCGCCGACGTATCAGTACAATTAAGCAAACAATTTGATAGCGTAACTGTTGATAATGCTTTCATCTACAATTCAGTTAAATTCAACAAAAATTCAATTTTCCTGTTTCCTGTATCAGAAATGGAGATAATAGATTTAACTAATAAAATGATAAATAATTTCAGTACAGATATTGATGAACTTACTCCAATAATAATAAACAATGCCATTATTCCTTTAGCAATACCATTAAAATATTTAATAAACCAAGTGTTTGAATTTGGTATATTTCCTACTTATTTAAAAGCAGCAAAAATTAAACCGCTGTTTAAGAAAGGTGAACCGAATAAATTAGAAAATTATAGATCAATTTGTATTTTGCCAATGTTTTCAAAAAAGTTGGAACAAGCCATAAATCAACTCCTTAGTGAGTTTTTTATGAAATACGATGTAATTACAGAAATGCAACATGGTTTTCAAAAACAAAGAAATACAAACACGACTTTAACTGCTGCTCTCAGTAATATCAGAAGAAGTATAGATGAGGGCGAATTCTCCATGGGACTGGCTATAGATTTAACTAGGGCATTCGATACAGTTAACCACAATATACTTTTACTTAAACTTGAACGCTATGGTGTTAGGGGCATCATATCTTAGTAGTAGAGTACAATCAGTATCATATGGCAACAAAATATCAACACCACTGCCTGTTGAAATGGGTGTTCCGCAGGGCTCCATTTTAGGGCCAAGTTTATATAATATATTTATTAATGACATTGTATACAATACGCATAATATGCAATCAAATGATATGGTTGTGTATGCTGATGACACCACAGCTATTATCAGTGGTCAACGAGTTGATCAAGTCATAGTTGATACACAAAACACTTACTTAGATCTAAAGACCTGGTGCCAAAAAAATAAACTAACTCTAAATTCTGATAAGACATGCTGTGTCTTATTCAGAAATATTAGATCAAATTTGGATGTACCATCTAATTTTCTATTGGATGGTTATAACGTAGAAATATCAACAATGATGAAAATGTTAGGATTAACAATTGACTTTAAATTAAGCTGGGAACAGCATATTGAAACTTTAGCACTGAAACTTAGTAGAATATGCTTTTTACTTATGTCTATCAATAAAAAGTGCTCGAAACAAATAACATTGACTGCAAACTATGTGTACTTCCACTCTAATATCCGTTATGGCATAATACATTACGAGCGTTGTAAAAAAATATTGTGTCAACGTCTATTTGTAATACAAAAACGTATCATTCGAGCTCTATGCTCTATAAATTCTAGGGACTCATGTCGTTAAGGTTTTAAGGATTGTGGAATTTTAACATTAGCCTCAATCTATGTATATGAAGAAGCCATATTCGTTCGTCAAAATGCTCATATATTTTCATTACCGCAACACAATTATCCAACTAGGCATAAAAATCAGTTTCAGCCACCAGTTCATAAAACGACCCAATTTGAAAAAGGAATCAGCTATAATGGCTACAAGATTTATAATTGTCTACCTCAAGCAATTAAAGACAGTCCATCTTTATTCATTTTCAAACAAAAGCTCAAATGTTTTTTGATCGAAAGATGTTTATATTCAATTCAAGTTTTTTTTATTTAACAGATTGTTTTAGGTTATTATCTTATTAATTAGTTACATTATTTAGAGGATACGACGTTTTTCATTTGAATTTTCATATTGTTAACTTTACTGTATGTATTTACAATTGAAAATAAACTTTATTATTATTATTATTATTATTATTATTATTATTATTATTATTATTATTATTATTATTATTATTATTATTAACTTAATGACGATTATGCTATAATCTAGATTGGACTAATATAACCGATCTTGTATCTTTTAAAATGACCAAGATCCCCATGTTTGAGTATCAAAAATGGGCACCCTGTATATAATTATCTACAGATATATATATACGTTAACGATAAATTAAAAAAAAAAACACATCTTCTTTATTAAATTCAATTATCATTATCGCAATTAGTCTCATGCGTGTTAAAGCGAAATTCACATAGATAATTGGAAGGTAGCCTGGGAGGGTTTTATTTTCCTTCTTTTTTTTTAATCGGATCATGCTCGCCAGGTGTAATTATATGGAAAGTAATGAACGATTGTTTCACGGATGGATTCATTAATATTTATCGTCTGGTGGAATTTACAGTAGCCGGGATTTAGCGCTCCGAGCGCGGCGGAAATAATTAAAACGCGCGCGCGCACGAGAATGGCAAAAAAGAATAAAAAAAGAAAAACGAGGAACGGAAATGTAACCGATCGGAAATTGCTGAAAGCACCTCCTGATGTGGCACTAATGCCATGTTCTCCTCTCTCGTTGTACGTGGATTAAAATGAAAATCTCGGCCTCATCGCACTTATGAGTAAGAGCGAGTGTGGGGATCGTTGTTGCGGAAAAATACATATATAGAGCTTTTTTATCGGTAGACATTTCCCTTATGGGAGCCGATAAAAAACGCGAGTCAAATACATTGAACCAATTAATGTATGTTGCGTTATAAGCAACTAAAATGGTTATGTGTTCATCATGGTACTTTCCCCGGTGAATACGGTCAAATAAGTTTCTGATTGATTTTATAATTTATTGTGTTATTTCTTACCTTACAATGACTTGATAAAATTTCTCCACATCCTTTTTAAATATTTTTAAACTGGAGGCCTTTGACGGCACTTTGGCGTTTTATTTGTCATTAAAATAATTATTTCAATAATTAAAGTGTCCACTGCCTACATAAAAATAATTGCTTATTTTTAAGGGAATTTATCAGGTAAAAGAATTTCTTCCGCTTATAAAATGAAAACCGAAGGTCCTACAATAAATGTTTTATAACAGAAATTATTTATTTTCCAAGATTTATAACTTTTATTTGAAACATTTTTCTATCCGAATTAAAAAATGAAAAATCGCTAAGAGTAAAGTTGCACTTAATGAGTTTTTATTCTAACCAAAAGCTTTTAAGATCATTCCACTGTTATGAAAACCTTAGATATAAAGTTTGGGCTTAATCCATTTAGCCGTTTAGGCGCTATTGCGGAAACACACAGACACACACACAGACATTTTTCAAAACTCGATGGAATGGACTCAAAACGTGCATATTTGTTGAAATTGGTGGTTCGAAAATGTTCACGATCACAATACTTTCCCAAGCGCTAAAGTTCAAATTGTGTGAAATATTTCATCAAAAATTTATTCAAATGAAGAAAAAGTTGAATTTTGAATAAGGAAATATTTACTGATAGAAAAGCTCTATGTATATTTAGCGCGAGTAGATATCAATTTCATGATATAAGTGTAATATGTGCTTCTGTAGAGCTAAATTCATTGTCAACAATTTGGTTGGAATTTTTATTGAATCTGCGATTTTCGGATTTACCACCAAAATCCCTTTTTTTTAATCAATATTTTTTTTAAACATACTTTTTATTTCTGTATTTAAAATATTACATATTACATTTAATATAATTTAAATGCGAATCAATATGTATTGATTCCGTCCCTCTGTCTTCACATCCTGTGTGCTGATTCCCTCCTCGTTGTTACGGGTTTCCATGAAAGAAATCTGAAACACTTTTAAATATGTAGTGGTTCGACCCGCGGTATCATTAAATTGCACAATTTTTACGTTACTTACATTTTGTTGTTTTTCGTAGTAATCCATGAATTTCATGGCCACGATCGTTGTTTGTGTCAGTATGTATTATCGATACTTACTGCGTCGTTATTTCTTTCTGAAAAGGTAACGTCAGCTGTAAATAAAACTCAAGAAGCGAACTTAACATATGCATCGCATTTTCAAAAATAGCTTATTATATTTGCATAAATCGATCCATTTACACATTTTTGATAATGGCATCAAGCCGAAAATAGTTTAAACAAAAATATATTAAGTAAAATAAAACCAAGTTGTAGGAGAAACTGGCGTCGAAGTCGGTAAAGCTTAATGAATCCAAAGGGACACTTACCCATGTAATTCCTCTTTCTTCCCGGTCTGGCCAGACTGAAGTGGACAGTCCACTTCAGTCTTTTGGGTGCACTACTGTAACGTTCCAATTTGTCATTAAGACTTATTTTTCATATAATTGGTATTAATTATTATTTATTATTAATTAGTATATGTTTTCCCGATCATCTAATATTATTTGCTAATTTAAATTGATTGGGTAGTGATTTAATTATGTAAGAAACGAATCCGTATTTAACTTATTTGTTAAATTCTATTCGCTCTTCTTTTGTTTTAATTTAAATTGCACTGCGAGCGCGCGCCAAGTGATTTTAGTATTCTCTGAGCCTACTCGGCGCTCGCGCTGGCGAGAAATAATCGTTTTCGTTTTTTTTTTTAAATCCCATTCGGGGTTTTTGGATTATCTTTCGCACGGACACGGAGAAGTGTGCAGTGGCTGACGCGTTAGTGAATTTATTCATCAAATTTTTGGATTTACGTGCACCACTTCATTCTGCAATTATTTTGGAGATATTTGGGTCATTCTTGAGAATTACATTTGGAGTTAATTGTGGAAGTACTCTGAGGAGGATTTATTTCACTTCGATCCGTTGCCGTGGAAATAATTCATCGTCCATTTTTGTGAAGATAAAAACCCTCTCAAAGAGGTAAGGTTTATTTTAATTAATTCATTTTAATTAATTCATCTTCGATTATTGTTGTGCTTCTGTTGTGTTAGTAATTTTTTTACATGAAAATAATACTTATACGAAATTTCAATATTTTAGCGTTTTTTTTATTATGTTATTTTTTTGTTAAATCTAAAAAAAAACAATCCTACTGTATCGAAAATCCGGGGGCTAGAAGACTTTTATTCGACGTTGGACATTCGTCTTCTATTCCATTATCTGGACTTCATCTGTAGTGGAGGTTGATAATATTTCATGGTTTTCCGGTTTCCATGATTAGTTTTGCTGATTGGTTGATGCTGAAGTTTTCCCATACTTCACTCCTACTTCACTTCGGAATTAGCAAACCAGAGGACTGATTACGGGACTGGATTGAAGATAAGTATATGTGTATATGTTTTTTTTTTTTTTTTCTAAATTTTGAACATGGTTTATTTATATTTTCTAAAGAAAAAGAAAGAAAAATAACTAAGTAGTGAAATTAATCTAATTTGATAAGTAAAATTAGATTATTAAAATTTGATGAGTAAAATTATTCAGTAGTGAATTATTTTAATTTAATAAATAAATTATCTTTTAATAGTTTGATATACATATATAAGAATAAATGAATTGTTTGTTTTAAATTTGGCAGTGGTTTAATTAAATATAAGATAATTTAAATTAATAATTTACAGTTAAAGGAAAAAAACTCATGAATAATATTTTGATTTTATTTTCAATGCGAATTGATAATTATATTTTATGTGAACCATGAACGATCGTTTTGGGGGAAAATATATCTGTTATAACAAAGTTAAGCAAATGCAGCGTGTTTATTTCTGTCGTATGCTTTCATATATTCTTTGATTACATTAAATTTAATACTTCCTTTTTTTTGTCATTGTTTATTTATTGTGATTTCGACATATATATTTTTTTAATAAATTTTTGTTTGGGGTTTAATTCTGTTCTTGGTTAATTTAGTCACACCGTTGATTATTGTTACTTTTGTTTATATTACTTGGTGATAATTGGTCCAACAGCAGTAAAATAATTTGTAACCGGTTATTTTATATATTAGGAGCCAGGGTGTAAATGGTTACTGGCGCCCTTAATAAAATAATTTATCTTCGAATATACCTACGACCAAACTCTTCGACAGTGAGTTAGCTTGGTTCCTATTTATGCCAACTTATTGTGGACCATTTATTAGTGAGGTTTTAATTATTAATAAGTTGTGGCAGCTGCTTAATATTCAAACGAAAATGTGACTGTCTCGGCGGACGTTTCGCGCAGAAGTCCGCGAATAGTATCCCAAACGAAAATAAAAAGATTTGCCAACATAATCCGAAATTAACTATATATGGCGCGAAATTTAAATTATTTATACTTACTTAAGATTCAATTTACGACACAACAAAATAAGTAATTTTAAATGCCCGAAATTAGATAAATACACAACTTGTGTTTAATAAACAAAACAATAAATTAATGAATTCTGAACACAAGTGAATATTATTTCTAATTTTAAACTAATTATTTATTATGTTTTACCAAGTGATTAATGAGAAGAGAGTAACAGAAATATTATATTTATAATTCTCTCACCCTCACACACTTTTATTATTTCATAACTTTACTTTTCTTTAGAAGCCATGTGTATGATTAGTTAAACTTAAAAAATATGGGAATTTGCGATTTTGTTCCGCATTCGTATCGGAGGGATGGAATAACCCAAATCGTTGATGATGCCACTTGAAATTAGGCAAAAGGTGGCGCTTGCGTCGTCTTTAATTTATTATCACTAAAATCAACCATTCTCGGATCAATTAACTTTAACTTGCAAACCCCTTACTTATTTTGTTTATTAAATATTAATTATAAGTTTGCTGTACCACACATTTACACATTTTAAATATTCTATTAAGAAACTCAATTGTCAAGTTTAATCCTTCGTACTTGAATTTTATCATAGAATATTTTAAAGAAGATCCAAAATGTTGTACAACAAACTAGAAGGAGCTTTATCCTGTGGTACTTGTTTGGAATGATCCTACACGTCATTAGCGGGAGCACTTCCTTATTTTCTTACATGGTACGATCCCATACGTTGTTGCGATTCGTTCAATAAATTTACTAGCGGGAACACTACTTTGTAGTACTAAGTACTACACTGATACATTATCACCATCTTTTCTTTTCAATTAAATATTGTAATAATTATTATAATTAAATAAATTTACACAACACTCCTATCTGAAATGTTACAAATATATAATAATATAATAATAATTGTAGAAAAATGGCTCTATTCTAATATTGTTGATTCACAACTGCAAATACCGAATTACAACATTTATCGGTCTGATAGAACTGTGGATGGCAAAATTATGGGTGGTGGTATCCTCATCGCGGTGAAATCCTCACTTAAGTCCTCATACATTATAAACGACAGTTCTCTCGAGCATTTATTTGTAATGTTGAAAACGAACTCTACATCAATTATTATTGGTGGTGTTTATATTCCTCCTGGATCATCTGTTGAATCATATCGAGCGCATTGCCTTGTTCTGGAAGACGTCACTGAAAAATTCAACTGTAATAATTTTATAATTTGCGGTGATTTCAATCTTCCAGGCTCTGATTGGAATGATTCAGGACCATTTTCATCACAAATTGATATGAAAGCTTGTATGATTCGCAATTGTTATAACTTTTTGTCTGCAAAACAAATTTATAATATTAGTAACTCCCGCGGGGTGCTTCTTGACTTATGTTTTAGTACTTTTGATAACACTCTATTTCAATTATCTCAGGAACCGATAGTTCCCACTAATCTTCACCACTATGCATATAATTGTTTACTACCTTTTAATGTTACTAATTCTCTTCCTACATACGAGAAAAGAGTCTTATTTCATTGCGCGGATTATAACTTAATTAATTCCTACTTAAATATGATTGATTGAAATTTTACTTCTTCTGATTCTAACTTGGACTGTGTGGTTGATACATTCTATGATATTTTATATTCAAGCTTCGACAATTTTGTACCAGTTAAATTTGTTAAGAATGTATCTAGCCACTTCCCTAAATGGATGTCAAAAGAATTGATCGAGTTAATTAAACTAAAAAGAAGTAGCCATTACAAATATAAATTGCATGGGCATTATAATGATTATTTAATATTCTCTGTTTTACGCGAGGAATACAAAAGGCTTTCTAGCAAATGTTACAACGATTACCTTCTTAATATTAATAAATCGTTAAAGTCGAATCCACAATATTTTTGGCAATATGCGAACGACAAATGAAAGAAATGAGATACAATGAAACATTGGCTGATGATGGGTTGAGTATAGTTAACTTATTTTCTGAATATTTTTCGTCGGTTTACTCTAATTCTTGCAGTGATACTAATTTCAATAATGTATGTCCCCTTTGTATTCCCGCTCAGGACAAAGACGTTTTTAATGCCATTTGCAGCTTAAAACCCACATATTCTACTGGGCCTGATTTAATTTGTAACTTTTTTTGCAACAGTGCATCTTTTCGCTTTGTCTTCCAATAAATGAACTTTTTGTCAAGTCTCTCAGCAGTGATATTGTATCCTCTAGATGGAAACAGAGCTTTATAATACCTCTCCATAAAAAAGGGCATAGAGAATTTGTTGAAAATTATAGGGTTATTTGTATTCAATTTGCCATACCAAAAATTCTCGACCGGCTGGTTGCAAAACAGCTACCGTGGTTCTCTAAACAACTTATTAGTGTTAGACAACATGATTTCATTAATGGCGGCTCCACTATATCTAACTTATTAGAGTATAAACAATTTGTGTCGTTGGCCTTGGAAAAGTGCTGTCAAGTTGATACAATTTACACAGACTTTTCGAAGGCCTTCGACACTGTTAACTATAGTATTCTTATTCAAAAATTAAATGCTATTGGTATTTGTGACATTACCTTGAAGTGGCTATCATCATTCTTATTTAATCGTATACAATTTGTAAAAATAAGAGAGTTTATTTCCAGGTACATCTGTGTGACCTCTGGTATGCCGCAAGGTTCGCATTTAGGACCAAATTTATTTATTTTATTTATAAACGACATTCAAGATATACTATAAAATTGTAATTTCTTATTGTATGCAGACGATTTAAAACTATTTAGAGTTGTTAGTTCTGAGGATGATTGCCATGGTATTCAAGATGACCTGTGTTGACTCTTTCAATCACTTGTATCTAAACATATCAAATTATTTTTATATGACTACGTCTAGGAATAAACATACTATAAATCATATTTACAATATAACAATGTGTGGACGCCAGAAAAATTGTGAGACGCAAAATGATATGTAGAAAGCATAAATGAAAGATTAAAATGGGGAGCAGGGAATTTAAATGAAGAATTAATAAATACATAATTTAATCTAAACTCACGTGCACCGATTCTAGTTCTAAAGAACAATAAATTAACTTAAAACTTTCATTAACAACAAGAGCCCAAACATTTCGCATTCTAAATCAAAGCATTGAATATATCGAGTTTATCGCTTGAATGGAAATGCAGAGGCTCCTCCGCCTCTATTTGCGCGAGGGGGTTTGCTGAGAACGCTTAAGCCCGTAAACTCCTTTCGGGATTTTCAAGGATTATCGAAAGTGTGGCTAAACTGTCAAAACAACGCGCGCACTCGCACGCGGAAACTCGACAAGAGTGAGAGAGCGCCAGAGCCAACAATTAAATTCATCCACTTTGCGAAACTTGCTCACTTTTCGCCCTACCCCGTCAAACTTCGCTGCCGGGGTCTTTTCATATTTAATTCGCCAGCCAGCGTGTACACATAAAATAATGGGGCGCGACTTCTTTGGTTTTTCGTTTGTTTGTTTTAATTGATCAATTTCCGTTTTAGTACAAACAAGTGCTTATTTAATTATATTTTTTTTAATTGATCAATATTTCTTAAATAAAAATCTCACTTATCATTTAGTGAAATATTTTGAACTAATAATATTTAAGGGATAAATTAAAACACTTGGTTTGTTTCACTATCATTAATAGACTATTATGGAGTTTCATCAAGTAAAAGCCTCAACCATCGATTATTTAAAAATTTATAAATCATAATAAATCGAACAAAACGCAAGCGCCATATATTTTGTTAAAAAAATA
The DNA here is from genome assembly GCA_963082785.1 of Philonthus spinipes. Lineage (NCBI taxonomy): Eukaryota > Metazoa > Arthropoda > Insecta > Coleoptera > Staphylinidae > Philonthus > Philonthus spinipes. The sequence continues at coordinate 13,882,133 of OY720311.1, forward strand.
TATACATTTTAATGAATTTTATTTATTAAGAAATCAAAATTTAACAAATGCATTAAATATACTCAGATGCAAAAAAAGCGGATCACTCTTTTTTTTTTTTTCATTTTTAAGTCATGGTGGTGCTAAGAAGAAAACTTTTAGTATTCTACAATTAAATAGACTATCAGGGTGTAGAAAATACAATGTATGATATTTATTAGTTTATTTAATGAGTATTAACAAGCGAATATGATAAAGGTGGAAACTGCATTTCAGAAAAATCAACTTAACAGAGATTAACAACAACAATTTCAGTTGAATAGGATTTCAATACTTTGTATTGCTTCCTCTAGCCCTAGCTATTGCCTGCATTCAGTGGCCCATGCTATTAATGAACTCACGAATATCATTCTGTGGAATATTCTTCCATTCTTCTTGAAGCGCCACACGAAGAATTTATTGTGGTTGGTGCAACTGGTAAGTACTACACGGTATATTTTCTACACCCTGATGATCTGTTTAATTGCAAAACACTAAAAGTTTTCTTCTAAGTACTACCATAACTTAAAAATTAAAAACATCACTGTCACCCGTTTAAAAATGATTTAAAAATAATTAATTAATTATTTCTCCAAATATTTCACAAAATAGATGGCGCTTGCGTTTTGTTCCACTTATTATGATTTGTAAATAATCGATGTTTGAGGCTATTACTTAAAGAAACTCCATAATAGACTTTTTATAAATAAAAACTTTTTTTAAAATTTTTGTGAAAATTTTATGCAATTTAAAAAAGCTTTTGTTTTATTTACAAAGAGTGTATTATATATTTTCATTTATTAAATTATTCAATTCTTGTTTTAATACAAAAATATCCATTTCTTAATTATAACATTTAATCTCATACTCTTTTGTATTAACTACTTATAATTCTCACTTGATTAATCAACGTGTGTCGCAGAATGGAGTTTCGTGTGCAGTCAGTCGGGGGAATATTATTGTGTAAAAGTAGGAAAGCCATAGATTCGAATTAGAGCGAACGTAATCTACATGCAGCCTGTAATACCTTATGCAGGGCGGATTACTACAACATAATAAAGACGCGATTTATGGATCCTCCGTTTAATAGGCTATCGCTGAGCTCTGGGAGCGCTCTCCTCATATTAAAACCATCAATGCTCAATGGCCGACGACGACCTATTCTATTAACCGGATTAAGTGCTATTGCATTTCTGTTTTTATATAAATTTATGACGTGCTGCTGCTCGTTTCATATTGTAAACGATAACTGAATTTTAAATGGAATTTTATAATAGGTTTATTGTTGATATTAAATCTTGTGATTCTATTTAAGTTGCTTTATCCTGGAGAAATCATTTAAGATTTAGAGAATTTCAATGAAATTGACGCGCCTTTAAATGATTTCTCCTGGATAAAGCAAAAGAGAAAGGGTTTATAGGGCTGAGCTGTACTGATGAGGTATGAAATCCCGAAACACGTGTCTACAGATAACTATTATTTGTTGTTTCCTTTCATTGAATAATTTCGACTCAAACCGTTGTAATTCGCAGTAGTGCAACAAATATCTATTATGTAATCCAATGTCCGGAGGAGTAAATGCTCGGGAAGTAGTTGTTTCAATAGATGTTTGTAAAGCTTATAGTGTAAGTAATTTTTTACAGTTTGAAAAAGTGATTGATGGAATTTTATTGATCATTTCCAGAAATTTTCCTTGTTTAATTTCATTGCAATTTAAATAACTGCAAATCATCTTTGTTTCATTTTATTTAATATATAATTTCAACAGGATGGAGCAACTAATCATATACTTCATATTATCTGAACAGAATTGACCAACTTATCATACACTCCGTATCATCTTAACATGATGGAGCAACTAATCATATACTTCATACTATCTCAACAGAATTTTACAACTTGTCATACACTCCGTATTATCTTAAAAGGATGGAGCAATTAATTATATACTTCATATTATCTCAACAGAATGGACCAACTTGTCATACACTCCATATCATCTCAACAGGATGGAGCAACTAATCATATACTTCATAATATCTCAACAGAATATTCCAACTTGTCATACAGTCCGTATCATCTTAAAAGGATGGAGCAACTAATCATATACTTCATATTATCTCAACAGAATATTCCAACTTGTCATAAAGTCCGTATCATCTTAACAGGATGGAGCAATTAATCATATACTTCATATTATCTCAACATAATTTTCCAACTTATCATACACTCCGTATCATCTTTAAAGGATGAAGCAATTAATCATATACTTTGTTAAAGGATAGAAGGTACTCCTTTAAACGACTCTAGCTCCGGAAGCACGTGAAGAGCAACTAATCCAAAACAACTGGTCCAAATGATAAACTAAATATATTTACAAACAAAAATACACGAACAAAATAAAATAATAAGCAATTACAAAAAAAAACGGTAAAAAATAACAGCAACCCAGGTGAACGGCGTCGACGGGTGCGGTCGTCGACGGAGAGGCAGGTAGCACGGACGGTGGTTGCTCTCTGGTTTGTGTCGGATCAGCTCTCCGGATTTATACACCGATTTCGTCGTAGGGGGTGGAGGCTGTCCTTTGTGGCACGATTACCGGTTTGCACTTTTCGGATTACCAAAATACCGGCTAATGAGTTTCACGAGAAACGATAAAGAAAAGATTATCCTTTCTCGCGAAACGGATCGCCGCTTAATGGCTTTTGGTAATCCGATTGGGCACAGTAGGTAAACGTGCGTTTGGGATAAACTCATTTTAATAACTTATGAAAAATAAAATTGAAAATTTTATTGTGACCGGCAAAAAATGTTTGCCGGTAACAAACGGCCCCGTGAAATGAGTTTATCCCAAAAGATGAGTCGCGAAATTCTCCTGGGCTGAAGTTGATTGGTCCTTGGGTTGCTGAGCGTCGTTCTTCTTGGGGCTGGACATGGCTGGACGGCGGCAGATGACGGGCGGCAATCCTTGTAGGGGCACGGCTTCCCTACGTCGGAGGGGTCATCTGGCGAGGGCTTTGACGGTGATGCATGGCGATGGCTGGCTTTCTGCTGTCCTCGTCGAAGGTGGTGCTGTTGCGACCTTTTGGATCCGAATCCAACGGTGTTCTGTGGGCGCCACGACGAGTAATCCGCTCGTCGTCGGTTGGAATAGCCGAGATTCGGTCATGACTATTCCCAAGGTCTAGTGGAGAAAAGCGTCACTGGACCTTGTTCCTTGTTGATTTGTTGAAATAGCCGAGATTCGGTCGTGACTATTTCCAAGGCCTAGTGGAGATAATGCGTCACTGAGACCTTGTTCCTTGTTGGAGTAGCCGAGATTCGGTCGTGACTACTCCCGAAACTGTAGTGGAGATGCGACATCACTGCAGTCTCGTTCCTGGGGGGTTTCCTGGCACTCTTCAGCCGGTTGATGAATGGCGGTGTCCAAGAAAAGTCGTCCTTGGCCTTGGATCCGGAGGCGAGCTGCGACGGTCCAAGGGCGGGCAACACGGGAAGTGCTGCCTAGTGGTCCCTGACACTCCGCTGTCGGACGGGAAACAACGGCGTTGAGGGAATTCGGTCCAGGTGTCCAATGTCCAACGGCCCCGTAGGTTTCTGGTGCGGCGATCTGCTGTTGTTTACCTTCTGGATTAGCTGCTCTCTTCAGGGTGTGGGCGTTGACTCGGCCACGAAGTTGGGCGCCATTTTGTTAAAGGATAGAAGGTACTCCTTTAAACGACTCTAGCTCCGGAAGCACGTGAAGAGCAACTAATCCAAAACAACTGGTCCAAATGATAAACTAAATATATTTACAAACAAAAATACACGAACAAAATAAAATAATAAGCAATTACAAAAAAAAAAACGGTAAAAAATAACAGCAACCCAGGTGAACGGCGTCGACGGGTGCGGTCGTCGACGGAGAGGCAGGTAGCACGGACGGTGGTTGCTCTCTGGTTTGTGTCGGATCAGCTCTCCGGATTTATACACCGATTTCGTCGTAGGGGGTGGAGGCTGTCCTTTGTGGCACGATTACCGGTTTGCACTTTTCGGATTACCAAAATACCGGCTAATGAGTTTCACGAGAAACGATAAAGAAAAGATTATCCTTTCTCGCGAAACGGATCGCCGCTTAATGGCTTTTGGTAATCCGATTGGGCACAGTAGGTAAACGTGCGTTTGGGATAAACTCATTTTAATAACTTATGAAAAATAAAATTGAAAATTTTATTGTGACCGGCAAAAAATGTTTGCCGGTAACAACTTCATAATATCTCAACAGAATTTTCCAACTTGTCATATACTCCATATCATCTTAACAAGATGGAGCAACTAATCATATCCTTCATATTATCACAACAGAATTTTCCAACTTGTCATACAGTCCGTATTATCTTAACAGGATGGAGCAACTAATCATATACTTCATATTATCTCAACAGAATTTTCCAACTTGTCATACACTCCGTATCATCTCAACAGGATGGAGCAACTAATCATATATATCATATTATCTCAACACAATTTTCCAACTTACACACACTCCGTATAATCTTAAAAGGATGGAGCAATTAATCATATACTTCATATTACCTCAACACAATTTTCCAACTTGTCATTTCAAAGTTTATTTCGTAAAAGTGGCTATAACTAATACCTTAATTACTGAATATTAATTTAAACATTATATTTTCAAAAATGTCTGCATCAACTGGAAATCTAGTCGGCGGGTATTTTCCTGTGAGTGTCCCATTTTCTCCTATCTTGCATCGAAAACAATCAATCTTTTGGTTCTCTTCTTGTACATAATACGGTAATCGCATTCTCTGCAATGAAGTGGATTCCTCGGCCGAATTTCATTCTCGTTGTGGTATTCGCCACAAATGTAGACCATTGGGATTTTAGCAGCGCTTGAATCTTTACTCGACGGTTCCGACATATTTACTGATTTATTACTATATATTTTTTTCTAACTATAATTCCGCAAATTTTTAATAGTTAAAACAAATGTTGGAATTAACAGACCACGGAATAAATCTGCAATAATGAAATCGGGAGAGGTCAAACACTCCATATCATCTTAACAGGATGGAGCAACTAATCATATACTTCATATTATCTCAACAGAATATTCCAACTTGTCATACACTCCATATCATCTCAACAGGATGGAGCAATTAATCATATATTTCATATTTATTAAAAGCGTTACGCCTTAGGGCTTAGATGAGGAGACTGTACATACACTCTTCACTTGTACTTTTGATATAATTCAAAACTATTACAAGGGTCACTTTGTTTTAAGCAAACCAACCCCTAAACGTAATCAAACTTTTTTTTCATATTACTATCTCGGAACAATAATCTTATAAATCATCCTATCTTTTTTTTACACTCCTGTAGAGAAGTAGCTTTGTTAGCATCAGCACGTCTTGAAGCATTATGACCATCCGAACGAGCTCTTCCACGCAAAACACGTTAAGTGATGGTGATGGCTTCACTCGAAGTTAATAGTGTTGGAGTTATGTCAGTTGTGGAATATATGCTGGTCATATATTGTATCTCCGATTCACCCTCACCGCTGTCCTCATTTTGGAGCTTATTTAGATTTGTCATTGTTCCTACTAGTAAGTCATCAACAAATTGATAAAGACTAGTGTAGTTTTGGTCAGTTACTGATTGCAAAAAGAGTTCTTCTAATAAGTCTTGTAGTAAGAATTGTATATTTGGTTTGAGTATAACGTGAAGTGATGTAACTTGAATAAAAACACTTGGTTAATTCCTTACTTCACTAAAAAGTGAAGTAAGGAATTAACCAAGTGTTTTTATTGTAGTAAGAAGTTTTACGGTGGTTGTGGAATGGGTGGTACTGTTGCAGTTGGTTTGAGTTTGTTGCTCGCATTCATTAACAAACTATATCCACGTTTTGAGATGGAACTGGTTTCCCGAAGAGTGTTTTGACTTTAAGTTTGCTTGCTTGGTAAGCGCTCCAATTGCTGCTCTGACTTGTTGCCTTTCTAGCTGCAGCTGCAATTGCTGCAGTTGACTTGATATGCTGCTGCTAGTGTGATTGGTTGATCTTCTTACAACTTATAAATGGGAAAGTAGTTCTGCTATTGTGTAAGCAGAAAGCATTAGCACCAAATATGATTATATTAGATCCACGGGCTAACAAGGATCTCAGCCTGCCCGAACTAAACACACTGAAGTGCATGTTAGTTCTTCTAGCACGATATGCTGAACTACCCGTGGAAGTTGGGTTGAATGTGGTACATAATAATAATAATAATCTCTATTTGTCCAACAGGATAAACCCAATTACAGAACAAAACAATTTGAATATAATAAAAAAAGGAAAAAATACATGTAAAAAAATGTAAATAGATCAACAAAGAATAGATCGCTAAAGAGTTTATCCGAGCACTGGCACAACACCGTCACGGGTGAACGCTGCAAGACGTTAGAACGGGCCGTCGGTAAACGGAAAGTCGATGCAAACCGCGTGGACTTTGAAGGGGCGTTGAATGGAATCATGGCGGGAATTTCAGGGCAGTCGATTTTCCCATCTATGAGATTCTTCATAAATGTAGCACATCGCTGATTTCTTCCGTCGGTGAGGGATTCGATTTGATAACGCTGGAGAAGTTCATCTTTCGAAGTTCCAATCGGTGGATATGAATGGTCAAGATTGAGCGAGAGAAATTTTAAAAATCGACGGTGAAGACGATCCCACAAAAGAGAGTGGCTAGCATAGATAGGAAACCAGATTAAACTATTATATTCCAACTTACTTAGTACACATGCGGTATATAGAGACTTTAAAGAGTCAACATTAGAAAAGTCGCGGCACATTCGAAGAATAAATCCTAAGGCCTTAGACGCATTTGATCGGACCAACTCAATGTGATGTTTGAAATTAAGTTCTTTATCAAACGTGACTCCAAGATCTTTGAATGTGTGACGTACATTACATCTTGAACATCTCAGAGGCTCTTCTAGGAACGATATTGTATCACGAAGACCTGTGCGGTGCTCTAATATTAAATAATATGCAAAATCATCGGTCATTAAATTTTCCATCACCATCTGGCATTGTAGCACATACAAGATACAATACTTCAAAAGAGGTATCACTGTGATCAGCTGCAACGTGTTTCTGTAAAGTTGCACCAGTAAATCCCATACGTGATAGGTGTAAGGGGCTGATCCCAATTAGTGATAATCTTTATTGACAAACGACTACAACACCTACATATAACATAAAATATTAGAATACATGCTGTAAGAGTTTGCCAATTGGCTATCGACCAGCATAAAATATATGAAATTCTGCCCGAGTGAATATGCATTGTACTGGATGCTCGGTAGTATGTCTATTATTACTAGCACCAACTTCATAAGTTGACTCGCGCAAGTTATAATCATAACATATTAGACATTTGTAACGTTGTCTTCGAAAAATTCACTTTCAGACAAGAATCGCCTTTGTGGCGATTCATTCCGAATATCCCTCACAAATGATATGGTATTACACAACCATATCGACAGTAGTGATATATTAAGCAAGATCAACTTTCATGGTCCAGTATTCAACGAACGACATATACCAACTTTCTATGTTCATTTTAATCGAAATATGTTTGGTTTACGTTCTCCTATTAGCACAATGTGTAGAATTTTTAACGAACGGTTTTATGATTGTGATTTATTCTGTGATACGCTTTTATCAATATTATTACGCTAATAATTCTTTTAACAATTTGTAATGTTTATTTGTATAGACCCAAATCGTTGACGATTGAAATTAGGCAAAAGGTGGCGCTTGCTTCGTCTTTAATTTATTATTTTAAATTCTCTTGAAAATGGGCTAATAACCCAAAACTAGTCGAGAATTTAAAGTTATTCTATCTAATGTGTGTTTTATTGGTTGATTTTTAATAAGCTATTCATATTTATTTCATATTTATTATGATTTATTTGAATATTTTATTGTTTTCGTATCTATATTTGTACTGCGATTTATATTCTTATTTGTTTTGTTATTACTATAAAGTAAAATTATTTTGTATTATCCTGTAATTGGGCTACTGTTTCCTGTTGGGTAATAAATTTACTATTATTATTATTATTATTATTATTATTATTAGGAAAAAGTCACGAAACAATAAGTTATATAGAATTTCCAAATTCCTTTCGTCTTATTAGCTAGGTTTTACTTCTTTAAGTATTGTTGTTACATAATTTAAGTGTTTAATAGTGTGAACTATCTTGGCAAACTTGACTTCTGCCATACTGTTCGGTAATCTTTGAATGCAATTGGAAAGCTCTTCTTGTGTAACGTTTTCCCATTCCTTACGAAGAACTAGTCGAAGATCATGAATAGTTACTGGTGTAGGTTGTCGGTGCCGAATACGTCGCCATAATGAATCTCAGAGATTTTCCAAAATATTCAAACCTGGGCTTCCAAACTACGAATGTTAACCTCATCCAAATAGTGCTCAATCACCTATGCGATGTACATTCGCACCTTATCGTGTATTAAAATAAAGTTCTCACCTACGAATGGAGCAAATTCTACGACGAAATTAGCTAAACACTCATTGGTGAATCTAACAGCCTTTATGGCACCATTTTCATGAGAACAAGCATACAGTGAAACACTAGCTTAAACCATTATACTGCCTACTCTAAATGGCACTCTTGGATATATACATCACGTTGAAAATCATTCAACCGGCCTTCTCCACACACGTTCTCGTTTATCCGGAGAACGTAGAAAAAACGAGATTTATCTGTTAACAATACGCTTCTTCCTTAATCCAATGTCCAGCCTCTATGTTCATAGTCGCTCAATACGATGAGCTGGGAGCAAAAATGGGCAACAGCAATATTCCTTCAATATTCAGCATGCAGAAATTGCAACACCATAAGCATCTTCCATTTGGTGAGACAAAATTGTTGATGGTAAACCACGATCGCGTAGTGTAGACAACACCATGAAAGAGTCTTCTCGCCGGTTTGTGGTGCGAAATTTACATTATTCTGGAATTCTTGTTTATTTTAGGTAGGCGATGTCGCTGATTTGAGTCTTGGATCGTACTCCTGGGAATATTCAAGACAGCAACGATGTAATGTATACTACTCCAACTTCGTTCAAAGCTACTCCTCTGGCTACATTTGTTGCTTGCATTTTGTTAAAAGATGAGTGCCAGCACTGACAGGTCAAATACTCTTTCAACACAAGCATGCCAACTGATAAAAGCAACAAACAGCACACCCACATTCGGCAATTTTGTATAACTTACGGTACTTTTTCTTATTGAATTAAATCTGTAGTTTAATTAAATAAATAGAAAATAACTGTTTAAAAAACAGTTATTTTCTATTTATGTAGAATATTTATGTATATATTGTAGAAACACTGCTACAATTGTTTCACCAACACAAACACAAATATTTAGTATCTTTACTAACTTCCAATCCTTATATTTAATAATATGTTAATAAAATTAGGTAAAAAATTGCGCTTGCCTCATTTTTATTTAAATAATAATAATATTAATAGTTTGAAAAATACACTTGATTTGTTTCACTAATTGTTTTATTTCCCCCGACTAGTTTCGACTCTCGTCATTCTCAAGGATTCTTTGAAACAAATCAAGTGTATTTTTCAAACTATTAATATTGTGATCATGTTTCATGAAGTGATTAATGAGAACCAAATCAAAAATTTAATTATAATATATTTATTTACGGTATCTCCTTTTTACAAAACATATGCAACAAAAATCAATATTACAACTAAATATATAAATGTATGTAAATGATAATCAAACTGAAATATAATTATAAACTGACAGTGAATTTATCATGATTCTAATCCTTACTTTATACATAACGTTTCACATATTGTAACATAAAAACAGAAAAGAAGAAATTTTTCTTATCCTTCCGGATTTTTTTTTCACGAGTGTATGGATAACATCTTTATTTCTGCAGTCAATTCTATATAGAATAAATTAACAATAGATTTCTTAAACTATATTATATTTCTACTTATTTATTTCTTGGTAAACGATTTAAAATTAATCATAATAAATTAAAGACAACGCAAGTGCCATCTTTGACCTAATTTCATGTGGCATCAAGTACTGCATGGGGAAATTGACGACCCTAATATTCTCTCTCTGATAAATATATATGTACCGCGGTGTGGTAGTAGAAATACTAGTACTTTCATATATAAGCGCAGTTTCACTAACCTATATTTTAACTCGCCAATAAATAAAATGCTTCGAACTCATACTATTATACAGGAATCCATAGATATATTTAATTGAATCGTCACTTTACAAATACTATAATAAATCTGTTTTAGAACCCATAAGCTACTAAAAATATCTTACACCTAACTTTACACACTTGTTTCGTTGTATGTAAGCCAACTTTATTTTATGTTATTATGTTTTATGTAGACTTTATTTTACTTTATGTTATTATTATTTAATGTCTCTATGTTTGATAAATTTACCCTGTTTATTTCTGTTGGGAAATAAATGAATTATTATTATTATTATCGTGAACGATGGTCTTTCATTTGTTATGATTAATATCCGGGATATAACCGCAATAAAAAAATCCGTTCAGCCGCCTTAATCAAGGCATTGCACATGGAACACACTAGTCTGATGAGGTTGGAAAAACCGAAATGGCCATCACTAGTTATCTAAACGCTAGCTGCTGACTGAACATTTTATTAAAAAAAGATTTAAAATTATTCACAGCATTTTTAGAAAGAAAAAAAAAACAACACATGTATAATATTTAAATAAATAAAATAAAAATAATTTGATAATAATTAATAAATTATTCCCTCTTTGGTTACTGCGACATTTTGACTTATGTTATATAAATACTTAAAACAAATTTTCAATGATGGATATTTGCTGTTGGATAACAATAACATATTGTTAACATATTGTATAATGTAACATTTTTTTGTTTCAATTTTTAAATTTATTTATAACCATTTCTTAAAAAAATAAATGAATTAATGTAATCATCATACCCACATATACATAAAGTTATTTCGAAGACTTTAACATACCGAAAAATATATAGGTTTGCGGTAGAAGCATTAGCACGAGACAATCAATTTCCCGTAATGTTGCCGGGGCACAGAACTATCCGATTGAGTGATGAGCGTGTCCTCTTTGATTTAATGTATTACGGACTTATTTTTAGTTTCCCGGCTATATATCATTTTTATACGACGTCCTCACGACACGTTCCTTTTGCATACGAATTCCATCCATAAATCATTTCCCCTCGGTGTTCTCCCCCCCATACCCAAATCCGTCCCTCGCCTCACACGAACCAAAAGATCGCCTTTCATATGCAAAAATTTGATTAATATTATGTAAAAAGAAGAAAAACGCGTGTGTAATTAGTGCTAATGTAACTTGTGCTTTTTATGTTGTCAAAGCAATAATTGTAGGGCGGACGATTTGAAATTCGGAGGAGACGGAAGAAGTGGGTCGGTTCCAATAATGGCAGGGGATTGTCTGCGGTCCGTCCGGATAATCCCTTAAACCGAAGGACGCCTGAAAATCCCCGGGGCAGATTTTCCTCTCGGCGGGAAATCGGCAGTCACGCGGTGAATTATTTATTCCGCCAATTATTTCGACCACTGATGTTTTAAGGATCTCAATCTTTTCGTTTAATACAAACTGTTACAATTGCGCAAAGCATAATTTCAAACAAACGCATTTAGTTTATTTTAATGAATGAACTGATCTATTAAACTACTGAAAATATAGTCTAGGCTTGTTAGATTATATCCATTTTTTCAATAATATTTTTAACTAGGCAAGTTAGATTGTATGATTATACGACCAAACTCTCATTATTTTTGAAATTTTGTTCAATAATGAAAACACGTTTTCGTATCGTTTAAAGCTTTTCTTAATAGAATATTAAGCAGTATGAAATTCCACAAAATTTCCAAATTTAAATCTAAATTATAAGAGATAGAGGGTACTCTTACAATAAACGAGATCTCCACGGTGAGGTTCGAATAAATTTGAAACGTCCTGTATATTTTTAATATATATACATATATATATATATATATATTTTATATATACATAATATTTTTAATATATATTAAATATATATATATATATATATATATATAAAGGGTCCGCCAATAAGCGCGCTCGATCTTTAAAATGAAATAAAACAAGGTATAAATGAAATTTATTTTTTGTCCGAAAGCGTATTCGAAGGCATTATGTATGGACAATAACATCGTTCAAATAGCCACCGCGGCTTCGCTTGGTAGCGCGCATACCAGAAGTCCAATTTTCAATGACTCTGGCGCACAAATCGGGCTGCATTTCATCGATGGCGTGGCGTATGTTGACTTTGAGGTCATCAGTGTTTTGTGGTTTGTTTACGTAGACCTGCGATTTAAGAAAACCCCACAAGAAATAGTCTAGTGGGGTTAAATCGCACGATCTCGGTGGCCAGTTGATGTCGCCTACGCGCGAGATAACCATTTCTCGAACCGATGAATGATTTTCGTAATAAGTTTTAATGATTTGCACATGTTGCTCTCAGCTGAATTGGTTCATGGTGATTTGTGAAGATACACTGAATAATAACAAATAGGTTAGACGACTCTACCATAAACAACATGGCCGCCATGAGATGGCAAAGATAGAGCTTCCCTATTGGCGGACCCTATATAGATATAACATCTTTATTTCTTGAGACAATTCTATATACAGTAAATTGAGAATAGAATTCCTTACTATATTACAAAAAAAAAACGAATATTATACACGTTAGACCATCTATTATCTAGCTGTTTTTTTTTTTTCGATTGTAGAGGGTGTTACTTGGTGAAATTCCATTTCCAACACTTTAGTAGAAAAAACACTTAGTTTTTTAAGATTACACATTTTATTAGTCGATCACTGCGACAATTGTTTCGCTACACAGTAGCTTCATCAAGCACACGCATGCTGATTATCATTCGTCTGCTTGATATTATCTAGCTATTCTAAATGCAACGTAAAATATAAGAATGCCGTATTATTAATATTATCATATAATGTGTGTAATTGTCGGATTATAAATAAATATGTATTATATATATATAATAGTACCTTTACAATAATTCTCCCTTTGTAAACACTAAGCTGATTTTAACGCGTGCACTCCGCAACCATTATTATAATCATCACACAAATGTGTGTGGAGGGTTTGGGGCGGGGAAAGCGGGCGGAGGTTTCGAAGGATTTCTGTGATATTCTCTGCGTCCGGTCATGATTTATGCAATAATTGCCGCTGATTTAGAGCCACGGTAATTACGGCCGGGGGATCGATGCATAATCTATTACAGCGATAGTTCGACTATTATCAAGTCCTGAGATTACAACAAGATAAACGCTAATCGATAATTATACCACGATTATTTACATTTATGAGCGCGCACCGGCGGATTACATCAACAAGTACTTTAATCATTCAGCGACTTCGGATGTAATACAATCAAAATATTATGCCGAAGATTTCCCACGGTGACTAAGCTTGAATTATTTATTAATTAATTATTTAATAATGCTAATTATGATTTAATTAAATCCCATTCGGATTAATATACAGGATTTTTAAATAAATATATACGTATTATATATACAGGGAGGTTTTTTTATCAGTATACTTTAGGGGAAGTGTATACCTGCAAAAATGTGAGTCAAAAGAGGAGAGCGGAGGGACGGAGGGAGGAGGGGCGGATTTTTAAATAAATATATACGTATTATATATACAGGGAGGTTTTTTTTATCAGTATACTTTAGGGGAAGTGTATACCTGCAAAAATGTGAGTCAAAAGTATTGAACATATTAATGTGTGTATTGATTATTGGGCATATGTGTGTTCAGTTGCGTGTTATAGGCAACCAAAGATACACACATCAATGCGTTTGACTCGCATATTTTGCAGGTATACATAGGGGAAATGTATAGTGATAAAAAGCTCTCTGTATATATATATATATATATATAGATAACCTTTATTGACAAACGTAATACAACACCTATATATAAAATTTTACAATACATGCAGTAAGAGTTTGCCAATTGGCTATCGACCAGTGGTCTTTCCTTCATGTATTTTCGTCGTTGTCAAAATATACGGATAAAATGATGATGATCGTTAACAATCTATGTGGAAATAATTTATTAATTATTTTCAAATCATTTTTATTTAATATATTTAAATAACTGTGACCAAGTGAATGAATACTGTTTTCTATTTATGTTAAAAGTCCCTGTCGATCGACGTATTATTAAACCGCATTTTACAATAATTATATATATATATATGAGGGTGGTTTGAAAAGTTCGGGCATAGTCCGATAGATGGTACCACCTGAACGTATCGAGGTCATGGATGGTTAGTATCATCTCTTGAATTGACGGAATCCCAAATCGAGCCCTTAAGCAACTTAACAGCCAAGCAGTTACAAGAATCACAAACCTGATCAACGCCGCCCGCACCCATGGAGTTTTTCCAGCCTGCTGGAAAAAAGCAAACATCATAACAATCCCAAAAGGACACAAAAACCCGGCTCTTCCTGAAAACCGCCGCCCTATAAGCCTCCTTCCTGCACTAGGAAAAGTCGCGGAAAAGACCATCCAGAAGGAAATTGAAGAATTTGCAGCCACGAGAAACCTGTTTCCGAAGCAGCAGTTCGGCTTCCGTCCGAAATTAGCCGCCGTCCAGCAAGCAGCCAACCTTATTGACCAAGCGAAAAAGTTGATGCTAAAGAAGAAAGCAGTCATAATAACCTTGCTGGACGTAGAGAAAGCTTACGACCTAGTTTGGAGTGCTGGACTGCTGTACAAACTTCTAATTCAAGACTTCCCCTTCTGGATGGTGAAACTACTCGACAGCTGGCTGAAAAACTGACAATTCTCCATCAGATACAACAAGACCGAATCGAACTGGAAAACAGCCGACGAAGGATTACCCTAGGGATCATCGATTTCACCGAGCCTGTTCAACTTTCTCGTTTCTTCAGATGGCCCTCAAGACTCACATTGCGGCCCCCTTCTTTTCTTATTGTATATAAATGACATATCTCTTTCAATTATTAACTCTAACTTCCTTCTATTTGCTGACGATATTAAAATATTTAAAGAAATTCTCAATATAACCCTAGGGATCACCGATTTCACCGAGCCTGTTCAACCTGTTCGTAAACGACATACCGAAGTTTGCGAACAGGAAGGGGATAGACGTTTTCCAGTTCGCTGATGATACAGCACTCCTAATGCACGGACGCGGTTTCGACGAGGCTTACCAGCGAACTAAATCGGCGATCCAACCTCTCCAGGAATATGCAAATCAATGGAAAATTCGCATACATACAAACAAAACAGAAGCAATTTTCCTCGGGACAAAACAAGCCCTGTACAACCAAATTGTAATCAACTGACAGGAAAGAATCAAACTTCGTGGATCAGTCAATTACCTGGGAATCACCATTGATAGAAGACTTAACTTCCTTAAACACGTAAAGGCTAGAGGAGCACTAGCTTTAGAGCGATCCAGACGGCTCTACCCCATCCTCAGGAGAGGAAGCAGACTGACCACGAAGAACAGAATTTATATCTTAAACGCGATTCTAAAACCAACTGCAAATTACGGGCAAGAAATCACAGTCAACGGAGGTATAACAACCCGGAAAAGAATGGAGACGATTAACAATCAACTGTTAAGGAGAGTATTGAACGCAGAATTTTACATATCAAACAAAGATCTTCAAAGGGACACAAAAACTGAAAACAAAATCGAGACCGCCATTAAAAGAAGACTGGCATGTCCTGTGGTTACGACTCCATGAATCATTGATAAAATCCATGATATGGTGATGGATAACAGAAGAGTTAAGGTGCGTGAGATTGCTAGTGCTGTGGGCATCTCGACTGAACGGGTACACAATATTAAAAAAAAACATTTGGACATGAGAAAGCCATCCGCAAGATGGGTGCCTCGATTGCTCACGCTTGACGAAAAACGAAATCGTGTGAAGTGTTGCCTGGATGGTTTGCAGCTGTTCCAGAAGAATCCGGGGGACTTTAAGCGTAGTTTTGTCACTCTGGGTGAAACATGAATGCATTATTATACTCCCGAGACCAAACAACAATCTAACCAATGGGTTGCCAAAGGAGAATCTGCACCAAAAAAGGCGAAGACCGTTTCTTTGGCCGGAAAGATTATGGCGACTGTCTATTGTTATTCGCAAGGGATAATCCTCACCGACTATCTGGAAAAGGGTAAAAATATTACAGGTAAATATTGTTCATCGTTATTGAAAACCGAACTGCAAGAAAAAACGCTCGCGATTGGCCCACAAGAAAGTCCTTTTCCATCACGACAACGCACCAGCACACACCTCAGCAGTTGTGGCCGCAAAATTAATGAAAATAGGATTCCAACTCCTTTCACATCCTCCTATTCTCCAGACTTGGCTTCCCCAATTTGTTCCCCAATTTGAAGAAATGGCTGGCGGGACAAAGATTTCATTCAAACGAGGAGGTGATTGCAGACACTAATGGATATTTTACAAACATAGACAAATCCGATTATTCGGAAGGGATAAACAAGCTGGAACATCGTTGGATGAAGAGTTGTTGTTGTTGTTGTATGTGTGAAGGTGTGCTATAAGCACTGGGCATAGGCCTAAAAGGCCCCTAGCCTCCCTTCATTACAGGCCCGCCTTCCCCTGCTACAACCAGACTGTCCCATGGAGGTAATCCAGTATCGCAGAGGCGGGCAGGTCTCTTATATCGGCCATGTTAGGCCATCTCTCACCCATGGTAGCTTCCCTTATTTCGTAGGTCGCCGGACACTCTATGAGTAAATGCCTGGCTGTTTCGTCTTCCTCCCCGCAGCCTCGACAGTCTGGTGTCTCTGAGAGTCCCAGCCTGAATAGGTGAGCGTTGAGTCTACCGTGTCCTGTGAGGATAGCTGTTATCCTCCTTAGGTTTTTCCTGCCTAATCTGAAATATCTGCTTGTCGCAGACTTGCTCGGATACTGAAGTGCTTTGCAAAGGCGCAGTCAGTTGCGAAGACTATGTTGAAAAATAAAAAAGATTTATTCCAAATACGTTAGTAGTTTTTATTTATGCACGGACTTTTCAAACGCCCCTCGTATATATAACATCTTTATTTCTACACACAATTTTATATAGAAGAAATCAACAATATAATTCTTATACTATGTAATACGTTGTCAGTCAATTAGTCTTTCTGCCTAATAATTTTATGTATACTAAAACGGCGTTATTATGACTTGTTTTAGTCGCAACCCCGATCGCCCACCTCATTAATTTCAAAATTCGTTCCGTTCTGTGAAGTGGCCCTGAATACATTTGCAACAGGTTTTGTTGATTAAAAGGAAATTAGAGCAAAATGCCACGAGCGACAAACAGCACTTGTGGTGTGGTTTGCAGTTAATAAATCTTCTTAGACGAGCGCAGGTCAACCTCGAAAGAAACCTCTGACTTCTCAATAATTATTGTTTTGTCCACTACCCCCAAACCACTATTCATCAATTCATCTCATCTCTCATTAACGACTAACCGACATACTAGACATATGACAAGGACTACTGGCTGAAAGACCTAAGGTCGATAGCCATTTATAAGTTTAGATCAAATATTTTGTATAATATATGTATTTGTAAATACCACAATAAAGATGATTGTATATATATTGTTTTGTATAATATAACTAATTCTTATACTCAATAATACTTTTAATAATAAATTAAAGACGACGTAAGCGCTATCTTTTGCCTAATTTCAAGTGGCACCATCAACGATTTGGGTCTACAAAGTAGACGACCTAGAATCACTGTTTCGTCCACTAAACCAAGGCGAACTTGTCCTGTTTATGAGAACAGAGAAATTAAATACTTTTAATGTTTTAAAAAGAAACATCAATTACAATCTCCTACACCCTTTGTGTATTCCCCGAAACCATAATATCACTCCCAAACGTAAACGTTTCACCATCACCATTCATGATTTCATTTCATCATTTCATGACTTTAGTGATCACGACGAGTAAATTCATTTCACAAGACAATGGACGACATTAGCGATCAAAACCTTTTTGACACAGCAACTGACAAGGACAGACGCCTACAAAATCAGGCGGAAAGACCAACGGTCGATAGCCAATTGGCAGAAGAATTTATTTTTATGTTAGTTATTTATTGTATTTATTTATTACTATTACTTTGTTCAAAATAATCTGCCAATAAAGATTTATATATATATATATATATATATATATATAAAGTAGCAATTGTTTTTTACAACAAGTAATGAGGCGTAAGAGATTTTTTTAAATATGCTCATATGCTCCGCTGGCGACGAATTTTTAGTGGAACCAGCAGTTCTTTGAACAACTAAATGTAGTAGCACGGGAAACCTGATCATCCGAAAGATCGCCAACTTCTACATGAAGGATTTTGAGCATACAGACCCAAACACCATCATGAAGATGGATACCTTCGTGGAAAGGAAACACGGAAGAAATCAATTTCATAAATTATTGTGTATTTAAGTCTTTCAGCCATCACATTTATATTTTACATAAAAGAGTTTTTCATTATGTAAAATACGCTTACGTTTATTCCCATGTTTGCATTTTGCATATTTATTTTTTTTTTAAACGAACCAAGTCGCAATTCAAATTGCAATGAATATTATTACTATTAGCATTTAACATCGGGGCATTAGCACATCAATTGCATAATCCATCCAGTTTGAAGCGAGTTGGCGCGTAATGAATTGCCGTAATTTATGGCTTAGAATTAGCGAACGTCCGTGATTATGACGTGCGACCGGCAATTGTCCGTCTCTTGCAGTCCTACCTACAAAATTACCAATACCCTCCCCCCTCGTGTTCGGCAAGCCGAAAGAGATTCGCGTGGATTAACCCCGTTTTAATTTCCGAACAATAATAACCGGAAAAAGCGATAAATAATTAAACAAATAAAAAAAAAACAAACAGGGAGGGTGTTTATTTTCATCGTCACCGGGCACTTTTCAGGGGGATGACAAAAAATATATATAAAATACTAAAGAGCGGAATTGTTGTGCGATTCCGCGGGGAGCGAGCGCGCACGGATGGGATTTGATGTATGGTTTTTGATTTTTTATTGGACAATCTGAGGAATAAAAGGGGATTTATTCATCTCTGTTGAGATGATAAATCATTCCGTGTTTTATAGCACAAAGGAGACACGCGGGAGGAGGACGTTTTATTTTTTTGCCGAAAAATACGTAAAGGGATTCAAACAGACGGATTTTCATTTGTTTTCACTAATAATCGTTTATAGAAATTTATTATCAAACCCGTTGAATCGATTTTTATTAAAACAAATGATTTATTGATGCTATACAATCCTCCTACAGTAGCTATTAGATATGTCTATTTGAACTTAGATAGTAAATACGATAAATTAAATAAAAATTATTTGAAAATAATTAATAAATGCGACTCTGTAAACTTCGTTTTTGTCGTTCCCTAAAAAGTGCTCTTTGTGACTTTTCCCCTGTACTCTTCAAATTATTTCCACATTTAGCTCTGTGACTTTTGACTTACGTTACGTAAGTGGTAGTTGTTTTAATGTGCATTTGTTTAACGTACTTACGTAGCGTAAGTCAAAAGTCACAGAGCTAAATGTGGAAATAATTTGAAGAGTACAGGGGAAAAATTATCATAGTCACAAAGAGCATTTTTTAGGAAACGACAAAAACAAAGTTTACAGATTCGAATTAAATAGCTATAATTATTTAATTAAAAATATATATATTAGGACATCAATACTTACTAATTTGCTGTGCCTAGTACATACTTGAGCTATTTTCGACAGACATTCACTATTTTAGGGACAAAAACGAACCGTCACTACAAAACAAAAAAAAGTGAAATAGATCATAGGACCTGGATTGTGATCGTTTTTGCATTTTTGTTTTGTTGCGTCGTTAGCTTCAGCAAAGCATACTTTTCTTTTAATGTTATTCATTATAAAAAAACATAGACATTTACAAGGAAAAATTATTACCAAAATAAACATATTACAAAATATGTCAATAGTTGACAAAACATATATGCATATTGATTAACACAAGGCTATTCACGTCCGCGGTTTTGAATTTTTCTGGAGACTTCGGCAAGTGGGATAAGATCGTCGGGATCATCTTCTGCAGCAGTTGTCTCAAGATCGTACAGGGGAATAAGCTCTTCAAGATCTTTACATCGAGTTTTAGGAGATCGTCGAAGAATTTACGCGAACTTACTGAACAAAACTGCACCAAATGTTTGATATCGTTAAGTTTTGGACCACTTAAGGGTAACAGTCAGTTGTAGGAATTTGGCAAATATTCATGTCCGGTAGTTTTATATGGTTTTCTATCTTTTCTTAAGGCACTTTTTTAATAAGCCATTATAAGAGTCTTTATGTTCCAATGTTCTTGAGTTACTCGAAATACTTTTACTGGTCTTGAAGTGAAAGGGCATGCCTTCTTGCAAAACGAACTAAGATATTCGTCCCATCGTTTAAACATCTCTTGTTTGCAATCTATTACAATAAATGGTAAAGGGTTTTTTTCTGCTGTTACGTATGATGTAATTCCAGTCGTCGGGAGTTTCGGCTAGAGCTTTTTGATTAATTAGTCCCATATTACGGTCGCACTCAAGGTAGGAATGTCCGCGAACTGGAAAATAAACTTCAATAGTTTTGAATCGTTTCAGTAAGATAATGCATAATGCAAAAAGCGAAAGACAGTGTAATTCTTGTTCTGGCCAGCACATGAGTCACAAAAGATGATTAGGTGTTGAACAGAACTACTCAAAATGTTTGTTGTGAAATGATACAACATTGAATATACCTCTTCTGAACCTTTTTTAGCAATGGTTTCGTTGTAGGTAGAGAAAAATGATCGCTGATCGGAAAGAATATGTACTTAAAATAAAACACTTAATGATTTTCAACTATTTTTTGTGTATTTCACGACAATTGTTTCGCAACGTTATTGCTTCTTCAGGCGAAGAAGTGAAGAACTTATATAACTTATATAAGTGAAGAACTTATATAACTTAAATAAGTTCTTCACCTGAAGAAGCAACAACGTTGCGAAACAATTGTCGTAAAATCCACAAAAAATAGTTGAAAATCATTAGGTGTTTTATTTTAAGTGATCATGGATTTTTTAAAATTAAGTGCCTCCACTATATACGAAGAATATGTACATTACAACTTTAAAACGATAACTGTCTGCGATAGTATACATCATTTGTGCTTATATTTGGCAATGGCAGGTTCTTTTGGAAGTCCATAGTTATAGCTTCTACGGTTGTATCTTCCTTAGATTTCTTTCCGGCTTGCCTCTTCCGTTTATAAAAAGTGTCAGCCCTTAACTTATGCAACTTCATATCCAATTGCACATGGCGAATTTCTTTTTTCATCTTGTTCACCGATTCTTCTTTATTTGAAAGTACAGCTAGATCCCCTTGTAGCTTTTGTTCATCAACCTTAAATTTATCACATGTGCTAGATGGGTCACTTCGAGGATACCCGAATGAAATATTAAATTTTGTGGAAAATATTTCACGAAAATTTTCATACGAAATCAAGTTTCCAGGATGCTTCGAAGTTACATTCCAGGATGCTTCGAGGAATGTAACTTTTTGATGTTCAGGTCCTCTGATAAATAAATTTTGCTGTTAACTTTAAGGCTTTAGTGAGCTTTCCGGCCTTTTAATGATTTTAAAAAAAGAAACAACGCAATTTGTAGTTTCGAGAGAAATTTTCGATGCCTGGTTTGTATGTTTCCTACGTTGATCTGGTTTAAAGGTTCCTATTTTCAGTAGGGACTTTTTTATGGATTTTTTACTCCGTGCAATGAGAGGAATGCCTTATAGCAAACTGGTATTTCTATAGCTTTTTCATGTCTAATAACTCGGACACGATATGCGTAGGAACTATCATTAAAACGAGCACTTCTCAAAACTTCTCGATCACTTAAGAAATGTATTATTTTTTAAGTGATTCCAGCTAAACAAGCTAGCGAATAGCTGCGACGTGGGACTCATTTGGGTGCCGAGCCACAGTGACATAAGGGGAAACTCAATTGCCGACAGCCTCGCAAGGAAGGAGGCAAGAGTGAGGAACCCATCAACCGAACTCTTCGCCGATATCCCCCTTGCGGAATGCAAGAGATTACTGAGGGACCAAATGATGTCTTTGGTCAACCTAAGATGGAGGGAAGAGGACACCTGTCACACAACAAGGCAATTATGGCCTATGTGTGATATGGAAAATAGTAAAAGATTGATTGCTCTAAGCAGAATCGACATTAGGAAGACAGTAGGTATCATAACGGGACACTGTCTTCTAGGCAGACATGCACACAAGATGGGTCTCAAATTCAATGATTTTTGCAGAGAATGCCTTGATGAGGAGGAAGAAGAAACAGTACTCCACTATCTAGGACAATGTCCTGCTCTTGAGGGGAAAAGAATTAAGTACCTCGGTTTGCACTATGTAAATGAGTTGGCAGATCTTTCATCTATTAGGGTGAACGACCTGATCAGGTTCATAAGGTGCTCAAATTGGATTGTATAGAAGGAAGGATCTACATCTCTATGGTATCACAATGGGCCCTATGGGCCTAAGTGAACAGCTTTTGGACTGTTGCCATTGTAACCTAACCTAACCTAACCTAAGTGATTCCAAAAACAAAATTGAATTTAAAATTATTTCTAGTTTTGGTGGATGCGTCGGGATACCCACAAAAATAGCACCAGTCTCATCACAGATATTATTAGAAGTAACCTTAATTGATTTTGTTTTATTTAAGACTATACGATTATTTGGCATTGTATATAAATGGATTATTTACATAATAATTTACAAAGCAATAATTTTTTGTATGCAAATGTTGCACGCCGGGAAAAGGGTTATTGTCGACGGTGGCACGAGCACGAGCACTCAGCCAGCATTGAATGCCGCAGTAGATATTTCACGTGCCGGACGCGGAAAACAAATATATTGTCTTGTTGCGAGCGGAGATAACGAAGTACAAATACAAAGTGTTGCATGTACATCAGCTTGTATGAGTATATTCCTGTTCGTGTGTGTGTGTGTGTTTCTGTCCATCCTTCTGTGTGTATGTGGAGTGTATCGGACACGGATGGCCGCATAAATAGCTTTTCAATTCGCCCTTAATTTTTCGGACAAAGCCCCGGCCGTCCTGCATACATCAAAATGCCGAAAGGGCCGGCTGATTTTGGCGCGTAACGCAATTAAAGAACGCGGACGCGCGCGGTTCAATTAAATGTTTCGGGCGTTTAATCTATCCGGATTGTCGGCATGGACACGGCACGGAATTTTAAACAGCGGGCATTTAACGAAATTCCGATGCTTTTGTGCTTTTTGACTAGAAAAATAAGCAAATGAAAATGGGTATTTTTAAAGAGACACTAAAGAAAGTAAATTTAATTGGGTTTAATAATTTTGCATGTTTTTTGTATTGGTATTTTTTATATATATAAAAAAAATCATATAATATTTCTATGTAACAGTTAAGTTAATAGATTCTTTAAGCTCTAGAGGAAAGATGTCTCGACCTTCTTAAATCGCATTCTGTATTGTAATTTTCTAAGGTATTTGGAGGAGATGCCAACGTAGAACAAAATATTCAATGAATATCCACCATATAAATGTGTAATATATTCAAAATATATTCAATGGATATCATTTCATGAATTAAAAATGGAAATTTTACTATATCATATGGATAACCATAGAATATTTATTCCGTACATTTTAAAAAGTGCAACTCCATTGGACGCTCAATGGATATCCGCGAAAATTCTAATATTTAAAAAGGGATATTCATTGTATATCCATGGGATGTGTTTGGGCTATTTGAATTCTCCTGGAATCATAACCTTTACACCAGATTATTGGAAATAATGAAAACTATGATTGTAGAACGATTGGAGTTACTTTCAATGACTTATAACTATGGATGCAAACGATACATCGATGTTTGCAAAACATCGATATATCGCTGATAATCATCGATGTTTTAATGGACGATACATTGCCGATACATCGACGCCAACTGTAAACATCGACATCGCTCATTCAATCCGTTCGTTCTCTACCGATTGATGCACGTGCTCATTTTAGTCGAGTTAATGATTCTTGATGTACGTACAAGATGGAATTCGTGCTTTTACATGCTACAACGGTTTGTGGAATTAGTTCCCATTGTAGGAGCAATACTTTTGATTATACCGAGAGCTTCCCAAATGATCTCAAGCAGTGAAATAGACTGCGTAAAAGAAATGTGAGAATTACTTTGCCCATTTGAAAAATTGACAAGAGAAATATCTGGAGATAGTTACATAACAGTGAGCAAAGTTATTCCACTAGTCAGTTGCGTTCGGGAAGTACTAGAAAATATGAAACCTAAAAATGAAATGATTTTAGAATTTCAAGAGGAAATAAAGAAACAACTAGCAAGAAGGTTTGATAATATAGAACACTCCACAATTCTTGCTATTTCAAGTACTCTCGACCCCCGATTTAAGTTTATGCATTTCAAGAATGCTGTTGCTAAAGGCAAAGTAATTACTTAAATAAATATGTGCGCGAATATAACAGCTCACCTACAACATCCAACAATAACACATCTGATGAGTGTGATAAAGATGATGTAGGATTTGATATTTGGCATTACCACAAACAACTGACCCACAAGAAAATGAAATATAAATCACCTGCTTATTTGAATGCTGCAGCTTCAACTGAAACCATCAATGAAACAGAAGTTCAAATGTACCTGTCGTCTCCTGTTGCACCAATAAAAAGAGACGCTATTGAAATGTGGGAGGATATGTTTCCAAAACTTGCAATGATTGCAATGATATATCTCCCCATCGTTGCTACGTCTGTGCCTAGCGAGCGTTTGTTCTCGGAGGCTGGGTCAATCATCACTCAGGATAGAAATAGGCTTCTGGGGACTGGATTATCTAAACTTCTTTCCTTAAACTCCATTTCAAAATTGTTATATTCACACCAATGACTCTTATTTTATTTAGTTACGTCGTAATTACTTATCATAGCCACATATACTTTGTATTTGTATTATTACAAGTGTCTAAATTCTGTTACAAAATTATATTGTACAAATAAATAAATCTTTCCAATGGAGAAAATGTATTTCTATTTTAAGATCTATTTTATTGTATATTTAAAAGATAACTAAGGTATTGGGTTTAATTAAAACTCATCAGATTGATATATTTGGTATTCAGGTACGGCATAGTTTGTCAACGGGAGGGAAGGTACCTCACGCTGATTATCAACTAGCTCAGGTTGATTTAAAGACGAAGCAACTAACCTTTAAAACACAATTGGTTTTTAAATAATTTATTTACAAAAAAAATAGCAAAAAAAAAAAAAACAGAGAGAGCAGTCACACAGTGTACATGTAGTCTGGATGGAGGCGGCGTTCAGGCGGCAGTTCGGCGTCCTGTGATCGGCGTCGGAATTCGGCGTCGGAGTCCGTGGGTTATTGCGTCGGGGTTGGATCCAGGGGCAGGAACAAACACTACCCTCGTAGTGTTGACGTCGAAGCGGTTGTACTGGCAACCTAGGTGCTTGGCGTCGGTGTTGACTGCAGGAACGACGGCGGAACAGCTAACGTCGGCGTCGGGCTGAGTTCCCTGGAGTCGGCAGGTTCCTGGATTGGACTGGATCCGGCAACAGCAAAGGACACTACACTAGTAGCGTCAGTGTGGCGTCGAGACGGTTACACCAGTAACCGTGAAGCTCGGCGTTGGTGGACTTCAGGAAGCACTGGTCCTGGAGTCGACTTCTTCTGGCAGGAACGACGTCTGGAACATCTGGCGTCTGCGTCGGTCAGAGTTTCCTGTCTCAGAGAGAAGGTTAAATTTCGAGGAACAAAAGTTCCTCATGAATCCACATGCTGCCCCCTGTACAGCACCAGAGTGGACTGAAGATCTGGGTGGATGCATCCCGTATTTAATCGCCGAAAATCGTCTAGAGTAGGGATGATTTTCGAGGACCACGTGGCCGTTGACAAAGAATTCAATGGAAAATAACCATCGTAAACAAGATAATTATTTCCAACGAATTCTTAAATCCAACCGTTAAAATGCAATTTGAAAGAATTACGTTAATCTGTAATCTCTCTTCTTTCAAATTGCAACGGCGGCCTGCGTCCTCTCCCTGGGTGTCTATATCTGCTGCTCGGGCCCTAATTGCTGCACGATAATCCTGAGGGCCGGGCAATGATCTTCCAACCTCGGGTCAGGTAAATGTTGACCCGATGGTTAATCCGCGGCGGCCGGCAGGTAGAGTGCTGGCCAAAACTCATTTTATACAAAAAAAATTAAAATTGAAAATTTTAATTTCGTTGACGACGATTAAAATTAATCGCCGGTAACAAGTTGTAGCCACATTTGCATTGTGTGAAACGGATTCTTCTGTGTTGATTAAACATCTTTAATCTAACTTTTTTATCGTGTAATAAAATAGATATTAAAACATCGAGAAAACATCGATGTATCGCCATTTTTACCCATGTTTTTTTAACATCGATGTTTTTAAGAGCGATGTTACATCCCTACTTATAACACGACAAATAATATATATATATATATATATATACATATTATATTTCTTTATTTATTTAACGGATTCACCTTTTTATACAACAACATAAAATGTAAATACAGAAAAATATAAAATTAAACAAAACATTGTACATAATCGATGGAGATAAGATTTAAGTAGCAAATATCACAAATATTAACAACGCATAATTATCAACTAAGCATATATTAACAACACTCTGAAATTTTTATTTTAACACATTTAACAAAAATGCGATAAAACAAGTGATTTCAAAGAGGTAAAAGAATTATAGAAAATGTCAAACTTACAAGATAAATTAAGTGTATTAATACTTCTCATAATTATATCGATGGGAGAATTGAAACCATAATTGCTGCGATGAAAATTAGGCCGAAACAAGGATGCGTTACGAAAGGGGTAATTATGTAGAGAAAAATTGAAGTTAAATTGCGCTAATAAAGTGGCAGAATTAATATTCCCATTAAGAAGTTTGTGACAAAAACAAAATTCAGCTATTTTATGACGTCCATTTACAGAGATTAAATTTAACTCAATATTGAATTTCTTACATACAAATTTCTCAAATTTATTTTGGATCCTTTCAAGTTTATTTATATGGATGTCATAAAATGGGAACCAGACCAGTGAGCCGTATTCAAAATGGGATCGAAAAAATGAGTTATATAAAGTAAGTAAAGCTCTAATATTAAAATGTTTACCATTTCGCAAGATGAAACCCATTGAACGCATAACCTTGTTGCCTATTAAATCCAAGTGATGCTTAAAAGATGGTGAATCATCAAAGATAATACCCAAATCCTTAATGCTACGAACATATTCCAGAGGGATCATATTAATTTTTTAGTCAAATTTTAATTGGTTTCTTTGCCTATTAAATGACATAACCTTACATTTAGTGATATTCAAATGCAAATCGTTCAAGTTACACCAATGAGATATCATATCCAAATCATGTTGCAGATTTATACAATCATTTAATGAATTAATTTCCAATAGGATTTTCATGTCATCTGCGTACAGATAGGGCTGTGAATATTTTAAACAATCCGTAGTATCATTAATCATTATGAGAAATAATATAGGCCCACAGTGGCTACCCTGTGGCACACCAGATAAAACATCTATACCGTCAGACATGAAATTCCCAATTCGGACAATTTGTTGTCTAGACATTAAGTATGAGCGAAACCAATTCACAACACTGTCACTAAATAATAAGATATAATATAAATATAATCCTCCACTGAGGCTTCATAGCATTGCTATGTAAACAGCAAGCAGAATTTAGTGAATAACCAAATCGAACCGTCATAAACATTATATAATCTATATATAAAAAAAACATTTTTGTAAAATTAATTAATCTTAAGTTCTGGTAGTCCTATTCGAGGATACATAATTATTTATCCCTTTTTCTCTTTCGTTTTTTTTTTGTGTGTGTGTTGTTTTCAATTCCAGCAAGTGTCAAGTGTTGTTGTGCTCGCGTATAAATAAAGGGAGCGCGCGCCGCGTTCCTCCCTGAAATAAGAACTGACTGAAATATGGGACGGGCGGGTCTCGGTCCTATAATCGAATCGTGGAAGAAGGAAGGCCCTCGTGGAAATCTATAGCGCCCCGTCCTGTTTTGCAATTACGTATCGCATCCGAACGGTATTAAATTCCACTGCCGCCGAATCAATTTAAAACAAAAGGCGATCGCCTCCGAGGATAGGGGGGAGGAATTTTTCCGCTCCCGACACTTTTCAATCGCTTGCATTTTGTTCGGCTTTCTTCAGTCCGACCTTTTCTTCTAGTTCGTACTTTACTTTTTTTGCGAGTGCGTTTAATTAGATTCGAACGGATTTTTAATATGTAGACGATGAGAATAGTAAAGAACGGTGTTCAATGAATAAAAAATATAAGGAAACATGAAATGCGCGACACAGAAAAACTTAACTCTGAGAGAAACACAGAATAATAACTACATGTATGAAATATGTGTGATTTTGGTTGCGTTAA
The DNA here is from genome assembly GCA_963082785.1 of Philonthus spinipes. Classification (NCBI taxonomy): domain Eukaryota; kingdom Metazoa; phylum Arthropoda; class Insecta; order Coleoptera; family Staphylinidae; genus Philonthus; species Philonthus spinipes. Next base: position 13,910,917 of record OY720311.1, read on the forward strand.
GTTAGGGTTAAGTTGAGTTAGGTTAAATTTATCTTGGGTTATCGTGCATTTTGTCGACCTAAGTTCTATTACTTTAACGTTAGATTTTGTTATCTTGAATTACATCAAGTTGAGTTGCGTTGAGATTGTCTTATTTTGTATTTTATCGAGTATTTAACTCGATAAAATACAAAATAAGTAAAGGTAAATTTTTAAATTAAAAGAAATATATATATTTATGTCATTATCAAACAAATTGTTTGATATAAACATGTATCTCAAAGTAATGGCTATAACCATCCAATACACCGATTTTAATTTAGGTTAAATCAAATTAGATTAAGTGTATATTGGATTATCATACAATATATCGACTTAGGTTGGATTACGTTAATTTTAAATCGGTTTATCTTGAATTATATAGAGTGAACTTGAAGTTCATCTAGGATTTTCTTGAATTAATTTGAATTTAGTTTGAGTTAAGTTTACAATGAGTTATCTTATGTTCGGTTACTTTTAATTTAGATTGGGTTATCTTGGATTTAGTACAATTAAATTGAGTTTACATTATCTTAGATTTTCTTGTATTAGATTGCGTTTAGTTTGAGCTAACGCCTACTGATACATCTGATTTTAGATGAATTTGTATATTACCCACAGTTTCCAAGATTTTGATGTTTTCACGAGACTCATAGTGATGGTATTTTTAGTTTTTAGATACTGCTGCAATTATTATTATTATTATAAATGTAATTATTATGATTATTAGTAAGATTGTTATTATATAAGTTTTTTTATTGTAATAGTAATGTTTTTTTTTTTGATATATTCTACTGATATTGTTATGTTGTTAACTTAGTAAGATTAAGCCATAATATTATTCTTAATTTAGTTTGGCTTGAGTTGAAAGCAGATTTGCTTGTATAAGCTATTTTCTGTACTCCGCTTATGAGTCTTCTACAATATCTATTGTTTGTAATAGCATCAGAATCTGTAATATTTTGTTATTGTAGAAAATAAATAAAATTTGTATTATCTTGCATTTTGTCAACTTAGGTTGAATTTTTATTGGTTAACTTTAGATTAGGTTATCTTGAGTTAATTTGAGTTAACATTAGGTTGTCTTGGATTTTATTGTGGTAAGTTCAATTATACTGGATTATTTTGAGTTAGGTTGAGTCGTCTTGCAATTTGTTGATTTATGTTCGATTATGTTAACTTTACATTGCATTATATCGAGATAAGTTGAGTTTAAATTGAGTTATCTTAGATTTTATCGAAAAAAAATTAAATTACGTTTTGTCGACTTAGACTAGCTTTAGATTTGGTTATTATTATTTAAATTGAGGTTATTAAATCTGTAATATTTTGTTATTGTAGAAAATAATACCTTTGAACCTTTTAAATTAAGGTTATTAAATAATAATAACCAAATCTAAAGTTAGTCTAATTAGTCTAATTAGTTTAAAATCTAGTTATCTTGGATTTTCTTCGTTTAGGTTGATATATTATTTTAATTTTTTTGTATCCTGACTAATTTATTTTATTCTGTATTTGTTACTGTATGAAATGGCCTCCGTAAATTAATAAATAAATAAATTAGTTAGGATTAATTCGAGTTAGTTTAAGTTTATGTTGGATTATCTTGCATTTTGTCGATTTATGTTCGATTAGGTTATCTTGAATTATATTGAGTTAAGGTAAGTTTATATTTTTGCCGAGAAAAAAAAAAATACATTGAGTTATCTTTGATTTGATGTTGTATTGGGTTGAGTTTGGTTTCAGTTAGGATTGTTGAGTTAGTTAAGTTATCTTGTATTTGGTTGACTTAGGTTGACAGCTTTATATCACTATAGGTGCAATATCTTCATTTCCGGAAACTCAACACACGAGTAATAATACAAATATTTATACAATGTAGAAATATATGCAATATTTGAATGCTTTTTCTGGATTATCTTCATTTTTTGTGTTTTCAAGCTAATTTAATATTCTTGCTCCACATGTTGTCATTTTTAGTGAAAACTCATAGATTTTTCGCCATTTTTTTTTATTATTAAAAATTATGTTTGTAAATTGAATATAAAATTAATAATTTCTTCTAAATGTAAATAAAAACGAGGACGATTCACATTTTTGCTGTTATTTGAATTCGAATTAAATAAAGGAAAAATATTGAAAATCATCAACACGGTTTTTTACACACGCTCAATAGAGAATGTTTTTTTTTTTTTAATTAAATAAAAGGAATTTGAAAATAATTAATTAATAAATTATATATATATATATATATATATATATATATATATATATATCTTTATTCAGACTATATAGATAATTTTAACAATATAAATAATTACAATACATGTAGGTGTTAGTCTGTCTGGGCTATCGACAGGGCAGAAAGACCTCTGTTTCTGCCCTGTCGTGAATTTATGATGAAGTTAAAGAAAAATCCATGCTAGCTAGCTGAACTGTCCTGATGATTTGCGCAAATGAATTGATGAATGGTGTTAATAAATTATTTTCCCTGTTTTTTTTTTGTTTTTGGTTCGTCACAGAGCGCAATCTGGGATCCTTATGAAGACGGGAATACATTCAAATTTTAGGGACTAAAGGCCTGCAAGGCAGATCTATCCTGATGAGAAATGAAACCCGAAACAAGGGTCTACAGAGCAGTTTTGATTTGTGGGTACATTTTATGATTTAATTTTTAAAAAATTAAATGAAGAAAATGAAGTGAAAATTTAAGTGATACTTACGTCACGTAAGTCAAAATGTCACAGAGCTGAATGTAATGTGGAAATAATTTATTAATTGTTTTTAACATTTAGACATTGGTAGTTCATATTGTATGAAATAAAAATGAATAAATTATTAAAAATCGACGAATAAAACACAGATTAGATTGAATAACTTTAAATTCTCGATTAGTTTCGGGTTAAAAATGATTTGAAAATAATTAATAAATTGTATGAAATAAATATGAATAAATTATTAAAAATCAATCAATAAAACAAAGGTTACATTAAATAACTTTAAATTCAAGAGAATTTTAAATTTTCTTGATGAAATAAATTGTATGAAATAAATATGAATAAACTATTAAAAATCAACCAATAAAACACAGATTAGATTGAATAACTTTAAATTCAAGAGAATTTTTAATAATTTATTCATATTTATTTCATACAATTTATTAATTATTTACAAATCATTTTTATTTAATTCAATTAAATAAATGTGACCATGTGAATGAATACTCTTTTCTATTTACATTTATCCTTATTTAATTTTTCTCATAATTTAAACCAAAAATTAATAATTTCTTAGACAAGTTCTTGAAGTAGAAGACTTGGCTTTGCTTCTTCTTTCAAGTAATCTCCTACATCTCCTTGTGGATTCAAAATCGTCACTAAAAATAATGATTTCATCTTGTCCAAAATCGAAATCTTTTGACCGTATGAAAAAAAATGAAAAAAAAAGTCCTTGAAATATAAATATCTGTAAAGACCGAAACACGTGTGTGGAAACAGAAATTAAAAGGTGATTTTCTTCACCAATAAAGGAAACAGTGTTATAAAAAAATATAGTTGAAAAGTAATAGAAAAGAGTATATATTCGTTTCACTTAATGGTCAGCGCGGGTTTTATTTAAATCTCATGCGAATAATAAGAATGCGTGCATCGTTCTCATCCGCCGCTAATGGTGCTAGGTTCTTTTTCATTTGTATTTATATACATGTTGGTCGAGGAATTTACTATAGATCACACAACCTAATTTTAACTTGAACAATTGGTGTATTAATCCTATTTGCTGTAATAGCAACAGCTTTCCTAGGATACGTCCTACCTTGAGGCCAAATATTATTTTGAGGAGCAACTGTTATTACAAATCCGAGCTCAATCATTCAAAATATCTCATCCCGGACGCTACGTTTAATTCATTTAATTTAACAATCTTATGATTATATTAGATACAGCTGTACTGACGAGAAATTAATCTCGAAACACGTGTCTGCAGACAGCTTTATATATAAGAATGCGCGCATCGTTCTTATCCGTCACCGATCTCAATCATTGAAACATAATATCTCAGCCCGGACGCTACGTTTAATTCATTTAATTTAACAACCTTATAATTATATTAGATACAGCTGTACTGACGAGAAATGAATATCGAAACAAGTGTCTGCAGGCAGCTTTATATATAAGAATGCGCGCATCGTTCTTATCCGTCACCGAGCTCAATCATTCAAACATAATATCTCAGCCTGGACGCTACGTTTAATTCATTTAATTTAACAACCTTATAATTATATTAGATACAGCTATACTGACGAGAAATGAATATCGAAACACGTGTCTGCAGACAGCTTTATATTAAGTAAGGTTTTTTGTTTACTTTAAAAAAAATGTTTATTAATATATTTTCGAAATAAAGATAATTTGAATAATAGAAAAAAGTATTTATTAATAACATAAGTCAAAATGTCACAGTAGCTAAAGAGGAAATAATTTATTAATTAATAAGAAGTATTTGAAAATAACTTTTTATTTAATACAAATATTTTGAAAGTGATTTTCATTAATAAATCTTTATATTTTTTATACTTTAATTTCTTGTTGTTGAGGCTTCAACTTTGATATACATTGTTTATCAGTTAAATTAAACAACTGTAAGATTTGTTTGTGTAATATACAAGGTGTACAGAAAATGAGTGAAAAGCTTTAGGTAACGTGACTCTTTGACTAATTTTTAGATAAAAATATTAACGAAAATAAGTCACACGGTCCTTCCTTAAGCCTCACGGGCCACTTAAAAGAACTATACATTTGGCAACGCTGGATCAAACAAGTGTGCATTTATCCTGTTTATAACTGCTACATCATCCGCTGGAGGTGTTGCATACACCTTTTCTTTTACAAACGAGCGTGTGTCGTTGCCAGATCTATTTTCATTAAAAGAATGCTTCTGATGAAGTTATAAAATTGTAAAAATATCCGATTTATTAATCATTTACATCAATGGAATTATACACGTGTCTAATTGATTGTTAATGCTATTGATTTTTTACAAAATATTTAAAAAACAATACTAATTTATAGTCACATATTTAAAATTCCGAAGACCTCGTGAGCCTCAATGAAGAACCATACAACATTTTTTTATTTTGATTTTCTATTAAAAATTAATTAATGAATTGAGTTACCTGAAGGTTTTCACTCATTTTCTGTACACCTTGTATAGGCGTGCCATCAAACACCGCGGAAAGGAAATGTATTTTATGTTGGCTAGACTTATTAGATTTTAGGGGGGCTATGTTCAGGTTGAAAAGGATGATTAGAAGATTAAGGTTAGGTTACGTCATGTGAAATTGTGGTTAGCGATTATTAAACTTTTAAACAAATGGATAGTCTAATTTCCAACCCTACGAAGTGGCCATCCGCGACTACAAACATTAAACTTTTATTTTCCTCGCGATTACAGTTTCGTTTAATTCAACCTGCCGTTATAAAACACGAAATCCTTAATAATTAAAATTAATAATTATTATTTTGGCAAACCATTGCTTTTTTTTTCGCATTTTTTTACAAACATTATCTGTTAATCTTTCCGATTCGGATCTAGACTCCGTGTAAACGGGGTAGTTCACACCGCCCCCGCATGTTTAAGGCACATATTTCGTCGCGGCAAGTTTCACGACCGGCACACACACACACCCAACCATACAAATCGTGTCTTGCATTTCCCATATCTTCTCGCATGCAAATGCGGAATACCGTAACATTACCTAAACAGCAAAGTCATAACGTTTTCATTACTATACCCGCGATTACACCCGAAACGGCTTTTCATGATATTAAATGAAATATGTTTACGAGGAATATGTTTAATTTGATAGTTTACAATATTCTGTTAATTTACAAGTGTTCAAAACACACTACTTATTATAAATCTTTATCAACAATTAAGTTTACAAGAATATAACAAAAAACTTAAGTTGTGAATTTATGTATTATTCACCATAATTTTAACATTTTTAACAATTTATTTAAATTTTAAACAAATGTTCTTGTAGGAATTGCCTATCGGCTGGAAGCCTTTCAGCCTGAATTTATGTATTTATTTATTGTTTACGCGGTTTACGCGATTTTATTTTCAAAATTACTTAGACACAATAATTTATTAAGAAAACAAACACCGTGCATTAAAAATATTTAATTAAAATAATGAAAAGAGTAATACAAAATATTAAGAAAATTAAAGATTACTTAACAAAAATGCGTAAAAAAAAAACGTTTAAATTACAAGTTTAAATGAACAAATATAAATGAATAATGTGCAAGGAATAGAAAGTTGAAAAATCAAAGATAGAATTTAGTTTCACGTAGAGAACTTAAAGAAGGGAACTTACTTGTGTGTTGTTCAGAAGAACTTCAAAGGCTTACGTATGTATCTTTATATGTTGTGCTACGAAAGCAGTACATGTAGAATTGGTGTCAAACTTGACAACAGAATGCTTCATGGTAGCATTTTACCGCTTCATTTCACGACGTGGCTGTGTTAGTGAAATAATCAGCGACAATGCAACTAATTTTATCGGTGCCCGAAATTACTTACGCGAATTAAGTTCATTCTTACTGAACCCAGAAAATGAGGCGACTGTACAAGCAGATATGGTCCATCACGGCATAAAATGGACATTCATTCCTCCGCGAGCTCCTCATTTTGGCGGACTCTGGGAGGCTGCTGTAAAAAGCGTTAAGGGCCACCTATACCGAGTAGCAGGAAAGGCGATTCTTACTGCGGAAGAATTGTCTACTTTACTGAGTCAAATCGAAGCTGTGCTCAATTCAAGGCCGCTGTGCCCATCCAAATGACTTCAGCGCACTAACACCGTTTCATTTCCTAATTGGCGATGTTCTTACTGCACCTGTGGATCCTGATTATCTGGATACCCCTGACAACAGGCTATCTCGATGGCAATTGGTCGAGAAAATGAGACAAGATGTGTGGAAGCGGTGGAAGAATGAATATTTGACCGGACTACATCAACGAGGAAAGTGGCGCAAGAATTGCCCAATGCCTAAGGTAGGAGACTTGATCGTTGTGAAGGAGGACAACATTCCCCCGTTGCAGTGGAAGTTAGGGCGGATAGAATCCCTACACCCAGGTGCTGATGGCATTGTGAGAAGTGCAACAATACGCACGAGCTCTTCAACATTTGTTCGACCAATGGTGAAGATATGTGTATTACCGACAACATAATTAGTTATGTGCGTGAGTGAGTTGAACGTAAGACGTTCAACGGGGGGCGGAATGTTCGCGCTAAATACCGCGAAGGAAGAAACGTGACATTTGAACATTTTCCTCAAACCTATTGTCAACCGAAAGGTCTTTATATTTATTTACGAGAACCCTGTTCGTCGGAAACTTAATAAACAGCTAGTAAAGCTTTGTATCAAAATTCCGACTGTACAATAGGTTTCCGGCCCTACGTGATCATCAAAAAAAGTCTGACCCAGCATCGAGAGATTTTTCCTAAAATCGAGAAATATACGCCAAACTAGACAAACATATTTTACTGTATTTCCTGTTCTATCCTTCTCTCTGCACGCCTTTTGATGTCGTTTTCCTTGTTTAACTGCCTTCTATTCTCAACTCTCTGCCCTCTTTCTAAAACATTATATATCACTCAGTCAGTCTTCTTCTGAACAACACACAAGTAAGTTCCCTTCTTTAAGTTCTCTACGTGAAACTAAATTCTATCTTTGATTTTTCAACTTTCTATTCCTTGCATATTATTCATTTATATTTGTTCATTTAAACTTGCAATTTAAACGTTTTTTTTTATACATTTTTGTTAAGTAATCTTTAATTTTCTTGTAATATTTTGTATTTCTCTTTTCATTATTTTAATTAAATATTTTTAATGCACGGTGTTTGTTTTATTAATAAATTATCGTGTCTGAGTAATTTTGAAAATAAAATCGCGTAAACCGCGTAAACATTTATAAATATATAGAATAAATAATTCTGTTAAAAAATACAGTAAGTGTTTATTCAGTGCCTACTAAAGATACAGGCCGGAATGTCGGAGCGGGGAGGACTCCCAGATGCATACGTATGTCTGGCCTTGGAGCGCTTTTATTTCCTCACGATTACAGTGATTACTGCTCTAAGACAACCAGCTTTATAAGGCAGTGTAAAGTGTAACAATTATTTTCAGATGCAGTTGTAATGATAAATATTTATTTTATACAAAAATATATTATAAAACATTTAATGAAACGTTCAGTCACCATTCATCTAGCGTATGGATAACTAGTGATGGCCATTTCAGTTTTTCGAACCTCATCAGACTAGTTATCCATACGCTAGATGAATGGTGACTGAACGTTTCATTAAATGTGAATTTCGTTTTCCTTGTTTGCTTAAACAGGACAAGTTCGCCTTCCTTTAGTGGACGAAACAATGATTCTCGGTCGTCTACCTTGTAGACCCAAATCGTTGACGATGCCACTTGAAATTAGGCAAAAGGTGGCGCTTGCGTCGTCTTTAATTTATTATATTATAAAAATCAACTCTAAAATTTGGTATAATTCTAAATAAGGCATATAATTGAATTCGAGCGAGAGATGTTTTCATGACAATTGTCTGAAAGCGGCTGAATTCACCCTCATTCGAGAACCCTAGTCTCCGAGATTTCGAATTCTCCCACTACGACATTCCAGCCTGTATCTTTAGTAGGCCCTGGTTTATTAATTGAATATCTTTTTATTTAAATTCAAAGTATTGTTTCCTTTTTCAGTCCCTTAAAATTAATGCTAATTTGAAACGTATTAATTATTATCAGTATGTTGAATTAAAAATTAATGTCTCCCATGTTCACTCTGCAGGTATCAGGCAGATTCCTTTTGGTTAATTACTAGAACAGGGGCGATGAGACGTGTAACAATCCGCATGTCGCGGCGTCGCTATTTCTAAAATAAACCGCTGCACTTCCATAAATTAAGTTGTCGTCGGTAATTATTTCGGAATTTCGTGATGCGGCCGAGTTGTTCTGATTCCCCGTTTCGCCATTTATTTTTAATAAAACCTCGGGAAGCGGACGCACGTGAGACACTTTTGTGATCTATTTCGGGAGGACGTACTATATTATTAATCATGCGGTGGAATTCCGCACCGGTGGCAATTTTATATACGTGCCTTTTTCTTAATTCGCGTTTTCTTTGATTTTTTTCTATGTGTGTTCTTAATTAATATTATTACACAATTTCCTTTCTAAATAATTTATATTTTTTTAAATTTACGTTTCACGTTAATTTAATATTTTTTTGAAATTTAATTACCTTCTAAATCTAGAACTTCTTATAATTTATAAAAAGATGGCATTGGCCAGGGCTACGTGTGGGTCCGAGGAGAGAGGGGAAGAAAGATATGGATGGAAAAAGAGTATGATTGTTATGTTATGGGTAGATTTAGATTATACTTTATATTTAATATTTTATTTAATTACACATTTAGAAGGTATGAGTGGAATGGACGGAAGGGAATAGAATGGTAGAAGTATGGGTGCGAGAGGATGGAGCTGGAGTATAAATTATGATGAGGTTAGGGTGGGAGGGAATTTTAAGTTAGTTAAATTCCAGCTATTTTTTTTTTACTTAAGTATTTTATTTAATTTTAACCCCCCTGGAATCACGTGTAGAGATCGAGCGACTTTCCCTTTTCAAAAATGCGTGTATCTCCCGCATGTTCCATTCTGCGTTTATTTAATTCGCCGTCAGCGAGATATTAATGTTCCCTCCCGCTTCTCGACCTTCAGGGTTTCGAAATAAATAAGTTTCAAGGCGGCCGTGCATGCACACGCGCACCCCGGATTGAAACGTGTACTGAGCTTTCCTGTGTAACGAGCTGCGGATGCCGAAAGAGCGTTCGTGTCGTACATACTAAAAACTGATTCCTTATTTGGCCTCTATTCTCTCCCAGTCCGCTTTGTGGACGTGTGCTCGTTTCCTCTTTTTTTTTGCGTTCTTTGCTTATTTGGTATGTTCTTTATCTGTTTCTTATATATATATATATATATAAATATATATATATATATATATATATGTGGGGTTTGGATTACAAGCGTTTCTGGAGTTGTTAGAATTTTAGACAGGAAAATACGAAATAAAATAATTACACTTACAAAATAAGAACAATATTTCTAATTATAATGATAATTGACATTGAAGTTTAAATTAAATTAATAATAATAATAATAATTCAAAAAAATATAAAGAAAAATTTGACAAATACCAACCCAAATTATTTTAAAATCATTTTTATTTAATTTATTGGTTAAAACGTTTCACCAAGTGATTAATGAGGACCAACTTGAAATTATAGAAAAATTCCCCGCCTAACCCGAGCAGAGGAATATTAACGCTCCATTAATTTTTTGTATAGTTCAGATCGTGATTTTCAACGGTGTGCAGATAATAGTTTGTATCTTAATGAAAATTAATGTACTCCAATTTATTTTTCTAGAAACATAATTAAATTACAGTTTACCGTAACTTACGATGGTGTTGTTCGTCGTTACGGTTCATTCATTTTATTTGGATTTTCTGAGTTCGTTGTCGAAGACGCGATTTTGTCAACTAAGATTCGATCAATGATTGTTAAAAATCTTACTTGATATTTAATTAATACTTAATAAACGAATTTACAATGCGAAATAAATAAGAATTAGAAATTCAGAGTTTTGATTTAGCAAACTGTCTTACTCAACTGTTGAAATAGAAGTGACCTCCTCAACACCAGAACAACTTCATTTCTTTGATGATAAGATAATACACTAATTGTTTGTATGCATAACATGGAATAACAAAACGAGAATATAATTGATAGTAATTGATTTGGAATGTGAAAACTATTTGATATGTGAATTATTTGCTATTTCCAATGTTATCTATACAAAGCGATAATTACACAATAATGACTATTATACACAGAGTGGTTCTTAAAAACAATAAATATAATCACAAGTGAGAGGTACATTACACTCCTCCCCTTATAAAAAAAATATCAAAATACAAGGTGGTTTTTTTTTTGGAAAATTACAAAAATAAATCAGAACAACATAAATTATCAATGTGTTAAAAAAATGTACGATTCACTTTCGCTAAAAAACACAACTAGAAAACATGTAAAATGTATATGGAATTTCCTACAAAAAGGGATATTTTAAGGGATTTTTAATTCATTTAAATTAAAATATTAATATTAAGTGGCTAAATACAGACTTATCTATAAAATAATGTTTAACTATCACTAATAAACATATAAATAAATTATGATAAAAATATATAGAATAAATATTGTTGATTATAATAAATTTATTTTATACTTAAATATTTAATCTAAATCTAGAATTAATTTTTAATCTTTGTTTTCCTTTATTTCCGTAGTTCATATATTAATATTAAGTGGCTAAATACAGATTTATCTATAAAATAATGTTTAACTATCACTAATAAACATATAAATAAATTATGAAAAAAATATACACAATAAATATTGTTGATTATAATAAATTTATTTTATACTTAAATATTTCATCCAAATCTAGAATTAATTTTTAATCTTTATTTTCCTTTATTTCCGTAGTTCATATTGAGTTTTGATTTTCTGAGAGAACCATTAGAATGCGTTAATGATTTAATATTTATATTAGATTGGTTGCAGTTATCTTCTGTCATTATTTCTTTTTGAGGCATGCTGTGTTTATTTCAACTTAATTCCTTTTTATCTTTAACGTTAGATTGCGGAGATGGATTTCTAGAAATTTGATGAGTAGGTTGGATTTTCAAATAAGAATTTCTAACTTGAGCATTTAACGTTTCAAAGTCTGCATTTTGAGATTCATCTTTTAATTTACGAATGCCTGTATATGCAGGTATTTCCGCAGGTTTATTATCATCAAAAATAATAAAGGCAGAATGATTATTTTGGCTCTCATTATGACTTAATTCCATTGAGCTAAAATTATTTTCAACAGAGCTATTTTGATTATGATCATTTGATTGATTAAAGACAGCATTTGATTGATTTTGAGTATTTCGAAAATTCGGATAAAACTGTTTATATTGTGAATTATAACAATTTGCTTTATTATTTGCATTAAAATGAGCTTGCTTATTGTTACTATATTGCCTTTTAATACAATTATTTATGGAGTGTCCCAAATGTTTGCAATAATTGCATGAAACTACTGGCTTATTTGATTGATATCCATGTGATCGTTTTATTTGATTAACATAGAATTTACAAATGGATGTTGAGTGAAAATTACTTTTACAAATATAACATAATCTAGGATTATTAAAATTATTTTTATTTTTAAAGAAATATGGCTCCTCGCGAATTGCCATTAAAATTGCCTCAACTAATGTTTTTGGTTTCATTGGCTTTATAACAGTATTTAGTGTTTTTTTTTTTTTTAGGCCGAATAAGAAAACTTGTAAAATGTGATTATTAACTAAGCTAATTTGTGCTTCACGAGCAACAGGTGTTAAATTTATATTTAAAATTTATATTGTTCCTTAATGAGATGTAATTTGGAATACACATCTCCTGTTTGGTCGTCATATTTAGCTATTGATATGCAAAAAATTGAGTCAATACAAAATAAAGTCTTAAAACATATTGAATTTGAATTAGGTGAGATGCTATGAATGTCAAATGCAATCACTAAATATTAATTCTCTTAAGGATGGTAGGAATGTGTGTGATCTGTGCATTCTTCATGGCTTGCTGAGTAATGATATTGATTGTCCGCCATTATTAAGCGAAATCTACTTAAATAAATCTACACCTGCAGTGACGCTTCGCCGTACAAATCTATTCTCAGTAAAGATTTATAAATCGAATTATTCCTATAACAATTCCATCGGTCGTATGCTACGCATGACAAATACATTAAATCAGTATGAATGGTTTAATTTGTTTGGTTCTAGTAGATCTACTTTCAAAAAATAGACTATTACGGCATAAATTTGATGATTAATTTTTGTGAATTTCAAATTAACTTATTGATTCAGATAATAGTTGATTCTTATATGCGATATTTATATTTTTAGTTTGTAGCTTTGTGAGGATGTTTCTCTTTGATTATTATATTAACGTTCTTCTCGAATATTGTATTCATTTTAAAAGTATAGCATTTCCATTTTTTTTATATTTAATGTAGATTTAATTCTATTAGATGCGATTTTGATATATTTTATCAATATAAAAATATCAATATAAAATATATCAAAATCGCATCTAATAGAATTAAATCTACATTAAATATAAAAAAATGGAAATATATGTCAATACATATATTTTGTACTCGTAGAAAATATATATATATACACTGCACCGCAAAATTTAAGACAAAATTCGAAATTTCGTTTAAAAAATTAATTTTATTGTTTTTTCTGAATTGAGCCTTCTTCTCTTTTTCTGTTTATCACAAAAACTGGAAATGTGTATTGGTAGGCTAAAAACAAACCTTATTATCTGTCAAACAGGTCTTTGTTTTCTTGTTAAAAAGGTCGAGTATCGTTTGATTAGTACGTTCTTTGATTTCTGGAAGTTTATTTAGAAAATTGTAAAAACAAACAAAAATGAATCCCCTGGACGAGTATCAAGAAATTTTGCGGCGCAGTGTATTTTGTTTTCTCTTTTTTAATTATTATTTAGTTTAATTTAGATTTATTTTTAGTTTAATCTGAGTTGGTATTAATTTTATTATTAATTATGCATGACTTAATTTACTTTTGTACATTACTTACTGTAATTAGGATTGACGTTTTTTGTATGGTAATAATTTTTATGTATTTCATTGTAAATGGGGTATACCGTTAATAAATAAATAAATAAGTAGCGGTTTGCTTAATTGTGACAAGTAATAATCATTAATAAAAAAACATGTCTTACCTTTCTTTACAGAAAGCTGCTGAACAGTTGTAGTCAGAGCGAATTTTTAATTCATTTAAAGAAGATTTTTTTTAGCAAATTTTCTTTTTAATTAAATTCAGAATAAAAAAAATAGAATGAATACAAAATTTATTTCACGCTCCTCGTATATGTTTTAATTAAACGTATTATGCTGATATGAGTGTGCGGGCTTGCATTCACGCAAGCGGATGAAGTAGAGGGTAAAAAGAAGAAGCAACAACAACGAGATGAAAACAAAAAACAAACAAACAAAAAATAGTAAAGAATGTGTGAAAATGAAATAACCCCGTGCATAATTAGAGAGTGACCGTAATTACATCCCCTGAATTGGAACCGAGCCAGGAGCGCTGTTTATTCCCGCACCGCCGGGGGGGACTTTTATCCCTTACACTTGTCAAAATAGTGTGCACACACTCCGTCGCCGGATGCCATTGCAGAGGGGGCGCATAATTCAAGCCCGGGCAATTAGCGTAATGTTAATTGATTCCTGTACGCCGAGTTATAATTCGACGTCGAAATGCCCCAAAGGTAGTGAAACTGACACATACCTACCATTCGGATTGCATGTGCGGAATTCTGTCTGCACACACACTGCCGATTCAGCAGTCGGCTATATATCAATAATAATCAATTTGATGTTGTTGTCGCCGCAGTTGCACAACGTGCACGCCACGTCCGAATTCGGATAATTGTTTTCGCGGCGTATACAACTATTATACACCACCGCGTAATTACATTATTAATTCAATTTGAATAAACGTATTCATTAGTTCGGACAAATTTTAGGTTTAAATAATAAAACGCGATGGTTTTAAATTCGATATAAACTCATTTAAAGGCAATTCATTCAACTAATTAATACCTATTTATTAATGTGAGTCAAAACATTTATAAAGTCGTTTTTTAAGTTCTCTAATTTTTAAAATAATACACAACAAATATCTTTTAGAGGGTCTGTTAAAATATGAAACTCCATTTGACTTGTAATAAAATAACATACATTTGTATCAGTTACAGTTATGGTATTAACTGTAGCTGATATTTATTTATTATAATCCAACAATAATAATAATAATAATACTTTATTACCTAACAGATACATTTATCCAATTACAGGGTAACATATATATAAAGAAAAAGAAAATATACAATAATATTACAAAATAAAGATACATAATAACTGCAAAGCACATACAAAAATAAGTAGAAAGTAGTTGTAAATTTAAATTCATGCAAAAAGCTGGAATAACTGACCGTATTATCAGGATAAACTTTATTTTTGGTAAAGTATAGATATTTTAAAAAATTACGTTGAATACTCTCAAGTAATACAATGTATTTCGTATATTGAGGTGCCCAAACAATATTTTCACATCTATCTGAAAAAGGCACTTTTGTATTGTATCAATTAGTCCCTAAGGGCTTTAGGTAGGGTGGAAGGTACTGTTATTTTGTAGCATCCTACTAATACAGTATAAATAGAAACAATGTAAAAAAACCTTGTTTTTTTAAATATTATTCGTAATTCGAGAATTAATTTGCAATTTGGGATCAATGGATTGGATTATAAATAGCTTCACTTATAAATGTTGGTTCTAAGAAAGTTGTTCAGGCAACTTTTAGAGAGCAGAGCAAAGCGCTTGATGTTCCCTGAACGGACAAATTGTAATTGTCTGTACTGAAAATATGGAGGTTTTGTTTACAGCTGCACGGCTCGAAGAGCGATGCAGCGGACGAAATATACGCTTTACCGCTTGATAAAGCGCTGCAGCGGATAAAATATACGCTTTACCGCTTGTTAAAGCGCTGCAGCGGTACCGTTTAACGACATCGCTTTCGAAAAGCGCTGTAGCGCTACAGTTCCCTGAACGCGGCCATTGTTAAAAAATCTGAAGTAAATTATTACGGGAAATTCCGGCGCATACAAAAAATGCTAAATAAAGTTTCACGTAATCGCAGAATTAATACGCGACTCCGGATAAAAGGACTGGATTTGTAATAGCTTCACGTATAAATATTTATCATAAGAAAGTGTATATAATTTCTATAATCAATTGGTTGTTACTCTTAAAATAAATTAGTACGGAAAATCCCGGCGCATTCACCATTAATTCAAATTGCAATATTTGCTTATATAACGACAATTTTTCGTGTATTTTTGAAAACCTTTGGAAAACCATCAAATACAATACACCAATATTTTCTTTTTCTCGTTTACCGTATAGCTTAGATTTTATAAATATTGTCTAAATAATAATAATAAGGAAATCCGCCGTTACGTAAGCAAATATTGAAATATGAATAAATGGTGCATGCGCCGGGGGATATATATTAAGGATGCACGTTGTATTGTTGGGCGTATTAAATAAGGCTCAGCAATTACAATCCGCGCGCAATCCCCAGAGACCGCAGGGGTAGAGGATTCCGAAGGGGGTGGAAAATCGTAAGTCACCCGCTCACACATACACACACACACACACACACAAAGATAAACGCACACACAGTGTGTGGGAAGAGAGGAAACATAACAAACCGTACTAGGTAGGCATAGGTGTTTCAGATCCGACGGTAATAAGGCAAATCCGGGGAAATCCCCGCGACGGAATCCGGCGGGAAGCAGCAACGGGGGCTTCCATATCATTCAATCAAGAAATGTAGCAGGAAATATGGGTTTTGTCTCAGCTTCGCGAAATTAGGTTTCACGACGGCGGATGGACGGGAATTGGGGGGGAATTGGTTAAAGCACGATATTTCTCAAAGCCTCCCCGTCCCCCCGCCGCGCGCGGGCGCTTATAATGAAACCGGAATGGGCGGCTTGCGAGAAAACGGTATTTGACTTTAAAATATCCGGGATTCTTATATATAAAGTGAGTAGAAGAAGGAAAAAAAAACCTCCTCCTCCCCCTCACTTTTAACGCTCTACCTTTTTTCCCAAATACGCGGTTATTGACTTATAAATTACGCCTTTATTGGGGAATTAAAGCCCCCCTTTTTTTCTGGGGTTCGGTTTTATCGCGCGCTTTAATGAATTTATAGTGAAAACTATTTGCATAACATTAGAGCAAGTAGAAAATATGGGTAACAAAACGCGAAATAATTTATTTTATTTTAAATATTTAAATATTAATAAATGTTAACACTACATTTTGGTAAAAGAGGATATCGATTATATATATATATATATATAAATGAAATAAATATGAATAAATTATTAAAAATCAACCAATAATTTTAAATACTCGAATTTAAAGTTATTCAATCTAATCTGTGTTTTATTGGTTGATTTTTAATAATTTATTCATATTTATTTCATTTTTTTGTATTCAAAATACAAGAATATAGGAAGCAAAATACAGAACCGCTTTATTTAATCAAGTTTCGTTATTTTACAATTAAATATTAAAGCTGAACCACATTTCAGTCCTTCCAGAGCGATTGCTCCTTTAATAAAAACTTTCATTAATTGATTAATAAGTGCGAAAAAGAAAAACGAAAAGGATAACCATATTGTCCATTACCTTTAATAATCTAATTATACGAGACACCGGCGAGTAAAACCGGCAGGACCAATCAGATCAGCCGGAGATGACTCATTGTTTATCAGATCAACAAAGCAAGCAAAAAAAAACGTAATTCAGTGTGTAAAATAACACGTGTGCTTTAAATGTATTTTGATACAATTCAAACAGTGATAATTTATAATAATTCAAACAGTAGATTGTTTATATTCACTAATAATTGTCAACGTGCTTTCCATTGGTTCCACGAAATGAACGGCATTAATTGTGTAAGAGTTAATTTAATAATTAATTTAATCCTATTAAAAATTAAATGATTGAAATAGAGATGATTCAAGCTTTTGTAGTTATTTAAATTGCAATATAATTAAATACGAAATTATGTTTTAACCGTATTATTGAAATAATGCACCGGTCTTAAAATTTAGAACTGTAATTATATTTTTGTTAATTAGGCAATAGTTATTATTTAGTGTATATTTAAATAGCATACAACTAGGGATAGGAAATTTTGTAAAATAAATTTCTATGGTTGTATTAGAAATAAATAAGGGAAATCGCGACAATCCCTCTTTTGATGCGTTTTTTCCCGATTCTAAATTTTTACATTTACTTAAAAATTTATAATCGGGTAAAAACGTAAGGGCTTTAATGTGAAATTTAGGTATTTGTTTGGATAATGGCTCGCTAATGAGTCGAAAATTGTCATCGTAAACAAAAAAGTAATTAGTTTTATTAATTTAAATATTTATCAATATCTGGTGAAGTTATTTCACAGAAAATAATTATTTCAATGGATGTGTGTTCTTTTTTTTTTAAAAATACTTACGTTTAAGTCATAAAGTTGCAGTAGCTAAAGGAAATTACTGTTTCAATTATGCCGACATTATTTTTTATTAGTCGAGTATGTTGTAAAGACTGCCCCAAGACATATGTTGGACAAACAGGAAGATCATTTGAGAGCAGAATAAAAGAACACAAATCCAGTTTCGAGCAAAAGAAAACAAACTCCACATATGCAAACCACCTTATTGAGGAGAACCACAATATCGATGATAATTTCAAAATCCTACACAGGGAGGAAAAAAGCCTAAAATTGAATATTATGGAGAATTTAGAGATAAACAAAAGAAAATTCAACGGACAGCTTCTAAACGACCAACTAGATGTCACGAATGCTCTGGAAGTAGTTGTTTCAATTGATAAGTAAAGTATTTAAAATGTTTTATAAGATGATTATGGATAAAATAAATTTACATATCAAATCCGCGGAAACACAACAAGGGAGTTACAAATAATTAGCACTTTTTATAAGCACTACACGCCGCAGCTACATGGGATACGAAAACAAAGGAATTTATTCCTTGTAATCCCATTGTAATATTTTCTTTTCCATTCTTTTTTTTTCGGTTGAATAATATTTATAATACGCGATAATTCCCCTCCACTCTGTGTACGTGTTTCGCGTATGTGTGTGTGTGTGTGTGAAAAGTGATTGAGACTTTAAACGCAATTTCCCGGCAATTACCCTCTTTGTGTAACAGAGCCGTGTTTCCGCTGGAAAAAATCCGGAGTTTTAAAAGCCATGCCGGGCTGGCCGCCCGAGGGGAAAAAATCCGTCTTTAATTATTCCCGTGTTAAAGCCTAATGGCCTATTATGAACGGAAAGCCGTGTTTTCCGAAGAATAATTAACGGTCGTCGCAAGCACGACTGAAAGAAGAGGGAATAAAAAACAACATCGCGATTTATTCATTTTTATTTATTTATTTCGGGGGGGAAACGAGAGGAAAGCGCGCTTTCTTATTTTATTATTTCGGACGTTCCGTTCCGGCGGCCATGGGAATAAAAAGGGGGCAGTGCATGGGGGGAAAGAGCGGGTCGCGCTCAATTTAACTCTCGGAGAATAGAGAGAATCGCCGTTGGAGGAATCGAAACTTTTGTGTGCTCGGGAATTGTAATAGCCATTCGAATGATAATTCTTTATATGGAATACCCTGTTATATACAAATTTTAGTGAAAAAGATGCGCAATTGAAAATATTAATCGACTTACCCGAGCGTTTTTTCTTTTAAAAATAATCACTAGCAGCTTAAATAAATTTACATTATAAACAGTGCATTCATAACAAATTCATAACAATAATAGTATTTATTCATACTTTACAAACATACATGAAAGTATTTGTACGTGGAAACGTCATGAAATGTATTGTACAGATGTGTGCAAATTTTTCTGTACCAAAACCCATCGCTAAAAGAGCTAATAATCCTCTTATTAATGAGCCGGAATACATTGTTTGTATGAATAGAGCTATTATACAAATTTTATTGCATCAAACAAACTTAAGATATTTTATAATAAAAGAACGACGCAATTTTTAACATTCTATTATCAAAGAATGCAGCTATAATTTCCATGTAAAACCATTTCTCTAAGTCGTTTTTGTTCGTTAGAAAAAAAAATCGCAAAATCGAATTACAATTTCGGACAATTTTCAAAGGCTTAGTTTAGGAGTGAACTGACTCAAAACTAATTACTCAATTTGGTTAAAATTTTCACAGCGTATGCTCATGTTCTTTAGCCATATTTTGGTATAAAATGAAGCTGTTTGGTGATTCTTACCAAAGTTTCACTTTTTTCCGTGCACCTTACAATATTTTCAAATTTACGCCATTTTTGTTCACTCCAAAAAAATCTGAAAAAAATCTCAAATATCCTTTATGATAATAGAAAGAACCTGAGCTATTCAATTTTCAGATAAATAATTATTTTCAACCTGTTCTAATTACTTAAAAAGTTCCGCGAAATTAACATGGGGCCTTATGGGAACGGTTTAGAGCGGACCCGCCAATTGGTCAATTTTATATACCTGCGGTTGAATCTAAATTATCAAGTTCACAGCGAACTTATAAGGACGCGATTTTTAGCATTGTATTACAAAAGAATCCAGCTATATTTCCATGTAGAATCATCTCTCTAAGTCGTTTTTAGTCGCTAGAAAAATGTCGCAAACATAAACTACAATTTCGGACATTTTTCAAAGGCTACGTTTTTGAGTGAACTGACTCAAAACTAATTACTCAATCGTGTTCATATTCTCACAGCGTATGCTCATGTTCATTAGCTACATTTTGGTATAAAATAAAGCTTTTTGGAGATTTTCGGTAAAATTTCACTTTTTTCCATGCACCTTACAATATTTTCAAATTTACGCCAATTTTTTTTTCACTCAAAAAAAAAAATCTTAAAAAAATCTCAATTATCCTTTATGATAGTTGAAAGAACCTGGGCTATTCAATTTTCAGATAAATAATTATTTTCAACAAGTTCTAATTACTTAAATTGTTCCGCGAAATTAACATGGGGCCTTATGGGAACAGTTTAATGCGGACCTGTCAATTGGTCAATTTGAACATGCCTGCGGTCGAGCCTAAATTATTAAGTTCACAGATAACCTATGGCGACGTGATTTTTATCATTCTTTTAGCAAAGAATCCAGCTACATTTTCATGTAAAATCATATCTCTAAGTCGTCTTTAGTCGCTAGAAAAAATGACGCAAACACGAACTACAATTTCGGCCATTTTTCAAGTGCTAAGTTTAAAAGTGAACTGACTGTAAAGTAATTACTCAATCTTGTTCAAATTCTCACAGCATATGCTCATGTTCTTTAGCTACATTTTGGTATAAAATAAAGCTGTTTGGAGATTTTCGCCAAAATTAGCGAAATTTAAGTTTTTTCCATGCACCTTACAATATTTTCAAATTTACGTCAATTTTAATTTCACTCCAAAATATCCGAAAAAAATCTTAAATTCTGTGCAAAATTTTTACAATATTTTCAAAATTTACGTCAATTTTTTTTTTCACTCCAAAAAAATCCGAAAAAAATCTCATTTTTATTGAGTAGTTATTTGATTTGTTGGATTTGTTTATAGACAAACCAAAAATGGGCACGCATCTTTGACTCTTTATATTACTTCTAGAAAGATTGTTTAAAATATTTCTGAAAGAAAATTGGAAAAAAAAGTGTGCCATTTGGAAAATTTGACACTTTGAAAATCGCCGTCAGGTGTTGGAAATAAGCAATGGATTTGTTTATAAACAAACTATTAACGGGCACGCATTTCTGATTGTTTATATTACTTCTAAAAACATTATTTAAATTATTTCTGAAAGAAAATTGCGAAAAAAGTGCGCCGTTTGGGAAATATTGTTTATAAAAAATCGCTATTTTCAGATTTTTAAAGTATGTGTATTATGAATATTTTAGAATTTATATGAATAAATTTGATTCTGTTGCATTCACTTGACCTTGCTATTAGTCATAATTATAATTAATAGTGATGGGCAAAGTCGATCTTTTATAATTTCTAGATTAAGTGTATTATAATTTTGTGAATGTTACTTATTATAAAAATATCAGAAATAACTTCCCATTTATTAATAAACATAAATTTGAAGTTACTTTTTCCTTTTAAATACTTAAAATGACACATTTAGTAATACTCGATTACTAATATTATTCGATTTTGCCCAACACTAATAATTAATCAATTAAACAAGTGTTGTTTTCCTTTAAATAAATATTTTTGAAAAAAAAAAACTCTCAGTGTGGAGGCGCCGGGTTCATTGCTGGATTCATTGCCACAGTTTTTCATTTAGGTACATTCGCTTAGGTTAACCGTAAGTCTTACGACAAATATTTATATGATCCCAGAATCTATTAGGAATTATGAATATGTTTTCCTCAAGACGTTGTAAATGTTCATAATATAATGAGCTGTTTTTAGACATCACACTGCGCTCTTACCCTCCTAATTACAAAAAAATCAGATTCTAAGCAGCTGGCTTTAAAGTGTTTATGTGCAATTTTCTTACACTTAACCAACTTTATTAATTTGCTGTTAAACCACGGGGGGTAATTTTGATGTTTCAAATATTTGATGGGAATGTGCTGGATGAAACAGTAGTATACAGATAATTCTATGAAAATTGAAAAGAGTATTTATTCAATTAAATAAAATGAAACAAAGATGAGTATTTATTCACTTGGTCAGTTTATTTAAATAAATTAAATAAAAATATTATTATATTGGCGGAAAGACCATAGGTCGATAGCCTTTTCAAGCAAGCAAGAAAGAAACCAATATACCATAATATATTGTAAATATATGTAAAACAAATAGCTTTGAATAAAGATATTGTAATAGTATAATTATATATATATTTAAATTAATATGTTATAAATTCAAACACGTAATTTAATTCCCCATTCTCTCCGTTTATTTCCAGGCAGTCGGCTAAGATGAAAATGAGCAAAGTCGGTAACCAGACTAACTCTCAGGATCCGCAGGCGGTGAACTCGCGGGTTTTCGTCGGGAACCTCAACACATTCCAGTGCTCCAAAACGGACGTCGAGAGGATGTTTCAGCGGTACGGACGATTAGCCGGTGAGTATCGCAACAAACCACACACAAAAAATAATAATAAAACTACAAGACCCGACATGTTTGCTTATCCCCGCTCGCGTCTTGTTATTCCGTTTTCGTTTTTTAACCGCGCCCGGTGTTTATTTTGAAAACACAACGCAGAAGGGGAATCTTCTGCGATGGAAATGCTTTGCGGGAGATCAAAAAATGTTTTGATTGCGTTACGCGGCGGGGATGAGGGGCGGGGGGACAATTGGGAATTTTCTTTCGGGGTTTTACAAAGGCGATTTTCTCTTTACATATATAGCGGAACGTGTAGAAAAAAAAAGATGATGTATTTATTCGCCATCGGTTGCATCACATAACAAAAAAATATAAATACCTAATTGGTTGCATCAATAATTTATTATTTTCAAATTATTTTTATATTTTTACTCCTATCCCGAAAGATATTCTGATTTTGTTTGTTGTCCTAATCAGGTTAATTGTTCCACTTTTGTCTCTTTTTATTTTTGTATATAAATAATCTTTATTTTCATACATTACATACAAGGTAGCCAGAAAAAGCGTGATAATCTTCAGGTAAAGTTGTTCATTTATTAATTTCAAGTAGAAAATTTAAGTAAAAAAATATTGTACGGTCAAAATTTAACAGTTTATTTCTATTTTTTTTTTTCATCTCAATAGCCTCAAGCATATTCAATTTATTTATTTATTTATTCAACGGATACACCTTTTTTACAAAAATATTGAAAAAACTTAAACTTAATATTAACAAAGACATATTCGATATATATAGACATTGACGAGTTGTAATTTATTAGAAATCGATTCTACGCAGTAAAGATTTGAATATATTTATATTTTGAGCGAATAAATCAAAATATACATTATTGTTAAGTGAATTAGCCGTTCGCATCATTCTTACTACAGAGTTATTAGCTGAATAATTGGTCTTACTACACATTAATCGAAATAATGTATTGTTCCTCGTGACGACTCCACTAGTTTGATACCAGAAAGTAATTGATGATAATAATTGAATGAAGTTAATGTGGTTATTTATGATTTTATAAAGAACGCATAAGTCAGAGAAGGTACGGCGATATTCAAGTGGTTTTAAGTTTAAGGATAATATCATAATTTAAGTTTGATACCGGAATACCTTGTAAGTAAGCAATTCTTCGTAAAAATGTATGCTGTACTTTTTCAATCATATCTTTTAGGTATTTCTGATGAGGATTCCAAACTGGTGCAGCATATTCAAGTAATGAGCGCACAAGTGAACAATACAATATTTTTAATGTAGGGATAGAAAAGTCTGAACCAATTCTTAATGTAAAACCTAGTGCTTTTAAGGCACGGTTTACAATATATCAACTATCAAATTATCAAATGATATTGATAGATAAAGCACTAATAACCTTTCTTCACACTTTATTTGTTTTACCAAATGTACATTTCGGACACAAAGTGACCATTATCAATGGATTTGACACTAAATACAAAACAAAATATGACATGATATATAGACAGGCGGATTATAATATAACGGAGGTGGGAGTAAAAATACGGAAAAACGTGAATTAAGAATAGGTCAAACACAAATTAAGGTAATACAATTAAATCTAACAGGGTGTTTTGAAGCGAACTTAAATCAATCAATCAATTTATCAAATGATAGTTTAACATTATAACGCAGATCACTTATTTCCATTACACGTTCTAAGAAGCTATTATTAAGTGTATAGTTATAGATCGATACGTTTACAATACGATGGAAAGTTATAGTTTCACATTTGGACACATTAAGACTCAATCCATTTTTCTCGCACCAACGGCAGATGTTATCTAAGGCATTCTGAATTATAAAATGACCATTATATTTTTTTATTGCATGAAATATTTTCAGGTCGTCAGCGTATAATAAACATTGACAATGAATGACAGATTGAATGTCATTAATAAATAAATTGAATAATAATGGTCCTAAATGTGTGCCTTGTGGAACCCCTGAAAGTACTTTTATTGGAGTCGAATATTCACCATTAATTTTAATGATTTGTAATCTGTTAGAGAGAAAACTAGCCAACGATAAATTCATTGAGACCAAGAAGTGATAGTTTACGTAGTAATATTGAATGGGGTACTCTATCAAATGCTTTGCTAAAATCAGTACATACTGCATCAATTTGATTTCTTTAGATATATAGGAGTTATAAAGCAATAAATTAGAAGTTGTTGATTTCTTTGATTGGAATCCATGTTGGGCATCAATTATATAATTAGAAGTGATCCATGATAGTTGATTGCTTATCATTTGTTCGAATAATTTAGGTATGTGTGATTGCATGCAAACTCCGCGATAGTTTTCTACATTGTCTTTATTACTATTTTTATAAATAGATTAGAAAGCTAGTTTTCCAATATTGAGGGAATATCCGTTCAGTGATAGATTTTTTTAAATATAATGTTCAGAGGAATTATAATTGTGCATACACATTCTTTTAATAGTGCAGTAGGTACTCCATCCGGACCACAAGAATGTGACGGTTTGTCAACGTCGGTAGGAAGGTACCTCACGCTGATTACCAACTAGCTCAGATTGATTTAAAGACGAAGCAACTAACCTTTAAAACACAATGGGTAACAGGTTTTAAATTCGCAATAGCTTGAAAAATATCATTTTCGTCAATTGACAGTTGGAATGTGGAATCTATGCAAGAAACAAGGGTATAATCGTTTAAATATTGATTTTCAGAATTATTTACATAAACTGTTGCAAAAAACTCGGCAAATAAATTAGCTATATTATTATATGTATTAACAGATTTATTACCAAAGTACATAGTGGTGGGGTATCCAAAAGTTTTTTTTTATTTTCTTTAACATACGACCAAAAGTAATTAGAATTATGTCTGATGTTGCCCTCCACTTTATTAATATATCTATTATACAGTCTCTTGCTTAGGTCTTTACATTTATCACGCAAATTGGAAAATAATAAATAATCACAAAAACTATTGGAATTTTTAAATTTGCGATGCGCACTCTTCTTATCTTTTACTAAATTGAAAATGTGAGGATTGTTTCAATAATTTTAGGTTCTTGACTGTAAAATTATGGCCGGTATCAACTGCGTGGTTAGCGATTTGTCTAGATTCTGATAATATATATATATATATATATCTTTATTCAGACTATATAGATAATTTTAACAATATAACAATATAAATAATAACAATACATGTAGGTGTTAGTCCGTCTGGGCTATCGACCAGAGGTCTTTCTGCCCTGTCGTGAATTTATGATGAAGTTAAAGAAAAATCTATGCTAGCTAGCTGAACTGTCCTGATGATTTGCGTAAATGAATTGATGAATGGTGATTGTATCTTATAATATATAATATCATATATTATTATTTTTTATAAATTTTTATATACTTCACGTTTACTTTTAACCGCCCAATATCCAATCTTAAAGAATTATTTAATAAATAACCCCACGCTACTCGCTACAAGCAACAATCGAAAACAATGAATCACGGCCTCCCCAATCGATATATTACACGCCACTAGCAGTGCATCATCAATATTCATTCATCCATTCGGGTATGAAAAATGCGTTTCAATTCCTCGCGCGAGGAATTCCCCCCAACAAGAGAGAAACAGGAGAAGAGGAAAGAAAAAGAAGCGATACCATAAATCCTGCTGAAAACCGTTTCCCTTTACCTTAAGGTGTTGAGAATATTAACCGACCCCAATCCGAAAACCCGGGTTCCCGGAAACGGACAGACGATGAACATTTATGTTATCTCGGATTGTATTAAATATGTATCCTCCTTTTTTTTTTCGGGATCCGAAAGTGAGTGAGGATATCGTTTGCATGGATTTATGTGGCGTGGAATATTCAATTGGAAGCGCGTGTTAATGCTTTGCTGACTTGTCGCTGGGTTCTAAGTGGGGCGGTGATTTATATGTGGAATATATAAATCGGGTTTATTGGATATAGAAAATACGGCGTGTAATATGCGAGCACAAGAATTTATGGTCTTTTCTATAAATATGTTGTAACGATCCGCAATGGCGTTATGTGCAGCCAGTGCGTGATTTATTGGAGGAAGACCGGCGCGTGGATTCAATTGATTCAATTTTTGATATCAACACATGGATCATACTAAAGTAATTGTATCAAAAAATATTTTAACTTAAAATGGTATTCCAAGACCTATTAAACCTATTTTGCATGAAATTAAATCTCAATTTTTTAACAAATATTGATAGCAACGAAGAAAGTTTTTTTTTCTGTTATATATATATATATATATATAAGGTGTACAGAAAATGAGTGAAAACCTTCAGGTAACTCAATTCATTAATTATTTTTTAATAGAAAATCCAAATAAAAAAATGTTGTATGGTTCTTCATTGAGGCTCGCGAGGTCTTCGGAATTTTAAATATGTGACTATAAATTAGTATTGTTTTTTAAATATTTTGTAAAAAATCAATAGCATTAACAATCAATTAGACACGTGTATAATTTCATTGATGTAAATGATTAATAAATCGGATATTTTTACAATTTTATAACTTCATCAGAAGCATTCTTTTAATGGAAATAGATCTGGCAATGACGCACGCTCGTTTGTAAAAGAAAAGGTGTATGCAACACCTCCAGCGGATGATCTAGCAGTTATAAACAGGATAAATGCACACTTGTTTGATCCAGCATTGCCAAATGTATAGTTCTTTTAATTGGCCCGTGAGGCTTAAGGAAGGACCGTGTGACTTATTTTCGTTAATATTTTTATCTAAAAATTAGTCAAAGAGTCACGCTACCTAAAGCTTTTCCCTCATTTTCTGTACGCCTTGTATATATAAAAGTGGTATAATTTATTTCAATAATCACATTCACAATTAATCCAATCAATAAATTCTCGAATTAATCTTCTGCTAGAGCTTTATTATCAATAAGTAATTTACGCGATTTATATATATATATATAATATGTTTTGTGTGTGTAAATAGTTTACGCGTCAATAAACAACATTTAACATTTACGGCCTTTTCGGATTTACGCGGCCGGTCGTAAATCGAGCGGGCTTTACGTAGGAAACGCGCCGTTCTTCCGCCGCGCGGGCTCACCGTAATTATTTACACACACCGCGCGCAAACAAAACTTTCTCAAAGAGAACGTTAATATCCTTAGGGCGCGGGCACATTACAGCGAGTGTTCAACATCGGATCATTTTTCACAAAGTTTCAGCTCAAATGCGAATAAAGAGCGTTCGAATTTATTAGCACGAATTGAACAATCGTTAAAAAATACAAATAAAGGGTTTTCCAATAAGAGTGATATGATTTCTTTTTTTTTAAATACACTTATTGTTAAGGAAATTCAAAAGTTTTTTATTTAATGTGAAGTGCAATCGATACAATTAAGTTCTAAATAAAACGTCATTCAAATGTCCACGACTTCTTCTGCAGGAACGAATTCGATGAACCCAATTTTCGAGTACTTTTTCCACTAAAGCAAGTCGTATTTTATGAATAGCACGTTCAATATTTACTTGTAAAGCTTGAAGAGAGTCTGGTTTATTTCGAAAGACCATTGACGTCAAATAACCCCACAAGAAATAGTCTAATGGTGTTAAATCACAACTTCTTGGAGGCCATTCAATATCACAAATTCTTGAAATAATCGAATCTCCAAACTTTTCTCGCAATAAATCAATTGTTGCGTTTGCTGTGTGGCATGTAGCCCCGTCTTGTTGGAACCAAATGTTGTCAAGATCAACTTCTTCCAATTTTGGCCATAAGAAGTTGGTTATCATCGATTTATACCGCTCTCCATTGACTGTAACGGTGTTACCATCGAAAGAAGTACGGACCGATGATTCCACCAGACCAAACTGTCAATTTAGGTGTATGTAATGGTTTTTCTTGAATAATGGATTTTCTTCGCACAAGAATCGACAGTTTTGTTTATTTACCGTACCACTCAGATGAAAGTGAGCCTCATCGGAGAAGATGATTTTCTTAAAAAAAATTGGGACTGTCTCAAACCACAATTTGGCGGATTTTGAAAAAGGATTTGGGTTTGCATCCGTATAAAATTGCTCTCACTCAAGAACAACGCCTTGGAACAACGTTCTCAAGTTGTTCCGAGGCAAAATCAGCAAATTCACGACGTTTACGGTGGTCCAATAACTTCAGTTCTTGAGTGAGAGCAATTTTATACGGATGCAAACCCAAACCCTTTTTCAAAATCCGCCAGATTGTGGTTTGAGACAGTCCCAATTATTGAGAACGTCTTGGAATCGACAAATTTCGGTCTTTAGCAACACTTGCCTAAACGGCAGCAATATTTGCATAACTTCGAGTGATTCTTTATCTTATTGGCACTTTAACATTATATAAAGAAAATGTACGCTCACAATTTTCAACAATTCGACGAATAGCGAGCACACTTGGACGATTATTACGACGATAAAATGGCAAAAGCGCATGAAAAGTTGCAATTGGAGAATAATTATTTTGATAATAAAACTGAATAATTTGTAAACGTTGTTCTTGTGTATATCTCTCCATGATGAAATTGTAAACACTACTGAATACAATGAAAAATAAATGACAAATCATGACATATTACAAATGGCTGAAACCTCACTTCAAAATCATATCATCCCTATTGGAAAATCTTATACTTATTTTAAATTGAAGCACATTTACGAAGCACCACAAATTGAATAAACGCACAATACAAAATCATCAAAAATACCACCCTCTTACATTTTTTTATGAAAAAAAGAGTATATTTTAATAAAAATGTATTCTTTTTATTCTATTTTATACATAATGTATACTTTTTGTTGGGTTAAACATCTTTATTCATGTAAATAAATTTAGAAAAAACGTTGTATCAACATTAAAAGATCGTTCATGTAACATTGATGCAACGTTTCTATATCTTAATTTTCTTCAGTTAAACATTATTTAAATAAAAATAGATGTCCATTCTCCTACTTATTTTTAATTTAACTAAATATATTTCGGAAACTATCTTTCCATCTTCAGACGTGAAGTTTAAATAAATAATACGCTGTTATAGTATTCTCAATGCAATAGTGATAATATTATAATATTTAAAAAAATAATGTTGTCTATAAACTAATATAAATACAATTATAAAAAAGGAAAAAATTGCTAAAATTTTTGAAGTAATAAGATCTAAAACGGGGTTATTTACAAATATAACTTTAATTGACCTTAGAAACTGTCTTAACAATTTTAAACATTACAAAAGAACAATTTCATGTAACAACTAAATGTAATACAAACAACTAATTGTTTAAATACTTATGAAATTAAGAATAAGTGTTTAATTAAATATACATAAATCCTTCAGTTTTATCACCCCTGAAGGAATTAAAGAAAACCATAGCGAAGGATTCTTAAAAGTAAAACTATTTCCTAAATTTTTTGGACTTATGCCTATCCCCGCTGCTGTCGCGGCTTCTCTTCTTATCGTTATGTCTGTCCTTATCCCTGGATTTACTTGGGGAATCCTCGGAAGAGTGGTGGCTTTTGGAGGAATGTCTATCTTTATCCCGGGAACTGTTGTGCTTGTCCCGAGAGCTGTTGTGTCTATCCTTCGAGCTGTGTTTGTCCCGGGAGCTGTTGTGTTTATCCTTCGAGCTGTGTTTGTCTCGGGAGCTGTTGTGCTTGTCTTTCGAGCTGTGTTTGTCTTGGGAACTGTTGTGTTTATCTTTCGAGCTGTGTTTGTCCCGGGAGCTGTTGTGCTTGTCTTTCAAGCTGTGTTTGTCGCGGGAGCTGTTGTGCTTATCTTTCGAGCTGTGTTTGCTCGAAGTGTGCTTGCTGCTGTGTTTGTCACGGCTCGAGAATTTGTCTTTTTGCCCTTCTTCGTGTCGTAGTCGTCACGGTATTCCGCGCGTTCGCGGTCTTCTTCAGCTTCAGCTTCTCGCTCTAAATCGGACCAGTCTTTATCTTCACTCCTCATCAGATCCTAAAGATTTAAGCAACTAGTATCAAAATTTAAAAGATTATCAATGTTTTTTTTTTTTTTTCATTTCAATAGACTCCAACATGTTTGATTGTGATTCACGTGAAAATTTAATAAGTTCAACATTTTCAATCGAATATTTATGTCCTGTATTTATTGAATGAAAAGCTACAGATTTTTCAGAATTAAAGTATCTAATATGGTAAGTATGTTCTTTAAATCTAGTTAAAACACTTCTAGTAGTTTGGCCTATGTATAGTTTTGTACAATTGTTACATTTTATTGAATAAATACCAGAATTTTCTAATGGATGATTTTTCAAAAAGTTGTTACCTAATTTTTTTTTTAATTTTGTGTTTCAATATGGTGCAGGTTTTAAATTGAATTTTTAAAAAATATTATTTAATTTGAAATTTAGACATGGATTATATAAAATTTTTGTATAATTTTTACTTGAATTTATTAACAATTTTTGGGAATATTCTTATTATAAATTAAGTTCTCACTTAACCCGTGGTAAAACATATATAAACCGATATATATATATATATATATATATATATATATTATTTAAATAAATTACTTGGTTTATTTCACTTTTATATTTTATCTATCCGACTAGTTTCGAATATTTTTGATTCAAAATTTAATTTCTTTGCTATATTATATATTAAATTATTTTCTGATTTTCTATTTTCTTCGGTAATTGGATAAAAAAATGGCTCGATAAATCATTGAATTAAATGCTGCCAATTTATGTTTAAAATTTTATATATATTAATTTATAATTTTGAATAATTTCTAATAATTAAAAGATCTAAATAGAGTAATTTTCCATGCATTTCAAGGTTGTAAGTAAAATTGATATTCTTATTAATATTATTAATTCCTTGAATAAATTGTTCAATTTTAAAATTCTCGTTAATTATAGGGAAAATATCATCCACGTTCCTGTACAATATTCTTGGGAAATTAACTATTTTTGATCTCGCAAAATTTTGTAAATTGTTCATAAATAAATTTGCCAAAAAAGGATACGAAGGATTTCCCATAGCTGTTCCGAATGTTTGTTTAAAAAAATGACCATTAAATTTGAAAGTGTTACATTCTATAACAAATTTAATCAAATCTACGTAAATTTTGATTTTATTTTCATGGACTAAATAATTAAAGTCTCCTCAACCAACAACAAACATAAAGAAGGTGGGATTCATGAAATTTAATTAATTTAACCCAAAGAAATGTAATGATTTATACCTCAATTTCAGATTATATTTAAGTAAATAATGACATAATGCACATAATACACTTTAAATAAGACACTTAATGATTTTCAAATATGTTTTGTATATTTCGGTTCGACATTTTACACTTCCACGTGGTCAGCAAAAACAGCACAGCGTTCAATAAGCTAGTGATTGTATCAAGTTACGTAGTATGAGCAGGTAAAATAGAAGCCAGAAATCTTGCCACAGAAAAACTGTTGATAATTGCGCCCGAAATGTACATTTAGTATTTTTACAATAACGAAGTGAAGAAAGTAAAATATTATAAATATTACTGTCACGCCCTTTATTAAGGTTAAGTTCCTTATATGAAACGCAAGTTCTTAATGTGTTAATTTAATTAAATTTCAACAAATGTATAACCACTAAAGAAAGTGAACATAAAGACACGTTTCATCAATGCTACATGAACGTTATTTTAATATTGATACAAATTTATTTCTTAGAATTTTATTCAGTGTGTAATATCACTGAATAAAATTTTATTCAGTGTGTAGTATCACTGAATAAAATTCTAAGAAATAAATTTGTATCAATATTAAAAGAACGTTCATGTAAATAAATTTGTATAAATATTAAAAGTAAAAATATATTAAATAAAAATGATTTGAAAATAATTAATAAATTATTTTCACATTTAGTAAAAATATATTATGATTATACTGCAAAAAAAACGATGAATTGTTCCGTTGTGACACGAAAATTCATATTAATTACGCATATTCCGCACAGTGAGCGCTTTTCGTTTCCCCGCGTGAAAATTGATAAATCACGGAGAAAACAAAAACCCGCGGCGTGTAAAGCACAGATATATGGATTTACTCTTATTTTGTTCGGAGCAAAGCCACAAACATTATTGACAACCGTTTTTCTTCCGCTCCCTTTTCTCCCGTTCGGCGTCGCTTTTTTTCCTCTTCTTCTTCTTTTCGTTTCCCCGCTTTAAGGGCATCCGTTACACTTTAACAAGCTTAACACTTGGGCGTTAACGTCCGACGGAATTACTTTCAATAATGCATTCGTTGCGGTTTCTTTTAAGGGTCGAGATTTACGGCCCCGGAGAATCGTGAGGGTGGAGGGAGGGAGGGGAAAGGACGAGATGGACTCACGTAAATACGATCCTCCCGTATATTTTCGCTCTTCAATTAAATCCGCAAGGCGTGAAAACCCGCGCGATAAGTATTCTCGAAAATTCATTCGACATTTTTGTGATTTAAATAATTTTATATATTAATCTTGTACAGTTTTTTTTTAATCGTAAATTTATGAATTAATAATCATTAAAATATTCTGATTTTGTTTGTTGTCCCAATCAGGTTGATTGTTTCCACTTTTGTTTCTTTTTTTAAAATATAATAATATAACATCTTTACAGCTTTAAAACAAAATTGATTTTGACAGCCTCTTTACAATATTAAGTAAATATATATATAATATTATATATATATATAATATTATTTCCAAGACCTATATTAGGATTATCATTACTAATTACTTTGGTGTATCGAGCGTTTATATTGATTATCCTAGATTAGTAACCCGTAGGCGATTGAATTAAATGAAATAGCATTGGAAAAAGCTTCTTCTTGGTTTGCATCTAATAAATTATGCCTAAATGTTGAAAAAAAAAAAACAATAATTAAAACATTTACATTAAATAATTGTATAGGCATCAATGACTCGCCAGATGTTAAATTCCTTGGCCTACCGATGGATCAGTCATTGTTATGGCATGGATAGGAATCTCCCTGTCCATGACATAACAATGACTGATCCTATAGCAAAAAAAAACTTATCAAAACGCTGTATTTGTTACTAAATTTGTACGATAATCTTCCGAAGCAAATGTTAAGGATGACATACTTTTCTTACTTCCAGGCATATTTGCAGTAAGGGACATTCTAGCATAAGGCATCGCTTGTTTAGTCTAAAGAGACGTGCTGTTAGAATTTTATCTAGAATCGGATTCATAGAAGATTGCAAATCGAAATTTATTAAACTTAGTATATTAACAGTTCCATGTTTATATATATTGGAATGTTTAATATACACCGAAAGGCATTCTAATAACTCATAGCTTAATTCATGATCATAATACCAGATTTAAAGATAATGTATGCCCACAAACTATGCGGCTAAAAAGATCAGCAAATGGTTCTAATTATTTTGGAATAATTTTTTTAACGCTTTACCTCAATTTATTAAAAATTTAGAAGAAAGCAAATTCAAAAATTTTTTGCTGAAAAATACTCCACTTCCAGTAATTTTTTGTTATGAATTTTGTAGAATGGCATTGCCGTAAAATAAATAAATAAATAAATAAAGTATAGTACTCTCTCGACGTGAAATCAGAGGCACGTGGAAGAAGAGAGTGACCATATTAAAAATAATAATAATAACAATTAAAATACATGTAGATATTTGTCTGTCTGGAGAAAAAAAAAAAATAATTTTTGCAAGTTCACGTTTAAAATTATTATGCACACTTGTAATACAGTGATTGAGCTTAATCACGTTGCTGAAAGCATAATTGCTGGCATCGCACGAACGCGCCTATCATTACTTCTTTTTTTTTTTTCATTTTCTCTCTTCCTTCATTTTGTAATAGCAAATGGATCGTGTTAATTGTTAATGTGTTTAATGAGTCCGGCGCGCTCTTTCTCTCTCCTTCTTTTTTTTTATTGTTTGTTCAAAGCGCAAGTCACTCGGGTAATCCATCACTATAAAATATAAATGCGCCGGCTTCACGAATCAATATTTCACTCGGCGCTAATTCACTTTTAAACAGTTCAATCTACAACCAGCTGCGTTCATTCATCGCTCGTTGTTTCAAATTTATTTAATTTCTAAAAAAAAAAAAAAAATCAACAACTAGATTTTAATACACACAACTTCGTTGTTAGCTAGAAAGTTAGTTAGTTGGGAATTATAAGGCGTATCGATATCTTCGGTGATTTACGCTTCAGCTAGAAGACAATAATAACAGGCGTTATCCTTATCTCAATGAATTGTCCAAAACAAATCATGAGACTAATTACACATTGAGGAAAATTTTCATTTTATAAATGATTAGATAATATAGACTTCTTAGATATAAATCAGATCGTGATATTTTCGATCTTAGTTATAGCTACAAAGTCTATATTTTCTAACTGAATATGTTAATAGGCACAATTCGATGTTCTTAGATCTCAGTTTTAGGGAAACCTTAGCTCTAAGAACAATTCGATGTTCTTAAATCTCAGTTTTATGGAAGGCTTAGCTCTAAGAACAATTCGATGTTCTTAGATCTCAGTTTTCGGGAAACCTTAGCTCTAAGAACAATTCGATGTTCTTAAATCTCAGTTTTATGGAAGGCTTAGATCTAAGAACAATTCGAAGTTCTTATATCTCAGTTTTATGGAAGGCTTAGCTCTAAGAACAATTCTATATTATTAGATCTCAGTTTTAGGGAAGGCTTAGCTCTAAGAACAATTCGAAGTTCTTATATCTCAGTTTTATGGAAGGCTTAGCTCTAAGAACAATTCGAAGTTCTTATATCTCAGTTTTATGGAAGGCTTAGCTCTAAGAACAATTCGATGTTCTTAGATCTCAGTTTTAGGGAAGGCTTAGCTCTAAGAACAATTCTATATTGTTAGATCTCAGTTTTAGGGAAGGCTTAGCTCTAAGAACAATTCTATATTATTAGATCTCAGTTTTAGGGAAGGCTTAGCTTTAAGAACAATTCTATATTATTAGATCTCAGTTTTAGGGAAGGCTTAGATCTAAGAACAATTCGATGTTCTTAGATCTCAGTTTTAGGGAAGGCTTAGCTCTAAGAACAATT
Organism: Philonthus spinipes; assembly: GCA_963082785.1. Taxonomy (NCBI): domain Eukaryota; kingdom Metazoa; phylum Arthropoda; class Insecta; order Coleoptera; family Staphylinidae; genus Philonthus; species Philonthus spinipes. Next base: position 13,946,977 of record OY720311.1, read on the forward strand.
CGATGTTCTTAAATCTCAGTTTTATGGAAGGCTTAGATCTAAGAACAATTCGATGTTCTTAGATCTCAGTTTTAGGGAAGGCTTAGCTCTAAGAACAATTCGATGTTATTAGATCTCAGTTTTATGGAAGGCTTAGATCTAAGAACATCGAATTGTGCCGATTTACACATTCAGTTAGAAAATATAGACTTTTTAGCTTGAAATAAAATGCACTCATAAAAATAACCCGAACTTATAAAGTACCTGTTCTATTAATTTTATAAGTATGCTACAAGTTATTCCAGACATATATCACAAAAAAAAACTAAAAAAAGTAATTGAAAAGTGTAAAAAATAAATTACAGCACGAAATCAATGTTTGCGAAAGAAATCAAAAGTAATCTTAGCACCAGCAACGTTTCCAGTTAAGGCAAGAGTCCATTAAATTACGAATAATTTCTTTCGGAAAAGAAAGCGATCCCATTCTCGCTGCAAAAACCGCCCTCTTGGATTTTTTCCTCCGCCGGTAACAACATTACCCGTTAAAGCCAGTTGTTTTTTTCCTCCTCCCATCCCCCTTTATTCTCCCGCGCCGGACGCCGAACATCAAAACGCAATAATCCCTCCACTCTTCCTCTGTGATCTCCCCGCCGGAATCGAAACGTACTAACGGCGATTTTCGGTAACGCGATTTTCCAGTTCTCTATGTGCGAGTCCGATGGGGTGTCTTATCGTCGTTGTTCAGGACCTCGGGTAATTTCATATCACTAACCCGATTCGAGGGTGGGGGCGAGCTCTGATTAGATTCAGGATGGGCGGCCCAATAAATTGACTGGAGACTTCATCCATTTCTCATTTCGGTAAACTCAGGAATGGGATTTCATAGAGTGAAAGCGGTTACGCCGCTTTGTTCTCCCCGTTCCACTTCACCCTAGATGCGGGATTCGATTTCCACTTTATTAGTTCTTAGTTGCTCCTCCGCGGAATTGGAGAAGAATGCAAGGAGCGGTTCGGGTTAATTACCGTACGAGGAACTTAATCCCGTGTGCGTTCCGAGTGTTATGGCTTCTTTATGGATTCTCGTAATCATTCTTCTAGTGCATATATTTATAATTTCATTAAAAATATACCCTCCTGGTATGGTAGCTTCACGTAATAGGCAATAAATTATAATAATATAAAATATTATTCATTCATTTTTGGCCACAGTACTTTAAATAAAGTAAATATATTTTTTTCAATGTATTTATTTAATACATTCATAATAATTCTATTTTGCTGGAGATTTGTTTAAATAAAGACAACATTATTTTTTTTGTATTGAATGTATTGATAAAATACGAATATGGCAAAAAAGAAACATAATTAATATTACAAAAGGGCTTATTTTAGAGACATCAATCATTTCCTCAGATCTACGTCGCGTCGTACACGATTTATTATTAAAATATAAATATAAAAAAGAGGAAATAAAAGACGAGGGAGTTACACGTTTCATAACACCACCTCAATGGAAAACAGAATCATTAACTCCGAAAACCCGGTGACGGGCGATCGCTCCGCGCGGAATCACCGCTCCCCGATCTAATGTGACACCCCGCATTCATCCCTTTCGCCGCGCGAATTTTTCACGCACGACGACAAAAAAAAATCACCCGTAATTGATATATACGTTCCACCTAAAGAGGTGTTAAACGTAATCCCCCCCATTTTTGCCGCGCATAATCTCGTTCGAATTTAAAATACGCAATTATTCCCGCGGCGGCGTGCGGAATAAGATATGTAAATTTTTTGACGGCGCAGTCGGAAAATCCGCGCTAGGCCGTATTTTATTTATGATAATGCGCGCGTGGGGTGGAAGAAGGCACATCCGCGTTATTCCTGCGCGCGTATCGATTGTTTCCCCGTTGTAAATACTTTAAAAAGGACTTTTATTGATATTAATTGTTAACCGGGGAAGGATATATCGTACTGCATCCACGTCCTCCGGGGCTTTTCCGCTCTCTTGTTCTTTTTAATCGCAACGGAAATGTGATAAATATGTTTACTACTCCGTTGCTTGTTTAATTTAAAACCGATTCTAATTCTTCTCCAACATAAAAGAAAATAAAATAAAAAAAAAAAAATAAAAATTGAAAATGATCAATAAAAATCAATCATTCAATTTTTAATGGAAGCATTATTTATACAGTAAGTTTTTAACAAATCCATTTAAATAATTATTTCTTGGCAGAAGGGCTGTTGGCCGATAGCCGATTGTCGGTAAATAAAATAATTATATTTATTGTTAATTTCTTTCACATTTATATGTATATTGTACTGACAATAAAGATTCTTTATATATATATATATATATATATACAGGGTGAGTCGGGAGGAGCGCACCAAACTCTAGGAGTGTATTATACACGTGAAAATAATGTAAAAAAACTCATTTGTTCTTATCCGATTTTTATTTGTTTTCAAGTTATAGCATATTAACAAATAAACAAGTTATTATACAAAAAAAATGTCTTAATCATAGCGTTCTTTCAACAAATGTTCAAAAATACCGCCATTGACTTCTAAACATTTTCTGCTTCGTTTACGAAGAGCGTTTGTTGCTCTCCCAATTGATTCATTTCTTTCTTCTTTTATATGGGCTGCAGTATTCTCAATTCGTCTAATTAGTGATTCCCGTGTGTCCACTTTTATTTTGTAGACTTCATTTTTCATCCAGCCCCATAAACAAAAATCTAGTGGTGTGAGGTCTGGAGATCTTGCAGGCCAATTAATAGGACCTCCACGACCAATCCAACGCCCTGGAAAACGTTCGTCCAAATGTTGCTTGACTTGACGAGCGACATGTGCAGGAGCTCCATCGTGCTGATAGTACATCTGTATTCTAATATTTTTAGGAACATCTTCTAGCAGGCCTTGTAATTCATTTTGTAAAAAATTGAGGTAGTTGCCTCCTGTGAGACGATTCTCCAAAATGATACGGCCGATTAAATAACTGTCAACCATACCACACCACACGTTTACAGAAAACCGATGTTGAAAATTGCTTTCGACTGTTGCGTGGGGATTTTCATCAGACCATACATGAGAGTTACGAGTGTTGTTAATGCCATCACGGGTAAATGTAGCTTCATCCGTAAAGAGTATACTCGATACATTACGATGATTATTATTTATCCACCGACAAAATTCCGTACGGTTAGCGTAATCCCCTGGTTGTAGGTGCTGTACTCTCTGAACGTGATAAGGATATAAGCCTTGCTCGTGTAGTGTGTTCATCACTCTTTTTTGTGGAATTGCCAATAGAGTGGCAATTCTCCGTGAGCTAGTAGTTGCATCTTCTTCTACTAGATGCAGAATATTTTCTACTTCTACAAAATCTTGTCGAGTAGCGCGCTCAGATGTTATGTTAGCACTGGGAAGCTTACCAGTCTCGCACAATTTGTTGAAAACCCTAATAAATATGTTTTTATCAGGATGTCTTTGGTGTGGAAAACGTTCACGAAATTCTTCAACAGCAGCTGTAGCATTTCCATTACAGAAACCATAATGAAAATCGGATAAGAACAAATGAGTTTTTTATATTATTTTCACGTGTATAATAGACTCCTAGAGTTTGGTGCGCGTTTGTTGTTGCACGCTAGTATTAGCATTGAAACAGTTAAATTATAATTAAAATTAAAAAAAAAACTGAAAATTTGTGAATCGTCTCTGGTTTGATTGAAAAAGCTCGTTTATTCTTACAATTGTCTCAATAATATTACTTTGTGTTAATCCATTATAATAATCATTAATCTTCTATAAGCTGGTTGTTTAATTAATTGAATACAATTCTTGTCCTTTTTCCCACTCGAATAGGAATACATGAAATATTATTATTATTTTTTATCCGAAAACCAACTGGATTAATTATCAACAAGAAATCCGATTCCCGTGATAATATTCTCTTGAAGATCTATTATGAAAACGTCCGTGGCTTAAGAACGAAACTGGATGATCTTCGAACGTCTGTTTCTCTGGAGGAATTTAATATACTTGTATTCTCCGAAACCTGGTTAACCGAAAATATCGCTGATGCTGAGTTGGGCCTTCATGGGTATAACATTTTTCGTAGTGACAGGGATCCAACGTTGTCTGGAAAATCCCGTGGTGCTGTCTCGAAGATATTCAACTCTTTCATGATACGATGCGTTGCGAAAATTCAAGAGGAACTGTTTGTTTCAGTTACTGTTAATCACTTAAAGTTACTCATTGGTGGAATTTATATTCCACCTAATGCTCCCCTCTCGTGTTACGATGATCACGCTAGTTTAATTGAGGAGCTCACTGACTATTTACCTGACCACCAAACGTGTATTATGGGTGATTACAATCTTCCAAATGTGTCTTGGGGATTTTACGACAATATTATAACGACGAACTTCCCGCAGGGTTCTGCGTAAGTAATCGCTGAAACATTCAGTTCATTGAATTTCCAACAAGTGAATACTGTATTGAATTCAAATTCTGTTCTTTTAGATTTAATATTCTTAGATTCTTTCCTTGCTAGTCATCATTGTGTCTCACGGTCCGCTGTTGACTTAGTTGATTGTGATTATCATCATCCTGCCAGTACTTTAGATATTGATTATTTAAAAATATATGAGCCTGGTAGCAATTGGAATTCAAAGTTTGTCTACAATTTTGCTCCGGCTGATTATAATTCCATTGCTAATCACATTGCTAATACCTCTTGGGATGGTTTGTTTTATGGCAATGATATTGATTTTAATGTAAACCTATTTTATTCAGTGTTGTATTCTATTATAGATGTATATACACCCAAAATACTAGAAAACAATACATGTCGAACCCGGAATTATCCTAAGTGGTTCAGTTCTGAACTCATTGAATTAATTTCTCTTAAGATCATTTAAATTTTAAGCGCTCTGGTCTGGACTCTGACTTTCAGCTTTTTAGATCTACACGTTCACAATGTAAGATGTTGTCTCAGATTTGTTACAGGAACCATGTACAATTAATTGAAAAATCTTTGCAAAGTTCTCCTAAACTGTTCTGGACTCACGTAAATGGAAGTAGAAGTAGCTCTTCCTTCCCAAGCACGTTTGTTCATGACGGTATATTAGTTAGTAGTATGCACCACATTGTTGATTTATTTGCAAACCATTTCGGGTCAGTGTATAATGTTCCTATTCACACACACACCTCGAATGGGTCATCCGGTGAATCTTGTGATAAATCTTTCAATCACATTAATTTTAACATATGTCCGAATGTAAATATCTCAGATGTTCTTAAAGAACTCGACAATCTAAATAACTCGTACTGTACTGGTCCTGATGGGTTGCCATCGATTATTCTGAGACGATGTTCCTTTTCACTTAGTCGCCCCTTATGGCTTCTATTCAACCAGTCATTCCACTCTGGCTGTTTCCCCATACTATGGAAGAACGCCCATTTTTAAGAGTGGCAAGAAGAACATCGTCTCGAATTATAGACAAATCTCTCTTTTATCCTATATTCCCAAAATATTTGAGAAATTAATAACGGCATCCCTCACCCCATGTCTCTCAAAGGTCTTATCTGAAAAGCAACATGGCTTTAGAAGCGGTTGTTCCACTTCAACAAATTTATTATCTTATAGCCACTATATCGTGTCTGCCTTGAAGAGGGGGTATGAAGTTGACTCCGTCTATACTGACTTCTCCAAGGCCTTCGACACCGTTAGGCATGACATCTTGCTTTAGAAACTTGAGCTTGTTGGAATCTGTGGGGTGATGCTTAACTGGATCCGTTCATACCTGACAGGAAGGACTCAATTAGTACGTATTGGTAGTGTTGTATCATCAGACATAGCAGTAACTTCTGGGGTTCCCCAGGGGTCACACTTAGGGCCTCTTCTCTTCAACATTTTTATAAATGATGTCACCGACTACTTCCATCATGCTGAATGCCTGTTATTTGCTCATGATATAAACATATTTACGGAAATATCCGGTAGTTCGCCGTCTTTATTGCAAGATGATCTGGATAGATTTCAGTCTTGGTGTGTTGCAAACGACATGAAACTAAACTTGAGAAAGTGCAATACTATTTCCTTTTCCAAGCGAAGAGCAACTGTTGAGAGGAATTATTATCTTAATGACACACAGTTGTTGCGTGTCTCGTTAGTCAAGGATCTATTCGTTGCACTGACTCAACAGTGGAGTTCACAACGTGCATCTGGCTAATGTATCGCCCAAAGCACATTGTATGCTGGGCTTCATTAGACGAAACAGCAAAAAGTTCACAAACATCAGTACTCTACTAACATTATATTCTTCTCTTGTGCGACCGCATTTAGAGTACTGTTGCGAGGTGTGGAATCCCAGTGGCAGGTCTGAGGTACATATACTTGAAAGGGTCCAGATACAATTTATACGCTTTGTTGCGTATAAGTTTCGCATTGTTGGTTCCTATGAAGACATTTTGAGGCACTTGAAAATGAATACGTTAGAGCAGAGACGAGGGAGCGCGGATGTAATGCTTCAACCTATTAAATGGTTATATTGACTGCCCTTACCTACTGAGCAACTTTAAAATCAATGTGCCTAGCAGGGGTTTGCGCTCCTTTGACCTCTTCAACGTACCATTCCATAGAACCAACTATGGTAGGAATTATGGTATGGCTAGAGTTGCCGTACATTGCAACTCTGCAAACATTGACTTTGCTATCACCAGCAAAAAACAACTTAAGTCACTTCTCCGTGAGATAAAGTGATTTCTTTTTCTGATTTTAATCTATTGTTTCTTCTATTTGTATTTGTATATGTTTGCCATTTTACATTTTAACTTATTTATAACTTTTAATTTATTAGCATTTTATAATTATACTTATATTGTAACCCTCCATTATCTTTTAATGTATAATTAGTATAAAGCAATATGTATTTAAATGGACTTACCGTTAATAAACAATAAACAATTAAAGTTTGGAGAGATATGGCGAAGAAAATGAAAACCAATAAGCTGTATAATGGGAATTAATCCACCCCGAAAAATGGGCTTCAATGAAACTCCACTTAGGAGTGCAGTGCCTGTGTGTATGTATTATTAAATAATAAAATTATTGTTTCTCCTATCCTAGTAAAAAAAAGGACAAGAAAGACAAAAATCCTGCTATTAATTATTAAATAAATAAAATTCTTGTTTATCCTACTCGAGTAAGTGGAAGGACAAAAAGACAAAAAATACTTGTTTCACTCCCTCGAGAAAGAAAAAGGACGAGGAAGGCAAGAATTCTACTATTTATTATTAAGCAAATTAGATTATTGTTTCTCCTACTCAAGAAAAAGTAAGGACAAAAAGGACAAGAAATTCCTGTTTCTGTCATTCGAGTAAGTGAAAGGGAAAGAAAGACATGAATCCTGCTACTTATTATTAAATAAATAAAATTCTTGTTTCTCCACCTCGAGAAAGGACAAGAAAGATAAGAAATCTACAAATTACATCATTGTTTCTCCTACTCAAGTAAGAGGGAGGACAAAAAGGACAAGACATTCTAGTTTCTCCTTCCCGACTAAAAGAAAGATTAAGAATCCTACTATTTATTATCAATTAAATAAAGTTCATGTTTCTCCTACACGAGTAAGAGAAAATACAAGACATTTTTGTTTCCTTTACTCCTGCTTGAGTAGGAATAAATGAAATATATTCATCAATATTTATTATTAATACAATTCTTGTTTCTCCTACTCGAGTAAGCAAGGGTCAAATAATCTTGTTTCTCCAAGAAGGGTATAAGAAAGGACGGATTTTATTTAATTGTTTATTATCAAGCGATAAAAATATTTTAGTAACAGTAAATCCATTTACTGAACCAAACATTGTTTAAGCAAAGCCCATATTATATGTCTCTCTCTCTCTCTCTCTCTGTACAAAAAATTACCAAAAACAATAAAAGATATTAGAAATACGAAACTATTGAAGCGTAAGCTAAAGGACATGTTAAAATTAAAAAAAATATATATATTTTTCGACATATTAAAATATCACAAATAAAATGAGATAAATAGAAAACAGTTTTCATTGGCCTTATATTAAGTAATGTTCCTTTTGTTGTTTTTACATTAAATTTTTCTCGGATCAAAAATTTGTTGCATTATGCAATATTTTATTGATGTGCAACAGCAGGTGTACATTATGTAATTCTATGTCCGGCGTGGGTATTTGCCCGGGAAGTAGTTGTTTTAATGTGCATTTGTTTAACGTACTTACGTAACGTAAGTCAAAATGTCACAGAGCGAAATGTGAAAATAATTTATTAATTATTTTCAAATCATTTTTATTTAATATAAATGAAATGAGTTATTTCTTTTATTCAAATGTGTTTTATTAGTATTATTTTTACTTCATTTTTTTACCTTTATATATTTTATAGTTTATAATTTTATATGACAAATGCAATACGTCTGAAAATTGTACATGTCTTCTGCTATATAAACAAATACAAGATTTACAAAAAGCCATCGACCGAAATCTTTCAGCCGCAATAAATTTTATTTATTTAGGCCTAAGATGGCGCTTGCGCCATCTTTCATTTATTATAACTTATTTATTCTGATTATTATTTTTTTTTTTAATTTTCAGGGATATCAATGCACAAAGGCTACGCGTTCGTGCAGTTCACGAATCCGTTCGACGCCCGCAGCGCCTGCCTGGGGGAGGACGGCAGGACGGTCCTCAGCCAAATTTTAGGTGAGTCACACACACCCTCTCGTGTACACACGGATAGGGCCCAGAGAAAGCGAGGCGGGTCGAGTGCAAAGGGCCTCTAATTAAATTCTAAAGCCATTTCCAATTAAATCGTTCGATCAGAATTGCTCGGGCCATTAATCATTCCTCTCGGGAGGAGGCCAGGATGTTATTAACAAAGATGGAATATATTACAATCGAATCGTTTCATTTGCCTAAAATTCGTATAAATAATCAAACGGGGGGAGAACAATGGGAAATTTCGATTGGTTAGTTGGAAAGAGAAGTTTGAATTTATAAAAATGTAAAATTTACTTCAAAATATCTGGTTTCGGTCGTTACTATTGGGTAATTCATTTCAGTTTTTTTAATAACTTTATAGTTTCGAGTGATTAATCATAAAATAGAAAGACTTACTTCACTTTTAAAAAAGTGAAGTAAGGAATAACAGTCTAATATAAAGGATATTTAAACAAATAAATAACTTTGTTTGTATAACACACTGTATATTTATAAATACAACTTAAATATCCTTTAAATTAAATTAACATGTATAACGAAGTAGAATATTCACTATTTGTTTTGAGTTATGTGAAGTAATAATCACTAATAAAACACTATTTTATTTCCTTTCTTCAATAATTTATTTTTCTGTTAGATGTACATTTCGAGCACCATGTGCTCATGCACACACATGGTGCTCGAAATGTACATCTAACAGAAAAATAAATTAGTGAAGAAAGGAAATAAAATAGTGTTTTATTAACGAAGTAGAAGCCTCAACTATCAAGAATTGAAAAACAGTCTTTCTATTTTGATATTTTTTTTAAGTTGAATGAAAACCTAGAATGTTTTATACCAATTTTATTTAAATACATTTATACAATATAGATAAATCTAGCAAGTACAACAAAACATCAATTGTTATACTTGCAACGATAGTATTAATATCATTTACTTACTTGTAATGATGTTGATATTAATACTATATCTAGCGATAATTTATGTATATTGTATAAATATATTTAAATTAAATATTATTATTTAAAAAATGGTAAAAGCATAGAATGCAGCAAGTGATTGTAAATGGATCGCTGTCATGTAAATCAGAATTTAAGTACGGTGTACTTCAAGGTTCAATTCTTTAACCCTTACTATTTTTGATTTATATTAATGATCTACCTTTATCTGTCCAGAATCCAAACACCCAAACAATATTGTGTGCAGAGGATACAACTTACAATAATGCATCTGATGATTTTCAAAATGCCAAACCTACAAATACAATTATTTCTGAATAGTTCAGCGTTAATAGATTATTTATTAACAATGATAAAACAGAGAGTGTTACATTAAATTTAAAAGCAAATACGAAATTAACAACATTAAAATTTTTAAGTTCCCCGGACCCCTGCTCAATGGAATGTATTGTGATCGTAAACATTTTCGAATCACCAATTTCAACAAATTTGAGGTTCTCTGAGTCCATTCCATCGAGTTTTCAATAATGTCTGTATGTTTAATTCGATTCTGACGTAACTCAAACAATTATTTATCTGGAAGAAATCTAAGATGATAAGAAGACTAGACAAACTTGAAATTTCGCATAGTTCACATCGGCGACTTGTCCACTTTTAATGCGAAGAAAAAGTCATTAGTGCTGTATTTATCAATTCTAGAGGATTAGTGATGGTGAGAAGTGGAAAACATCCTCCGTTCCTCATCTGGGCAGCGGTGGTCTGTCTGTTAGATTATCGGATTACGGGATGAACAGGGAGCTCTCTATTCGTTCGCCAAAAGTTGCTAAATCGATTTATTAAAAAAAAAAAACGCGCACGAACCATCGAAAAGAAACACTTTTTATTAGGTGGATCGATTCCTCGATCCTTACGAGTGATCGATCTTTTTGATACTTCTGCTATCGATCTTTGAATTGATCGATTTTGCCCATCACTACTTTTTTATTATATGCACTTTTGCACGGTCTGGGCATACAGAATCAATATGTAAATATAATTTATTGGAAGTAGGTAAGTGGTCGCAACACAGTTCCAAAAAATTGATATTTTCACGTATAAGTGTGCTCATGAATTTACTTTCGCTTGAAAAGGCGAATTGTGACTATAAATACAGTTTTTATGAATTGTATTACCTCATTCTGACTTTAAATGCAGCTTCTGTTACTTTTATTCTGAATTTATATACAGTTTTCGTCAATTGTATTGCCTAATTCTGACTCTAAGTAAAGGTTTCATAACTTTTAGTGCCTAATTCTAACTATAAGTAGAGATTTCGTCACTTTTATTGACCAATTATGACTTTAAATACAGTTGTCATCAATTTTATTGCCTAAATCTGACTATGAATACAGCTCTTGTCAGTTTTATTGCCTAAATACAACTTAAATTGCAGTTTTCGTCACTTTTGTTGCCTAATTATGATTTTAAATTGAGTTTTTATTAATTTGGTTGCCTAAATACAACTTTAGTTACAGTTGTCGTCACTTTTATTACCTAATTCTGACTTTAAATACAGTTTTCATACAATTTATTGCATAAATCTGACTGTGAACACAGATCTTGTCACTTTTATTGCCTAAATACAACTTAAATTGCAGTTTTCGTCACTTTTGTTGCCTAATTATGATTTTAAATTGAGTTTTTATTAATTTGGTTGCCTAAATACAACTTTAGTTACAGTTGTCGTCACTTTTATTACCTAATTGTGACTTTAAATACAGTTTTCATACATTTTATTGCCTAAATCTGACTGGGAACACAGATCTTGTCACTTTTATTGCCTAAATACAACTTAAATTGCCGTTTTCGTCACTTTTGTTGCCTAATTATGATTTTAAATTGAGTTTTTATTAATTTGGTTGCCTAAATACAACTTTAGTTACAGTTGTCGACACTTTTATTACCTAATTCTGACTTTAAATACAGTTTTCATACAATTTATTGCATAAATCTGACTGTGAACACAGATCTTGTCACTTTTATTGCCTAAATACAACTTAAATTGCAGTTTTCGTCACTTTTGTTGCCTAATTATGATTTTAAATTGAGTTTTTATTAATTTGGTTGCCTAAATACAACTTTAGTTACAGTTGTCGTCACTTTTATTACCTAATTGTGACTTTAAATACAGTTTTCATACATTTTATTGCCTAAATCTGACTGGGAACACAGATCTTGTCACTTTTATTGCCTAAATACAACTTAAATTGCCGTTTTCGTCACTTTTGTTGCCTAATTATGATTTTAAATTGAGTTTTTATTAATTTGGTTGCCTAAATACAACTTTAGTTACAGTTGTCGTCACTTTTATTACCTAATTCTGACTTTAAATACAGTTTTCATACAATTTATTGCATAAATCTGACTGTGAACACAGATCTTGTCACTTTTATTGCCTAAATACAACTTAAATTGCAGTTTTCGTCACTTTTGTTGCCTAATTATGATTTTAAATTGAGTTTTTATTAATTTGGTTGCCTAAATACAACTTTAGTTACAGTTGTCGTCACTTTTATTACCTAATTCTGACTTTAAATACAGTTTTCATACAATTTATTGCATAAATCTGACTGTGAACACAGATCTTGTCACTTTTATTGCCTAAATACAACTTAAATTGCAGTTTTCGTCACTTTTGTTGCCTAATTATGATTTTAAATTGAGTTTTTATTAATTTGGTTGCCTAAATACAACTTTAGTTACAGTTGTCGTCACTTTTATTACCTAATTGTGACTTTAAATACAGTTTTCATACATTTTATTGCCTAAATCTGACTGGGAACACAGATCTTGTCACTTTTATTGCCTAAATACAACTTAAATTGCCGTTTTCGTCACTTTTGTTGCCTAATTATGATTTTAAATTGAGTTTTTATTAATTTGGTTGCCTAAATACAACTTTAGTTACAGTTGTCGACACTTTTATTGTCTAATTCTGACTTTAAATACAGTTTTCATACATTTTATTGCCTAAATCTGACTGTAAACACAGCTGTTGTTACTTTTATTGCATAATTCTGACTTTAAATACAGTTTTTAAACACATATTTAGGCAATAAAAATATGTCTATGAATAGAGCTCTTGTCACTTTTATTGCCTAAATACAACTTTAGTTACAGTTGTCGACACTTTTATTGTCTAATTCTGACTTTAAATACAGTTTTCATACATTTTATTGCCTAAATCTGACTGTAAACACAGCTGTTGTTACTTTTATTGCATAATTCTGACTTTAAATACAGTTTTTAAACACATATTTAGGCAATAAAAATATGTCTATGAATAGAGCTCTTGTCACTTTTATTGCCTAAATACAACTTTAGTTACAGTTGTCGACACTTTTATTGTCTAATTCTGACTTTAAATACAGTTTTCATACATTTTATTGCCTAAATCTGACTGTAAACACAGCTGTTGTTACTTTTATTGCATAATTCTGACTTTAAATACAGTTTTTAAACACATATTTAGGCAATAAAAATATGTCTATGAATAGAGCTCTTGTCACTTATTGCCTAAATACAACTTTAGTTACAGTTGTCGACACTTTTATTGTCTAATTCTGACTTTAAATACAGTTTTCATACAATTTATTGCCTAAATCTGACTGTGAACACAGATCTTGTCACTTTTATTGCCTAATTCTGACTTTAAATACAGTTTTCATACATTTTATTCGCTTAATCGGACTGTGAACACAGCTTTTGTCACTTTTATTGCCTAATTATGACTTTAAATAGAGTTTTCATTAATTTTATTGCCTAAATCTGACTGTGAATACAGCTCTTGTCACTTTTATTGCCTAATTCTGACTTTAAATACAGTTTTCATACAATTTATTGCCTAAATCTGACTGTGAACACAGATCTTGTCACTTTTATTGCCTAATTCTAACTTTAAATACATTTTTCATACATTTTGTTACCTAAAACTGACCATTAATACTTGTATTGCCTAATTCTGATTTTAAATAGAATTTTAATTAATTATATTGTCTAAATCTGACTGTGAATACAGCTCGTGTCACTTTTATTGCGTAATTCTAATTTTAAATAGAGTTTTCATTAATTTCATTGCCTAATTCTGACTTTAAATACAATTTTCATATATTTTATTGCCTTAATCTGACTGTGAACACAGCTTTTGTCACTTTTATTGCCTAATTATAACTTTAAATATAGTTTTCATTAATTTTATTGCCTAAATACAACTTTTCATCACTTTTATTACCTAATTCCCATTGTAAACTGACATTTATTGGCCAATTTTGACTTTATTGAAAGTCTTCGTCACTAATTCTGATTGTAAAGTCACTTCAGTCGCCTAATTATGACTATAAAAAACAGATGTCACTTGTTTTTGCTAATCCCTGCCATAATTACGAATTTTGTGTCTTTTATTGCCTATTTCTGACTGTGGAGTCACTTTTATTGCCTAAATCTGACTTTATATAAAATTTTCATCTGTTGTCTAAATCTGATTTTAAGTGCAGGTTTATTAACTCTTATTGCCTAAGTCATATTTTAAATACAGTATTCGTCACTTTTATTACCTTAATATGACTTTAATTACAGCTGTCGTCACTTTTTTTGCTTAATTCTTATTGGAAAATAATTTCAATTACCTAATTCTGACTTTAAATACAGATTTTGTTAATTTTATTGCCTAAATCTGACCGTGAATACAGATCTTGTGACTTTTATTGCAACTTTAATTACAGTTGTTGTCACTTCATCGCCAAGTTATTACTTTAAATACAGTTTTCATCACTTTTATTGCCTAATTCTCATTGAAAAGTGACATTTATTTATCATTTCTGACTTTAAAGATAATTTTCGTCACTTCCATTGCCTAATTCTGATTGTAAAGTCACTTCTATCGCCTAATTATGACTTCAAAGACAGTTTTCTTCTAATTTGTATTGCCTAATTTTAACTTTAAAGAGATTTCACTTGTTTTGCCTAAATTCTCCTTTAATTACAAATTTTTTCACTTTTATTGCCTATTTCTGACTGCAGAGTTACTTTAATCTCCTAAATCTGACTTTATATACTTCGTTATATATTATATTTCGTCACTTCTATTACCTAATTCTAATTGTAGAGTAACTTCTATTACCTAATTCTGGCTGTAATTACAGTTTTCGTCACTTCTGTTGTCTAATTCTGACTTTAAGTGCAGGTTTAGTCACTTTTATTGCATAATTCTTGTTGAGAAATAATTTAAATTGCCTAATTTTGGCTGTAATTAAAGTTTTTGTCACTTCTATTGTCTAATTATGAATTTAATGACAATTTCCTTGTCATAATTATTGACTAATTCTGACGTTAAATACAGATTTCATTTGTTTTGCCTAATTCTGACTTTAAAGAGAGATTTCGTCACTTTCATTACCTAAATATGATTGTAAAGTCACTTTGGTCGCCTAATAATGACTTTTAAGATAGTTTTCTTCTATTTTTTTTATTGCCTAATTCCAACTTTGAATAAATTTAACTGACCTAATTCCTACTTTAATTACGAATTTTGTCACTTTTATTGCCTATTTCTGATTGTTGAGTCACTTTTATCGCCTAAATCTGACTTTAAATACAATTTTCGTCACTTCTATTAACTAATTCTAATTGTAAAGTATAAAAATATATATAAAGTTTCATTAAATGTGAATTGTAAAGTAACTTCTATTACCAAATTCTGGCTGTAATTACAGTTTTCGTTATTTCTGTTGTCTAATTTTGACTTTAAGTGCAGGTTTAGTCACTTTTATTGCCTTAATACGACTTTAATTACAGCTGTCGTCAGTTTTATTGCATAATTCTTATTGGAAAATAATTTCAATTTCCTAATTCTGACTTTAAATACAATTTATGTCACTTCCATTGCCTAATTATAACTTTAAAGACATTTTTTCTTGTCATAATTATTGCCTAATTCTGAGGTTAAATACAGATTTCATTCGCATTACCTAATTTTAACTTGAAATACAGACTTCACTTGTATTACCTACTGCTGACTTAAAAGGCAGTTTTCGTCACTTACATACTATTCGTCTCAATGCCGGATGGGTGGTTCATGGCACCTGATCCCTTGAGATAGCACGAGTCCATGTCATCAATAAATACATTACAAAATGAGCAAACTCTCAATTAAATCCTCACTTTTAACGAATTCAAATAATTTAAAATCCGGTGATTTATCTCAAGCGAGATTTTCAATTCGTTCCGTTTTCGCCACGCGAGTGTGTGTGTTGGTAATTTTCGGGTCGTCCGCCCCTGCGAGCCACCCCCGGGGTGTCCTCGGCGAGCATTAATAACCAAACAGAGCGGAGGTAAACTGGCGCAAATACCGCTTTAAACAGAGAGAAGTGTTTGTTTTACATATGCATGGGACACCGGATTCGTACACGTAATGCACAATGGCGATGGCTGGAGGGCGAGACTTCTTATTAACCTGTTAGAGGGTTAACAGGGGAAAGTCGTTTGTTTAGAATCAAATTAATTTCGGTTTGCGTTGTGCTGGATAAACTGCGATGGATATAATCTTTTATGAGGTGGTTGCGGATAATTTTGTTTAATTTATTAAATATAACATTATCTTCATTTTATCATAGTTTTACAATATCTGTAATGTATATGAAAACACTTTGTACACTTTTCTTCACTTATTTATTTATTAATAGATGTACATTTCGATCAACATGTGATCATTATCAATCAAAATTTAATTGACACCATGATAATTTGTTGATATTTTTCTATAAGTCTATGTCAAATTTATGTTAAGGTCGATCCAATTAAGCGAGTTAGGATTTTTTTAATTCCAAGCGTCCGTAATTTTACGCCGAAATGTTGATACGAGTAAGAATATCGGTGAACCGCTGAATGCAATTTCACGCGTAAAATTAGGGGTGCTCGCAATTAAAAAAAATCATATCTTTCTTAATTGAATCGATCTTAACATAAATTTAACTTGGTTTTATAGAAAAATGTCTACAGATTATCATTCAATTAAATGTTTAACCAATTCCCAAAAAAATATTTGAACCTTTCCAAAGTTGAAAAATCATTTATAAAATTGTGAATTACAGAAAAATTAATCATTTTAAAAAATACTTTAAAAAATATTGCGGAATTTTAAAATGCAATGTACATACTCACTCAAATAAAATATTGATATCTCTTATAATAACTGTAATATATATTTTTTGTGTATCGTATTTTTTCGACGTATACGTAATATATATGTATCGTATTTTTTCCACGTATTTTACTCCTTACTCATGTTTGTCAAAACGTTACAGTGTAAATAATGTATGCAGTTGGAAAAGGGGAATTTTATTTATCATTTCTAGTAATTTTTCTTTGTTTAATTTCACCTTTATTTTGTTTTAATTATTTTTACTCCTTACTTCGTTTTTTTTTTTATTATATTTTTTATAAAAATCTGAAGTACTACATTCATCACCCCGAACCCGAACAATTACAACCCATTCCGACCGCGCAAAAGTACCTAATAAAGCGATTTATTTAAACCGCACACACTCGATTATACACGAACGATTGCCTTTCCCCCCTCGCCTTCTTTTTTTTCCACTATTATTATTATTATTTCAGCAAGGACCAAGGGAGAGAATTAATTGCCGATCGTTGGGAATACAAAAGTGGCCCTTTGCGGGAACGAGCGGACATCAATTCGGCCTTTCGAAACAAAACAAAAAAAAAAATAAAACGCGCGCGCAATTGTGTGTGTGTGTGTGTTTTTTTTTTTTCACTTTTACATTTTATCCCCTTCAGCAATTTTCGGGGAGGGCACCGTTCCTGAAATCGCGTGCGTGTCGGCCGTTGTAAAACATGAAACTTTATCACCCGTCGGGAACGAACGAACGAACAAACCCCGATTTGTCACGGGGAAGAGGGGATTCTTTAATAACGTTTATCGCCATTCCGTAATGGCCGCTTCTTGCCGGAAAAGGGGGGCATGCATTTTCTAATCAACATGAGGGCTATTAATTTATAAAAAAATGATTATCCCATCTGGTACTTCGAGAAACATCAATAATTAACGTAATGTTACTAAAAAAACATTTAGTGTTGTTTCACAATTATTTATATTTAATTCTGACTAGTTTCGGTTTATCAAAGGAATAATTATGAATGAATGGATGAACTAGTTTCGTTTTATCAAAGGAATAATTACTTTCATGATGAACCGTGTATGAACCTACACGTTCATACACGGTTATCCTTGAGAGAGTTGATTCAATTAATGATTTGGGTGTTTTGTTTGATGCTAAACTGCAGTTTAATAATCACATCAATAAAATCTCTGCAAAAGCTTTACAGCTGTTTGGTTTTATACGTAGGTTTAGTTCACATTTTAATTCTATTACAACTTTTATATCTCTGTATGTATCTATTGTAAGGCCTACTGTAGATTACTGCGCAATTATAAGGTCACCTCATTATAAATGTCATATAGATCGTTTAGAAAATGTGCAACGAAAAATGATAAAATTATTTTGTTTTCGCTGTCATTTATTTTATAATGACTATAATATGATACTTAAATATCTTGGACTTCTTCCATTAATTCAACGAAGAGTGTACTTTCCTTTGTGTTTTGCGTACCGCATATTAAATGGCAGAATAAATTGTTCTGTGATACTTTCATCAATTTCATTACATGTACCGACTCGCTTAACTAGGCATCAACAACTTCTTGCTAGCAAGTATCACGCAACAAATTATGCATCCAACAGCTCTAGAAATACATTAATTGATAATATTAATAAATATTGTAAATTTATAGATGTTTTTGGCGTGAGCTTGCAATGCTTCAAGCGTGATTGTA
This sequence comes from Philonthus spinipes, assembly GCA_963082785.1. Taxonomy (NCBI): domain Eukaryota; kingdom Metazoa; phylum Arthropoda; class Insecta; order Coleoptera; family Staphylinidae; genus Philonthus; species Philonthus spinipes. The sequence goes on from OY720311.1 coordinate 13,965,559, forward strand.
AAAATGCGCTTGAAAGTTATATGTACTATGATTGTTTTTGTTATTATTTCTATTTGTTCAAAACTGTTTAATACTTTATTATGTAATGGCCCACCATTAAATATAAAATAAATAAATAAATCTATGTTCATTATTAAAGAAAATCGTATTATGAATGAACGAAAGAAAATGAAATGAAATTAATGTGGATTTTCTTTCATAATAAACCCATACTATTAGAAAGCATCGTTTTAATTTTAAGAATTAGTACAAGTCGGTTCAATAAATCCAATTTTTCCTAGGAAACGTACGTATTTTTTTTTATGATAAACCATGTAAATCTTTACGTTCATGGTATTATAAAAATAATGCGAATATTCTACAAAAAAAAACATATTTATTGTCTATTATGAGGGTCATAATAGACATTTAATGAAATGTTCAGCCACCATTCATCCAGCGTATGGATAACTAGTAGTTAAGCAAAAGGTGACGCTTGCATCGTCTTTAATTTATTATGGTCATAATAGACAATAAATATTTTTTTGTAGAAAGTGCACATTACTTTCATAATACCATTAAATAGATTCATTACAGAAAAAAAATCGACATTATTTTCAAAAAAATGTTTGATAAGCTAGATCATCATTTATTATTGGATAAGCTTGGGTACTTTTTCAACATCTTTCATTGCTTCCTATCTTTTATATCGTGAATCGTACATTGCAATGAATCCAGTTTATAATTCCCAACCACAGGTGTACCCCAAGGCTCCATTCTAGGCCCGTTATTGTTTAACATCTTCATTAACGATCTTTATTATTTATTAAAATGTTAACACTTATTATATGCCGATGATTTAAAAATGTATGCCACAGGATCTGCTACAAATAACTGTCAGCTTTTGCAAGATGAACTTAAAGTTATATCCAACTGGTGCCCTAGTAATAAACTGAATCTAAATGTTGTTGTATATTGTATTATTCATGTAAATGGCACGCCGTTGAAATAAATAAATAGCTTAAATGGCAATAAATGTTTTCTTTCTCGACAAAAAGAAAACATAATCCTTTCGTGTTTAACTACATTGGAAATAATAACGCAATTGAGAAAGTTAATACCTTTAAAGATCTATGAGTCTGGTTTGATATCTTTACGTTTAATTATCATGTATAATCAATTGCAAAGAGCTCTTTCAAAACGTTAGTATTTATTCATCATAACTCTACAAATCTACGTAACGAAAATGTTTTAATTCTTACGTGCGTTCTAAGTTGGAATATGTTTCGCTAATTTGGTATCCACAAACTGTGCAACAGAAAAATCTTATTGAAAGTGTCCACAGAAAATTCCTAAAGTTTCTCCATTATACTGTAGAAAAAACTCTTGATATATCAAATTTGAAAGGGCTCATGTTGCAATTAACGTAAATTTATTAAGAAAACACTGTTTCACATTTTTTTACACTTTATTCTGACTAGTTTCGGTTTAAAATAATAATTATTTCTATCACATTGATTATTCATTTTCATCCTTTGCTTCTTTTTAGCAAATAATTTTAAGAGAAATAATTAATTAATCTCTTTTCAATTGCTCTAAAATTAAAAAAAAAACTTACAAAGTAAATATAATGAAAATGTAAATATTTATTTATTTATTTATTTAACGGAGGCCATTAAATACAGTAACATACATACATGATACAATGAATAGTTACAATAATAAAATAATAGAATTAACAAAAAAACACACATTTTTAAAAACGAACTATTTAGCACTAAATATACGATGCAAAGAACTTACAGAATCTGTAAACATGTCAAAGCTGGATACTTTAATAAATTCATTTGCATGCCTTAACATGTGCGTGATATTGAAACATGTAAATGGGTATTTTCCCGGGAAGTATTCGTATTCGGTTTGAAAATCGAATTTTCGATAGCCGAAAATTTGATTAAAACTACTTATTGGCCCCTTAAACGTGTATTGAAAGAAAATAATTAATTATTCTCTATATAATGCTTTGCAATTAAAGACATGCGAAGTAAATTCAATGGAAATTGAAATATATATTGAAACAACTACTTCTCAAGCAAATACCCATGTACATGTTTCAATAGATATTTACATTTTCATATAATTAATGGATTTAATATTAAGACATTGGTAGTTCATATTGTATGAAATAAATATGAATATAATATTAAAAATCAACCAATAAAACACAGATTAGATTGAATAACTTTAGAGTCGAGAATTTAAAGTTTTTAATATTATATTCATATTTATTTCATTTACATTTTCATTGTACTTAATTTGTAAGTTTTTAATTTGAGAGCAATTAAAAAGAAATTAATTAATTCTTATCATTTTCTTTTTTTTTTTCAATTCAATTAAAACTGCAATGTGAAACATTTCAGCCATCTTTTTAATTTCATAAATATTGTATTTCTTTATAATTAAATAATTAAAACACTAACACTTTCTTCTTAGTGAAGAACGTGTTAGTGTTTTAATTATTTAATTATATTCATCTCTACACGTAACTCAAACCAAATACATTGTATTTCTTTATTTATTAAAAAAAAAAACGCCACTACGGAAGTAACTCTTGAAAATAGGTATTGAGGGGGAGGATAGAAACAGCAGAAACAACAGTATATATACTTTACGAATACACAGCGCTGTCAAGGATGAGAAATTCCATGAACAGGGAGAAGCCCCAGACCTTCTTCCATTCCAATTGCTAGACTCACTTCGCCTGCCTGGTGATTTCCAAAATTTCGTCGCGGGTCATCTGCGCTTGGATACTTCACCATTTTGGGGCTAAACATCCACGAGTAGAGAGTGGATGTCTAATATTATTTGTTAGTCATTATCTCGTTTTATGAAGGGAAGAGGGAACGTTTCTATTTTTTCGCGAAGAAGACTCTGTAGAGGATAGTAACAGCAGGACATATACTTCACGAATAGCCGGCGCTGTTAAGAATGAGCAATTTCATTAATAGGGAGAAGCCCCAAAATTGTGAAGGGTCCTAGTGGAGGACAAATTCTGTAAAATACCAGGCTAGCAGAGTGGGTCCAGCATCTATAATAGGCGAGGGTCTGGGGCTTCTTGGAATTTTTCAACCTTGACAGGGCCGTGTATTCGTGAAGTATATGTCCTGCTGTTACCATCCTCTACAGGATCTTCTTCGCGAAAATATACACACACATATGAACGTTCTTCCCTTCATAAAACGAGATAATGACAAACAAATAATATTACCTACACACACATAAATACGTTCCCTATCCCCACCATAAAACGAAATCAATAATAAAAGACATCCAGGGGCAGAGAATTCCCAAAATCGTGAAGGATGCAAGTGGAGACATCCACGAGTAGCAGGTAGTCCGAGTTTGGACTAATGGAGCCCTTTATCTTATGATTTTTACGTTTTTCGTTTCTACCATAACTGGAGAGGAAATCATTGTGTACAAAGCTAAACAAAAACTTCACTACTGTGGTTATGGCTTAAGTGGGAGCGGTAATACTACGACTTATTTTAGATTATTTTTTGTATTTCTCTTCGTTGTAAATTGCTCTTTTTTATTTCTGTAAATAAGACTTATTTTCTTAATCTAGAAAAATCTTACATGTCTTTTCTTTTTATTATAGAAGAATTTAGGGGTGGGAAGTTGCAGCCTTCCCCAACCCCTTAATTCTTCTATATAAAAAAATGAAATACAAGTAAGGTTTTTCTAGATTAAGAAAATAAGTCGGACAGAAAGATCTATGGTCGATCCCCCAGGCACATCTACATCAATTATAATTATTTATATTATATTGTTTTGTATTATTAGTCTGAATAAAGATATATATATATATATATATAAGTCGTAGCGATTTACAGAAATAAAACAAAAGAGCAATTTACAACCAAGAGAAATAAAAACATAATCTTTACAAAACACACCACGTATTAATCCCATCATTTCCTCTCGATCGTTTTCGTGTTAATGGAGCATAAACATGAAATTTTTCACCAAATACACCGGCGTTATTAATCCGCATATAAATAAAACTCGGTGTGTGTGTGTGTGTGTGTAAATGTGTGTGTGTGTGTGTGTATTTCAGATGCGATTTATTTTCCCCCTTCTTAACCCGTCGGGTGTTGGGGGAAAAGAAGGGAAAGGAGGAATACGAAGAAAAGGCGAGAGAGAGCGCGCGGGGATTTGCTTTTAATGCCGAAGTTTTTAAAACTTTCTAAATAGGTTCCTTGCAGCTGTAAAACGGCATTTCAATGCCGGAAAATATGAGATTCGCGCGCCGGCACGACACACAAATCTCATATCACAATGCACGCGCCGCGCCGATCGACCGGAACCGGAAGAAAGTTGCTTTAAAAGTCGGGATTAGTTTTATGCCTATGAAAATTTTTGCATTCCTTATAAAGTGCAGGATTTATTTAGTTTTCAATTATTTTTTTTAGTCAAGCATTTATAATTCAAATTACTTACAACAATAATTACCTTTTACAAATCCAACCCACCCACCACCCACAATCAAGACTACCTCAATCATTAGTATTTAAGCGTTAATTTAAGGTTGAAATGTATCATTCGTCTGCCTGGCGAAGCTACTGTGTAGCGAAACAATTGTCGCAGTGATCGAAATATATATATAGTGAAAATATATAGTGAAATATTAAAAAAAACAAGCGTTTTTTTTTTCTACTAAAGTGTTGGAAATGGAATTTCAAAAATGGTGATGTGTCCATTATGGTACTACAGTCAAATAAGTTTCTGATTGAAAATTTAATAGGAAAGCAAAATGATTAATAGAAAAAATTGATTGTTGTCTTTCAAAGTTAAAACCGAGTATTTAAAAGAATATTATAATTAAGTGTGTTATTTCTTACCTTACAATGTGTTGAAATCCTTTAATATGTTTGTGCTTTATTCTACTTATTTTTTTATTAAATTAAATATTTTTCCACCATCAGTAGTTTCCGAAATATATCTAGTTTAATAAAAATGTGTGGGAAAAAGGACAATCATTAATAAGTGTTTTAATTAATATCACCACGGGATACGTGAGAATTTAATTCAAAATAAAGACAACCATATTTATTTGAATAAATAAAGTCTCTACAACCAACATAAAGAAGATTAGAAGAATTTATTAAGTGCATAAGAAAATTGTGTGTTTTTTTCTGTTAATTAAATTATAATAATAAAATGTATTGCTTACCAGGAAACAAACAAATTTACCTTTGAATATATGCTTAATTAATTTCTCACTTAACCCGTGGTGAAATATTTTTGCACTACTTCAGGATGATTTAATAAAAATTAAAACACCTGGTTCATCCTTCCCTGAAAAAGACCAATGATCGAAGCTGGTCTGAGAAAATATATAAAGTGAAACAAACCAAGTGTTTTAATTTTAATTATTGGATTGTTCGGAAAATAATTTCGTTTTTTTTTTTTAAATGAAAAACAGTTTTCGTATAATAAACAAACACTTTATTAAATTATATATTGGCCGTTCTGGTCCAACACCTTTTGCCATCTTTCTGGTAGTAGCATAATTCCACGCTCATAAAATTTTTGGTCTTTGCTGGCAAAAAACTGATCGAGGTGGTTTTTGACCTCCTCATTCGAGGTGAAGGTTTTACCGTCTAAAAAAATTTGGAGAAATCAGAACAAATAATAATCCGATGGTGCCAGGTCTGGAGAATATGATGGATGTGGTATTGTATACCGTTCAAGCTGTAAAATCTTTTGGCGAGTGACCAAACTGGTGTGAGGTCTCGCGTTGTCTTGGTGAAACACTACACCTTTCCTGTTGATTATTTCTGGCTTTTTCTGTTGAAGTTCCGAATTAATCGTTGTGTTATATGGTAAAAGCTAAAAAAAAAACGTTTCCTTTAAAACCCCACCAAATAGACAGCATTTGGTGAATATCAGCTTTGGAAATGGTTTGAGCCGATTCATATTTTTTACTTCATGACCTCTTGCGTTTGACGTTATTGTATACAACCCATTTTTCGTCCCCAGTATGATGCGCTTCAAAAACGGATCATTTTCGTGACGTTTGAGAAGCGAATCGCAGACGTCAATGCGGAGACACAGATTTCTCTCTGTGAGAACATGGGAAACCCATACATCGAGCTTCGAGGATAATCCCAGGCCTTTCAAGTGGTCATAAATTGTTGAATTTGTTAAATTTAACCTCAATCCGATCTCACGTGTTGTTATTCGCCGGTTTGCATCAACTAATTCCTTTATTTTTAAATTGAATAAAACAACTGTTTAACTTTCAAAATATTATATTGAAACGCTACACGTGTTTCAATATACTATTTTGAAAGTTAAACAGTTGTTTTATTCAATTTAAAAGTGAATATAAACTTTCAACAATTAACAGACGATTCAATTAATAATTCCTTTATCGCGTCTTTATTAGCTTCAGCCGACCTTCCCGAACGTGGTGCATCTTCGACATCAAAATTGCCGGATCGAAATTTAGCGAACCAGTTCTGACACTGGCGTACTGTCAACACACCTTCTCCGTACACATCGGTCAATTTCTTTCTGGTTTGAACAGCATTTTTACCCTTTTTGTAGTAAAACAGTAAGATATGTCGAAAATGCTTCTTATCGCTCTCCATATTTAAAAGGGCAACAACCAAAAACTACTGTGTAGAATTAATTAGATTTTTTCACACATAAGCCTTGCTTTCAAAGCAAAGGCTTAAGTGTGAAGTTGGGTGCAAAAAAAAATACAATTAAATCCTCTGTCGGGAAAAAACGAAATTAATTTCCGAACAACCTAATAAATTATCCTGAATTTGCCTTTAAATATCAATAACATTAATTACAGGCTGAAAGTCCACTTGTCTATAGGCATTTTGTGAAATTTATAATTTAGTGTAATAGCTAATTATTTAAATAAAAATACTTGTTCTTTCTCCTACAAGTATTTTTATTTAAATAATTAAAGTCTCCATAACCAACAACTAACATAAAGAAGATTAATAGATAATTGTTCAACCAGTATTAATCTAACGTTTAGATTACTAATGGTGGCCTTTTCCCCGACCTCATCACACCAGCGTGTTTCATGTGCCATGACGAGGACACATAAATCTCTATTTATAAAACACGTATTTGAAATACTAGTTGTTATTGCTGTTTTACAAACATATAATAAAGCGCGTCAAGGAATGTGGATTTTTGTTCTCTTCTCAATGTGGAAACCGTTTCTCTCTCTCTCTCTCTCTCTCTCTCTCTCTCGCAACACGGAAACTTTCTCTCTTTCTCCCTCCCTCATGACTCATTGACGTAAACGGAGTGTACACACGTGTGTGCTTTTTGTGTGTGTTCGTGCTAAACTTAAAATCGAAACAACCGTCTAAATTTAAAATCACTTGCACCTTTAGTTCCGCCCAAAAATAACCGCAGTTGGCATTTCAGGTATTTCAAGCGACGACTCTGGAAATTTCACAAAATAAATTAACGAAATAACGAAAATATAATTTAAAAGAATAAGCCAGATTAACATATAAAATGTATTGTTTATATATTTTTTTTGTAATTATACTTTGCAATTGTTTGAATAAAGATGGTTGTATATACGTTAAAAGAAAAAGTACACAAATAAAAGGAAATAATTTAGATTAAGAAAATAAGTTGCACAGAAAGACTTCTGGTCGATGGCCCAGGCAGACTAACATCTACATGTATTGTAATTATTTATATTATATTGTTTGAAAAATATTATATTGTTAGAAAAGAGTATTCATTTAGTTAGTCACAGTTATTTAAATATATTAAATAAAAATGATTTGAAAATAATTAATAAATTATTTCCACATTTAGCTCTGTGACTATTGAAGTCTCTAAATGTGGAAATAATTTATTAATTATTTTCAAATCATTTTTATTTAATATTATCTCTACAGTTTGATTATAGATATATACATATATAAGTCGTAGCGATTTACAGAAATAAAACAAAAAACAATTTATAACCAAGAGAAATAAAAACATAATCTTTACCCCAGGGAGGGGTCTCTCTCTTTTTTTATCAAAGTCAAGAAAACAACATTAAAGAAAAGCTACGTTAAGAAATGGGAGGCGAAGAGGGTTGGAATTTCAGGTGGCCATCCAGGGATCCGCAGGAATTTCTTTAATTACGAGGAAAAGACGATTAATTCTCGGCGCGCCGGATTTATTTTTAATTGAAGCCTCACTCAATAAAACTAGAGAGGAAATAAAAAAAAAACGGAAACAATAAAATGGAATTGTTCAAATGCTCTATTCATTTTGTTAATAAATATAATAGGGACATTTATTAAAAAAAAGGTGGAGCAATGAAACAATTAAAATATCAATAACGCTTGACTAGTTTTCGAACATATCGAAGTTTTTTTCTTCTAATGTAACTCATGCAGTGAAAAAAAAGGAAATGTACTTGAATTTGACAACTGTAAACACATTTCGTTCCTATTCTCATTTTAGAAAATTAGTAATATTAATTAAACAAAATTGTTATTCCTTTTAAATTATATTTATATCCATGAATTGAAGAAATTTTCAATGTACAACATTGAAGTATAATATTCAAGGTGTACAGAAAATGAGTGAAAACCTTCAGGTAACTCAATTCATTAATTAATTTTTAATAGAAAATCCAAATAAAAAAATGTTGTATGGTTCTTCATTGAGGCTCACGAGGTCTTCGGAATTTTAAATATGTGACTATAAATTGGTATTGTTTTTTAAATATTTTGTAAAAAATCAATAGCATTAACAATCAATTAGACACGTGTATAATTCCATTGATGTAAATGATTAATAAATCGGATATTTTTACAATTTTATAACTTCATCAGAAGCATTCTTTTAATGAAAATAGATCTGGCAACGACGCACGCTCGTTTGTAAAAGAAAAGGTGTATGCAACACCTCCAGCGGATGATGTAGAAGTTATAAAAAAAATTCTTTCATTTTTTTTTTCATATCATCAGCAAACATTAAGCATTTATCTCCAGCAATCTGGAGCGTCGTTTGTATATTATTAAACAACAAGAGCCCTAAGTGCGATCCTTGTGGAATACGTGAAGTAATAAAAATGGGGTTACAATTGTTTGTATGTACTGAGTTCGGCTTGATAAATATAAATGAAACCATTGCAGAAGTTTGTAGGCACACACGTACCAAAACAACGTAGCTTTTGAATTAAAAGTTGATGACTGATAATGTCGAATGCTTTAGAAATGTAGTTAGATTTTCTTCTCTGCAAATGCATGAACAATATATAATTCGTAAATCAGGAGATTAGTAGAAGTTGATATTCCAATTTTGAAACCATACCGATAAGTGGGATATTGAAGATTATAATATTTGAGGCAATTGAATTGTTAACATTTTTTTTAATAATCAGGGCTAGTACAGATATTTAGATTAATTGATGTTAAAATTGAAACGCTAAAAACTGATTAGATCTCTCATCCACAAAATCCCCCCAATGTCCTTCTCTATCAAACAACAATAATTTTACCAATCTGTGGTAGATTTCGATTCCGTTTCGCATGAAACGAAAATAATTATGACTTACTGAAACAACTGTGCATCCTCAGAAATCCCAACGTTAACGTCTGTTTTTCTTAAGTTTTTACATCATTAATGTATGTTTTTTTCTGTAATTGGTTTTATCTGTTGGAAAATAAAGAAATTATTATCATTATCATTTCGTCCAATTGATTGCAGCATCCTTCTGCTGTGATCGATGAGCCAGTTTTCATAAAACTATGAAATTACAATGGATCACACCACCAAATACTCACCGTCAGCTCACTTTGATGAATATTGATTACGCTTTGGAGTGTTCTTGGTTCATTGTTCAACCAGTGCTGAACGTTTGGGATTGTCATATTGGATACCTTTCTCATCAAAAGTGACAATTCGATTCATAAATGGATCTGATTTGTGACGAGAAAGCAACATCAGACAAGCTTCCAAACGTCGTTGTTTTTGTTTTGCGCTCAGTTCATGTGAAACCCATTATACAACATTTTTACTTTACCGATTCCAGCTAAATGAGTTAATATTGTTTGCTACGACCAAATTTCAACAATAATTCATGGGCACTATTTGGTATTTTCACTAGTTTCCATAATCACAGCTTAAAATTTATTTGCAATGTAATTTGGAGTTTTAGTTAACAAAATAAAAGAGTTAAAAACATTATGTTTTTTTTTTATTCGTAAGATTTTTAATAATTAATTCATATTTACTGTTATAATAAATGCCAATGTCTAAATATTTATTAAATTCTCTTTCTAATTCCGATTGTTAAGCGGCTAAGATGGGTAAAGTGTAAGGACAAAAAAAGAGCTTGAGAAACAGCTGATCGATTTGATGACAGAACTCACGAATTTGAGGGTCGTCAAAGTGGCTGATAGAGCACCATCGAAATTGCCAAAGATCCGTGTCGTTCGTAAAGCTATGGCTCGTTTGTACATTGCGATGGAAAAGGAGAATCTCCGCAAGCTTTTCAAGAACAAGAATTTCTTGGCCGTCTTGAGTTTGCTCTCGTGCTTGGTCAGGGCCCTGCGGATGGCGCGGGTCTTCTTTGGCCTAAGGACGAGGGGCTTGCCTTAGGCCAAAGAAGATTGGCGCCATCCGCGCTTGGTCGGGGCAAGCATGAGAGCAAACTCAAGACAGCCAAGGAGATCCGTAAGAGGAAGTTCGCCGTCATTATTTGTTAAATAAGGACTTTCAATATTAATCATATTATTATAATGTTTAAAACAAATTCAACATTAATCAATATCAAGTGGTTTTTGCAGAAATAAATTACAAAAAAAAAGGAACAAAAATCGATTATCAATTACAAGCATATTTTTCCGCTCTAGCACTCGACATGAAATCTCAATTAACACCGCGTATATATTTCCCCCAACCGCTCTCCTTTTTTCCCATTCCTTTCTCTTTTTATAATTCTTTTTTTTTTCATTCGATCGGAGCACTCGTGGAAATGGATTAATAACTCGAAACGGTGAAAAGCGCGAGCGGAAGTGTTCGATTTAATCGGCAGTTGATTTACGGGGCCGGGACACCTGCTAAAAGGGCCCTCGGGCTCTACGGGGCCAATTCACCGGGAATTATATATTGCGATCCTCCGCCGTTCCACCCCGCCCGGGAGGGAATTGCACACGCCTTTGGAGGAGCGCCGTTCGTTCGGAAATTCAAATGAATGTCCCTGCCGTGCTCGCGTCCGGGTTACAGTCTGCGGCTGGTTTATGTTCGTTTAATTAAAAAAAAGTAACAATCGGGTGGAATGCGATTCTCTATTTTGTAATAGAATGTAAACTTAATGTGTTCTTAATATCAACAATCAGGGTTATTCTGTAAACATCATAAGGTTCATATTAATTCCGGAATAATGGGATATATGAAAATAATTTTTCATTACGCACCTTCAGTGGCAAGTTTTATTAATTAATCATAGCTGAATTTCTAACGACAAGAAAATATCAAAGACTCATCTCGTATATATATACAGGATAAATTTGACAGTTTCGTAAGGAAAAAGAAAATTTTTTTTGTATCTCACAGGCAGAGTAAATTACAATACTATCAACAAGATTCGCTCAAAATAGCCACCATTAGCATCGATCACAGCTGCAATCCTGCTTCGGAACTAGCTAATGCTACAGTCTCCCTGGAAAGACTGTTTTAATTTTATCCATTAACTGGGCTTTTGTATTACTGGAAGTGCGATTGGTGTCTTTTTCAACTGCGCCCCATACAAAATAATCCATGAGTTTAAGGTCTGGGGAATTTGAACGCCAAAAATTCGGACCAGGAAAGTCGTAGACATTTTCAGACAACCATTTTTGACTTTTCTTAGAGGCGTGGTAATGGGCCGAATCCTGCTGCCATACATACGACCTTCCGTTGGCTACCCTTGTTATCCATGGCTTGACTACAGTGTTTAGCAACTCCACGTAGCCATCTGAAGTCAACGTGAGGAACTCTTGGGAAAAATGCGGAGGCATCACATCGCCTTCAGAGGATACACATCCGAAAACCATTACAGTTTGGGCAAATTTAGTCTGCATTACACGAGGAATGTCCTTTGTACAGTATACAAGCCATCTGTTATTCTGCGTGTTGTGTTTTTGATCTTGGTTAAATTTTTTGTTTGTGGTTCCGCAGGATGTTTTACTTTGCTTAGAAGTTTCTTAGCGTTTATCAAACGTTTTTCACGGGCCTTTTGAGGCGCTTGTATGAGAAGTAGCGAAGGTCTTCATTGAGTGCAAGCTTCATAGTAGAGGCTGCAACATTCATTTCACGTGACAAAGCCCGAATTTCAATGCGATGTTTTTTCAACACCTGTTCATGCAGATTTGCTAGGAATTCTGCTGTACGAACGTAATCAGGGATCTTTCGTCTTGCTACATCCACGTAGTCACCATTGCAAGTCTCTAGTTCATGCCTGATTGTTTCTACTGTATTCAGGGAGCATTGGGAAGCAGTCATAAAATCCTTACTTTGATGGCCGGCACGAATGATCATGATGCAAGTTATTCTCTTCCAAGATTCAGAAGGGTTCCAGACATATTTTCTCACATCTTGTATATGAATGAAGGGTCCAAACTTTCGAATGACGAGTAGTGCGTGGTAATACCTCTAACCTACGGAAAAATATATTCAATTATAAATATGTCACATTTATCCCGATCACCCAGTATATATATAAGTAATCTGCGGCCACATAATAACATTTATTTAGTTTGTATAATTATTTCCTTCGTTCTGTTCTCATATGTATGTTCAGCCTTTTACCTGACTCAGAAAGTCCTAATATTATCTCTAACTGAGCAAGATATTATTCCACATATAATCAACGCTCTGTTCTAGTTAGTTTGTCTTAGAATATGTTCACTTGTTTCTTTGTGAAGTAAAATAAACACTTTTTAAAAAGATATTTTCCACGACTAAAAAATATAATTTATATATATATTAATTCAACTTTTACACTTTTCGTCAGAAAATCTTGTTGACTTTCTCTACGCCAAGAATATAATTTATTTATTTCAATCAAGGGACGAGTCCAGTAACAGTTTGGTTACAAGAAATGAAACATTGCAAAATAAAGATTAACACTAAACAATAATGGAAAATTCTTGGACCTTGGAGGCGTTCACTTCGTGGTACATTTTCAATTTTGATATAAAGAAAACACTTAACTTTTTTATGCCACTTTTATAAAAAAAGTTAAGTGTTTTCTTTATATCAAAATAATGGAAAAGACAGCAGACGCAAAAATACAAACAATATGAGCGCAAATTATTCAAATAAAGTCGAATAATAATCATTTATACATCAACAAGTGTATACCGTAAATAAAATAGAGGAGAAATGCTTGGCTAAGAGTTTGAATTAATAAAAATGGTCACTACAAGGGCGGAAATTTCACTGGAAATACATCCAAATTAAAGACGATGCCACTTATAAATTATATAAATTAGGCATAATATATCGCTTTGTGCTATCTTTCCAATTATCCCACATACAAGTATTTAATTATCCGCGATTAATTTCAGCATAAACAATTTTATCATCCCTCATACACAGAGTTAATCAGCAGGTTGATTCAATTAACTCCTCCAACTATAAGGCACTCGTGAATTGAACTCGAGTGCGCTACTTTGTGTATGTGTAGGATTTTGAATGACAAATTGATTCCGGTAGTTACCACACGCGGGAGAGGAACGGGGATGAGGGCAAAAAGTAATAACACAGTTTGCGGTAATTAATCGCTTGTTCTAATTAAACCCGACGCTCTGGCGAAACGACGTCGGACGTCAAACGGCAGCCCACTAATATCGCATAGCGTCGCTTGATTTACTGCCCGCCTATTAAAATCCATACTGTGTGTTTTATAATTAATTATTATTGAAATATTAATGTGCGTGTTTTAGAAAACCGAAACGATTCCAGTTTTCGCTATTCGTAAATATTTGATGCATTTGTAAAGTTTGTCGAAATTAATTTACTGAATTATTTTAATTTTGTGTATTTTAAAACAAAACATTTATATCTTTACAAATTGAATAATTATGTAATAATGTATGTATTATTTTATAATTTAATTTCAATTTCGAATGATATTAAATATTTGTATATAGTTGATTAAAGTTCACGAAGATATCACTAGATAAAATAGTGTTTATTTTATATAATAAAGAATGCATAGATAAGCCTGGAAAGAATACACTTTAAAGAAAGAAAGAATACATTAAATATCAATTAATTCAAAGTGCTTCCGGGCTTGTGCAGGCATTGATTAAACTTTTTTTTTTTGTTTAAACACATCTTACATTTTAGTTGAGAGATTTTAAATGTGTCACTATCTCCCTGACCCTCGAGCAGTACTGTTGTTAAATGAATTTGTAAATTCGATTCATACAATTACAATTAGATTTAATTAATTTAATTACACATCCACCTCACCAGAAAGAACCTCTGAAGAAAAAGTCTAAATTTTACAATTATTTTATATTTCGTTATTCTGCTCCTCAGGAGAATTCAATCCTCTTAATATACAGGGTGTTTCAAATTCGGCACTTTTGCAGATTTTCGTTCTGATTAAAAAATTTCGTTGAGAAAAATATTAAAAATAGTAATATGCCGAAGAATATGAACATTAATATTAATAGAAATATTCTCTATCTCTTATAATAAATGAGATCCCCATGGTGAAACTCGAATTTGAAACACCCTGTATATACATAATATATAATTCTTATTAGCCGATATATACAAAAAAATAATAAATAATTTAATAGGATGGCAATAAAGGTTTTTTTTTAAATAACAGTTGCAAAATCAAATTTATAACTTTTTAAATTACGTAAAGTAAGTATTTTAAAAAGTACAAGCTTCCATTGAAACAACTACTGCTCGGACTAGACATTAAATTACATAATGAATAATTATAAAATCCTATTTTTTATTAGAAAATATTTAATGTAAAGAACAAAAAACATTACGATAGATAAAGCATAAAAAAGAGTTAAAGTAAATAACGAATAAGAGCCTCATTCTCTTTGTAAAAAGAAAAACGACACTTCAAAATATTCCTCTCGTAAAAATCTCTGGGAAACAAACAAACAGGAGCGTACTCCGAATTAACGACTGCGCGGCGTGCCAGCCATCTGCTTTCCCGGCCGAATCATAACCAGATGAAAGGGATTATATAATTAGACCAAAATCGATATAATTGTACGTGTCGTTAAAGCAAAAGAAAATAATTGCTACCCGAAATTACGCGCTCCCAGCGAGCGCCGTAAAGCCGGATTAAAAGTAACTAAAGCGGAATCCATAAAGCACTTCGCAGGATAGTAAAATTTTATGGTGATGCCCGCACGTGAGGATTCAATGCGTTTTCTGTTTGGCATACGAAAATATAGGAAGATGCACGGGGAAAATAAGAAAAACAAAAAAATTGGGCCACAAGACGGATTCCGTAGGTTTAAATGAATATTGAAGCATCACATGACGGATTTCTTAGGAAATTTCTTTTGTGATACTCGTTTTATATGTATATATATTTTTTGTATTATTTTCCTGTAATCATTTTAACGTTTTAACTCAAACAAGGCATAACGAAACTGTCGACACATGAAATGTCGCGTCACATGTCATCGATTAAATATTTCAAACCTGACCATTAATTACAAGTTTCTTGTTAAGTAACAATACATGTTATGGAAGATATATATATATATATATAATGAAAAATAAAACAATAGTGGAACTAGTATCGAGCCCTATGGTACCCCTGATTTAACGCTAATAATACAAATCCGTCTAGATTTGCATTATTTTGAATATAAAAGTGTGTTTGACTTTATTTTTAGTTGTTTAATTATATGAAACTGAAATTTATGATATTTTTTTATAGCAAAAATGCAATTACAGTCCGAGTTATTCGAGAATTCACCGAAAGCGAGCTTGAAATTTCCCCGCCCCGGTTTTTGTTTTCATCCGTGCGCTTTCCGCTCCGTTTCTATTTATCCACACTAATCCGGAATGCACGGGCGCCGAAAATATTCCTCCCGTTAATTGCTTTTATTTTACGCCCGCCCGATTTTTCGGAATGCAAACGCATAATGCATTCATTTTTTTGTTTAGTTTCGTTTGTAATATTTCGGGTGGCGTTTTTTTTTGTTGGGGGAAATTTACGCTACAATAAAGACGCGCAATTTTGCCCGCGAAAATTAGATTCTTATTTCCGCGTGGGAAAGAAGAAGAAGGGCGGATTGTAAAAGGGGGTCTCAATTCCGCGCGCCGCGCCGGTTTTACGATCACGTGTTAAGCGTGAGAGGGTGGAAAACTGAAAAAAAAAACAACTCCCGTTTCGGGAGTTTTCCAGGGTGAGTGTGTGATCCGGCGAGTTTCCCCCCTTCTTTTCCCCCGGGATGCATTATTTAAATAATAAATTTAATATGTGGAAATAAAGTTTTGGAATATTTCAATTTATTGTCGATAAACGGATAATATTATTTATTATGTTTAATAAAATGTTCAACCACCTTTCATCTAGCGTATGGATAACTAGTATTATTATGTTAGTAATAAATATTTAAATTAGAATCAAGGAAAAATTACTAATGAAAAGAATATTTTTTCACTTGACCACAGTTATTAAAATAATTAAAATAAAAATTAATTAAATAAGAAGAATCCATAAATCCTGCATCCATTGAAATACCAACATTACTCCCAAATATGCATTTCCCGTATCAATGCGTCATTTATTCATTAGCTCATTTTATTAAGACACTTAAATAAACCTAATGAATATTTTTTTTTATTCCTTTCTTTTTTTTAATCTTTTTCCTTTCTACCGTTAGGTGTAAGGAGTTTTTGTTTAGTGTCTGTTTCTATATTTTTCTCTCCATGTCTTTCTGTCCTTGGTTAATTGTTTAATGCCCTTCCAGTCTATGTCCTTTTTTTCTGCTTCTTCTCTAATTATGTCATTCCATGTTTTTCTCGGTCTTCTCCGGTAATTTCTTCCTTGCGCTCTTGTTTCATATATTCTTCTTGCTGTTCTATCTTCTTTCATGTCCGAACCATCTCAGCAATCCTTTAACAATGGTATAATTAATAGGTCCTATCTCTAAGTTTTGTCTGTATGTCTCATTCCTTATTCTATCTCGTCTGGTCTTATGTTCAATTTTCCTTAAGAATCTCATGTCTATTGCATTAATTTTCGTTTTGTGTTTTTCCGTCATGGTCCATGTTTCACTGCTATATATTATTGTAGGTCTTATAACCTTTTTTACTATTTCCGCTTTTATGTTTTTAGTTATTTCTTTCCTTCCAAAGAACGTTGTCTTCATCGTATTAAATATTTTTCCCGCTCTTCCCAGTCTATCATTTATCTCTTTGTCTATCTTCCCATTATTTTCTATTATTGTTCCTAAATACTTGTAATTTTCTACATGTTCGATCTGCTTTCCGTGCAATTTTATTGTATGTAATTTGTTTTCTCTAGCTATTATCATTGTTTTGGTCTTGTCTATATTTATCTTCATATTTATTTTTGTTAATGCCTTGTCGAGTATTTCTATGTTATATTGTAGGTCTTTCTCTGTCTCTGCCACTATCGCCATATCATCTGCAAACATCAAATATATATTAATTAAAATACTTCATAATTTTTATAACACATAGTGAATTTAGGCAGAACTGAAATACCGTGGTTAAATGGCTTTAATTTCCATTGATTTGTTTCATTATTTAATTAAAATAAATTCAAAACTAAATTGTATTCCCACAATTCGTAATTTTTTGTTGAATTTAAAACGATCGTGTTAGTGAAATTCATGTCGGCTTGTGTTAGGGAAGTGCGCTTAAATCATGCACGTGTTGACCATAGTCGAGTTTCCCGCATCAGCAACTGAAATTTAGTTTCAAAGTAAATCCGGTTACGAAATGTGATGTTTGCGGATACAATTAATTACGCGGCAATTATGTGTGTTATCACGTAAATTACACCGCTGCTGTGCGTTCATAGATTCATGCACGATTTTCACTGGAATGCAAATTGATTTACAATAATAATAATAATAATAATAATAACGAAAATGTGATTTTTGTTATTTCAACATTATTAAATCAGATTATATGAACCAAAACTCTTGCTCTTACTTAATAGTTTAGAAATACCTACCTGAATATATACAAATATGTAAGTTATTGTATAATGTAAACATTATAATGGAGAATGCCGTAAATAAAGTTAAATTGAAGATATATTGAAGAATGGATTCTACTTCAGGCTTCCAAAATTGTATAGATTATCAAAAATTCATAGACCTTTTAATACATTTAGACTAATAGTTTCGAATATTAATTCACCAATATACAAAATTGCTAAATTCTTATTTAAATAATTTAAAAGTTGAAAAATGCAGTTCTAAGTGTGGTGAATTAATTATTTTGAAGTTGATAAATGTTTATTAAAAAAACAATAAAGGTTAATAATAATTACAATAAAAAAAATCGTGTGTATTGCCATCTGAATTTTGCGCCGAGTTTATTTATAGGGTTCAAATCCTGAAAGTATCAATAATCCAGTATACAAAAAAAAAATCATACACACACAATCGACTACCCGAATATCGATGGGGCGTTGAGCCCATTGTGTGTCCCGCGTTTCGGAAAAGCCATCCCCGGCGTCACTCAATGAAACGCGGCGCGCTGAAAATCGCCGATAAAAATAATTGTTTACATCCCGAGCAACACACAGCGACACACACACAAAAAAAGTCGATTATGTTTTATGGCCGATGATAAATCATCCACGGTGATGTTCACAACAAAATAAATCGCGCGACGTCCTTGATAAATCAATGGTGAAATTGACACACTCCACATTTTCCCTCGCATCCTGACGTTCACAGCGCGCCCCGAAAAATAATCAGCGGGGTTATTGATTGCGCTCGTGGTGATTTTAACTTTATGAAAATTATTTAATTTATCAAAAAAAAAAACAACTTTGAATTGTTTTAATCCGCATTTAAAAAATGTGGCGCTTGCGTCGTCTTTAATTTATTATGTTTTAATCCGATTGATTAAAGAATCTTCGGAGTCATTAAGTTGGGGCGTTTTAAATTAATTATTGAGAAAAAGTTGGAGGCATTAATAATTTAATAAATTACTAAATCTTTTCTTATAACATTTTTAAAGAAAAAGATATGAAAACGCTTTTAATTAATAGTTTCCATTTTTTTTTTTCATCGATTAATTTTATTGAAAATTATACATCTTTATTGAGGCTTTGATACAATTAGCTATAATACAATATTTGATTTAATACGAAAATTATTTGTTTTAATTTAATTTATTATACGGAAATCTCCTTTCTACAACATTATAACCATTTACATAAATCATCACAAATAATTCAACTTTATCCCATGTGGTTTGACGTTTGAAAATTAATAATGGTACGGTAAACTCAGTAGTACTTACAATAATAAAGACGTGCTAAATAAATTTTGAATAAATAAACATATAAATAAATAAATAATGAAACTATATAAAAATCAAATTTAAAAAAATACATTTTATCTTTAATCATCTTTTATTTTATTTTTATTTAAAATTGTCTGAATAAAGATAAAATGTAATTTTTTAAAGCAAATATTTTATTGATATGCATCATCAGGTGTACATTATGTAATTCAATGTCCGGCGGAGTATTTGCCCGGAAAGTAGTAATTAAATAATTCTTTTTATACATTTAATTTAATTAAACTGCAATGTCAAACATTACTACTATCTTTATACAGGGTGAGTTTTTTTCGATGTTCTCTATGGGGAGATCCCCATAGAGAACATGGAAAAAAACTCACCCTGTATATGTAAGGGATTGTTTAATAAATGTATTCAAATTAATAAATAAATGTTTTAAACAAATAATCGTTTTTAAACATTTTTATAATTAATAGTTTTTACTGTTGCATAAATTCAAAAATAAAAACTATTAATAGTATAATTATTTCATTAGCATTGTTTATTTCTTCATGTGATAATAATTCTCCCTTAATGTCGAGTATTATAGATTTTACGTCTTGACGTGTTTATTGTAATGGACATTATTCAAATTACACGAAAAATCTCGAAATAAAGGAAAGGATAATAGAAAACAACAAAACCAAAAATTAAACAACCCCGTAATGCATTATTAATTGTCGGTATTGTTAACCTGAGGAATAAATTGGGTGTTTACGTCGTCGCGTTTACGTAATTCCGCTCATTTTATTTTTCCTGGCGATGCTAATTCCACGGCTCGATTAATACACATTTGCATAACATTAATAAAGAACAATAGCGGGGGCATTTTACTTCTTCTCCTTTCTTTTATTATTATTAGTTGTTTTTTATTTTTTGGTAAGGACCTCCTCATTGCTAAATAATTGCCGTGGCGTTATTTCGTGTATAATTGAGCCTGACGTTTCGCGGAAATGGGACAACAGAGTTCGGGGAATCAATGACAATCAACAATTCAACTGTCTGATTAATCCCGCTGCAAAGTGGAGTGCTGAATCAATACCGCCGGAAAAGGGATGATTCCCTTGTCCGGACCGAAATGGATGCGTGTGCGGGTTTCCGGGTCACTTTCTCTTGTTTTATTTTCGAGTGGGCGGTTTTATAAATAAGGTATTCAATAATGTCTAATTTACAAAAAAATATATGAGACACATCTATCGTGTTTATTTGAATATGCAGAGATTAATGAAATTTTGCATTTGCACCGTGTTCAAGATATTTTTGAAAAATATCTCTCGGATGAAATATCGGATAAAATAATTGGAGAACAAGTTTACTTACGGGGATCTTGAAAACATCATCTCCGGTATGAGATATGGGATGAGAAAATTGAAGACGTCATTTTGTAGAGCTTGAAAAGTGACTGTGTCATTAGTTTTTTAATATCTTCTTAAATAAATACAAAAATTGGAAAAATACAAAAAATTGCAAAGTAAAAGAGGGTGGCTAAAATTTATGATTGTTTATGGTTTTAGAAATTTTCGAAAAATCCCTGTGACAACAGAATTACATTATCGATCCCTATGCAGTAATAACTCACAAGTTTTTTTTTTGCTTATTTCTCTTTTTTCAGTAATGACTTGATTAGAAAAAATCGAGCGTATATTACCGGATTATAAATATTGTTGGGTGTAAATTACGCGGGATCGCGATTTGGTTTTAAAATTACAAATACCAGTAAGTTGAATTAAATAATCTGTATTACAACTACTGACTAAAATTAAGATAACAAGAAAGTGTAACAAGATTTAGAAAAATAATCGATAAAGTAAAAGCAGAAGCGACCGAAGAGCACGATGTTATGTTCACGAAGGTTGAGGCAACACTCTCTCTGGAAGAAGGTTTTACAAATTACTTTTAAAAATGGACATTTAAAGACAAGAATAAATAGAGAATTTTATAGAAGAAGAATAAGGATAAAATATAACTGGATGGGGATTCTGGAGATTTTGACATCTGGTGGTTGGGTTGGAAAACGGTCGTTTACGACTTAATCTCTCGCTCACGGATTATCTCTTATTAACGTCAATTCGGCACGATCTTGACAAACTGAATTGAAATGTAGAAAATTTTACACAATAGCTTAAAATATGAAAAATCACGTTCGTCCTATTTATTAAAATAATTTCTAAAAAGAATCTATTGTAAGGTTTGCTGTATATAAAACACACTACTATATTTGTTTTAACTTTCGTAAATATGACTTTTGTTGATAACTTTATCGTTTACAATAATTTATATCCAATGATCTATGTAACCAGACGCCATATGGTAAAAGGGAATACTGATAATATAATAATATATATAATGGGCTAAAATTATTCCTAAGTCTTATCTTTTTTACAAACAAATTAAACAGCTCTGAAAAATGATTGCAATAAAATAATACTGGTCTAGGTGGGTTTACTTATTTTCATTAAACGGCATAACACCTTTTTTCATAACAATAACAAAAATAAGTAATATGTTAATGTAGAGTTAAATAAAATACAAAATGAAATTAAAAATTTGATGTCCGAGCATTTCAAGTATTACATTCTAGATCTAAATTTAGTATTCAATCTATATTTAAAATTATTCAAAGATCCACTATATATATCTATATCGGGATGAGTACAATTTGCATTCGCCAATGACATTAACTTAAAATTTAGTGAAAAATTTAATAGCAACACGTTAAATTTATAACTTTCTGTGCGGAATAGCCCCGATTATCATCATTGCAGCTTACAGTATGAAATATATTTTTATTATCTTTAAATAAATTCCCAGATTACAATTAGAAGTAAATTTCACATTAACATTGGGTATTTATATATCTCCTTATGTCCCATGAAGTACAAAAAAATGAAATTAATTATAATTACCATTCCGAAAATATATTTTATTTGTGTCATTAAAAATAACGTCATAAAAAAGAAATTATGCTGTGTTTTCTCTTTTAAATAATCTAGTCATATTAAGTCATCATTCCAACTGAAACTTTCTTTCCCAATAGTCAAAATGCATCATCATATGCCTCCCGAAATCCGATAACGATCCCTTCCTGGTCTCTATTTATTGCCCCACTACCCTACTCCCAGTAATTGGAAAATAAATTATTAGAATCATTAATTAAGCAAAAACTCCTCAGCGCCATCATTCAATTCATCACGGAATACCAGTTTGGTTTCACACTGCTCTTCCCATATCCATCCTCACCTCCAATATGCAAACCACACATCTAGAAGTTCGAAAATCCACGGTACTTTTCTTAGACTTGCAAAAAGTTTTCAACTCGGTTTGGTATATTGGCCTCCTGTATGAGTGCTTCCTTCTACAAAGCCACGGATTTTATTTTATTCATTTTTTTTTTTGAGCTCAATACATTTTACCCAAGGAATATTATAGTTATAATTGACCAATCCGACCAATCATTCAATCGATCGGATGCGAAATTATGATTTTTTTAGTAAACTTCCATTAAGCATTCTCGAATCACAAAAAAAAAATACATTATACAATCATTTGTTTTGTAAATTATTATTATTATAAATATATTACTGCGTCTCAGGGGGTTGTCACCCTGTTTTTTTTTAAAGGTAACGGGCTAAGCCAAGTTACCAATTCATCTTTTTTAGGTATTTTTTTTATCTCAATGACTTGTGCCACTTTATATATATATAGTAAGGGTCGGAGTTATTCAGGATTTGAATTATGAGTGCTTAAGTTATCAATCCCTAGAATATTAATCAGTATATAAGTTATCAATAATAAGGTTATTAATCATGTGTAAAGGAAATTTAAAGGGAACCTTGTTGAAGGGTGTTATAAATACCTAGGTTATTAATCCGGTGTAAAGGGAGAACCTTGTGGGATACCATGTTAAGGGGTTAAATGGAAAGCTAGAATTTAATTATATATGCTTAGTTTATCAATACATAGAATATTAATAAGGTATAATAGGAATTCTGAGGGAAGCTTATGGAAGACCATGTTGAGAGACAAAGAAAAATGAAAAGCGGGATTTTAATAATAAGAACACAGATTTGTTTTCTTAACTAACTAACCATCTTTATTCAAATGTGTATATGTATGTACAATAATAAATAAAATTAGAAATTATATTCTGTAAATGAATCGGCTATCGACCGGAGGTCTTTCAGCCTTTTTTTAAATTGTCTTATTATTTCTGTAATGTTGTATTTTTTGCATCAAGGTAATTAATTGCAGCGACGCTAAATCAACCACCTATGCAATATTATATATATATATATATATATATATATATAGAGAGAGAGAGAGAGAGCTTTTTTCGATTCGATCAAATAATAATAAAAATAATATCAAATAATTTCGATTTTCGATCAAATAATTTACACAATTTGAAGTTTAGCGTTTGACATGTGTTTAATTGCGTGTTGTAGGCAATTATATAGGCCTTTATATTATATAATGTATACTGATAAGAAAACCTCTGTGTATATATATACATATATATAAACATCTTTATTTCTGCCGAAGACATACAATAAATTAACAATATAATTCTTATACTATATTATACATTGTCCTTAGAAAACGGCTATCGACCATCGGTCTTTCTGCCATTAATGTATTATTTTCTCAGACAATAAAGATTTAGTAGTAATTATAAGTACTCGAGATATCAATACCTAAAATATTCATCTGATTAATATTTTAGGAATCGATAACCTGAGTGCTTATAATTACTGCAAAATCTCTATTATCTGAGAAAGCAATACACTGCATATTAAGGGAATTTTGAGAAAATTACCCTCTGTACCTTTTGAGTGTCCAGAAACTTTATTTTATTTAACCGCAATTACAGTTTCCACGCGATTTCGACTTGAAAACCTTTCAAAATCCCTTACTTTTCTTATTCAACTTATTCCTTATGGGAATAACCGTTTTTTTTTTCTTCTTATATATAAATTTTTGTAACCCCCCTTGCGTTTTCTTTTTTAGCGAAACTTATAATTTGTGGTGCGGTATTCGTCCCCGGAATTACACGGTTTCGGCTCCGCCCAGTTTTCGCATTCCGATAGGAATTTCCGCCAATTTCACCTGTGCGCTCCCCCGAGGACGAACTAGAAACTAATTTAAGTTTTGAAATCTGTTTTCGCCGGATTTATATATCCTATATAGGTGTTTGTTTATATATATATAAGTGTATATTTATTTATATATATATATAACAAAACCGGGGTGGAACAGTGGAGAATAACTATTATGGTTTACATCGTAAATCCGTGCGGGGTTTTCGGGTTGGCGTGGAAAAGTACACTAAACTCACGGAAATTGTCCTCTCTACAAGTGAATACACACTATCGCGAAAATTATTACGCCATTTTCGGAAATAATATAATAGGAAAAACGAATTGAGAATGTGGGAATAAAGCAAACGAGTGCGCTTATCGAGGATTATTCAACAATTTTCACGAAAATAAAGAAAATCGTTTTTTTTTTTGTTGCTTCTCTAAAATTACAACCTGATATACAGTTTATTTAATAAAAGAAATTATATACTCGAGTGTAAATAAATAAAATGTATGTCACATTATTTTTGTGTTACTTAAAAACATGTCTTTATAATTTTTATATAAATGATATATAAAAAAATAATTATGAAAAAAATAATGAAACATTGTTTTTTAATTTAAATATATATAGAAAATCTTTATTTCTGAGAAACACGTTAAATTACATTACAATATTTACATCACAATCATAAACCTCTAGTTAAGCCTCAGAAAATGGCTATCGACCATCGGTCTTTCTGCCTTTTATTTTAAATTTTAGTTGTTTTTTTTTTTAATATCAAGGAAGTAATGTCAGAATTTCATTCATGTCTCATTATTTCCTTTATATTTAAAAAAAAAATAAAAAATAATATTTATATATAATTTATTATAAGTAATATAATATAATAATATATAATTTATATAAAAATATATAATGAAAAAAATGAGAAAAATTAATTTATGTCTTATTATTTTCTTGATATTAAAAAAAGTTCAAAAATTTACCAAAAAAATAATAACTAACTAAACACATCTTTACTCATGTAACATTTATACATAATTTAAATAATTATTTACAATGTATTTGTTCACATAAAATACATGAAATGGCTAACGATCAAAGGTCATTCCGCTTAAAAATAATATTTATATATAATTCATTATAACTATAAGCACTTTTATGCATCAATTAGCCATTGTACATGGATTTGGCATGTCATTACATAGAAAAATTAACTTACAAATACTAGTGTTACTTATACACTAGTGTTTCTTAAAGGACCTTACAATTTCGTCCAAACGGCTTTTTCAAAGAAATCATCCCTTAAGTGTTTAACATCAATATTGTGTAAAAAAGAGATTTTTTTATTAATTTTTTCATCAATATCAAGGATAATTTCGATGAAAGTTGAAACTTGTCGGAGAAAATAACCATATTTTGGTGAAACAAAACAATTATATAAAGAATGTCCTGCTAATTGTTGGAAATAGCTTAACCTTAGGTTGCTGAGACCAAAATATGAATACAAAAATTAATAAAAAACTATTTTATTGATAACAATCGAATGATCCATTCGATTTGAATAAAATTTACTGTGTTTCTCGCCGGGGGGTATCCCTTAGGTATCCGCGCTTAGACGAAATTGCATCGTCCCTTTCTTAACACGAAATATTATCATCACTTTTAGATAATTACAAACCATATAAAACATTTACAAAGAAGATTTAGCACTACTTGTGCAATTTTATATTACAATATTAATTTTTTATTTTGTTTAAAGCGTTCATAAAATCACTTATTGAATAATATGTCTTGTTTACTAAAAAAATCTTAAGTTTATAATTTTCGATATTTGTAAGCACCGAGGGAAGTTTCTTGTAGAGTGTAATGCTGGAATAAATAGGGGATCTTTCAAATTGGCTAGTATTATGTGTAGGTATTCGTAATTTGTAACCATTTCTGGTACTATATAATTGGATATGTTCCATTATTGCATACTCTTAAATGTTTGTTTTTTTTTTATATGCGTTATCGATTTAAACATATATATATACCAGGAGCAGTCAGCAAGCTGTTATTTTGAAAAGCGTCCCTGCATGTTGCTTGCAGTTTAATGTTAAATATAAGACGCTCAATTATTTTTTTAAGTAGGAATACCTTATTTATCCCAGGTGCACTTCCCCAAACCATTATATTGAATGCTAGAAGAGAATACACTAACGCAAATAATGATCAGAGATTCAATATCAACAATTGATTTCATTTCATAAATAGCGTAAAATTTATCTTTGTGAACAAATATTCTAAGTGATCGTTCCAAGTAATCAAGAATTTCGCCTTCTGGCTAGTTGACTATATCTGGTTTTTGTAGTTAATGGAGAAATCAGATGAGGGTGCTTTTCGCTTATAAAAATATACCATAATTGATTTTTCTGCGTTCAAAATCTGACGATTTTTACTGCACTACTCTTTGAACTGCTCCAGGACCCTTAATATTTTGTTCTGCAGTTCCAGTTCCGTAGATGCAGAAATAGCAATCGATGTATCGTCTGCAAACATGGTGACATGTTCTTCGCTAATATATAAAGGGAGATCGTTTATATATAAAAGAAATATTAAAGGTCCCACGACAGATCCTTGGAGGAACACTATAATCCACTTTAAATTCATCTGCTTTTTCCCCATTCATTCATTCATTTAAAACAGACTCCTCTTATACCACAGGCATCCAACTTACTTAGAGTATGATTGATGCCTATGGTATCGAAAGCCTTGTAAAATTAAAAAAAAACGTACATTCTTTGGTCTATTTTTTGACTTATATATTGGATACATTGATTTTATGCTGTTTCAATGGATCTGTTTGCTCTGAACCCATGTTGATTATTGCATAAGGTATTATATCGCTGTAGACATTCCAATATTCTTTGGTGTATAGGTTTTTCGAGTATTTTGAAGACAGGACTCAGTACAGCAACCTGTCTATAGTTTTCCATGTCACAGACGTTTCCTTTTTTGTATAAAGGTACAACTTTAGCAATTTTTAAGGTGGGTGGGATAACACCGGATTCCATTCCAATACAAATATGCGCAAGGAGATCAGTAATTACGTTTTAATTAGACTTGTAGAAATACCATCGATACCTACTGATTTTATGTTATTTATTTTACATACTACATTTGTTATCTTCGTGATTTCAACTGGGTTAAAATACAGTGAGTTTAGTTTATGTTTTGATAGAGTAAATGTACTGATGTTATTTCCAAAGTGCAGCTTAATTTTGTCCTTTACGATTGTCGAAAAGAAAGTACCAAATAAGTTAGTTATATCCTTTGGTTCTGTGTATTTTATATAAAAAAAATAATTATAAAAAAATGAAACACATATATATATATTTTTTAAATTATAAAGTCAATTTAATTTTGTTTTTAATAATAAGGAAATAATGAGACAATTTCAAAAAGATACAAAAATGTGAGACATGTATTTTATTCACTGAAGAGTTATTTAATTTCTTTTATTCGTACAACTGTTAGAACTGTTATTTAGTATGGTAATTATCAACAAAAGTCCGTGAATTAATTCTACTAGAATATTATATTGGATTTGTAAATTTAATTCAATGTTTTATGAGAAAAATAAAATAATAAAAAAATACAATAATTTGTGAATTAACTGTAATTCTATTGGTTTGATTTTGCAGAGTTTTTTTTTTTTAATTTATAATTTCTTAATCTCATATATATATATATGATAGTGGAACACCTTTGTTCATAACTCGTTAACAAGAATGCCGAAAAAACAGACATAACCTACAAATAAGCCATCAGCGCGAGCGTGCCTCACACGTAAACAAATGTTATTAAATGTATTTTGTAAATATCGTCGGTACAATGACACCAGTTTTGTTCACTTTTTCTCACATTGTAACTCTGAAGAAGGGACAAATTTAGTCTCGAAAGCTTGGTAAAACAATAAAGTAGATAACAATAGCAATTTCTGCCTCCTTACTGGTCGAATGCCCTGTTACGATCCAATTACGAACGTCTCTGTGCTATATATATACAGGGAGGTTTTTTTATCAGTATACATTAGGGGAAGTATATACCTATATATATATATATATATATATATATAATCTTCAATTCTAAGTTATTTCTTATTTGAAATGTAATTAAAAATGACCCTATTTTTAAAATCACCATTATTTTTTAAATATAAACGATGGTAATAATTGTAATTACCATACAATAAATACGGTTTTCTTTTCCACCTCTCTCTCTAATTCCTCCCATTTCTTCTTTTTTTTCCTGAAAATCATCGAGAGTCCTCGTTCCTTTCATCCCCGGAAATCGTTTCAATCAATTAACCCGCGCAAAAAGGGACGGGAGTGAGAAACCGAAGCCCCGGGCGTCACCCTGTCCGGCCCTTTAATATCAATTTATCTTTTAAAATCAAATCAACTAATCAAATTCCGTTGCCAAGGATCGCGATCGGTCTCTGTCGTGCCCGCCGGGCGGAAACTGAGGGGCGGCCGTCTGCAGTGCACGGGGCGGAAGTTATGATGATTCGCTAATGGCGGTGCCGCTCCAACGGGACGAATTGGATTTTGATGTGTCGCCGGGAAATTGATAATTAATAACGCGATTCGATTCTCCTCATCGCGACGGCACGTGTGCGCCTTCTTTGGGGGAAAAACTGAGAAAACGATGAAAATTGTTCATTTAAAAAAAAATAATTAATGATAAAAAAAGGAAAACATATTAAAGCTGTTACATTTATTCTTTTTTTATATAGAGAGATTATTGGAATTTATTGATAATCTCAGAAAACAAATTTTCCTATGGAAGAATTATTGGAATTTATTGATAATCCCATGAAACAATTTTAAAGTCTTGTTCTTCACACTATAAAATCCCATTATTGTAGACCTTAAAACATTTTTTTCTAATTTTGCCAACCTTACATATCTCAAAATCAACAACTGTTTAATTCTAACAGATACACCATAACAAATTTCTCTATAAATCTTGTACAACTCTTAAGCGGAAGCTAATGATTCGCGCAAACAAGTTTTTTTTTATACCGATTTCAGCCAGGCCTTCGATACATTAATCATAAGATCTTTATTAATAAACTTAATGAACTAGGGTTACTTTACGTTAGAATTATTTAAGATTTAAATCGTATGAATTTATCTCCTTTCAGAGGTACCACAAGGCTCTAATTTGGGCCTTTAATATTTTAACATTTACTTTAATGACTTAATCGTATCAATGTCTTTATGCATAAATTAGTATATCCACCAGAACCGCTTGCTATGGTTAGACTTAATATTCCACGCCTGTGGTCTCGTCAAAACAGTACCATTCGCACCTTAAACGGTAAAATAAATTTGTGTCGATTTAAAACAGTTCCCAAATATAAGCCTTCATAATTTCGCTATTAACATACAAAAATTGCTTTGGCAAACTTAAATTTACAGTTTAACGATCTACGAACGAATTTCGTTTGCGCTTAGCGCGATTTTAAGTTCTGTTTTGCAAGTCTTTAAACTTGAAAAGTCAATAATTAAGCTCGTTTCGATTGAAAATAATTCCCGTCACTATTTCGCTCTTATGGTACTGTACTTTATTTTATTCGAATATATCATTTCTTTATTATAGCCATTATATTATATATATATATGTATTTTTTTTATTTTCTGTATTTCTTTTTGTTTTGTTATAAATTTATTGTATAAGATTCCGACTGCGGTGTTGAACGAAGCAAAAATAGGAACACGCAAATATTTCAAGGCGGGCGTTCTTTTATGAAACAAATACAACACCCTCGGAACTGCAATTCAAATTGCGCCATAATAATATATGACCGGCTCATTTTCCTTGTTGCACATAAAATTCTTTATTCAGGCTCTGTTTTTTTTTTTTACCGAACAAAAATTTTACAGCGGTTGAATTCTTTCCCCCGTTTAAAACATACGGAATATATTAATTGTTATATGTGTTGATGAACAAAAAAAACACGTAAATAGAAACAGGGAATATTTCATGTAAGATTTTTTCGTAAAGATTCTTTTGTTGCAACATTAATTATATTTTTTCCAGCTTTTAAAATGTATTCAATTCAAAATATATTTACAGATAATTACAATTTTAAATCACATTTATTCTTAATTTTGGCCTTTTATTTGCTAAATTGTTGTGTTTAATGGTCAATATTTTAAGTATAAGTACTTGTTCCATGCATTTCAAATAGTTTTTGAATCTATTACAAATTACAATTCACCATAAAAAGCTTTCAAACCTATATTCTTTTTAATCATAATAAATGAAAGCCGAAGCGAGCGCCATCTTTCGCGTAATTTAAATTGTATATGTATGACCTTTGCTTTACAGCCCTGTCGATATTTATTCCGTAAGGAATAAGAAAAAGTTTAACGTGAACGGTATTAAATACATTCACATTCTATGTATTATGGAGGGGGTGGCGAGTAATGTAACTTTTTTACATTAAATTCAAACAACAACATTTTTATCGATATTTTAATTTAATCAAAAACATATTGACTCTAATTTTCTACGACTCCTTGCCATCTAGTGTGCAAGTTTTCAATCCCGAATCGATAAAAATCACCAGGTTTCTTATAAAAATATCAGAAGATTGAATTTTTAACTCCTTCAGATCTTTTTTTCACATTAAAAATGCTGTAGCGTTCAAAACAAGTGGAAATCATAATATCAGGTAGGTGCGGCAACACTTCCATCCTAATTCATTAATTTTGTCTACGATTCGTCTTGCGCAGTGCCGTCTTCCATTGTCATGTTGCAAAAATACATATTTTCTGTTAACAAGAGCTGGATACTTTTCAATTAAAGATTGATGTACTCAATTGTTCGCAATAAAGGTCTGCATTAGATTTTAGCACTTCAAAATGAACAACCTCGCGAGTACTTCACCAAACATTCAAAAACGCGTTTTGTGGTGTAAACCTGGTTTTGCTCTAGCTCATGGCATGTCATTTGGAGAGAGCCACTGCCTTTTGCGTTTTGGTTGTTGTAAATGACCCATTTTTCATCCCCGATAATCGGTCTATGAAAAAATCCTTTTGTATTATACAGCTGAAGCAATAAGTTGCAAGTATTGGAACGATTAGATTTGTTTTCCTTGGATAGATTGTGCGGAACCCCAAAACATGCTCTGCAAACTTTTCCAATCTGCTTCAAATATTCCTATATGGTTGACCAAAATGCGTTAAGATTGTTTGAAAGTCTTCAATGGTCTGACATGGATTTTTTTCATTAAAATATCAACTACAGTCTTGTTGGTCTTTTGCTGTTTCTATTCGCAGTTATTTTTACGTTTTTTCTTCTTACGTTTCTTTGAGAGAAAAAAATGTTATTATATTTTAGATAACACATTTAGTTATTGGAAAGAATCGATTTAACTTATTAAACTCTTCTTTTGTTATGGAACATATATTTTGTTTAAATAAATCAAATTCAAATTACATTTCGCAGATGATATTTACTCAATAATCGCTTAATATCCATTAAAATACAATAAATTCCAACGTAAACTCAACGGGTTAAGATTCACCCCTTTAAATTTCGCGGTGAATTTCCCCGGGCATGACTCCGCGAAATTTGGAACAATTAAAACTTTCGCCCCGAATAAACGCGCCGTGTTTACCGCACTTTCACTTCCCCTCTTCCGCAGCCTTAATTTTCCAGCGTATAAAAATCAACCCTCGTAAAAACCACAAACGCAAATTTATAGTATTTTTACTAAATGAGTTTGTTAAGCCACCATGTATCTTCGGCCTAACGGATCTCATCAGACCAATAATTTCAATATACTATATAATTGAGATTTTTTTTCCTCTAGAGTTTTTATTTTTTTAATTTAATTTAGATTTTGTTGGAACCAGTGAATAAAAACGTAGGCACGTAGATAGGATGTTATAACGTCTGTTAATATTGATTGTTAATAATGTAATATAAATGAAATAAATTTTGAAAAACAATAAACAACCAACTGAGCACAGTTTTTTTTAGTAATGCTCCATGAAGATGAAAATAACGTTTAATGATGTTACAGCGTTGCTAAAAAGTTATTATTATTATTATTTATTTATTTATTTTTTAATCAGGAATTAAAATTTCGGGGGTGCTTCCTATATACGTGTAATTTTTTTGTTCAAATAGTTCAATTTATTAGAATAACACAACCTATTGCGTGTGGTTACTATTATTGCCAAAATAATTTAATTTTATAGAAAAAGCAAAGCATTATTTCTAATTAAAACAACATTTTTTTTAAGTTTCTCAAAATTTATTGTAGAGATACAGCTACAATTGTTTTGCCAACATAGTAACGTGATCAGGCAGCTGATTAATGATTTATTTTATTATTTATAAAATTAACCATTAATAAATAATATAAAATTAAAATTGTAATAACATTGCTATAATTGTTTCGACAATACAGTCGCACCATTAAGCAGATGATTAATTAAATCATCAGATTATTAAATCTTTTAATCATATGCCTGATGATGTCACTGTTTTGGCGAAACGATTGTAGCAGTATCTCTTCAATACACTTTGTGAAATAAAAAAAAACTGTGGTTTTATTTACAAATGGTGCATTATGGAGTTTCATCAAGTAAAAACCTCAACCATCGGTTATTTGAAAATCAAAGCACTCTAGGAGACAAATATTCTCGATCATTTGATATATGGAACACACTGGTCTGGTGAGTTCCGATTGACCGAAATGGCCGGATAAAAAATGGTGGTTTAACTAACGATGAACGAATATTTTGCTATGTTTATAAACACCAACATGAAACAAAAAAATGTAACAATGGAGCAAAACGCTGTTTGTTGCTTGATTTTTAAGAAGCAAATATTTGCGTCCGCATTGCCGAACGCAAATATTTGCGAAAAATTAAATGTTTACTAAAATGCATGTAAAAATAATTTATGTTTGATGAAGGTTTTTAAATTAAATTACACTTGGTTTGTTTCACAATTTTTTTCTCTATTTACGCGACTAATTTCATTTTTTACGACCTCATCAAGACTCTTGATGAGAAAAAAAAATTTTGAAACAAACCAAGTGTAATTTAATTTAAAAACCTTCATCAATAATAGTTCAATATGTTTCTCCAAGTGATTAATGAGAAAGTCATTCAAGAAAAAAATTACAATTTAAATACTGAATGAATTATTAAATCGCTAATTAACAACCAAACTTCGTTCGAAATTGCTTTAAAAGGCCAAATTGTCTATTAACGTCTGTCTGAATATGAAACAGACTAGCAAGATAGCTTTTTGACGACTGCCGTAGTTAAAGGGTTAAATACCCATGTCAGTTTCGCGGCGGAGAAACTAAAAAGATGGAATAAAATTATTTTATTTATGACATACATAATCATATTTATTGTAATATTTATAATTACGTTAAGTTTACATTTTTATTTACAAGATAGTTATCGACCAATGGTCTTTCAGCCGACAGTTCCTATACTTTGTCTCTCTCTTTTGTGTCTACTTTGTCCATCAATTAGTCATTTATATGTAATGATGTGAATTCATAAATGGTGGATTGAGAATGTTTGAATTTTTGGAAAAATTTTTTCCAGGGTAAAAGGGCAAATTTTTAGGATATGTGGGTAATTCGTTGGCATAAGACGATAAAGCCGTTTTTTGTTGTTGTTAAAGGAGTGTATTGAATGGGTTGTATAGAGGGTTGTTTCGAAGTCGTATTTTTGTGAGGATATTTAGAGCTGACCGTTCGCTATATTGTTTGAGGATTGAGTAAAAGGACTGCGCCGTAGTCAACGGTAGACTATTATTAATATATATATATATATAAATATATATATATTAATAATATTAATATATATATATATATATAAATATATATAGAAAATTTTTATTTCTAAGAGATACATTAAATTACATTACAATATTTAGAACAATTTCACTTAAAATAAAACACTTAATGATTTTCAATTATTTTTTGTATATTTCACGACAATTGTTTCGCAACGTTGTTGCTTCTTCAGGTGAAGAACTTATAATCATCATGGATTTTCAAAAATTAAGTGCCTCCACTATCTACAACATTACAATCAAAAACATCTAGTTAAGCCTCAGAAAATGGCTATCGACCATCTTTCTGCCTATTATTAATATTAAATTTGAAAAGATTAATTCGTGCTTGGTAAAAAAATGCGTTTCAGGTTGTAAACGAGACTATTTTGTTCTTCGCTGGATATTTTTTTTTTTTTTTGCAGAGCACGTTTTCTTTGTTACACGCGTGCGTTTATGGGGGATTTTTATGGGGAGTTGCGTTTTCATTTTCCCACCCTGAAAATTTATGCGCTGGGGAGGGGAATGAAAATGAAGTATATTGGGACGAGATTTGTATCGCAGTGATTTTTATGGATTTTTTTAGAGCGCGAAAACAATAATAAATTCGATTTCTTTTGCATATAAATCCAATACTTAAAACTTAAAAAAAAAAACAAGACCTTTTTCATTTCTAATGAAGCATTGTTTTTATTATCAGCTTAACCGAACAAAAAAATATTAGAAAAGAGTATCTATTCACTCAGTCACAGTTATTTAAATAATTAATAATTACATTTGCCAGGGAAGTAGTTGTTTTAATGTGCATTATTTAACATACTTACGCAACGTAAGTAAAAATGTCAAAGAGCTAAATGTGGATATAATTTATTAATTATTTTCAAATAATTTTTATTTAATTAAAATAAAAACTTGCTTGTTTCTACAACAAAATGTGAAACTAAAAAACGGTTCGTTTTTTTTTATTTAATTTGCAATAAAAATCATTTGGAACCAATGTTAAAATATGATTAAATAATTCGACATTTTAAATTATTTTTTTCCACAAATACTGAAGAAAATATTTACAATTAACGTTCCATCAATATTTAAACAACATTAAATGTTAATGTTAGTTTGGAGAAAATCCGTTTTTTTTTTCTTTTTCGTAGATGGTTTTGCTGATCAATATGTAAGAAAGTATCGATCAACTACTTTAGATTTGAACTCGTTATAAATCTGACATTTCCCACTAAAACATTCCTTTTTTCAGTTGTGAGTTGCAGAGCGTTAAAAAATGGAAGTCAGCAACGAGAAAATTCGGTATATTTTACAGTTTTTCTTTGATATAGATGAGAATATAAACCATTCGGCTGAAATTGTGCATGGTGTTTAGGGTCCTAATACTAGGACAGCTACAATTCCACAACGTTCCTTTAAGGTTTTAAGATGTATTAAATCTTTTTTGTAATACTGTAGCTACCCACAGTATTAAAATATTTTTTATTATTATTTTATATTTTATTTTTATTTTACAGAAATATTATTATTTTTAAATAAATCAACAAAAAATTAATGACAATAGATATATAGAGGGTGTAGAGTTTCAATAGAAATAAAGGATATATAAAATAAAACAGCACGAGAGTAGTAACAGTAGATTTTATGATTCTAGCAATTGCTACTGTAAAATTTTTGTTTGTAATTATAAGTAAGTCGCAACAATCAACGCATCTCCCCGTCGAGCAATTCCCGCCGCCTCCTTATCCTAGCGGCAGTGCAAATAACTTCGGCAACAAATCTAGATTTTCTCCTCGAATCATTAATTCACGCCCGCGCTGAATAAACGAAAACATCCGGCAGTATCTTAATAATTGCGAATGGAACAATGGCGCGGCCGTCCGCCTTTCATTCCGCGGAATACAATAAAGATATTCCGAATGTATTGCGCCAGAACTTTCCCTATTAGGGCCGCCTTATTGTCGATTTAGCACAATGAAGAAGGACCTTTCCTGAGATACGCCAGGCGTGATGGACAATGCTCGAAATGGAGCGGGATTCTCTTCATGCACACACAGCGATGAACTACTGTTCTAAAGTGTCAGCGTTGATGTTATGATTTATTGTAGTGCGTAAGAAAAGTTGGGGATATTTTTATTAATTTTTGAAAATGCAGTTTTTCGT
This sequence comes from Philonthus spinipes, assembly GCA_963082785.1. NCBI lineage: Eukaryota > Metazoa > Arthropoda > Insecta > Coleoptera > Staphylinidae > Philonthus > Philonthus spinipes. The sequence goes on from OY720311.1 coordinate 14,002,237, forward strand.
ACGCAGTACAATAAATCATTACATCAAGGCTGGCACTTTGGAACACTCGATTGTTGTTAATCATTAATTATTAAATAAGATAAGGATTTGCACATGTCTGATGAGGTTCGAAAAACAGAAGTTACCCATACGCTGGATGAATGATGGCTGAACATTTTATTTAACTAACCTAAGTAGTTTAATATTTTCAATGATCCACCCAAATCCCACCCATATCCCAGCGTATATTAGCCTTAAGTAAAAAATTTGCCAATAATTCTGATAATCTACCCCTTCTTACAAAACCCTAATATCCTTCCTAAATATAAACATCCTACAATCACCATTCATCAATTCATTTGCGCAAATCATCAGGACAGTTCAGATTTTTCTTTAACTTCATCATAAATTCACGACAGGGCAGAAAGACCTCTGGTCGATAGCCCAGACTGACTAACACCTACATGTATTGTTATTATTTGTATTGTAATATTGTTAAAATTATCCATATAGTCTGAATAAAGATATATATATATATATATATATATATATATATATTCAATGAAATGAAACAAAATAATGTTGAAAATTGTAATAACTCAAGCGATAACCTAAAGAAGATATGTGAATATTATTGGCATATCAAAGAATTGTTTACAATATAATCAGAATAGAGAAAGAATATTTAATTTTCTGGAAGGAAAATGGTCATTTTTTATTGTTTATTTACTTATTCCAATAGTTTATGTCTTTTGTTTAGTATCATGAATAAGTTTACAAATTAATACAAAAATCAATACAAGCATAATCATAACATTGAAATTCAACTTAAAAATATAATTTTTGTCGGTTTTCAGCCTAACTACAACTATAATTAAAAGTTTTGATGCGAAATTAAATTAATTATTAGTCATAAATTTAATGTACATTTTTTTATGTTAAAAAAAAAACATTACAGAAATATCTGTTGTGTTAAAAAAATAATAAAATAAGCAAACTGTTCAATTTATGTTTATCTCGTATTAGTAAACCCAACAGAGACGAATAAAAAATGTCGGTGTAACATTCCCCGAGAGGACAATTTTTATTTATTTTATGACTTTTTATTCCTTTGTTTGAATGTACCCCCAAAGCACATTATGTCCCTGCTGTAATTTTTGAATAATAATAATGTAAGAATAAAAAGTGAATAAAATATGGAAGTATTTAAATAAAAAGTATTGTCCTTTCTCCTACAATAATTTTTATATAAATAATTAAAAGTTTCCACAACCAACTCACGGATAATTAAAAATATAGAAGGATAATACAAATGTTTTTTTCATTTATTATTTCAGTTTTTATTATATTTGTTTGTTTCATATTTTTTTATTATTATATAATTAGGGTAGGATGGTATCAGTTATTAACCCAAGTCTCAAGTTTGCTTTAAGATTTAATTTGTTGAATAAAACTGAAAGCATAAATGGAAACAGCGGGTTCATTCAGTGCAATTAACTCTTATTTATTCCTACGCGTCCCGCGTTGACGCAGAGACTCTGTACGATGAAAGCTTTTAATGCGGACATTTCCACCCGTCCCGCAAAACTACTCCCGAAACTCGCACGTACCCCGAAACAAAAACCTTTTCATCCTCCCGCCGCCGCCGCCGAAATTATCCTCTTAGCGTCAAAAATTTCGGCGGGCGAAAAAAGCCCCGAAAGTAAGGAATCGTGTCCGCCGCCGCGGCCCGAAATAAAATCGCGTTTCATCCCCCGGCGGCGCTCGGACCGACTAAACGGGACGGACGCCCTTAATTCCGGAGAGCCGGGTAATTTTATCACACCCGCGCGACCGTTTCGGGAAGGGAAAACATCGGGATTAAAAAGGTCGAGTGTCTTAAAAGCACATTTTTATTTATTATTTTTAAGAGATGTTTCATCCATTACTGAAAATAAATAAAATATATTCGAAACAATATTTAAATATTTAATAATGCAAATGTATTAATTTAATGGAAATGTTGAAATAAAAGGCGCAACGATAATTTATGCTTACAAATTAGATTTGGAAACCGATGAGAAGTTAGCCACGGATTAACCCGGCGCATCCATCATGCTTTGTGACTTTCTTTCCCTAAAGAAATCTTATGTTTTCTTAAAATTATTAAATCAGTAATATTCAGATTACGGATCCAAAATTATTTTTTTCGACTTCCACTATGAAGCGAAGATGTTTAGAGTAACTGTTTCTCCATTGATAATGAACATATTAGCCATAAATTTAATGTACAATTTTTTTAATTAAATGTGAGTTTCGTGAAGATTTGAAAGATATATGAAAATACGTTGTACATTTGATCACCATGTGATCATTGATCGAAATGTACATCTGTTAATAAATAAATAAGTGAAGGAAAGTGTACAAAGTGTTTTCATAGAACACATCGTGTTCGAAATGTCATCTGGACTAAAATAAATTTAGTGATGAAAAGTATACAGAGTTTTTATTATGTTTCATGAAATCTTTACTGCGTAGAATCGATTTCTAATAAATTTAAGTTGTAATGCTTGTCAATGTCTATATACATCGAATGTGTCTTTGTTAATATTAAGTTTAAGTTTTTTCAATATTTTTGTAAAAAAGTTGTCTCCTTTTTAAATAAATAAATAAAATTTCAATTTGTGTTTAATTGGCATATTTAATCTTATAATAAAAAAAGTAACATTACTAACATTACAGACACGCACATTAATTCATCGGTAAGTAGATCAAAGCGCAAGCCGTTTTGTATTCCGGAAAATTCTATCTAATATTTACACGAATTCTAATGCAAAAAATTCTATGAAAATTTCAAACATCTTCAAACGGGACATTTCTTCGAACACATCTAAATTGAAAACATTTCTCCGTATGCAAAAAGTTTTTTATTTATACTCAAGGGTAAATTATACCAGGACCAATTTCCTTTTTCGCGCGAAGACACGCGCACAATTAAATTATTTATTCCTGCATAAAGGAAAATAACATCTCGCTCAACATTTATATTATTACGTTCCTAAATATATGCTATAATATAAGAGAAACGAAACAATTGCGCAAAGTGTTTTCTTTCTTTCTTTTTGTGTAATTAAATCAGCGCGTTCGAGCGTTCAGGCGAAACACAATGGAGTTAGCGTTTCGCCAATAAAACGGTGCCAGTGTTATGGGTAATTAAGGAATGGTAATATTTGCAAACACAAAAGAATCTCTTGTTTGTTTATATATTAAATAAAAACACTATTACTACACATTGTTTTATTTTTTTTTTACAATAATCACTAGCAATCAATGGATAAAAATAGTGTTTTATTTAATAATTATAGCAACTAAATAAATTTAATAGTTAATTATAATAAATTAAAGTCGACGCAAGCGCTATCTCTGGCCTAATTTCATGTGGCATCGACGATTTGGGTCTACAAGGTGGAAAATCATTGTTTTGTCCACTAAAAAAGAAGGCGAGAACTTGTCCTGTTTATGAGAACGGAAAACGAAATTCATTTTAATAAAATGTTCAGCCAGCATTCATCTAGCATGATGGCTATTTCTTATCAGACTAGTGTGTTTCATATGCAATGCCTTGATGAAGGCGGCTGTACGGATTTTGCGTTGTAGTTATATATCTGATATTAATCATAATAAATGAAAGACGACGCAAGAATGACCTACTATTGAATTTTAATATGATATTTAAAATTTATCAAACATACGTATGGCAATTTTTTTTTCAGAAAAATCAAAGGAAGGATTCGGGGTTAATTTGCGAAAACAAATATTTAATATCGATGATAACGCAGAAGTTATGATTTTATTTCCTCTCAAGCGCGTCTGCGGATTAAGGATGCGGTTTAGAAGATAGAGATAGCTATATAAGTATGGGCAATCACTAATTTGAGTTAGATTGTTGTTGTGATCAATGAACAATATTGTATTATACATTAATATAATCTTAAAATAAGCAGGAATTTCATCAGATAAATTAAAAATTATTTTAATGTTTAGTTTCTGTGAAAAAATAATTATGAAAAACAATGAAAATTGATCAAATTTATAGCAAATTTTAAATTAAATTTTTGCTAATAAAAACTTGTGCAATGAAAATTTAAAGGATTTCACTAAATTCTGCATTCAAATAACTTAGCAGACATGACCTATTAATTTCATTATATTTTACAATTTTCTTTTCTAACTTAAACTAGTAAATTGACGTAATACACGAAAATTAACGATTAATTTTTTATTTAGACTGATACTTTATACTTGGTGGATAAAAAATGTAAATACACATTCATATTATGAAATCCAAAAGAATAGCTGTATTTTCAAACGATTATTTCCATTTTACTATATAGCTATCTCTTTCCACTAAACCGCAACCTTAAACCATATGTATACATGAAAAAAGTAATGAGAGAACAAACTATTTTTTAAGACTCCCGCGTGTGTTACACCGCTTCTTTGTCTATCACGAAATAATATTTGACTCTGTGTTTTTCTCTCGTCAATTAACGTAGAATCACTTATGAACAAATGATTTTACAAAAACAGCAATTTCGAAAATAGCAATACAAAAAAGTATAAATTATAAAAATCTTCATATCATACTTCATATAACACTACTATCTTCATCTAACACTACTATTGCATATATATTCATATAACACTACTATTGCGACGTAGATGGCTAAGAGAGGCTTTTAATCCTGTGGGTACATTTGACGGCTCATACTCGTTATGTACATATTTCAGCGTATTTAAAATTGTCGAGGCTATCTCGTCATTTAAATAATTTAAAGCAAGCTTTATTTTATCTAAATAAAATAAAAGAATTCTTACGGAAAATATATTATCCATAACGCAACAAATTAAATATTTTTCAGATGTAAATGAATCTGTTAATAAATCGGTGGCTAAAGGGTTAATAAAATATTAGTACACGCAGTGGGCAAATAAAACAAATCGTAATGACGCGATGCAAGAAGGGGCACTTGAAACTTTACCATGGCTAATATTTCAAGGGCTTCAAGTTTCTTCATAAAAGAAGCGCTATATGTGTTCCGGCAACAAGATAAAGATTTACAATCGTAATACTAAAGATTTGTGTAATCCGTCTATTTGTTTGAATAAGTTCCACTAGTTTAAATAGAAAAGAGTATGTATTCACTTGATCACAGTTATTTAAATAAATTAAATAAAAATGATTTGAACTTAATTATTAAATTATTGTCATATTTAGCTCTATGACTTTTAACTTACGTTACGTAAGTACGTTAAACACATTAAAACATTCAATGTCCGTCGTGGGTATTTGTCCGGGAAGTAGTTGTTTTAATGTGCATTTGTTTAACGTACTTACGTAACGTAAGTCAAATGTCACAGAGCTAAATATGAGAATAATTATTTTCAAATCATTTTTATTTAATTTATTCCTCTAGTTTTATAAGAAATATATTTAAAGAAACTCTTCTAATATTTTTCGAGCATCACTGAGTCAGATATATAATAAGGGTACCATATAACAGAAGCGTACTCCAATCTGCTACAAATAAGTGAAAAATATAATATTGTTATTTTGTTAAAATCATCAAAACAAAAACAGATTCTCAACAAAAATCCCAAGATCTTAGAAGCCGAATTAATGACGACTCGAATATGATTATAGGATGAAAAGCAATGAAGGATCAAATAAGTCGCCAAAATATTTAATTTCATTTTCTCGCTAACCGTATTTCTAATTTTAGCATTCAAAATTTGAGTTTTTTACTACACCAGTAAACTATTAAATGTTAGTTACTTTGTGGCACCGCACATTCTTGGCCTGTGGTAATCTCACAATAGATTTTCAAATCATCCGCATAAGCTAACGCGCTGTATAGCAGTGATGAAATAAGATCTTCGATATAGATTATAAACAACAACCGGAATAAGTTCGAGCCTTGGGGTACGCCTGGCGAGGAAATGAATTCTTCAGATTTACAATGAAATTAAATAGGGAAACATCACGATGGTTTCGACCGTTACTACGTGGTAATCCATATCAAATTTAAATGAGACTATTACTATGTTTTTTACCACTTTTATTAAAAGTAAGTATTAAAGTGGTAAAAACATTACTATGTTTTTTACCACTTTTATTAAAAGTGGTAAAAACATAGTAATAGTCTCATTTAAAAATTAAATAAGGAAAATTTGTGGCAATGATCAATAAAATTCGATCAATCCCTTTTTCCATCTGCATAAATTACACTGTAAGTTTTAAAAACATCTATTAAAACAACTACTTTCCAAGCATTTACCCCGCCGGACATTAGATTACACAATAGATATTTGTTTGTTGCATAGCAGTACTACGGCGAATTGCAACGGTTTGAATTGAAATTATTTAATGAAAAGAAACAACAAATAATAGTTGCAAGGCTACGAGTTTCGGGATTTCATGCCTCATCACGTCGAGTTGATATTATTTTTTGTTTGGAAACGATAACTCTGCATAATGCGCGCGTCCTTCACCGCAATCACGCTCATCTGCGATCTCGTTGAAGACGGTACGTAAAAAATTAATTAAAAATTGTTTAACAACTAAGGCCTTACAGGGCAGAGCTATACTGATGAGCGATGAAGTCCCGAAACATTCTCCTTTACCAAAAAAAAAAAAAAAAATCCCAAACATTAAAGACCGTTCATTTCACTAAATTTTCCCTTTAATAACCACATATCCCAAATAATTCCCCTTAATCCTAATTTTACACTAAAAGTTAAATTCATTAAAGCCAATAATCCTGAATTTGACAAAACGTAAATTGTGGTAATCTCACTATAGATTTTGAAATCATCCATATAAGTTAATGCTGTATAGCAGTGATGAAGTAAAATCATCGATATGTGTTTTATTTTTAATTTCTCGAATCTCTTCACGTAACTCACAACAACACATCGATCATCGGTATATATAAAACAACGGGCCTAAATTTGAGCCTTGGGGTACCCCTAACGAGGGACTGAATTCTTCAGATTCTGTTGTAGGAAATATAGTTGCTGCGACGGAAAAGTTAATATATTAAATTTAAGGAGAGATCCAACAGAAAACAAAACGCAAATTGACAAACAGAGACTCTAAAATACAATAAATTTGTACGGAAATTCGCACAAATACTTCTGGTCGATTGCCAGTTCGGGATTGGTATACTGTATAATATTATATAATGGTATAGTATGTATATTGTAAATATTATTGTAGTTATTATTATGAATAAAGATTTCTGTATATATATATAGCGTGCTGATCCGACCGCTCGGTAATAGAATTTTACATGTAAAATCGCACTTTTGCAGTTTCCTGCTCCCTTGACTATTTTAAAGCAAAAGCATAAGAGATTAAAGATGTTTAGAATCTAAACTCCATATGATAGGTCCGTATTTACTTTCAAAATAAATAATAATAATTAAAAAAAAAACAATAGCCATGATTTTATAACAAAATTTTGCGTCAACAACTACCAGTTGTGTTTAATAAAATTAAATGCTTAAATTTTCAGCCCGTAATGGCTGAACATTGATCAAGTCTATCATAAAATTTTCTGCGAACATTTACAAGTTGCCGGTTCGTTATATTGTTGTATTCTTCCGTAGTTTTGTTTTTCAGAACCTCCATTTTAGTACATCTAGTACTGTAGATTTTTTATTTTAAGTGGCCCCAAATAAAGAAGCCGTTTCCTCATAAGTCTGATGAACCATACTATTTCATTCATCTAACTATGGAAATCACAATCCCATCGTCAGGATGATGAAATATTGCAATATTTTAAAGTCTAATTCCAATTTCCATATTTTTAGTACATCTTTTCTTTTATTTAAGCGTGGTCTAAGGGTTATTGACTTATCAAGCTCTATTATTTAGTTGTATACTTTTTAAAGCAATCATTTGAGTTAATTTATTGTTTTCCTGTATTGTGTGTATAATACTTATTTGTAGTTTCATTTAGATATTTTTTGTTATTATTTTATACTAGAAGATTTTGTTAAATAGGCGATGTCCGTAAATAAATAAATGAACGTGCTGGCCAATTCAGCTTATGTGAATATTGCGTTATTGAGAAATAAAATCAGAAAATTTCTATTCATACAAACGTTGCACATTAAATGAGCGTGTGTAAATCGAGAATTTTTAAAACCTCGCCGAAAAAAACTCTCTCGGTTCAGTTTTTATTACTAGTTCACCGTTTAGTGGCCGTAAATCGGTAGAAATATGCGGCGTTTATTTTCGTACAGTTTTCCTTTTTTTATTTCTGAAACAAAACATATTACACGGAGGGATGTTTATTATAAACAAAAAAATGTATGTAACGAGCGGTGGCTGGATGTAAACAAATTATTTGCAGCGCGACTAAAAATAGCGTCATTCGGCGCGAAACTCGGCTTTCGTAAATGTTATTGTTACGTGGGATTTTTTTGATTCCAGCGCGTTTCGCTGAATTAAACAACTTATAACAACTAGTTAGTTGCGGAATAATTAGTTACGCGTTTTGTTAAAAAAAAAAAAAACTTATATATACTGGTATGAATTGCGTAAAGATTAATAAATATAATAAAAGCACTGTAGCTGGACTACAATAAATTTAGTGAAGAAAAGTATACAGGGTTTTTATTATAAAAAAAAACTAAATTGTGTCTCACATTTTTTGTTTAATTCTTGAGATTAATATACAGTGAGGATTTTATTTCATTGAACATAGAATATGTACTGTTTTAGCAAATCATGACTTTAATAAAATTTCACTGATTGCTGGAATAGACTGATCATTATTCGTGATCACAAATAAAAAGACTCAAGTAAGGAATACTTCACGATTTAACAGAATAATACAAGGTGTACAGAAAATGAGTGAGAACCTTCAGGTAACTCAATTCATTAATTAATTTTTAATAGAAAATCCAAATAAAAAAATGTTGTATGGTTCTTCATTGAGGCTCACGAGGTCTTCGGAATTTTAAATATGTGACTATAAATTAGTATTGTTTTTTAAATATTTTGTAAAAAAACAATAACATTAACAATCAATTAGACACGTGTATAATTCCATTGATGTAAATGATTAATAAATCGGATATTTTTACAATTTTATAACTTCATCAGAAGCATTCTTTTAATGAAAATAGATCTGGCAACGACGCACGCTCGTTTGTAAAAGAAAAGGTGTATGCAACACCTCCAGCGGATGATGTAGCAGTTATAAACAGGATAAATGCACACTTGTTTGATCCAGCGTTGCCAAATGTATAGTTCCTTTAAGTGGCCCGTGAGGGTCAAGGAAGGACCGTGTGACTTATTTTCGTTAATATTTTTATCTAAAAATTAGTCAAAGAGTCACGCTACCTAAAGCTTTTCACTCATTTTCTGTACACCTTGTATAGGTGAAAATAAAAATTCCTTACTTCACTTTAAATTTAAATCAAATAATATAATATCCATAAACCTACACTCTATCATAAATTAAATAAAAATTTGTAAATAATTAATTAATTAAATATTTTCTCTTTAGCTACTATGAAGTTATGACTTAAGCGAGATCTTTATGAACAGACACGAATTTGAAACATATACATAAAATTCGTTGTGTTTTGAATGAACACAAATTGAAAGATATAAATAGATCATTACCAAATAACATTCTATATTAATTTAATCCATTTGGTTCCAATCGTGCCGAAAGGAAAAATATGACACCATCCGGTCCACGGGAGCCGTTTCCATTTAATCATCGCCTGTCAAACGGAATGTATTTTTAATTCGAGTCGAAGAGAAAAAAAATACAAGCGGTGACGCGGGGTATCAATTAAAGTGCTCTGCTTGATTTAGTGAAATTAGGAAGTGGCGATTTTCCGACATGTGTTTCGGGACGGTTTAAAATGAGCCGGTGTTGAAATGTCCGTTTATTTTTACACATGCTGGTTATTTGAGAAATATTCGTACGAAACAAAAAAGAAATTGTTTGCTTTGGATCTAATGCACGTCAAAGAGCACTTTGAATTTTTTGTGTTGTTATTGAATGCTAGTGAGATTTTTAATTGTAATGAAAATAATTAATAAACTCATTTTATTTAAGGCTGGCGTTTATCGTATGTAAAATGAAGCGATTTTGTACCAATTGAATTCCTCTAACAAACAAACCCTGAATGATGAATTTCATCATATTATATATCAAAATAATCCTAAAACTCCACAGATTTCGAACGAGTTATTGAAAAATTAATCTGAATAATAGTTTAGAAGAAAATTACGTCCAAAGTTAGCACATTTTATGCAAAGAATGTGCTATATTTTTACTTATTAATATAATTATTGAAAGAAAATGAAATATGTCGTAATAATCTACATTGAATGTAGTTATGGTTCAATACATTTTTTCGTCAGAAAACAATGCTGTTTACTGAGGAAGGTCGTTCCGAAAATATCATCAATTCCCGTGAAATTCGGCCATATTGAATAAAACCGGCAAGTTACATATAGTTTTCTGCATTTGACTAGACAAATATTAGTTCATTAAGTCTCATATAGATAGCGGGAAATAGTGTACTATATTTTAATAAATGTTATTTGCGTTTATCACCTTTAAATTATTTATAAAATTAATGTTATGAGTAATAATTTAAATAATTAATACTATGGAAAAACACAAACAAAGATTTTTAATTAATTTCTTCTTGACAATGTTGTGTATGTATGCTTATTGCTGTTTCACATTCAATGAATATGAGAAAGACAAAAATATCTTTTATAGTTATCTCTGCGCGTCGCGTTTTTAAAACACCGACGATGCACATGCCATTCTAAAATAATAAACATTTTAAATAACGTTCAGTAAGCAGCATACAAATATGAATAAATCTTTTTTTGCCAATGTTTGCACGGTGAAAAATTATTATTATGGATTTCTTTTTTATTTTATAAAAAATGTAATGTTTTCAAATAATTTTATTTGAGCCTTAGGAATGTAATAAAAGGCTAATGATCTAATATAATTGTAAAATTAAAATTATTATTAAAAATTATTAAATTGTATCAAGTGTTACTTTACTTACTGTTTCATAGGTTCTTTTGAACTGTATGTTCTATTTTTTTTATTTTTGAAGTATACATTTCAAACCAAACACTTACTATGGTGGTAGCAGTTTTCGTCATATTTCACAAAATATATATAAATGTTTGCCTTCATATTTCCCGATAGGCCATTTTTAATTTCACTTTTATTTTATTATATTTACGGATACAAAAAATAATAAAAAAAATATAGAATGATTGTAATGTAAGCAGAAATTATACTTTCCAAAAATGTATTTAGTTCTACACTATGTGTAGAATAATGGTTGGGGTTATTCATACCAAATAAAGAGAATTTTAAATTTTGGTATACTTATGACATATGATTATTAACATTGATGTCAATTTTTTTATAATTACAATTTAAAATAAAATGGAATCCCGGCCAGGGAAGGTTCATTTTTATTTCGGATAGAAAAATGTTTCAAATAAAAGTTGAGGATCTTAAAAAATAAGTAATTTTTGTTACCAAACTTTTATTGTAGGACTTTCAGTTTTCATTTTATAAGCGGAAGAATTTCATCTACCTAATAAATTCCCTTAGAAATAAACAATTATTTTTATAATCTTCTTTGTGTTGGCTGTGGAGATATTAATTATTGAAATAGTTATTTTAATGACAAATAAAACGTCAAAGTTCCCTCATATTCAACATATCATTCACAAACGCCTCCAGTTTGAAAAGAAAAGGGTGTAGAGAAATGTCTTTAATCCATTGTAAGGTAATAAATATCACACTAAATTATAATATCCTTCCAAGTACTCGGCTTTAACTGCAAAAGACAACAATCCATTTTTTTAATTAATCATTTTTGATTTCCTATTAAATTTTCAATCAGAAACTTATTTGACCAAATTCACCGGGGAAAGTACCATGACGGACACATTACCATTTTTTAAAGAAATTTAAAAGAGAATAGGACGTTTGATAATGCAATACAAAAATATTTAGTTATTCAAGTTCTACACTTCCATTTAAAATATTTATCTATCCCAAAAAAGTATAATCCAAGAACCGACAATACTAAAACAAATGGTTAATGAGGGAAAATAAGAAAATTCCTTCAAGATAAATGAGTGAGTAAAGCGCAAATCATATTTTCTTTTTCATATTCTATATAATGTAACATTGGAAAATTTAAAACAAAAAGAAATGCTGCGTTTTTTTATTATATTTTATTTCGACGGAATGTTATTCGCCATTAAGAGTGTTATGTTAATATTCTTTTAATAAACCAATTTATCTATAAAAAAATATCATAACTTTGTAAGGTTTCAACTGTTTTTTTAGTGGAACCTCTGTAGATTTTTATGCAATCAAATTCTCTATCGATTCATATTCGCATTAAAAACGATAAAGATAGATGGATTCGAAATTTAGGTCTGCAGAATTGGCCTGCTAGATTTCCACATCTTTCCTAAAGAATATTGATGCACGCGTAAATAGAACAGGAATTACTCAATTATGAAAAAAAAAAAAATGTGAGGAAAGAAATTTAGAAATAACTCAAAAACTACTTGCTCTGGATATATAGATATATAATATTTTTATGTTGCAAATTAATTTGCTAATCGATCTGTGAGATAAAATATTGAACATTCCATTTAAAAAAATGAATTATGCTGTTTTTAATTGGGCACTGAAATATGGATCTTATGGAAATACCTATTGTCAAAATTGACAAATGTTTTTTTAATACTAGAAGGATCTATTAGTAAAAATTGAAGACATTTTTCGAAAGATCTATTTGGTGTTAATATTCGAAAAATAAATTTTTAACTCAAAAACTGTAACAATTATGTGGATATAAATTCATATAAGTGGATGGACAATTAAATGGGGAATCCAAAAAATAATAATATGTAGTGTTCTATTTAAAATAACAAAGTTGGTAGCCATTTCCGATATAATCAGTCAAGATCCCCGTAAACTTTTAATGGCCGTTATTAGTGGCCCACCCTGTATATATTATCTTACTATATTTATTATTTCAAAATGCATTTTATCTCGCGAAATATAATTTGAGGATCAATTCTGCATTAAAGTAATTTTTATGAATATTCAAATATTAATAAAAACGGTTAGGTATAAGTATAACGACTTTTTGCCGCTTTTTTTAATAACATCACACGAAGAATCCAAACTTACAGTGAAAATGATTTTTTCTTAAAAATGAGAACAAAAATATAATAGCATGCATTGAGTAATTCTTTCGATGATACGACAAAATTCATCAAATATATTTATACACTGTCTAAATAATAAATAACATATTCATTAATAAAAAAATCGATCGCGTCAGCGTCGGTTGTCGAATACACAGACACACACATAGATAAGGAAACCAAACTGCAGTGTTCTACATATTTCTCAAATAGTTCGCTATTAAAATCGAGAGGCCATCACCTCCTTGACGATTGGCAACTATCTCTGTCATCGCATCATTCCTTTTCTAGTAAACGCCAGCCATAAATACTTTTATTTATTAAGATATCTTCGGTGTAATTACTGTATTTCTTGCAATTTTTAATCAATCCCTTGCACTTTATTTAAAGTAATAAATAATGGCTGCAATATATATATATTATTATCCTAATCATAAGAATAATATACAAGGTGTACAGAAAATGTGTGAAAAGCTTTAGGTAGCGTGACTCTTTGACGAATTTTTAGATAAAAATATTAACGAAAATAAGTCACACGGTCCTTCCTTAAGCCACACGGGCCACTTAAAAGAACTATACATTTGGCAACGCTGGATCAAACAAGCGTGCATTTATCCCATAGACGTAAAATATACTAGACGAGTAATGACGTGGTGGGGATAGGGAATGTTTGTAGTCCGATATATCGCGTCTGTAAACGTAAACATAAACACAAGTGGAACCTCACAGCTGTTCGATTTCCCGCTTAAATTCAAATGCAGGAAAATGCCAAACAATTATTAATCATTGTTTATGATGGTCGAAATTGTTTAGCATCGTCGAATCATGTAAATATCTAAGATTTCACGGTATTAATATCCCAATTAACCAAAAAATATGCAGACTCATTATTACTTGTTATGTTATTATTACATAAACAGCCCCGATGGTAATTCGAAATTGTAAATAAATATAAATTTATATTTTTACATCAGAATAATTACCGTAAGACACATAGAAAATCGTAAATGAATTGTTTTCAATGACTTCAATAATGAGTTCGAAGAATTCATGAAATAAACAATGACAATATAACAATAATCACGAATCAGACAATAAACACAAGCAGAAATGAGCAAATAAAACACAAACAATCAAAATCTAGTCAAAAACACCAATACGAGCTAGTAATTCAATAAAGCACTAACGAGTTAGTGTATTAGGTTAGGCGTCAAAATCAGCTGTGAAGTTACTTTGTGTTTACAAATTGTGTATTCCCCTTACGTCTTTCCCCTGTATGTTGGATCACAACAAACGGTGTGTATGCTTCCTCTAGTAATTCTAACTCTATGATTTATCCTGTTTATAACTGCTACATCATCCGCTGGAGGTGTTGCATACACCTTTTCTTTTACAAACGAGCGTGCGTTGTTGCCAGATCTATTTTCATTAAAAGAATGCTTCTAATGAAGTTATAAAATTGTAAAAATATCCGATTTATTAATCATTTACATCAATGGAATTATACACGTGTCTAATTGATTGTTAATGCTATTGATTTTTTACAAAATATTTAAAAAACAATACTAATTTATAGTCACATATTTAAGATTCCGAAGACCTCGTGAGCCTCAATCAAGAACCATACAACATTTTTTTATTTGAATTTTCTATTAAAAATTAATTAATGAATTGAGTTACCTGGAGGTTTTCACTCACTTGCTGTACACCTTGTATATATTAGTTCTGACTTAAAACAAAGAAATTAGGTTACTGCAAAGAATTTTGAGTAATAACTTATAAATAGAAAAGAGTATTCATTCATCTGGTCACAGTGATTTAAATAAATTAAATAACGTTACGTAAGTCAAAAGTCACAGAGCTAAATGTGGAAATAATTCATTAATTATTTTCAAATCATTTTTATTTAATACAGTAGTTATTGTATAGTTACATGTCATGAGCAAATTTGATCAAATTAATACAAAATATAACGAAATTATTTGCTATTCATTTAAAAAAAAAATGTTTTTCACCGTTCTTCCACCTTTTTCTAACTTATTGTTTTGACAGATTGCTCATTTTTTTTGTGGTAGCATAAACACAATAATTACGCTTTAGTTGAGGCGAATTTTATCGCAATCCGTCAATAAATACCTGCGATTCTTTGCATATTAATTTGTAATTTTATTAAAAGATTTTTCTGTGTTGGCGTTTTTATAGCATATAACGGACAATTGCCCGAAGGACCGACAATTTATTGGAGGCTATAAATGAGATGGTTCGGCCGACCCTTCGTTGGGCTGTATATTGTTTTTTTTTTCTTTTCGAATATCACTATCGATGAAATATCAAATGCTTGAAATTAAAATATATTCGTGCCTGACTGCTTATAAAATGTACAGTAAAATTCAATCATTTGATTTGAATCATTTTCTATGCTAACTATTTAATTTTATTTAACTTAATATTGAGTTAAAATATGTCGATCTTGCAGGAATTTTAAGTTTTGAGTCGATTAAAAAGTAGTTTTTTATATCTATATTTAAAATAATCAAGTTACAACTAATTGAACTGTTTATATTTCATAGACACTGTATATGTGATAATAATTTTATTCTGTGAAGAAAATGAATTCATGCAACATGTATCTGAAACAATTTTCGTATATTTAATATTAACGGAAATATAACAAAAATCAACGAAAGGTAAGCATTAAATAAAAGCAAATGATCGAATACAATTAATTTATTATCTAATAATTATAAGCATATATTTGTAATACATAGTAACAATAGTGAATAATACAATAATATTAAAAAAAAAAACATACAATTAGTATACATATACAATATGATATAAGAATAATGACAAAAGCACTTAAATAAATATTATAAGGCTGAAAGACCTCCGGTCGATAGCCGTTTCCCTGAAGTACATTGTATGCATATATAAATTATTATTTTTAAATGTTCTATATAAAATTATAAATGTGTTGTTAGTTACTTTTAGGAATAAAGACGTTTATATATATATATATATATATATATAGAGAGAGAGAGAGAGAGAGGTTTTTAGGTTTTTTTTTATCAGTATACATTAGAGGAAAAAATGCCAGTCAAAGCATTAAACCGATTAATGTATGTATGTTTAATTGATTATTTGGCATACTTGTGTTCATTAACGTGTTATAGGCAACTAAACACACATATATCAATGCGTTTGATTCGCATATTTTGCAGGTATACATAGGGGAAATGTATACTGATAATAAAAAGCTCTCTGTATATATAAATATTATATTTAGGGAAAATTGTATTGTAAAATAAAATGTAAGTATTTTTATTTTTTATCGTATCAACCAGTTTTTATTCCTCTTTGAATGCGAGTGTTTACTAATTCTGGAAAAGCATGTTCTCTCCGAAAAATATTTAATTTATGTATCATTTCAGTGCAAAATGTTTCACCTTTTTCAATTACAATAATTTCAATGTCAGCACTAAAAACTAAATAAAATCTATGTTTATTACAAATGTTTAATTGGCCTTGTATTTGATCCATATAAGAATGAGTACTTTTAAAAAAAATCTCATTATTTTTATTACTTGACACAAACATTTGCTTGTGTATTTTTATAGTATCTCTTAACTAACTAACCATCTTTATTCAAATGTGTATATGTATGTACAATAATATACAAAAATTAGAATTATATTCTGTAAATGAATCGGCTATCGACCGGAGGTCTTTCAGCCTGAGTATCTCTTATTTTTATGGTTTTTTACTGAATATAAGCGCATTGAATTTCAATTATTGTGTAATCCCATCAGAGCTCGCTCCGAGATATGAATATTGAGGCGATATAAATAATCCACATTCTCTCACTTTATTCATACGTTTCTCAAATAACATCTGTGCTTTGGTTTTGTTTTCTATTCCATAATTAATGCTGGCGTTTGCAATGAATTGTTTTTAAAAAATAATATTGATTAGGCTATGATTTACAGATTATTTACCCGAATTAGTATCTGTTATTTTTTTTAATTTCGGTAATCGCTCTAATACACTGAAATCGCTTGGATAACAACACCCCCGCCATTTGCAGTGGGTCGTTGCATGTGTCTTTTAGCTTTATTTTTAATATAAATTATGAAATCGATGAACAAAGGATAAGGAAACATTTGGCCATTGCTGTATTGGCGGTCTCAGGTAATGGATTATTTTGTTGGCAGATAACACCTAATCACCCATTAGAAACAGCGGTAGTGTCGGTGTCCAAATATTGAAAAATACCGCGTTGTCCAAGAATGTTTCCAGCTTAACCCCCGTAGCATTAATTAACATTAATTATCGGTAAAACCTGATTTTTTATACATCTTTCATGTTATAATTGCCGGATGTTCACATGACTTTATCAAATGTCCATATTTATATACGTTTTGTGTGTTTTTGTAAACATTCTGAGTAATTTTCTCCAAAATTTAGTAAGGTACATGCCCAAAGAAAAGAGCAGGTACGAGTAACGCAAAGGTTAATAAATACATTATGGGGGACATTAAATGGGTTTTATTGAAACAAATCTCTTTATAATTTATTGCACCAGTGCCGGTAGCAGATGCGATTTTAGCTCCATCTAAGCGACCGTTCTTGTAAGTACTTCGGTGCTACACTCCCGTTAATACTCCAGCTAATTCATCAAAAAAAAAGAGAGACAGTTGCAAACAAAGACAAATATTTGAAACCCTAAAAGACATGACAAATTATTAGAACTGGAACATCGGCTTAAAAATGAAATTGCATATGAATATGAGATTAATTTTTGTTTTGATAAAGACACGCTAAGATTGTCAAAACTATAGTCAACAATAAGTAATCCAATCTTTAAATTATGTAAAGCATAGCTGTACTGACGAGGGATAGATCCCGAAACACGTGTCTGCAGATGGCCTTATATTAAGTAACGTTCCTTTTGTTGTTTTTACATTAAATTTTTCTCGGATCAAAAAAATTGTTGCATTATGCAATATTTTATTGATATGCAACAGCAGGTGCACATTCTGTAATTTAATGTCCGGCGTGGGTATTTTCCCGGAAAGTATTTGTTTTAATGTGCATTTGTTTAACGTACTTACGTAGCGTAAGTCAAAAGTTACATAGCTAAATGTGGAAATAATTTATTAATTATTTTCAAATTATTTTTTTATTTAATAAATCCAAGTTATATAAACAAAGTTAAAAGTGAATGAATTATTAAAAATTTCCCAATAAAATGTGGGAACCAAGACAGATATTCTCGTAGTCACGCCCATTGAATATAGGCATGTTTATATTCTGCATATAGAGTATTGTAAATCGACCCAGCGTTATTTAATTAAAAAAATTAAAAGTAAATCTCGTTGAATAATTCTCACAAAAATAAATAAAAACACAAATTACAATGAATAATATTAAAATATCCACTAGTTTCATGTCCTTTTTAGTCGCTGCAAAGTTACTTGCTCTATAACTAACTAACTAACTAACTAAATATCTTTATTCGTGAAATTTTGTATACAATTTATTTACATTTAATTAATAAAAATAATAATACGTTGTATTAAAAAATAAACACAAAAATTCACAAAATGGCTATCGACCAGGGGTCTTTCAGCCACTTGCTCTATATTTTTTTACGTTTATCAAAAACAATTATTGTTTGTTAAATCTCAAATTTGGTAAATAAAGTCTGTAGATGGCCTTATATTACGTATCGTTCTTTTTGTTGTTTTTGCATTAAATTTTTCTCGGATTGTTGCATTATGCAATATTTTATTGATATGCAGCAGCAGGTGTACATTATATAATTTAATGTCCGGCGGGGTATTTGCCCGGGGAGTAGTTGTTTTAATGTGCATTTGTTTAACGTACCTACGTAACGTAAGTCAAAATGTCGCAGAGTTAAATGTGGAAATAATTTATATTTTTAAATCATTTTTATTTATAATAATATAAAAATGGGCTTTATTATTTAATTCATTTTTATTTAATTTATTTAAATAATTGTGACCAAGTGAGTAAATATTCTTTTCTATTTATTTTAAATAATCCCTACAATTATAACTTTTATTTTCATGTTTGATTATTTTTCTCTTTTAAAATCTATCTTACGTTGGTTTTCCCTTTAAAACAAAAATTGTGTCGCGTAAAACACGCACACGCAGGATAAACTTTACGCGCACATAAAATCGCGGATTGCATTGCATTTTCCGGGAGACTTTTCCCCGAAATATAAATAAAAAGGAGGTAACAAATTTCCGTCTGGTAAATAGGGCGCTATTTATCATGCAAATAACGGAGTCATAACTCGCGCGTGTTAAAAAGTCGCCCCCGAGCGCCGCGCCGCGACGCCGCCGTCGCGCTCGGGCCGTCGTCGTCGCATTTGCATTTTTCCCGAATAATTCATGCATCCCGGGGCCCGAAAGAAGAGAGTGCCGCCGTTCGCGCCGAGGTGATATCCGCACTTGGTACGGAAATGGGGCCCCTGAAACGGCCCCGATGTGAGCTGGTTATATTAAAAATACATCGACGGTATTTCAATTCGGTGGAACGCGCGATATGCGCCAGATAAATAAATTTATGCTTTCTCTCTTTAATATTCAATCCGCGCTAAACTTGTATTTATTGTCGTTCGGCTTTTATTTTAATATTTGAAACCGATTGAATAAAATCCAATAATACAACAAAAAAAAAACAGTATTTCTACATTCTCTAAAATATTCGGAGCTATTCTGTAGGGAAAATGTTAAGTATAACGTGTATGTACAGTTTGTTGTCATTACCTTTTAATTGTTTTTAATAAAATGACCGAAAATCCGGAATCCCGTGAAAAAGCTGATTTTGCCAAAATTGACCGAAAAGTCGAATTCCCGAGAAAAAGGAGATTTTGCCCAAAATGACAGAAAAGCCGAAATCCTGTGAAGAAGCCGATTTTGCCAAAATTGGCCGAAAAGCCGAAATACCGAGAACAAGCTGATTTTGATAGAAATGACCGAAAAAGCCGATATCCAGAGAATGGTCCAAAATTGAACGAAAATGCCAAAATCTCGAGAAAAAGACGATTTTGCCAAAAATGCCCGAAACCCCGAGAAAAAGCCGATTTTGCCTAAAATGACCGAAAAGCCGAAATCCTGCGAAAAAGCCGATTTTGTTAATATTATATTTTGTTAAGGCTGCGATCCCCAATACGTTTCCGTTTTAAGGGATTAACGAACTTATACAGTCATAAAAAATAAACATTAAATCCAGGCAGATAGCTTATTTACACAATTTAATAATTTTTATTTTTTTAAAACAAAAAATGTGAAAAAAATATTTTTTCAAAAATTAATTTAATTTACAAAAGTATATCTAATCTATATTAAATACATTCAACTGCACGTGGAAAGTCTTCCTCTTAAATATCCATATTTAATACATTCATAATATATTATTTGTAAATTCGTTAATCCTATTAAATAGTCAATTACAACAAATTTAGTTCGACTCCATCATTTTTATTGTAGTAGTTCAGATGTTTGCCGCTAGGTTGGAATAAAATAAATACATGCATTTTGTAAAAACCACTGCGCTAATCGCTCTGTATATTAAGCGTAAAATCGCAGCCTTAAACAAGACTATGTATAATTTAAATTAAATAACTGTGACCAAGTGAATGACTATTTATGTTTATAAATTAATCCGTATATAATGATTTTTCCTTTTTTCGTAGGAAAAAGACAAATCGAGGAAAAGAAAATATATTTTATTGATATTTTCTAGCATGACTCTTTGCGTCCGTAGAAATTTTTGAAGAAAAATGATAATCTGTTATTTTTGATTAACTTAAGACAAATTCAAATTCGTTTCATTAAAAAGCATTGCGAAATTAATTAATTAATCGCAATTAGCGTACTGTGTAGGGCAAAGTGGTTATCCTTCGTACATGTTTTAAATTTTTGTTGTTCAGTTTATGATTAACTGATTTAATTTTCTGGTTTATGCATCTAAATTTAGTAAATATATCATAGTTAATTAAAAAAAAACAGTCTGAAACTATTATGTTAAAAGGTTAAATACTTAAAGCGATTTTTCTAGGATAAGATATTTGTACGAATGCACACCACGTAAGGGGTATTTTCGTACAGCAGGCGTGGTACTTTCGTACACCATGTGATAGATTCATAAGGGGTAATTAAAACGTCTATTAAACTTCTTCATCGGTTTCGAAATCAACCAAAAATGTAAAACTTTCCCTCAAGCTTATTTGTGATCCTTCAGATTCCTCTGAATCTTCATCGCTTTCGATTTTCTTAGCTTCCTTTTCTTTTTGTCTCGAATTACGATCGATTAAAATACGTTTTATTTGTTTAGCTCTGGCTTTTCTTTCCCATTCTATTTTTTTTTCCTCTAGTATCAATAGAAGACAGTAGCAGATTCTCCTCATTCATATCAGTCGATGGCACACAAAAATAAGGTTGTGGTTCTAAAGCGACTGAACTTATTTCCGGGTTGGGTGGAATATTTTAGAATTATTTTAAGTGTACACGTCAGTGGAATCAAAACCTTTATCGCTAAAGACCATTTCTTTGAAATAGCTTAGCAAATCCACTTGTAATATTCTTCGCCGTAAAAGATTTCAAATATACAAAGTTGACTAGTTTTTCCTGGATTCGTCATATGCTAATTATTGAAAGCTATTTTCAACTTTGACTTAAATGGACCAAACCCTCCTAAATCTAACGGTTGTAAGCGATGGGTTACACAAAAGTTATTCCATTTTATCGAGCATCCTTTCATGATTATCACATAATAATAAAATATTTTCTGGTTTATTTGCGTAAATGATATACACACCTCAGATACCTCAATGCTATGTAAAGGGGGGCATTCGTACGCGTACGAATGTGCCCTAATAATAGTGTCCGAATGGACTCCAGATCATGCACAAAATTAAAATGCTACTTTATATAAATTCGTATTTAGTGTGAGAAATATTAGTTATTAAAAACAGAAATATACAATGTTAACATGAATTCATTATCACTATTTTCTCACAAACAAACAAAAATATACTTACAGTGCGATCGTAAATTTCAGTAAAAAAAATAGTCACTGCCTGCAAAATCATATTACATCTTGTCAGCTCTGACAGAGTGGTGCTATTCGTCAAGCAACATTATGGCAGGTATTTCTATCCATATAAGCAAACACGTATCTATGTGCCGTTTAATTTTTCTGTTACATTTGCTGTACGGATGTGTCCCATGTACGAAGGGTGACCACTTTCCCTTATATGGCTTGAATTATTTATAAAAAAACGGCGAAAATCAGTCGAAAAGCGTGCACACCTTCCAAATTAAAAAAAAGTCTGAGCGAAGCTTTCTTGAGGGTCGTGCAATATCCCGACACAAAGTGGGGGTCTGAGGTGTGTGTAAAACGCCTTACGGTGCGCCCTTAATGGGCAATCTCGCACGGATTAAACTCGGACTGCATAATTTAATCCCGGTTTAATGAAAAAGCGCCTGATGGCGCTAAAATTTGCTTAGGTGCACACAGGGACAGTGTGTTCCGTGTTCATTCCGCACCGGCGGGGGTTTAAATTCGTTCCTTTTTTGCCCATCCGTGCTTGGGATTGTTTTATCCCGAAGTAATTGTTTCCAGTGTTTACTTTTTTTTGGGTCGTCGTCGCCGTTGATGCTTTTAACTTAATTTAGAAAATATTAAAGAGGGGTTTTAATAAATATAGAAATAGATTGTTTATAATTTTTTTTTACTATAAAGCAATTTTGAAATTAGAAACAAGCTTGTTATGCAGTCCGAGTTTAATCCAGGCGAGATTGCCTATTAAGGGTGTTTTACACACACCTCAGACCCCCACTTTGTGTCGGGATATTGTACGACCCTCAAGAACGCTTCGCTCAGAAGATGTGCACGCTTTTCGACTGATTTTCGCCGTTTTTTTAACTACGAAATCACTATTCTTTATGACAAAGGAGTCATCACGGAAAATAGACCTGACATCATATACCATGACAAGATAATGAAACAATGTCTCCTTATTGATGATGTATCAGTACCTGATGATGCCAATGTCAATGCTAAATATAGCGAAACACGTTCAAAGTACAAACATCTCGAAATTGAAATATCATGTATATGGAGCACTCATACCAATGATATACCAGTGATTACAGGAGTTACAATGAAATTAAACAAGGAAAATCTCTGGCAATGATCAATAAAATTCGATCAATCCCTTTTTCCAACTTCAAAAATTCATCTTTGTTTCATTTTATTTGATTATAGGACAACTAGGAACGATAAGGGATGGGGGATAGCAATAATGCCATTTATGATACAAAAAAGTAACGACATATCTACGAAATAACGCAATTTTTGATACTTTCGCAAGATACTTTGATTATAACCAAAGTCTGGTTTAAAAAATAACGCGATTTTTGACATTTTCACAAGATAATTCGATTATAATCAAAGTCTGGTTTAGAAATAACGCGATTTTTGATATTTTCACAAGATACTTCGATTATAACCAAAGTCTGGTTTAGATCTTAAATGTTTAATAAACTTACTTTGAATAGTCTCAATTTGCTTAACAATTTGTTTGTTGGTAAGGCGTTTATTCAAGATGGGAGCGAACGAATGCGAAGTATACAAGTTTTAAAGAAGAGGCCGACAAATCGCTTGACTTTCGCTTAACGTATTCAAGGAATTTAGAGGCGCGGTTTCATTTAAACCTAATGTGATGTTCAAAGTTAAATTAACGACTGAACCAAACACCTAAGTCCTTTATCAACTCTGTTTTTCATATAGTCTTCCCTTCAATCATACAATTGAAATTGATCCTGGTTTTCTTATGTGAAAATGTAATGTAATTACATTTCTTCAGATTGAAGTTAAGACTATTGGAATGACACCAATCAGCTACTTGAGACAAATCACTTTGAAGTAGGGAGCAATCACTGATAGTGCGAATTTCTTTAAAAATTTTGAGATCGTCTGCAAACAACAAAAATCGTGAGTGATTATTGAGATGTGTCATTAATAAAAAGAAGGAACAGTGAATGACCGCAGTGGGATCCCTGTGGAACCCCTGATGGGACCATGAAAGCATCAGAGAGGTAATTTCTTGTTTTAACACATTGTCTGCGATTAGATAGAAAACTTTGTAGCCAAGATCTAATAGAGTTGTTAAAGCCGAATGATTTTAATTCAAAAAAATTAAACCTGATGGCAAACATTATCAAATGCTTTGGACATATCTAAATTGCATCAACAGCGAAACTTTTCTCAAACGATTTCAATATATAATCCTGGAACAACATTTATTTTCTGCATATTATTATTATTACATATACACATATGTGAAAATATATAATAATAATCTAATTTTAATAATCTAATTTATGTATCTTGGAAGACACTCGCACAAGATACATAAACACACCTCTGAATATTTACCGATATCCCAAACACACTGCACATACGTGACTCTGCCTGGAATTCAGTCTGTTAAACAAATGACTATACATGAAAAAATTGTCAAATTAGTAGATACATAAATCTATAAAGTAGCGCAACAGTGTACAACATTAAATTATTTAGTTCTAATATGCACATACAAATCCGACAGGGTAGAGCGTTCTACTGTACACAGAAATTGGAATAACGCCTTTTTTCTTGTTATATTAGTAGTGGTCGATCGACCACTACGAAAACCATGCTGCGCATTTATTAAAATATGCTTTGTAGACCAAACTAATTTAACTGACATCAACTTATCTAAAAGTGTCGGAATTGAGGACTGAATCGCAATACCTCTATAATTGCTAACATCATCCCTTTTACCTGATTTGAAGATTGATCTTACATTTGTTCTCTTCCATAATTCTGGAAAGTTGCCATATTTAAAAGAAGAGTTAAAAAGTAATTGCAGCGGCGTCGTGAGAGTGCAGATACATGATTTAATAAAACTATATGGGATACCATCAGGATCGAAAGAGCTACTATATTTCATAGATTGGATACCTTCATTAATTTCGCCTTTTGTGATGCTCCACGCAATATCATTGATTGAAAATAAAGAAGATTGAATAGAAAAAAAAGAAAATTCACTACTGTACAGTATTTTTTTTTTTTAGTAAAATGGCAAAACATGTTATATTATTCCACTGTAACACTTCATAACTATAGCATAGTTACATACATTTAGTATCAATAACCAAAAAGTCTCGGTGCAAATTCTGTGATTTCTACTTATTATTTATAATATTTTGGCAATTTCCCTCTTAAGATACATGTAAGTGGGTTCTCATTATTCCTTGTGTAATATAAGTGCCTCAACATTTTCATTGTATTTTGAAATCAAACACTTTTTTTTGATTTTCCCAGCATGTACGATTTAATTTGTAATATAGAATGGCATAACTTATTACTTTGTACCGATGTTGACGCAGCATGCGAAATGTTTTATGGAAAACTCAATGGGATATTTAACGTATGTGTACCATTGACTCGTAAAGCATGTATTAGGTATCCTGTTTGGTTCTCACAAAATCTTAAATCCAAATTGAAAGAGAAAAAAAGGTACAAAAGATTAGCGCACAAGTATCCGTTGTCTCAATTTTATAAAAGACATATCACGTTCCTACAAAATCAAGTTAGATCACTGTCAAGATGAGATTTTGCAATTTATATTCAAAATAGTGAAAAATGTATTCGATCCACACCTGAACAGTTTTGGGGTTTTGTCAAAACGTTGAAAATAACTATGCAGCACCGAAAATTATGAACTTTGATGGTCAAATTTTAACAACAGGACAAGACATCGTCAATTCGTTTGCTACGCACTTCTCCAAGTCTTTTGTGAATAATTCTTAACCTAACACTAACAATACACTTACTGAATCTTTACACAACTATTTTTTAAATATTCAAAACTTTGAGCAACACACCATTGAAACAGCGCTCTGTAGACTAGGTAATAAATTAAACTCGGGTCCAGATGGCTTTCCAGCTCTCGTATTAAAAGACTGTCGACTCATATTGTCTGCGCCGCTAACACACATCTTCAATTTGTGCTTAAAATATAACTACTTCAATTTTACTTGAATGAAGAAAAAAGCTCGTGTGACGAAAAAAAGAAAATTATTATATTTTTGTCTGCTTTATTTAATGGGTGCCTGAAAATTTAACGTCCGGTTTATATTAGCAGGAATATTAAAAAAAGTCAAAATTGAGTTTAAAATACATAATTGAAGTGTAATTGAATTATTTATTATTCGATTATTTCCTGGGTATCGCTCATATCCCTATTCTAGGAAATATATTAAAATGGAACACCTATGTTATATATTGTATATTTTTTCCTCATTTATCACTTGGTAAAGCATCTTTAATCGTTTGTATGAAATCACTAAAATTTTTATTATATTTTCTACATAATATTCCATGATTTCTCATAATGCAAAGGAGGTACTAGGGTGAGTATAAAAGAAGAATAATCCACTTAAATCATACAATAACCTTTTTCGAAGTATTCAAGAAGAAACAAAAATCATTGCAGAAATATCCGACATTCCAATATTTTTCTTTTTTTTGTGTTTGTTTATTTGTTTTCCGTTACAATGCTAATACTTTTCGTATGTACATACAAATCGCACGAGGATAAAACGCACATTTGCGGGCGGAAAAGCGAATTTGGGAAATTGAGTCTGCGACCCGGACGACGACTCGGCGGAATTTCGCGCATTTCATCGAATGGAAAAGTTATTCCAACATATTGCGAGCCGACGGAGTTGTTTCGACCGCACACGGGCCCAACTTTTCGGGGCGCAATTTCGACGCGAGCGGGAGATTTAATCGCCGATGCGGAAAACGATGATTTTGCCACTCGGCGAAGGATAATCGTTAACGGGGTTGCACTGTTCTGGCCGGGGTATTTCTCTCTTTATTTTTTTTTTCTCTCTCTCTCGTGGTTTTTCTTTTATTTTTCGTTTCTGGAAAGAGAGAAAGAGAGAGAGAGTTGGGATGGTGGAAAAACGGGGGAGAATTACACGTTCCACTCACGTCTGTGCCGTTTCTTACTACACGAATTTTCGCCAGCCTGTCAGATTTTGTTTAATTTTTTAAATAAAAAAATATATATTTTATCATTAATATGCATTTGTTTGGGATATTATTCTATTGCATTAAAAGCGGAAAATCGATAGCTACGCCAATAGAAAAGAGTATTTTATTTATTAAATAAAAAACTTTGTCACTTTGTTTCTATAACTTGTTATTTTATTTTAGTGACTATAGTTTCGAAGCATAGAGCATCATTATCAAACTAAGAGTAATTTACAAAACAAATAAGTCGGATTATATAGGCTCTATGCTTCGAAACTATAGTCAATAAAATAAAATAACAAGTTATACAAACAAACTGAAAAAGTGTTTTATTTAATAAACTCAAAATGTGTAACCAAGTGAAAGCCTTAACAATTAACAAATCAGTATTTTATTTATTATTAGGAATTATTGACTTAGTTACACTTGGTTTGTTTAATACATAAAAAAATTATATGGTTTATCGGGTCGCTCAACAGTTAAAAAAATAGTAATAATCACACAAACAATATTCGAGTCCCTCGATTGTCGTAGCTAAACTGATGTAATTTATACGGACTTTTCGCGTGCACTTGATACTTTAGACCACATTTTAATTGGTATCTTTGGTTTTACCAGCAACCTACTTGAGTTTATATCTTCATACTTGAATTATAGGTCGAATTGTGTATTTTTCAATGGATTTAAATCATCGAAATTTGTTTCAACGTCTGGTGTCCCACAAGAATCCAATCTAGGCCCTCTATTATTAGTTATATACATTGACGACTTAATTAGGTCCATCTCTTTTCCAGTTTTAGCATTCGCTGATGATTGTTACGGTTCTAAATTGCCATATGCAATTTCTCTCCTTACATATTTAAATTTGCCACCGTAATGGTAATATTTTTCCGTAGTTAACCTTAAAATTTACACTAACGTTAACTGCTCAGAATTACTTCAGCAAAATATTAATTCAATTTTTAATTGGTGCAATGCAAACAACCTAAAATTGAATACCGACAAGTGTTATGTTGTTTCCTTTCATCGCAAGAAAATCACATCTACAAAACTATGCAATAAATGGAACAATTCTCGAAAGGAATTCCGAAGTTGGGCATCTGGATGTGTTGTTTGATGAACAACTTAGCTTTACTAAACACGTGTACAACATAACCTCGTCGGCTTCATAATGCGCATCTCCAATTATTTCACAGATATTAACGTTTTGAAGTCACTATATAATGCATTTGTTCACACAAAACTTGAATATGCATCGGTTATATGGTATCCGCTCTTCATGAATCTACCTCTTGTAGTAGAACGTGTCGAATGACGGTTTTTTTAAATATGTGTCATTTAAATTCACCGGTATCTATCCAGCACGTAATATTAACTACAATATATTGCTGATGGAACACAATGTTATGTCACTTGCGGACCGCAGAAATTCTTGTAGTGCTATATGTTTAGAGAAATTAATTAATAATACCCTAGATTGTGATTGGTTAGTAGCTAAAGTTAATTTTAATATTCCGCGAATATCTTCCCGCCATAGTAATACATTTTTAATCCCCAGGTGTAGAACCTATATCCTTTCCAAAGCCCCGCTAACACACATGTGCCGTAATGCCAATCGCCTTTTTGATGACATTTTCAGTTCATAGCAGATAATTGCATTTATTGTATTTTTGTTTCTCTCTGGTATTTAGAATAGTTTTAATTAAATAATATTTAATTTCTATTGTTACTTTATATATTTAAGTTGATGATATATTGTTAATTAGTTCGTTTTTCTAGTACATACTTTACATATAGTTAAACAATAATTTACTTTTCTTGTTGTTTTAGAAGTTAAGTTTAACAGATTTATTTCTAATTAGTTTTTTTTTTTTTTTTTTCGTAAAAAAATAATTATAAAAGTATATATCTTTTATAATTATTTTTTTACTTTTTGTATTCATACTAATCATTATAACTTGTCCTGTTTTGTTTTTTTCCGTTGGACAATAAGGAATTATTATTATATGGTGTCTGGTAGACGATAATCTCTTTAAAAAGTTAATTAAAAAAAATCCCACATAATCCCTATTCCCAAAAAGACCTCAGTTGCTGATCCTAATGACCTACGCCCAATTAGTATATTATGTACGCTTTCAAAAATTTTGGAAAAAGTAATTGAACCACAAATTAAATGTTACCTAGATCGTCACTCTATCCTCCCTGACACACAGTCTGGCTTCCGTAAAAAAATATAGTTGCTCCACAGCTCTAGCCGACATCACAGATAGTATAATTATTTCCCAGGACCAAGGCCTTCTGGCATTACTTATACTACTGGACTTCTCGAAGGCATTCGACACCTTAAATCATAATACCCTGCTTGCTATATTATCTTACATTGGCTTCGATCAGGTATCCATTCGTTTTTTTTTTTTTTTTCAAAGAATACCTAAGTAACCGATCACAAATAGTAAGCTTGAAAAATAATTTGTCGAATTAGCTGGAAACTCATAGAGATGTATCACAAGGCTCTATTTTGGGGCCTTTATTATTTCTAATTTATACTTCACAAATTTTTTCATGTCTCAACTTAAATAACTACCATCTTTTTGCAGACGATACTCAATTGTTATATACTTTTGCAGAGAAGGACACTATAGCTAAGTAGCGCCAAAATTAACTCAGATTTAAATAGAATCGTTACAAAATGCAATGAGCACTCTCTCCTAATAAATAATTCTAAAACTGAAGTTATTCTGTTTGGTCCAAAAAAAAAAGCACGAGTAAGAGTATCCCCCTTACTTTCAATAAGTAGTAGTCTAGGAGTTTATATAGATAGTGAACTAAGATTCTACAGTCATATCTCCCGCTGTATCAATAAGGCATACGTAAATCTTAGGTTAATATACTTAAATCGGCGATGTTTATCGGAGAAATTGAAAACTATATTATGTGAATCCCTGGTTTTGTCACACTAACTATTGTGATGTAGTATACAACTTTTGTTTAGATAAAAAAAAACAATTGATAAAATTCAACGTATGCAAAATTCTTGTTTGAGATTAATCTTTGGTATTAGGAAATTTGATCATATAAGTCATAAGCTTCAGGACTTAGGTTGACTTAAAATGAGTGATCGCCGTTTACTTCATTTTGCCACTTTTTGTCACAATATAATTAAAGACAAGACTCCACCTTATCTTTACCACAAAATTAAATTCCGCTCTGACGTTCATACACTTAATGTACGGTTTAAGGGGATTACTAACTCCACCTCAACATAAATCGGTTTTTGCAGAAAGATCATTCTCAATCCAAATTTCTAAAGTATACAATAAGGTACCGCTAGAATGCAAAGCGAAATGTGTCTTAGCTGAACATTATGCCAAACATCTTAAAGACAGATAGATGTATATTTTTGTGTTTCAATATTGCCGATTTAATTATTAAATGGTTAAATTATTCATATATAAAACGTCCTGAAACAAACTTCTGCGCTTGTTTGATTTTTATTTATTACTTATGTTTTCAATGGTTAAGTTGAAAAACAGTCGCGGCGACCCAGCCAAAGACTGATCTTCGCCATTATATTCCAAATACTTGGATATTATCTTTTGTGTAAAAATGCATGTAACTAAATAGTATTTGAAATAAAGATTATTATTATTATTTATTTATTTTATTTTCTACTAGTTTCGGTACTTTGCAATTGCCAAAAGTGCCTAAACTAGTCGAAAATAAAAACAATTAACTTGTTAAGGAGATTACTGACTACCAGACGCCATTGCAGAGGTTATCGTAAGTCATCCCGTGGGGAGCCTCTATAAGTGGCTACTATTTTGGACAATCTCCCCAAAATCTCAATTATTCTCCATCAGGTTAGCATGTCTTGCAGCCATTCAATCATCTGGGTATTAATCCTCTTTCTGATGGCTGTATTCTTTATCGACTGGTGGATGGTATTATCAAGCGTCCCTTTTATATCAATAAGACCCCCAGTACAGTTTCCTTGTCTTGCAAGGCAGCTTCTACCGTGGCTATCAACTCGTGTAGAACGTCTACTGAATTACCTGGTTGCCAAATAGTTTCTTTTGGAGCACCGTACGGTATACCTGAGAAAAAATAAAGCAAGGCTGATGGATTTGACAGGTCTTACGGCCTACGTCTTCATTGTGGGATGAATACACCTTATACATTTTTCCATTGAAAGCTGGCCCTAAGTATTTCGACGGTGCACCGGGCTACACTTTCAATTCCCTTTTGCAACAACGCCGGTAATATGCGATCTAGTCCTGCGGACTTAAATGATTTGAAACTATTCACAGCCCGTGTGATTCTAAATTAAAAGAATAAAAAAGAAAATAATTATTTAATCATTTTCTTTCTAGATGCTCTGCAATTAAATACAAAGTAAGTATACAAAAATAATTGAAAATGTCTTCCTGTCACGTCCGTCGTATCCACCAGATTCACGGAGAAAACTTTACGTTTTTGAACAGTTTTCCAAGGTAGAGCTGTATGAATATTAAAGATGCTTATAATGAATTTACGATAGGATCAGGGAACGGTAAGAAGTTATATATTCCGACAGTGCTACTCTGCAGAACTCGCAATTGCATCGTTGAAAGCCACGTTCCTCAGCTTTCCAAGTTCTTTGTTGCATCAAAGGACAGTTCTAGCAAGCTGTTTCTTTTTTAGAGGGCAGCTGGCTTCGTAGGCAGTTACTAATATGCCTTTGCCGGTAAGAAGTTATATATTCTTACCAGTCCTGAGTCTGCCGACTCACCCCCATCTTATCGCTTCTTTTGGATCCCGTCTGTAGTAGAATATTTCGACTCTCTTTAGAATCCTTTGTGTACGTGCCATTCGGATTTCAGCAGTCCGACTTCATTGGAATAGTCTTTGGGGAGAAACTTTTGTAGCCTTGCCGCTGGGAAGCAATGGTCGATCCCCTCGCAGAATTCTCTCCATGTTTTTCTTTTAGACCTTCTCAATTCCCTATTATATTCCGAAAGTGCTACTCTGCAGGACTCGCAATTGCACCGTTGAAAGCCACGTTCCTCAGCTTTCCAAGTTCTTTGTTGCACCAAGGGACATTTCTAGCCAGCTGTTTCTTTTTGAGAGGGCAGCTGGCTTCGTAGGCAGTTATTAATATGCCTTTGATGCTTCCAATTCGTCCGTAGTGTTAATGTTGAAGTGGAGGCCCTTGGTTTCGCTCCTAAGATGGTCCCTGCACAGATCCCAGTATAGAAGCTGTTAAAGCCCACGCCCTCACCAGACGGGCATTGGGCCACCGCCGGGGCTATAAGCCCCCCAACCGGGTTCTTAGATTAAGGATAGGCTAGGTAGTAAGTAAGAAGTTAGTTTTGTAACAGAGTCGACAGTTTTCAATAGAATATAGTAAAAGTGTGCACTTGCTCTTTTATTAATATCCCACGTAAACATACAGAAGCATTGAGATCAGAGAGGGAATGAATTCAAGGCAGACCAAATTCCTGTCCTCTCTGATCTCAATACCCTAAGTGAAACTCAATCTTTTGGTAGTCTGATATTGATGACTCATCAGCGCTCAGTAATAAAATAATCTAAATTCATAATAAATGGAAGAAGACGCAAGCACCATCTCTTGCCTAATTTCATGCAACAACGTCACGATTCTCGTTTTTCTACCTTGTACCTTGCGTAACTCACTCCAATGCTGGGCATAGTAACTCGCTCGTGTATTATGTGCCATAAATAACTCAGGTTAATATCTGAGCTCCGTCTAGAGTATAAATAGCAGTATCTCACTTGTGTATTACATATCATAATTAACTCAAATGCTCTGCATAGTATCTCACACGTGTATTATGAGCCATAAATAATGATTGTCTGAACTACTTATAGAATTTAAATAATATTATCTCATTTATGTATTACAGATCATAATTAACTCAAATGCTGGGCACAGTATTTCACTCGTGTATTATGAGCCATAAATAACTCTGATGATTCTCTGAGCTACTTCTAGAATTTAAATAATAGCATATCACTTGCGTATTATAGATCACAACTCACTCCGAATGCTGGTCACAGTACCTCGCTCGTGTATTATAGGCCATAAATAACTCAGGTGATTATCTGATCTTCGTCTATAGTTTAAATATTAGTATCTCACTGGTGTATTACATATCATAATTAACTCAAATGCTCTGCATAGTATCTCACACGTGTATTATGAGCCATAAATAATGATTGTCCGAACTACTTCTAGAATTTAAATATTATCTCATTTGTGTATTACAGATCATAATTAACTCAAATGCTCTGCACAACATCTCACTCGTGTATTATGAGCCATAAATAACTCTGATGATTTTCTGAGCTACTTCTAAAATTTAAATAATAGCATCTCACTTGGTTATTATAGATTGCAACTCACTTTAATGCTGGGCATAGTACCTCGCTCGTGTATTATGGGCCATAAATAACTCAGGTGATTTTCTGAGTTCATTCTATGGTTTTAAATAATGAGTAATTATATTTTTCTCTATGTATAATTTAATTTAATTAATTAAATAGCCCCTCCACGAGCAACCGGCAGAAATTTATAATTTAAAGCTATTAAGGAAATTGCGCATTCTCCATCATGCCTAATGCGAGTTATTATAATTTCCTAACCCCTCCATTTTTTTCTCTCATCTCCTTCTTATTCTTTTTCCATCCCCCCGTTATTATTACTATTTTGTGAGTGTGTGTGAGCGTTCAACAGAACTCGTATGTAAATTGCTATTGGAATTAAACAGGTGGAAATGCCTATTTATGGATATGAGAGAGGGTATTTTCGGGAGGGTGCGAATGCGGCACGTTTTCCCCTTCAATAAAATTCCGGCTTAGCATAATGCGACATATTTTTAAATGAGAACGGGACCATCGACCGCGAAAGCAAAAGAGAGAGAGCGGAGACGAAAAGGAAATATAAAATAAAGGGAATATGGAGAAACGCGGGGATGGAGTGGATTCGGGTTTAATTTCTATGGAGCAGATAA
Source organism: Philonthus spinipes (assembly GCA_963082785.1). Classification (NCBI taxonomy): domain Eukaryota; kingdom Metazoa; phylum Arthropoda; class Insecta; order Coleoptera; family Staphylinidae; genus Philonthus; species Philonthus spinipes. The sequence continues at coordinate 14,036,635 of OY720311.1, forward strand.
TGGTTGATTATTAGAATCAAATTAATTGATTATGAATAATAATAATAATAATAAATAAAAACATAAATCCCATTTTTAAGCGATTACTTTTTTTTAATATTTGGTTTTAGTTTAATTTGTTAAAAATATCTAATATAATATAATATAATATAATATAATATAATATAATATAATATAATATAATATAATATAATATAATATAATATAAAATAATATAATATATAAAAACAAATATTAAAATAAATTTAATTGCTTAAAAAATGGGATTTATGTTTTTATTTATTATTATTATTATTCATAATCAATTTATTTGATTCTAATAATCATTTAATTAATATAATTGAAATATACCCCTTACTATATAATAACCCTGTATTATTTATCGTTTAAACTGTTGGTGGTAAAGGCCAAGGGGCCATCCAATCAGTATCTATCTATTTATCTAGCTAACTGTTGGTGATTACTTTCTTGAAGATGACTAAAGGTCGGAACTAGTCGTAGCAAATATATAAAACAGTGAAGCAAACCAAGAGTTTTAATTAAATACAGTATAATTAATTTCTAGAAATAAGAAAAGTAAATGCTCGGATCAATTAGAGTTTCTTTTTAAATACGCAAAGTATATATATGTATATACGGAGTGTTCACCCCTTGAATTCGAAATTGAAATTCCGCACGCTGAAAACGGGGGTTTGAAACGTGTCCCGTTGACGTTTTTACGGATGCGCCGCAATTTGAAACGGGACAAGACGCCGCCGCGCCGGGCCATCGACAGCGGTTGACCCGCAGTCATGAATACTGATGCGCTTTCCGGTTTTCCGGCGTTCCGGTTATCCGCTTATCCGGCGGCCACCTGCTGAGCGTGTCATCGTGTGTCTTCACACGCGCGATGATCAATCGCACGGGGATATTTCATGTTCGGCTCTCATTAGGCCGTATTTATCGTTTCGACGTGGCGGGTGGTATTATTAAATCAAGCCACCCTTTCGCCGTACCTACCCGTTGCTGTTACCGCGATAACACAGATATGACAATTCCCGTAATTATAATTATAAATAGCCAGCCAACTGAGTTTTCGAAGCGATTAAATTATTATTTCTTTTACTTAACAATATTGTATTGGGGAATCCAGAAAATCTTCTATAGAATTGTGAAAATCGTGAAATACGACAGAGAATGATGAATTGTTTTCTTTCTTTATTAAATTCGGGCTTATCTAGTGGTTAAACATTTTAATGTAATAATTATGAATTATGTTCATATTCTCGACTAGTCGAGAATTTAAAGTTATTCAATCTAATCTGTGTTTTATTAGTTGATTTTTAATAATTTATTCATATTAATTTCATACAATTATGAAGTATTTTAATTAATACATTTGATTGTTCGTTTCACTAATTTCATATTTGAGTCCTGTCTAATTCCGAGTAATCATTTTTTTAAAAAAGTTGTCCTATTTTAAAGTTTGCACATTTTTTTAATAGAAAATATCAATTTTACCGTCCCCCCCTAACGCTTATTACATTCTTTCATTATTATTTTTTTGCTTTCTGCTGTGCTATAAGGGAATCTTTCACAATTAGGCGTATTAAGGGAGAAAAGAGGGAAGGGAGATAATTTAAACGCGAAAATGCCGCAATAATATTTAATAATGGGCGCGGTATCCTCTTTAGTTCTACATAAAGGAAGCTTTTGTGCGGTAATTTTACATCTAGTAAAAGGAGACGTCGAGTGGAAAGGTGAAGAAAAATTGCCGGGGGATGAAAGGCAACTTTCCAGCCTCGGAAGAACAATGCCGCCGGACAAAAGGGACCGCCCCGACTGTTTATACCGAATTAGGATTCTTTTTTCTTTCTTTTTAACTACCATCATGTATAATCTACACATTTTTTTAATATTATTGTAATATTTTAAACATGAATTCATTTATTATTGAATTTTCGTCTCGGCATTATATCATTTTGAATTTTCATATAATTGAAACATTCAATTTTAAATAAATTCATATTTAAAATATTGCAATAATATTATTTTGATTATTTTTTTAATAATCAATAAATTTATTCAATTAATAATTAATTCAATTTTCCGATTTCAATAGAAACTACGTTTTAAAAGAAATGCCACTTGAAGAAATTCAGCAGATTTTACATAATAATTAATTTTAAATTGGCATTTCTTTTAAAACGTACTTTCTATTGAAATCGAGAAATTGAATTAATTATTAGTTGAATAAATATTCAATAAATTTTCAAAATGTTTCAAGAAATAATAATTAATATTGGATAGTTTATATTTGAGTCCTTTAATGGAATTGCTTAAAGTCTCTGCCACCATAACAATGAGAATTTTCTTTTGTGATGCAAGAGACAAAAAAAAATAAAAGACAACTGAGTCGTATTATGACTGACTTTCATTGCAGAGTCATTCTGAAGATTCATAATAAATATTTCAGTACAAAAATAATTCAATAAAAATATCAATCAATATAAATATACGAATATAATTCATTTATTAAAATAATTATAGTCTGAAATAAATATTAATATATTATTAAAAATCAACCAATAAAACACAGATTAGATTGAATAACTTTAAATTCTCGACTAGTTTCGGGTTAATCTGTGTTTTATTGGTTGATTTTTAATAATCTATTCATATTTATTTCATACAATATGAACTACTAATATCTAAATATTAAAACCATTAAGAATTATAGTCGTTAATTTATTTATTAAATTATTTCTTCTTGCAATTAAGAAAAATAATTTTATTTATCATATTATATCTCGTTTCAATTTTCTGTAAGTATATTTTATATAATAAAAAAAATCCACATGCAAAGTTTACCATCCACTGTAGACAAAGCTTTGTTTCGCATTTCGTTTTTGTTTTCACATTTTTTTTTTCATACAGCCATTGTTGTTGTAGTTTAAGGAAAATCCGGACTGTGTATGCGTCCCAGGTGGACGCCGGTCCTTAACGGCCACTTTGTTTCCTTTATCTTAAACTTATCCGCTTCGTTCGCGCCGTCCCCGGCTCAATTAACTCTATATCATCGGCGTCATTAAGATACGCCTACGGGCGCGCTTTTATCTCCAAAGGGCATAAAGCAAAATTAGGCATAAAGAAGGAATTTATATAAACAGAGATGATGAGAAACAGATACTGGAAATACTCAGAATATATTTGAATCTATACGTAGAAACAAATTAACTTTCATACAATTAAAACTTATATACAGAGAGCTTTTTACTTTCCCCGGACCCCTGTCCAAGGGAAAGTATTGTGATGGTGAAAATTTTCGAACCGCCAATTTCAACAAATATGCACGTTTTGAGGTCCCCTGAGTCCATTCCATCGAGTTTTGAAAAATGTCTGTGTGTGTGTCTGTGTGTTTCCGCGATAGCGCATAAACGGCTGAATGGATTAAGCTCAAACTTTATATCTAAGCTTTACATAACAGTGGAATGATCTGAAAAGCTTTTGGTTAGAATCAAAACTCATTAAGTGCAACTTTACTCTTAGCAATTTTTCATTTTTTAATTCGGATAGAAAAATGTTTCAAATAAAAGTTTTAGATCTTGAAAAATAAATAATTTCTGTTATAAAACTTTTATTGTAGGACCTCCGGTTTTCATTTTATAAGCGAAAGAATTTCGTTTTCCTGACAAATTCCCTTAGAGATTTTAATAATTATTTTAATGACAAATAAAACGTCAAAGTGCCAGCACGTCAGCACATTCGCAAAGTTTGGATAAATGAAGAAGAGTGTGGAGAAAAAAAGGATATTAACACATTGTAAGGTAAGAAATAACATACTTAATTATAATATTCTTCTAAATACTCGGTTTTAACTTTGAAAGACAACAATCAATTTTTTTTATTAATCATTTTGCTTTTCTATTAAATTTTCAATCAGAAATTTATTTGACCGTATTCACCGGGGAAAGTACCATGATGGACACATCACCATTTTTTTATCAGTATACATTTCCCCTATGTATACCTGCAAAATACGCGACTCAAATGCATTAATATATGTGTGTTTAGTTGCCTATAACACGCAACTAAACACATATATGCCAAATAGTCAACTTAACATACACACATTAATTATTCAATGCGGTTAACTCGCGTTTTTTTGCAGGTATACACTTCCCCTAATGTATACTTATAAAAAAATCTCTCTGTATATATATTTTTATAAATTATATAAAAATAATTTGAAAACAATTAATTAATAAATTATTTTCTCTTTAGCTACTGTGACATTTTGACTTATGTTACATAAGTACTTTAAACAAATGTTCAATGCTCTTGCATAACAATAACTTATTGTATAATGCAAGAATGACAAAGTGAATAAATCCTGTTTTCCATTATTTTCTATTTTATGTTGAAGGTGAATAATTTGAGACATTAATTCGATTATCGGATGTAAAGAAAACAAGATAACTTTTCTATACCACTTGGATTTTTTTAAGTATCTGGTTACACATTCTCAAAGAACAATCACTATTATTGGAGAATGATAACCGTGTCGGAACTAGTCAGGTTTAATAAAATCCAAGTGGCATAAAAAAGTTATCTTATTTTCTTTATATCATATATTGACGACAGAATTAATTATATTAATTCATCAAATTAAATGGGTGTTTAAAATCTGTTTAAGAAACAAACTATAGCTGTTAATATCTACAGATATATCTTAAGCGGTTCTCTTAGTATCGTAGGGGATTCTCTGAACTCGTTTCAATTGAAGCACCTTGTTCATAGAACCGCCTGAATTATTTATAGCCCATAATACCCGAGTAAGAGTGAATTTTGAGTTAGTGAAATACTGTACACGATATACGAGTGAATTATGATCCATAATTCATTAGCGAGGTACTGTAAGAAACGTCTGAGTGAATTATGGTCTATAATACACAAATGATATATCATACAGAGCATCCGAGCGCCATTATCAATGTATAGAGAATTAAATATATGTTGTTTAATTCTATAGTCGAAAATCGTGTTTTCTCCCTTCGAACCCACTGATTTTCTTTATAAAAATTATATATCCACATTTATTAAGACCCACGTCTTGAATGCAAGGGGTGATGTTGATGATGTTTTGGTATCTTACAAGACCGCCATCTTAAAGAAGGAGAGTGAAACCAATTCATCACCAACATCACTCCCTCCTTATCATTTTGATCCACGAAAGAGGTATTTACTCTACAAACATCTTGAACTTCGTGAAAGATTCCCCTTATTCACGCGTCCTCTGGAGTTTGGAATATCCTTCGAAGGCAGTTATTTAAATAACCGCATTGAATTTAATAGTTTGGTGTGATACATATGTGAGATATCATACACTGCATTTGAATGAATTACGATCCATAATACACAAATAAGATAGTATATATAGCGTCTGAGTGAATTATCGTCTATAATGCACAAGTGAGATACTATGCACTGCGTCTAAGCGAATTATAGCATAGTATAATTCATATATAAGATACTATATTGCTCATAATAAATTAAAGACGACGCAAGCGCCAACTTTTGCCTAATTTCAAGTGGCATCGTCAACGATTTGGGTCTACAAGGTAGACGACCGAGAATCATTGTTTCGTCCACTAAAGTAAGGCGAAATTGTCCTGTTTAAGCAAACAAGGAAATCACTAGTTATCCATACGCTAGATGAATGGTGACTGAACGTTTCATTAAATACTATATTGCTTATAATAATAAACTAATAATACAAAACTAAGATATTGTACAGAGAGTCTGAGTGAATTATGGTCTATAATACTCAAGTAAGATACACTACACTGCATCTGAGAAAATTATAGTCTATAGTGAGATACTATAGACTACGTCTGGGCGAATTATATTATAGTATAATACATATGTGAGAAAATATAATCATTGCTTAAAAGAATTATGATCTGCGTTTGAACCAGTTATAATTAGTATAATTCACAAGTCAAGTAATATACAAAGCGCATGTGAGAATAATAGTATAGTATAATATACAAAAGTGAAATACTGTACACAGCTCTTAAATGAATTGTGGTTCATAATGCACAAATAAGATACTGTGCATAGAATCTGTTGAATTACCATCTATAAAACACAACTGAAATACAATACACTACAATTGAATGAATTATGGTCCATAATTCACAAATAAGATATTGTATGTAGCGTCTGAGTGAATTACATTCTATAATACACAATTGAGATACTATACACAGCATTTGAATGAATTATGGTCTATAATACAAATATACAGTACACTGCGTCAGAGTGAATTATGGCCTATAATACTCAAGTGAGATACTATGCACAACGTTTGAATTAATTATGATCCATAATACACAAATATGATATATCTAATTAAAAAAAAATCTTTCGCTTTTTTCCACATATGTGATTCCGCAATTAGATACTTTAATTATTTTATTTATTTATTAATTGACGGAATCTCCTTTTGCACAGATCTACAAAGATTAATTACGCATGTAAATATAACAAAATATACAATAAATTGAAAGGACAACCTAAATGTTATAAGCAATGCTTGATAGTCTGAGTGAATTATGGTCTATAATACACAACTGAGATCCTAAAGACGTCATCTAAGCGAAGTATACTGTAATATACTACACATGAGAGATACTACACCCAGTGTTTAAATTAATTATGGCTTTTAAAATAAAATGAGATATTTTACACAGCGTCTGAGTGAATTATGGAATATAAAACATAAGTCAGATATTTTACAAAACTTCTGAGTGAAGTATAGGAGAGTATAATATTCATGAGAGATAGTATGTACAGTGTTTAAGTGCATTATGGTTTTTAATACGCAAATAAGGTACTTTACATAGCGTCTGGGTGGATTATGTGTTATAATACATAGATGAGATTCTGTACACAACGTCGAAGAAAATTATAGTATAGTGTAATACACATGTGAAATACTATACAGAGTGCTTAAGTAAATTACGGTTCATAACACACAAATACGAAACTGCACACGGCTTCTGAGTGAATTATAGTTTATAATACATAAGTCAGATACTATACACAGCATCCGAGCGAATTATAGTATAATATAATACATATGTGAGACACTAAACACAGTGCTTGAGTGATTTATGGTCTATAAATACAAGTGAGATATTATACAAAGTATTGATAATAAAGGCTTCTACTTCGTTATACATTGTTTTAAGTTTTAATAAAAACGTTGATTCACTTTGTTTGTATAACTTTAATTTTTATTAAAGTTATACAAACAAAGTGAATCAGCGTTTTTATTAAAACTATTATACAAAGTTTTAAAACGAATTATAATATAGAACAATACATATGGGAGATACTTTATAAAGCGTTCAAGTGAATTATGGTCCATAATTCACAAGAGTAAACGTACGTAGCATCTAAGTGTATTATGGTCAATAATAACTATACGAATTATAGTATAGATCAATACACATGGGAGATACTATGTACAGAGCTCAAGTGAATTATGGTCCATAATACACAAGAGTGACCGTACATAGAATTCGAGTGAATTACGGTCAATAATACAAAATATTTTATTCTATACTATAATTCGTTACAGCAGTTACTCACTGAAATCGCTGTAACTTGTTTAAATGTTGATAATTAAATAAAAGTAACTTGATTTGTTTCACTGCTATTTTTTATTCTCCCCGACGAGTTTCAACTTATCGTCATTCTCTTGATCGAATAATAGTATAGTAAAATATATATATATATAAGTGAAAAACTATACACAGCGTTTAAATGAATTATGTTTCATAATGCACAAATAAGATACAGAATATAGCGCCTGAGTGAATTACACTATATAATACACAACTGAGATACGAAACACAACTCCTGAATGATTTATAGGATTATATAATTCGTATGGATTTTACTATACACAGTGCTTAAGTCGAAACATTACTCTTTGATAATGCCGATAAGTCGAAACTAATGAGAGAGAATAAAAAATTGCAATGAAACAAACCAATTGACTTGTATATAATTATCAACATGATTTTCGGTTTTCATTAATCACTTGATTAAAGTGATTAATGAAAACCGAATTGAGATTGTTTAAATAAATTAATTATCTTTAACAATTCCATCATTTATATCTTTTTGGCGCGTCTTTTTGGGTATTTTGTTTCGTTAAAGTAGTAGGCAATCCCAAAGGGATTATAAAGTGGAAAGCCTTTCTTTCTCTCTCCCTCTCTCTCTTTATCTATCTATCTTTTTGTCGTTCGCGTGTGCACAGATAGAGAATGCAGGCGTGCGTGCGTGCTGGGCATTCCAATGACGCTCCCCTTTTCTTCAAAACTACGACAAAGAGAGGTCGCTCCGGCGCAGTCCGTGCGTGCGAAACTGATTTCTGGCTGGAATGCAAACGTCCGTACATCGATGGTCGTACGTGCGCGAACAAAAATACAAGAAGAAGAAGATGTGAAAAAAAAAGGAACAAGTTACGAGATACGATATTCAGACAAACCGGAATCCGCGCTTAAAGGGAGCCGGAAAAAGGGTCAATTCTTCCGCAATGTGTCTGCAGTCGGATGCAATTCGCTCGTGTTACTGTCAGCAGGGTTTAAATCTGCACAAAAAAATAATGCTTTGATTTTTTTTTTTTTCATAATAAAATTGTTTGTATTATTTTTATCACATACTCGGAGCTACTATACAAGGTGTTCTACAAGCTTTATGACAGACTTTGCTAGATGATGGCTCTCATAATTATATAATTGTTTTTTTTTTAATGAACAGGGGACCGATTCGTTTTTGTTTAATAGTTACAAGCATTCAAAGAATCAAAGAATTTTTTCCAGTTAACCAGCTTCAATCGCAACTACACTGATAATCAATAAAAATGACAGTTGCTGTGTCATTTAATATAATTATGAGAGCTATCATCTAGCAAAGTCTGTCATAAATGTCCTTTATTAACAATTAACAATAAAAATGTAACTTAAATGAAAATCACGAAACTTAAGACTATAAAAATCGTTCGAAATGTACACCATCCGCTTGAATGCAAGCCTCACAGCGACGAACTAAAGATTCGGTCACTGGACGGATGAGATTTGGATCATTCCTTATTTGGTTAGCTGCATCTTAAATTCTTTCAAGCAACTGATGATGTGTAATGATTTCAACATAGTATACCAGCTGTTTCATGTGTTCCCATAAATAGAAATCAGCCTAGTTGATTTATTATGATTCTTTAAATGCGTGCAACTTTTAAATAAAAACGAATCGGACCACCCGTTCATTTACATATATACAGAGAGCTTTTTTATCAGTATACATTTCCCCTATACCTGCAAAACATGCAACTAAACACACATATGCCAAATAGTCAACTAAGCATACACACATTAACCGGTTCAATGCGTCTGACTCGCGTTTTTTTGCAGGTATACACATCCCCTAATGTATACTGATAAAAAAACCTCTCTGTATATATAATTATGAGAGCTATCATCTGGCAAAGTCTGTCATAGAGCTTGTAGAACATCCTGTATATAGGGAATATTAAGTTTAACGAGTTCATTATGTTATGTTATCATCATAGTGTTAAATATATTATAGATTTATATGTAAGAATATTAATTTAAATAAAAATCACTTGGTTTGTTTCACAAATTATTAATTTGTGAAACAAACTAACAAACCAATACAAACGAACATGATTAAATATATATGTATATGCCAAGTGTTTAATGAGAAAATAATTAAAGTTATAATATAGATTGAATATGAAATTAATTAATAATATACAGGTTAGATACTTAATTGAACGAGTTTCGTAAAAGTTTAATATTATATATAAATATATGAAAACACTTTGTAGACTTTTCTTCACTTATTTTATTTATATAAAAAATATGTGTTAAGTCGGCAATATTTACTGCAAGAACCCGGCGCCTCCACCATTTGAGCGAATCATTTTTTTTAACTTTAACTTTATTTTACGGAATTCTCCATTATGATTGATTACATTATACAATAATTTACATATTTGTATATAATCAGGTAAGTATTCCTAAACTATTAATAATTAATAAGTAAGATAAGTGCATTCCCAAACTGTTCAAAGAATTGATTTAGTGTTGCTTATGACTTCACAAACTAATATCTGAGGGTATATAATTACATGATGGAAACAATTTCAATTTACATAAAAAATGGGTTAAATTATAAAACTGTCCAGAATAAAACGGTCCATGAAATTCAATTTATTCAATTATACATAAAAAACAAACGCCAATATATTTCTATAATATATAAGCCGCCTCACGTCGAAAATACACACCTGCTTTCTTTGCTAGAAGACACATTAATGACACAAAACACAAACCAAATAATTATGGGGGATTTAAATATTAACCTACTTCAACAAAATAGAATAACACAACTCTATACACATATAATCACCGAAAACGGCTATAAGATTATTAATAAAATAGATGGAAACAGTGCTACCCGAGAATCTGCAATTCTTGACCATGTTATCACAAATAGTAATGACTTATTTGATATATCGATCCATACAGTTCCATTTTCAGACCATTCGGCTGTAATAACCACTCATAAAACAAAGAAATCGAAAAGTGAAATATATGAAAGTGTACAAAAAGTTAAAATAAATTACGAAAAAATAAAAAGTAACTTCAATAGAGCTGATAAAGCATGCATCCAATCTTTCAAGGATCTAATTAAATTGATTACCTCCCTTTTGGAAAGCGAAACTAAAATAACTACTTTTAAGAGAAAGCAATGTAATGAATGGGTAAATATTGAAATTGTTAATAGTATTAAAAAAAGGAATAAATATTATGTAAGATATAAAAACAATCCTCAAAATAATTATATTAAACAAATGTACCTTGACCAAAAAAAGCTACTTCTGTAGCAATCAGTAAAAGGAAAAAACAATATTACGATAAAAAATTTGAGCATGCTGAGGGTAACTCTAAAAAAACATGGTATGAAATCAATAACATTATGAACAAAAACAAAAGAAATTGTACAAAAACCATCACTCAGATAAAAGACAGCACTGGAAAAATGATCCATAATGAAAAGCAGATAGCAGACGAGATAAATCATTATTATGCAACAATAGGAAAAAAAATAGCGAAAATTCAAAAACGAAAAATGCAAAATAAATTAACAAATACTCTAACCAAGAATATAGACACAAATATGGAATTTGATCCAACCACAGACGAAGAAGTTAAACAAATAATACAAGATTTAAAAGAATACTCAGCACCTGGAAAAGATCGCATAACTAATAAATTATTAAAAGAGCTAGGGGAGGAAATCGTACCTATAATAACAAAACTTGTAAATGAAGCCATCACCACATCAACGTTTCCGGATATTTTAAAAGAGGTCACAGTACTCCCAATATATAAAAATGGCGACGACACCATGCCAGAAAATTACAGGCCAATTGCACTCTCGTCTTGCTTTTCGAAAATAATAGAAAAAATTATACTTTCTAGATTACACGAACATATCTATAACAACAACATAATAAATAAATATCAATACGCCTATCAAAAACAATCTGGAACTACCACAGCCTGTATGGATGTTGCTTGCCACATTCAACAAGAACTAGACAATCACAATTTCGTTATATTAGTGTTAATTGATTTAAAAAAAGCATTCGATACAATATGTAAAGAAACGCTACTAGGAAAACTTAAGAAACTGGGTATCAGGGGTAAAACTGGGCTTTTAATGAAAAGTTACTTAACAAATAGGAGGCAACAAACTAAAGTAAACAATACTTACAGTGATGAACTTTTCACTGAATACGGCTTACCACAGGGGGGAGTTCTACCACCGACCCTTTTTATAACCTATATAAACGACATTTTTGAATTAGAATTAAAAGGCAAACTGTACATTTACGCAGACGATACGTGTATAATATATAGTGGAAAAAATCTAAATGACATGCAAATTTCAATAAACCTAGATCTTCAATCAATTTCAACTTGGTTTTCCAATAACTCCCTTACAATAAACGAATCCAAAACAAACTATATGGTAATCACTCAAAAAAATAAAAATAAAATAGATATAGAATTAAAAATTAACAACAAAATTATAAATAAAGTAACAGAATCAGTATATTTGGGGTTAACTATTACAGACAATTTTAAATGGACTAAACATATAGACAAATTGAAACAAAAAACTAGTGCTGCCACAGGACTTCTCTATAGAATAAAAAAATACCTGCCACATGCTGCTCAAAAAAGCATTTACAATACGCTATTCACTTCAAAAATAAACTATTTATGTGCAGTATGGGGAGGGACTTCTGATCAAAACATAAATACAATGCAAAGACAGCAAAATAAATGTATTAAATTAATCTATAATTTGGATAAGCAAACACCAACAAAAACACTATATACACTAGTAACAGAATTGAACATCAAACAAAAAATCGCTTTTGAAAGAATTAAATTTATACATGAGATATTGATGGGTGGGAGTAAATCTAACGTCAAACTGGAAAAAAATAAAGAAGTACACAAATATAAGACGAGAAGAAAAAGCGATGTACATTTAATACAAAATAAAACAAACGCGCTCAAGCAAGGGATAGTAGTGGAGGGAGTTATTCAATACAATAAACTGCCGGCTAATTTGAAGAATGAAGTTGATAACAAAAAATTCAAAATCAACACCAAGAAGCACGTTAGAGAACACTTATTTTTATAGATTCTAATTCACGAATTCGTTAAATGTTATCCCATACAAACTTTCATTTCATTATAGCAAGGAATATTTCTTGACATGAAGGAGACAAATTCAAAAATTAAAATCGGTGAAAGGATCTTCCCTTATAGTACGACATAACTATAAAAAGAAGCCCAAAACCGAACAAGTAAAAAAAAAAAAAAAAAAAAAAAAATTTACCTAAGAAAATGTAAAAATAAAATTTAAACAAATAAAAATATAAAATAAATAATAAAAAAAAATAAAAAGAGAAATTAAATATATGATCACAGTTTTATCACAAGTATGTTCATATTGAGTATAGGTACGAGCAATGTAAGATGAAATATCATACATAATTAATCTACGGGTTTTCCTTTTTATATTAATCACTATCAATCTATCTACTAAAAACATTTGAAAAAGTGTGCATTTCTACTCGTGAATGCTCTAATTATGTAATTTATATTTAATCGGCCGACACATGTCTAGCGCGTCTCTCGAGCGCCTTAGGCCTTGTTTATAGTGGAGAGTCAAGAGCCTAGAGCCTAGATGCTTTTGAGTGCGCACGCATACGCGATGTTTAGTACTGTTGATAATTCAACAATCATTATAAAGCGGTAAAGCGCGTTAAAAATGAGCGCGCCGAAAAGTCACTCCGCTGTTGGAGAGAGAGCAACGACATTTCATTTCTTAAGATGACATCGAGCCGAGCGGACGGTGATCGTTCGATCATACCAAAAATGTGGATTAAGTGATGTGTGTGTGTAATTAGAATTTCGTTTACATTAATGATTAATAATAAAATTATGGTAAGTCAGTTTAAAATACAATATCAATTTAATTGTAATTTTTCTATGGTGTGTCTCTTGTCAAGTGTTTTTATTACTATCATTATCAGTAGAAGTAATGTAATTACCTTTACTTAATCAATGATGATGCTGTTATTTTATCTAATTATATAGATAGGAATAAAACCCGAATCTTCCTGTCAATTTTTAATAGTTATTGAATTATTAAATATTAATTATTATTGCATCACTTTAAGTTATAATGTACTTGACACAACATGCATAGAAAATTAGAATTAAATTAATTATGTATTATAAATTGACTTATTATATTATAATGAAATTCTAATTACAGACAATTTCATATAAAGTATTTAAAGTGAACATTTTATTTTATTATTTAATTTTGTAAATGATTTTAATAAAATATTTTTCTCCTAAAAATGCAGCTTATGAATTATCTCTCTCAAGAAGTACTGCCAACGATCGTAAACAAAAAATCCTATGCGTAATATAAACACACTCGACAGACGTGATTTATTTTTTCTAAATGGAAAATGTATCGTTGCATGGCCTTCCACCAACTAGACATTTTTGAAGGGTCAATAAACCCACTACGACATATATATTATCGGTTAATAAAATAAAAGATTTAATACACGACCTTGAAGTTCATTAACATCTGGAATTTTTAATGTGCAAGAATGTAATAGATAAAAGAACTGAAATACAACTTTTATTATTGTAATTAATGCCATGCAACAACACAATTCATATTAAAACAAATACGCATCTGAGGTTTTGTTTATAATCATTGGCAGCATTTCACCAAAAAAGATTATAACGTTATTGTAATACAATAAGTCAATTTAAAATATATAATTAATTTAATTCTAACTCCTTATGTATGTTATGTCAGGTATTTATTATTAATATAAATGTAATTGCATAAAATTGCAAATAATTTTATTATGATTAATTAATTAAAAAAAACTAATAAGAAAATAACAATAAAAATACTTGACAAAAGACATGCCATAAAAAATTAGATTTAAAGTAATAATGTATTTTAAACTGACTTACCGTAATAATTTCATGGTTGATCATTAATGTAAACGAAATTCACATCACTTAATCCACATGTTTTGGGTTGATCAGCGTCTGTTCGGCTCGATGTCATCTTGAGAAATGAAATGTCGTTGCTCTCTCTCCAACAGCGGAGTGACTTTTCGGCGCGCTCATTTTTAACGCGCTTTACCGCTTTATAATGATTGTTAAATTATCAACTGTACTAAACATCGCGTATGCGTGCGCACTCAAAAGCATCTAGGCTCTAGGCTCTTGACTCTCCACTATAAACAAGGCCTTAGCCGCGGGTATTCCACGCGCAATCTCCTTCCATAGTATGCGAGTTTTTACAAGCTTAGCGACGGCTATTATCCATGATTGTCCCCACATACGTCGCAAGGGGTCCCTCCGTAATATATATTTTTTTTAATTTGGGCCCCTGGTGGAGGCGGCGGGTTATTGCTGTAAATATTGCCAGCTTCACACACATTTTTTTATAAATAAAATAAGTCAGGAAAAGTGTACACAATGTTTTCATATATTTATCTATAATATTAAACTTTTACGAAACTCATTCAATTAAGTATTTAACCTGTATATTATTAATTAATTTCGTATTCAATCTATATTATATTTTCAATTAATTTCTCATTAATTGTATTCATTGCATTTTCAGAAGGAAATATCAAATCATTGATTATTTGTTTTCATTTTCTCTATATTAATGTAGTTATAATATCTATTAAAAAATTATTGTTTATTGCGATATACTTAATTTCTTTCTTTCCTCTGACATTAGAATTACAAATGCTAGATGAATGATTTTTTTTATTTTTATTGTTGCATCTGTGTGCGTGTGTGTGGGTTTGTGATAAATTGAAAAAACATGATTGTAAAGGTATTTTTGGATTGGTAAATCAAATATTTATTTATTTATTAAATTGTCTAGCGCGTCTCTCGAGCGCCTTAGTAGCGGGTATTCCACGCACAATCTCCTTCTATAGTTTGTGATCTTTTGCAAGCTTAGCGACGGCGTTAATAGAATTATTTTCTTGTGCAAATTTAATGCTTGTATATTGTTGATTTATGCTGTTTAACAAATTACCTAAAATTCTACCCGTGCCACCGGTGCACCCAATATATCATCGACATATCTCCATCAATTGAGGCAATTTTTAAATTGGTCTTATTATATATCTTATTTTCTATATAATAATACATTGGATGGTTGAAGCCATTACTTTATGATACTTGTTTTAAATCAATAATGCAATTTTGAAATTAAACACTTTGCAAAGTGTTTAATTTAAAAATTACATTATATAATAATCACTGAATGGTTTTTTGAGTTTATCACAAATTTCGGGATCCATCCTACATCCCGTAGATACCGAAAACCCAATTAGCGTAATTAACGTTTTTCCCAATAATCCATACACTTTATATATCGTGCACTTAGTTTTAAGAATTTAGTTGTTATTGATAATGAGCACTTTGTGTCTCGAAATGTACATCTAACATAAAATAAATTGTGAAGTAAGGAATAACAGTCTTTCAATTTGTTATATAATAATAATCTTAATTAACACTGTATACATCAGTAGAATATACAAAATAATGTAAGTTACAAAGACAAATATATAATTAATATCTGTTAATTGGCTATCGACCTGTGATCTTTGCGCCTTTCTATATAAATGAATTGAAAATCACAAATAAACTCCTGGACAAAATTAACGCACCATTCATATTTTTCTCGATAATCTTTATTTATTGATAACTTATTGTACGATAAGTAGGCCATAGATCTTGCTTGATAGTGACAGTTATTATTTAAGCTGGCTAGTATTGTTACCGGCACTTTGTCCCGTCAACATATTTTGTATATTTTATTCATTTTTATTACAAATGAGTAAAGTTCGCGCCACTCGAACTAAGGTTGCATAATGGAACCTCGTCGGAAATATAACGCCCTCTCACATCAGAAGATTCAACTTCATCCCTCTGGCGGAGAAAAGCAACACTTCTTCCAGCTATTGGTATTCCAGTGGCTCACAACCAAAAGGGTCGACTGTCCCTGGATTTTCCCGGATCCGCCACATCTGGCCTGACCTCTCTACCTGGACCGATGCGAGCGAACCCTTCGGCCGGGTAACAACGAGAAGCGCGTGACGTCACGGTTTTATAGCCCCACGCTTGTACGCGGATTATAATAGAACGGGCCAAAACGGAAAAACCCGATTGTTTTTCGCGTAACCGCGAATCACACCAGGACGCCACATATGCCACTAAATAGCTGGAAGAGAGAGCTTCACAATGGTCATAGTTCGAAGCCAGGGAAACATATGGAAGATCATTAAAACCTCAATATTCTGATGTGGGAAGCAATTTTAGATTTCCTAATTTTCCGACGAGTTTCCACGCCGCAACAATTATGCATAAACAATTGCCTTAGTCCTCTTTATGTCTGGACAAAATTTCGTTAATATAAATTAACGATTTATACTTTATTTTGCGTCCAGACATAATTATTTGTTAATAAAGTAACGTTTATTTTTTTAGCAATTGTTTATGCATAAAGGCAGAAACACTTTATATATATATATAGATGTTTTTTTGTACATATGTATTATATATGTATTTTTTTTTCTCTGTCAAATTATCTTGATAAATATTTTTTTTTCTCTTGTGACGCAGAGCTGCCATTTTTCGCCCACGATCAACGTGTGTGACATATGCATAGATGCATCATGTTATTACACACACGTTGATGTAATTTCATTCAAATATTTTTGATATTTATTTTGAACTTATTTTCGGGCGAAAGATGGTAGTTTACCTGAGGTGGTCAGGGGGAGAGGGCAGGCTAACTGTATAAAAGAGCAAGCCCTCCGACCACTCAGGGAAGTCTGCATTCCGCCGTCACAATTGTCGTAAGTGTTTGTTTATTTTATTATTATTTTGTTAGTATTTTTTTTTTGTACTTGTATATATTTTGTTGTTATTATTTTTGTAATATATTTGTTAAACTTTGAAAGTTATTTATTCCTTCCTCTCAGGCCACTAAAAGTAACACAAGCTTAAATAATTTTTACTAAGTCTGAAGTGATTCGGTTAGTTACATTCGACACTTAATTTTTTTACAAATTAAAGGCCGAAGTACCCTACCCGATAGCAGTATCACATAATAACTTGTTAGAAAAAGGATTTATTCGCTTGGTCACAGTTATTTAAATAAATTAAATAAAAGAATTTGAAAATAATTAATTAATAAATTACTTTATCTTTTGCTACTGTGACATTATGACTTATTTTACATAAGTACTTTAACAAATGTCTAATAATAAACATTTGCTGTTGCAATTTATTTTATTTTTAAAATTATTTTTAATTTTTGTTTTTTTTGCATTAAATATTTTTGATTCAAAAATTGTTGCATTATACAATTTTTAATTGTTATGCAACAGCAAATGTTTATTATTATAATTTGTTAAAATACTTATGCTACATAAGTCATAATGTCACAGTAGCAAAAGATAAAATAATTAATTAATTAATTATTTTCAAATTCTTTTATTTATTTTATAACTTGTTTCAACAGAAATTCGTATTAAACCTCGTTTTAGACTAAAACTGTAAACATTTTCTTAAAAAGTGCTGATTAAAGCAATATTTTTCTGAGAAGCAATCATATGCATGTTTGGAAGTTCATTTGCGAGTAAATCTACCAAGAAAAATGAACCGCAAAAGATATTTGTCAATGGAGAAAACTGTGCAAGCATCGACTCTCCTGGATGAAGGATTTTCAATGAGGTATGTTGCTGGTTTGTTATGAAGACATCATTCGAGCGTCAGTCGCATTGTGAGACGACGTAATGAAACGGGCTCGTACCATCGAAGAACAGGACGAGGGCGAAAACTTTGCATTAATAAAATTGATGATCGTTTTTTTGAAACAACGTGCTCTCAGAGACCGGAGAGTCACCAGCAATCTGCTAAAAAACGGATGTTCGAAATATCGCTATATCGTCTCGAGACGTTTACATGAAGCAGGATTGAGCAACAGAAGACCAGCCAAAAAAAACCTTGCTTACCGGAGAACACAGAGTTCAGAGATTAAATTTTGCAAGACTGCATCAGAATTGGACCATCAATGATTGGAAACGGGTTTTGTTCTCCGATGAAACTAGAGTTAGCCTTAAATCTCCAGATGGACGTGAGTGTGTCTGGCGAAGGCGAGGAGAAAGGTTTGCCAACTGTGATATCTATCATAAAGTACCTTTTGGTAGTGGATCTAAAATGTTTTGGGCTTCGATGCTCGTACGGAGTTGGTTCCTATACGCACGAGGTATATGAATGTTCAATATTACTTAGACAACATTATTGTTGAACATGTAATGCCTTTTGCTCCGTTTGCTGGGCCAATTTTTTTATTCATGCAGGACAATGCTCGTTCCCACGTGGCTAGACAGGTTACTGGCCACCTAAATGATGTTAATATCTCTTTATTAGAGTGGCCAGATAACAGTCCAGACATGAATCCTATAGAGCATCTATGGAATTATGTCAAAAGGAAGATTAGAAGTCGTAGACCCATTTTTGCTAATCAGAACCAACTCATAGAGGCTGTTATTGAAGAATGGGAGAATTTTCCGAAAGATTTTCTTCAAAATTTTATATCAAGCATGCTTCGACGCATGAATGCAGTGATAAGAAATAGAGGAGGCTCTATATGGTATTAGGGTTGGCCCAGATTCATTTAGTTTGTTTTACTGATTTTTTTTCTTTTTTCAATTTGAAGTTATGATGGCTTATTTATGCATTTCCAGTAAAAACTATTTTTTTAAAGAAAAATACAGCAAATTAAGGTCGTGTTCGACTATTTTGTAGGTACACATTATTATTTCAATGTTACTTAGTTTTATTTTGTGGTTAAGTCACTTACTCTTTTAAATTCGTAATTATTTTAATTAATTGATAATAAATAAAATAAACTACTGGACAAAATTAACGCACCACTTTAATTAATCTAAATATTTACAATATATATAAACTAAATAATATATATTTAGATTTTTAATTAATCTAAATATTTACAATATATTTTTAGATTAATTAAAGTGGTGCGTTAATTTTGTCCAGTAGTTTATTTTATTTATTATCAATTAATTAAAGTAATTACAAATTTAAAAAAATAATTGCCTTAATAATCAACGATTTTCCATAGATACTATGTGTGTAAAAAAATTATATTACGTAATTGAAGTCGAATGCAGCGGTGTTGAAATATCACCGGGGAAAATGATTCTCGCGGAAAAGATGATTTAATGGGCGCGCGCGTAAATACAATTAAGGTGAAGGCGACTAATTCCGGCCGCGTCGTGGATTAATAGTTCCGGATTAAGGCGGGCGGGCGAGCGTGCGCCTCCTTTTTCGCAATTACACGGTTATTAAATTAAAAGAGGAGAGATATTAAGTGGCTCTTAGCCGCGCGGTATTATTGTTGCCCGGGGGGATTAAATTGCTCAGATGAATGGATGGCCTCCAGTTAAGGACAAAGAGAAACTGTTAAATATCAAATAATTAAAAAAACAGACAAAACGAAACAAAAGAAATATTTATTTTATTAGTATCAATCTTCTTTATGTTCATTTTTAAGTAAAATAGTATTGGTTATAAAAAAATATATTTTATTGATAATAGAGGCTTCTACTTCGCTATACATTGTTTTAAGTTTTAATAAAAACGCTGATTCACTTTGTTTGTATAACTTTAATTAAAGTTATTTACTTATTTATTTGAACGTATAAACTTTTTACAATTTTACAAACTTATAATAATGCTAGACAAATAATAATAATACAAAAATCACAAAAGGATGAAACAATATCGCATGCATGCTGAAATTATTTGTAGAATCAAAATTGTTTATACAGCAAACAAACAAAAAATATAATAAACGATTATGCATCAAATGAAGATGCTGCCAAAAAGCAGTGTTCGCAAAATACATATCGTGATAAATTATAAATTTATACAAAAAAAAAGTGAATCAGCGTTTTTATTAAAAAAATATTTTTTAAATAAAAATGATTTGAAAATAATTATTAAATTATTCTCACATTTAGCTCTGTGACTTACGTTACGTAAGTACGTTAAACAAATGCACATTAAAACAACTACTTCTCGGGCAAATACCCACGCCGGACTTTGAATTGCATAATGTAATGTACGCTGTTGCACATCAATAAAATATTGCATCATGCAACAAATTTTGATCCGAGAAAAATTTAATGCAAAAACAACGTTACTTAATATAAGGCCACCTGCAGAGACGTGTTTCGGGATCTATCCCTCGTCAGTACAGCTATGCCTTATATAATTCAAAGATGTTAAAATAAATCAATTTAATTAATTCAAATTCACTTAGCGAAATTAAATCTATTAAATTAAATCAATTTAAACTAAATTAAATTAAACCAAATTAATTCAATTTAAATCAAAACCGAATTAAATTAAACTATGACCAAGTGAATAAATACTCTTTTCTATTTATGAAAAATATATTTTTGGAAGGTATTGCTTGCAATTATCGGTTGTAATAAACCTCAAAAAAATAATTCCTTAAACTCTTGATGGAACTCGATATTCAACTTTGAGGAAAAAAAAAACGATTGAGGTGGCTGTCACTATATTTTAAACCATTTAACATGGTTTGTGAAGGCAAACAGTCCGGTCTTGAGACAAATTAAAAAAAATAATTGCTTATAATCTTGATAGAACTGGATATTCAACTTTGACGAAAAAAATCTATTGAGCTGGCTATTACTTTATTTTTAAACATTTATGAAGTAAAACACTTATTAAAAACGAATTGTATTTTACGTAAATATAACGAGTATAATTTTTATTTTACTTTTTTTTCTGTCTGTTTTGATATAAACATTAATCTTCTTCTATATAAAGGAAAAAAGTAAAGAGAAACGAAAGGGTTTCCGTATTTCATATTTCTTTTGTTTGTCAAAAAACTTCATAAATGTTAAAAATAATATTTGATATTATTTTATTTTCAGCTTCCTGATGCGTTAGTTTTTTTTCGTTATCAAGCGATTGCGTTTTTTTTTTTTAAATAATGGATTTTTTTTTTCAAACCAGCGTTTAGTAGTCAATTAACAGTTGTAAATATGTTTCTATTAAATTGATAAATAAAGCAGCTTTAACCTTTCTTCACACATGTTCACATTCAGGATGATTAAATTGATCATCTTCCCAGAAGATGACCAATGGTCGAAACTAGTTGGAGAAAATATAAATAAGCGAAATAAACCAAGACTTTCTTCACACTTTATTTGTTTTACCAAACGTACATTTCGGACACAAAGTGACCATTATCAATTTACTTAACACTGAAAATTGTGTTTCCATTATTTTAAAAAAAAAATGCAATTTTCTCTGCTTTCGGAATTAATTAATTCAGCTAAATCCTTCTTTTTCCTTTTGAGGATTACAACATTGCGCCGCGTTTATTTCCGTCCCGAAGAATTTATTCGAACGAGGCGTTAAAACTGAGACTTGATCGAATTTATATTCTCCCGCCTTTGGCATCCCTTTAGTGACGGCTAGAAGTAGTAGAACGTGTTACGTGCGAACATATTCCGCAAATCTGAGATAAACACGTCTGGGGGTTGATACGGATGTGCCTGGTGTTAGCGCGAGGGTTCGCATTTCCACACACACACAGGAACAGACACCCCTTTTACACACACACACACGTTCAAATAGAGAGAATCGCGTTCTTGCATTGAGGGTGGATGTAAGAGGACGTGTGTAAAAGGTTCTAGTACGTGTGAAAGAGTCATGCGGGCCCAAAGGCGATTTCGCCGTCCCTACACGGGTCCTGCATTAGGGCGGAAGAAAGCCTACGGACTCTGTCTAAACTCAGACTTGAATGTGCCGGAGCGGCTTTGCATTTTCGTAACTGGGGGGTTTGTTTATTTATTGCGCTGGATTTTTTTTATTTTTTTCGATTAGTCGCGGGGATTGGCGTTGAGTGCGGGGTTATTAATTTGTTGGTGGTAAATTTTTATTGCCGGCGGAGCCAATAAAAACGTCGGGACCTCGGAGAATTACAACCCTTTCGCCGAATATCACGTACGAGGGCCGAAATCCCTTTTGCTCTTTCACGGTTATTGCCCGTCTATGGGTTTTCATAAAAATAAATCAAAACACAATAAGTATTATAGAGAAAAAAAAAAGGAGAACATCCATTCAAACAACTACTACACCCCGCCAGATAGTGAATGGATATTTGCTGTTACATCACATTCGTTTTTTGTGAGTGAATTCTTGTTTTCTATAATATAATCACGCACAAAAAAAAACGGGTGTAATTATTTTTTCGAAGAAAAAATCAAAACTACTTTTAAAATATTAACCTTGTTTTTTTTTTTGTTTAATGCTTATACAAGATCAACTTACAAATATCTACTTTAATGTTAAATATGAATAATTACAGGCAGAAAGACCCCGGGTCGATAACCATTTGACAATGACACTTACAAAACAAATTGAAATAATTCTGTAAATATTGTAAACACACATACTACACATTGTTAAATGTAACGTTATTTGTCAATAAAGATGTTAAAATAATATGAATAATTTATAATATCAATTCGATTAATTCGCCGAATTTAGCAAAAATAGAAATCTGTCTAAGCTTCCACAAACACATATAAAAACTGAGTTACTTAAAGAACAAGACAGGAAAATGTTCAGAACAATAGTAGGTCTACTGACAGGACATTGTAGGCTAAACAAGCATATGTGCAAATTCAGAAAATACGATTTACGGATTCTGTGAAGAGGAGGAGGAAAACCCCCTTCACATACTGTGACAGTGTGAAGCCCTATCAAGGATTAGATAACTACAGATATTAGTCGTAAAACTTAGCCCAGAAAGGTACGCCCAAGACTCACTATCAGGGTTAGTAGGATAATCAAGGAGGCGAAGCTAGAGCTAGTCATCTGAGATATATTGGATCCACAATAAATCAGAACTCCTTATACCTAACGGTAGAAAGGAAAAAAGATTAAGAAAATAATAATAAATAAATCAGAAAAGGTCACAGTGGTACTGGCTAAGGGGCCATCCAAACAACATTTATCGATATATCTACTGAATAATGATAATCTTGAAATATATCAAATTTGAAAATAATTACTTCACTCAATTGCAAATTTAATTAATGAATTTCCCTTTAGCTACTGCATTTTACTTTACTTATGTTACGTAAATTGTAACGTATTGTAAGTTTGCCATTCTCGAGAAAATATACCGCAAGACACTGAACGACACAATGAATCATAATAAATGGAAGACGACGCAAGCGCCATCTTTTGCATAATTACATGTGGCATCGTCACTAGTTACGCTGGATGAATGATGGTTGAACATTTTATTAAATACGCAATAGATATATGCCACAAATGATTGTATAATGCAACCATTTTAGTTTACTCAAAGAACGAAACAAAAAAAAAACAGAGCAAGAAGTAACGGTCATGAATCGTTGAATACAAAGGCGATCGGAGAAGTCTTTTTTTTTTGGTCGCTTGTCCCGTGAGGAGTCCTCTCCGATCGCCCTTGTATTCAAAACAAAAAAAACGTTATGTAAAATAAGCCCATCTGCAGACATATGTTTCAGGATTAATCCTTCGTCGTTGCAATTATTTCCTTATTTTAAAATTATTTTTATTCGATTAAATTTACTGTGAACAAGCGAATAAATACTCTTTTTTCTATAATAAGTATTTCCTAACACCTACACACACTTAATTGATAAAAGTGTGCTATTCATGTCATTGTACCGGGTGCCCTGATAAGAAAGGTCACCGGCTATATCTCAGGAACTAAGACTCCTAGAGCTTTCAAATAAAAAAATATGTTAATTAAAGTGATTACGAGAAAATGTTGGAAATATATTTCAAGTTCGTATCTCTTCCAGTAGAGGGCGCAATGAACAGTCGAAAAATAATTCTGCGATTATCTCAAAAAAAAGTTCAAATAAAGGCATTACAAAACTACACTTTTTGTAATCATGATGAGTTTATAAAACTAAAATGTTACAGAAATGTTTCCCTTACTCTTGAAATAAAGGGTGGGGGAAGGCCAGAATTTATAAAGAGCAAATGTCAAATAAATCTTTTGTTTTTTAACCGATCTTAATTTCATACGAAAGAATTTATCATCCTGATTAAAACAATTGACAACAATTATAAAAATAAGTAATTCAGTCGCCGCTAGGTGGGGCCAAGTTAAAAAAATATAATTTTTCCATTTTTCTTACAAATTTCAAATGGAATGATATATTTTTCTTAGTATCAATAGAAAGTGCGTGAAATTTATTTATTTATTTATTAAACGATAAATATCTTTACAAATTGAAAAACTAATAAAACTGAACTGAACTGAACTGAACTGAACTGAACTGAACTGAACTGAACTGAACTGAATATACTTAAAGATAATTTTACAAATGTCAATACTACAAACAAACAAACAAACAAAAAGAAATACTTTCCGATAAAGAACTTAAACTATATGAATGAAAAACATAATATTATACATAAAAAAATATATATTATATAAGCTACAAAACAGGAGACTTAAACTAAATGAATAATGAATCCAGATCAATGACCAAGACCGCTCTGCAAAAGCTTGAGTAATTACTAACAAATAAATCAAAGTTTAATGATGGCAGTAAACAATTTGCGGTGTGCATCAATCTAGATAACGGGTTATTCCTAACATAAGTGGATCTATGCAATTTTTCACTAAATAAAACAAGTGATCTCGTAGAAGAACCTGCTTTTTTATGTCAAAAGTCAAGTCTTCCTAACAGTTCTAGACAGTTAATATGACTGTTTATTAGTTTGTACAAAAACACATGTCAAAATAATTTCTGCGAAACAGTAACGTTGTAATGTCTAAATTTACTCTAAGCAAATTATAATTTAATTGTGGATTCAATATATTCTTACATTACATATCTTACATCATATAGCATATCCTATATGTTATATGATGTAAGAATTTCTTGTGTACCGTCTCCAACGAATTAATTAAGTAAAGCTGATGTGGATACCATATTGTTGCTCCGTATTCTAAAATAGGTCGAACTAAAGAGCAATATAGAAGCCTTAAAGTGTCCGACGAATAAAGCACTAATATCCTTTCTTCACACTTTTATTTGGATTACCAAATGTACATTTAAACAGTCGATCTTAAAGTCACTACCAATTCGAGTGATAAAACCCAACATCTTGTAAGCTTTATTAGTAATAGCCAATATATGAGTATTGTAAGAAATTTGGTGAAAACCGCATCTCAATAACTTTATTTTATCACAAGTTATATATAAAAGAAAATTTCAAATTAAAAATTTCAAATGTCATTGGAAAACTTTTTGAGATTAATAAAATTTATAACAGAAACAACAAAACTGAATTAGATTATTAACACCAGGGGGCATTTTCTAAAGCGTGCTAAATTATTTGAATATACTCTTTCTTGAGAGATGAATAGATGGGGACGCTTATTTTTTTTTGGTCACCACGATTTGCCGAATGTTCAGATTTTTATTTTTGGGGCAAATTAAAAAATATTGTTTATCAATTAAGACCCAGAACGAGGAAAGACATATTTTTTTGGATCTGAAATGCAAAAACTTCAGCAATAGATATACTGCTATTGCTAGAGTGGATGTCGCTGCTTATTTAATTGTATAAAATTATGTGATTGTATTAAATATGACGGTGGAGTCATTCGACAATTTGAAAGACAAAATTTTGATATAAATTTGGCATTAAAAATGTTTTTCCATTTGGTTTTGATACTCTTTTCATCTGCATTATAAGAAATATTTATTTATTTAAAAAAAAAAAATAGAAAATTATTATTAAAATTAAAAAGCGCCCCCTACCGGTGTCAAAATAATGTAATTTTGTTATTTTAGTTATAATTTCATTTATTTTAAATTCAAATTTTTAAAATGTACATTAATAATTTTTAATTATAAAAATTCCTTTAATTATAACTTCTGATAGGATTTAGAAATATACTTCCAGTTTTCACTCAATTTCTTACTATTTAATCCTCTTTCTACTAACATTAAGGAAAATATGTCATCCTATTTGAAATCTCTGAGAAAAATATGAAAATAATCTAAATTTTAAGTTGGCGCCACCTAGCGGCGATAAAGTTAGTTATTTTTCTGATTGTTGCCAATAAATTTAATCAGCATGATAAGTTCTTTCGTATGACATTAAAACCATTAAAATCGGTTAAAAAACAAAAGAGTTATTTGACTTTTGCTCTTTATAATTTCTGACCTTTCCCCACCCTTTATTTCAAGAGTAAGAAAAAATGTCTGTAACATTTTTGTTTCAAGAACTTATCATGATTTCAAAAAGTATAGTTTTATGATGTCATTATTAAACATTTTTTTGAGGTAATCGCAATATTACTTTTCGACTGTTCATCGCGCCCCCTACCGGAAGAGTTACGTACTTGAAATTTATTTCCAGCATTTTCTCATGATAACTTTTATCAACATTTTTTTTTTAATTTGAAAGCTCTAGCGCTCATAGTTCCTGAGATGTAGCCGGTGACCTTTCTTATCTGTACACCCGGTACTGAAAATTTTACAATTTTAATAACTACAAACGAATAGCATACTTTCATTAACGCAGTTTGTGTGTTTTTAATTTCGATGTAAGTGGACGTGTGTAAATCGGTGCATTAATCCCCTATAATTTAAAATTAAATCACACGGTGGAGTGTTCCCGCCTTTAAATAATCCGCGGCTCCTATAAATTTATATCGCTCCCCGTACTCGTATAAACGAGGTAATGATCCCTTAAACCGTACAAAACGATCGCCCGGAAAAACAGAGGGAATATAAAGAACGGGGCGATGATAGACAACATAATTGAAGATTAATCCCCGATTCGGCTCACGTATTTTCCGGCAGCGCAGGGATTTTCCACGGCTCGAACCGGGATCGTCGTTTCGCCATCGTTATCGGTTTAAAAAAAATAATCCCACAGCAACTGCGTATATTTACTCATTGGTTTATTAATCTTAAATTGAAGAACGTACGTTTTTTTTGTCATAATTGCAAAGTTCGATTAATTTTATCCATCTAGGAATTACAAATATTTTTGAGTGCATGAATGGAAGAAAATTTGTAATTCTTGGATGTTTCGCTATCGTTATCGGTTTAAAAAAATAATCCCAGAGCAACTGCGTATATTTACTCATTGGTTTATTAATCTTAAATTGAAGAACGTACGTTTTTTTTGTCATAATTGCAAAGTTCGATTAATTTTATCCATCTAGGAATTACAAATATTTTTGAGTGCATGAATGGAAGAAAATTTGTAATTCTTGGATGTTTCGCTATCGTTATCGGTTTAAAAAAATAATCCCAGAGCAACTGCGTATATTTACTCATTGGTTTATTAATCTTAAATTGAAGAACGTACGTTTTTTTTGTCATAATTGCAAAGTTCGATTAATTTTATTCATCTAGGAATTACAAATATTTTTGGATGCATGAATGGAAGAAAATTTGTAATTCTTGGATGGATACAAAGAAATTGAAGAAAGTATATTTCTTTAATTATTTTATCCAACCAAGAATTACAAATATTCTTAGATGCATGAGTGGAAAAATATTTCTAATTATTTGATGGATGAAATGAAATTGAATAAATCAATAATTAATAACAAGTCGGATTCGGATTCGCACAATTCTGTAACGAGAATAATCACATTTTAACACAACAGATTGTAAAGTTTTACACTCGGGCAATAAAGGACGGTACCTAAACGTCCGCGAGGGTTGGGAAATTAGGAAGGCGCTAAAGCGGGGTGAACCAATTGTAAATAATATAGATGAAATTTGGAACTCTCCTATAACATCCGCACTTATTATCTGATTTTTTGATAGCATGAATTTGTATATATAAATAGAAAAGAGTCAAAAGTCACAGAGCTAAATGTAGAAATAATTTATTAATTATTTTCAAATCAATTTTATTTAATATATTGTATATATATTTAGTTATTTAAATAAAAATAATTAAAACTCCACAACCAACATAAAGAAGATATATTTAGTTGTTACAAATTTTTGTACATTCCTGCTTGAAGATGATCGATGGTCGAAACTAGTCGGAGATAATATAAATAAGTGAAACAAACCAAGTGTTTTAATTTCAATTAAATTATCCTGAATTAATTCAAAAATGTTTCACCGCGGGTTGAGTGAGGAATTAATTAAGCAGAAATTGAAGAATGTAAGTTTTTTTTATATATTTGCAAGATTCTATTATTTTCAACAGTCCAGAGGCAGATTTCTAGTCTTTAAGACGTGTCAAAATGTTTACTGTATTGACGGTACAAAACAGCATGTCATCAATTTCAAACTTAGTCAAAGAGACCTAATCCCATGTCATCATCCTCAGACTCGGATTCCTCCTTCTTATCTTCCTTCTTTTCTGGAGCAGCAGCAGAGGTAGCAACAGCGGCAACCGGAGCAGCAGCAGCAGCAAACTTGCTAGGATTCTTAATGTACTCCTTGATGGTAGTAGCTTTCTTGAATTCAACCTCGGTAACGGCAGCGATAGCCAAGAGGTTCTTGAATCCGTTGGCTATGCTGTGAGGAGCAGAAGCGGTGGTCGGGTAACCAATGCTCAAACAAACGGAAGCCAAGTTAGCCACACCAGCCAAGAACTTCTCCCTGAGATCCTCGGGCTTGATGTCCAGGATTTTCCGAGCGAAGATGGTGCCGAAATCGTAAACTTGCTCGAGCAACAGACCGTATGAGAGATGTTCAACATGTTGAGCAAAGTGGCTTCTGAAGCACCGACCTTGTCGCCGGGTTTCAAGATGTGGACATCGTTGATGATTTCAATGGTACCCTTGGAAATCTTGGTGGGGATGGACAAGGCTTGGAAGAAAGATGTTTTTTCTGGACCCATCCAATCTGGACCTTACGCATCATGGTGTTCTTGCCCATGAGGACGACGGCGTTGCCACGGAGGGACATACGGATTTTCTGCATTTGTCCAGAACCGACAATGTCAGCGCCCACAACGAAGCATTTTGGGTAATCTTCAAGAAGTTGGACGAGTTTTTGGAAATAATTGGTCTTCCAGGTTGCTTTGTCCTCCCTACCCATCTTGGTATGTGTAGGACCTCAGTTATTGAATTTAAGAACAAAGCGAGAGACACGGACGCAGTGAACGAGTTTGGCAGCTCTATGCTTCAGACTCCCGCGTATAACGATATTCTTCCAGTACGAAATAACTTTTACGTACATTTTACACGTAAAGCAGTGTGGCGCAGATAATTTGATAAAATTGATGCTTGCTTCGATACACTCTTGATGGAAACGGATATTAATATTTAATAAAGAATTACACTTGTTGTTTCCAATATTTTTATTCAGAATACTGACACGTGTTTCGGTCTTTTCAGATCATTATAAAATCATTCTGTACTTTGATAATGGTCTGAAAAGACCGAAACACGTGTCAGTATTCTGAATAAAAATAGAGAAAACAACGAGTGTCATTGTTTATCAAATATTAGCAGCTAATTTGGCTACATTTTCATCAAGTAGTAGCATAAGACGCAAAAAGTAATAGATAAACCTATGGAATCGAGTTCTGTCGACACTTCGTCAATGCATTACTTTTTTCACATCCATATTTTAAAGTTATTTGTCGGTGTTATTGTTAATCTATACAATACAGTGCCTTGTGTGAGACTTAAGAATATTTAGTCAGGAATTTAGTTTAAATAGAAAAGAGTATTTTCCCGGGAAGTAGTTGTGTCACAGAGCAAAATGTGAAAATAATTTATTAATTATTTTCAAATCATTTTTATTTAATATAGGAATTTAGTTTTTTATAATAATGAATGGGGCCTACTAGACCTTAGGGCAATTCCGCCACTGTACCCATCCAGTATTTTTGGATCTATGAATGGAAGAATATTTGTAATTCTAGGATACATGCAGCTTCCAAATATTAAAAAAAGCAGCTTATCTTCTTCAATTTTAGATTAATATAATAAATCAATACCCTTTTCACGATAAAGACATAGACACGAAAAACCAGGCGGAAAGACCATTGGTCGATAGCAATTAACAGATATAAAATATACATTTGATTTTGGAATATTTTAATATTTATTTAGTTTTTTTCTGCTGTATATATCTGTTAATATAGATTAATATTATTATTATAAATCAAAATTTAATAATAATAATAATAATAATTTTTATTTTCCAACGGAAGAATCCAACAAGGGAAAATATATAATCAAAATCATAATATAAGAACAGTACAAGCAAAGTTAGTTAAATTTAAACAGAAAAAAGAGAACAAAGTATAAATTAATATTAGCAAACAAAATTAAACATTATGCAAAAAATATGTCTTCATACAAATAATATAAGAAAATACAAGCTATCAGATAATAAATTTAAACAGAAAAAAAATTTAATTCATTAGAGGACTTAAAAATTTTATTATTAAACTCGTATTTAGTCCACTTCATCGATTTGTTTTCTTTCTGATAATATTACATTAAATAGCGAGTATAATGCAACAGCAAATGTCTATTATTTGATATTTGTTTAAGTCTTCTTTATGTTGGTTGGCTCCACGCCGTTATTTATTTAAATAAAAATAATTGTCCTTTCTCGTACTAATTTTTTTTATTAAACTAGATATATTTCGGAAAATATGTTTCCATCTTTTTTTCTATGTTTCTATCTTAAGTAGTTGACGTTATAATAATTGTCCTTTCTCGTACTCATTTTTTTTATTAAACTAGATATATTTCGGAAAATATATTTACATCTTTTTTTTTCTATGTTTCCATCTTAAATAGCTGACGTTTTAATAAATATTAAAAATTATTTATTAAAACTTTAACTACTGAATATGGAAACATAGTTTCCGAAATATATCTAGTTTAATAAAAAATAAGAAGGAGATCATAAGTCGTAATAAGCAAAAGCGAAAATAATTTATTAATTAATTATTAATTTGTTGATTGATTATTTTCAAATTCTTTTATTTAATTTTTTTAAATAACTCAAACCAAGTGAATAAATCCCTTTTTTATTAATTTATTAATTAATTATTTTCAAATTCTTTTTATTTAATTTATTAAAATATTTGTGACCAAGCGAATAAATCATTTTTTGCTATTAATTTATTAATAAATCATTTTCAAATTCTTTTCATTTAATTTATTTAAATAACAGTGACCAAATAAATAAATAATTTTTCTATCAGTATAATTATTGCTTCTAATGTTATTAAAACCGAATAATTACAGCATTAAAAACAACAATGATTCGTGACAAAACCGTTTAGTAAGTTATAAATTGTGATATTACAATATTCGAAACGCATTATTTAATTAATTGAAATTTGCAACGATGCGTCGCGCTTAACCGACGCACCCCGCTCGAAATTTTATCGTGTGAATTCCGGCGATAAGCGCTCGTTAAAATCGCGTTTCGGTCCGGCCCTCTCCCTCCATCAAAGTCGAATTAACAGTCGCGTCTCGTTTAATCTGTTTTCGATAAATCGATTGACATGCGGGGGGGAAGGGTGGACAATTCTGTATCCCCGCAACGCCGACGCCTGTTGGAATTAATAAAACCGCGGACGCGACGTAATTTAAATTAATTATTATTTATACGATGTTTTAATCCTATATTTTTGTAAATTTCATTTAAAAAAAAGTATATTTACTTAATATTTTGACGAGTTCATGATTTTTGTTCTATTTTGAGGTAAAATCTATACTTGAAGACATTGTTTCTCCAGAAATTTTCGATCTTTTAGTAACATTGCAAAAGATTACAATTATTTCGAGAGACGGAGTCTTGTACAGACATAGTTTTTACCACCAATCATTGGCGTAGACAGGGGGGAGCATGGGTGGGCACAAACCCGCGGATTGTAGCACTAATCATTTTTGCAAAGGTATTAGTTTTCTGTCACTGTTATGGCATGTAAGGACTAATCTTATAATAGAGTACAACATTTTCTATTAAAAAAGTCAGCGATGGCGAAAAAAACTCAAAAATATTTAATGGTGTGAGTGTATATGAATATGGATGGCTTATGGGCGAAAAGTAGACTGAGACATTTTTCAACGGCCTTGAAGCTTTGTATATCTACTTCTCACAACCTGGCCATCATGCTAGCCTAAACAAATTACAATGCACTCTCGGAATTAATACAAACCGTGAAATGGGAAGTCTAAGTACTACCAGATGGAGTTGTCGCTACCAAAAACTGCAAAGCAGTACTAATAAACTATGAGGTAATTAAATTGGCTTTGGAAGCAGAGATCACTGAGAACAGAGACAAGCACACAGTAGAAGCACTCGGATTGCTAACGATTATTACGAAACCAGTTTGTTATCTCTATACACACATTTCACTCAGTCCTCGCTATAGTAAATGTTCTGAGCAAATTTTTCCAGACGCAAAATGCTACTCTTGGTCAGGCTAGTGATCTCATAACAAGTACTATAGGTGCTCTCGAAGAATGCAGGAATCGGTTTAAAATTTGGATAGATATCGAGCAGTTTGCTCAAAAGCAAGCGATTTCACTAGAACCTGAACCCGTTAGAGTCTCAAAACGGAGACGTCAACAAAAGTACTTTTATACCGAGTCAACTGTGGGCAAAAGCAGTACATTAAATTTGCCGGATGATACACAACCAGAAGACCACTGGAAGATCAACATTTACTACCAAGTAGTTGATATCATTGTAAATCTAAAACGCCAATTTGAAAATTTACAGTTAGCTTGAGCAGTTGACGCATTTTTGAAATTGGATATGAAGAATGGAGAAAATTTCATCAATAATTACAAACAAATCTTAATAATTGATACTTTAGTCTTGGAAGCTGAAGCGATTGTTATGAAAAACATGCTTCAATTTAAAAATGTCGAAGTGAATGCTGAAAATTTGAGAAAGCATATTAAAAAAGAGTACTTTCCTTACCCATATAAACTTTTACAAGCAGCGATGGTATTACCAGTGAGTTCAGCCGGGTGCGAGAGAAGTTTTTCTGCCATGAGGCGAATAAAAACGTGGCTCAGAAGTACAATGCGTCAGGAACGATTCTCTCATATATCACTGATCAATATAGAGAATGACATAGTTCAGAAGGAAATTTCAGCTGAAAAAGTGTTGAACCGATTTGCAGAAAAAAATTGAAAACTGAGACTTATTTAATTGAGTACCTATCGAAAGTAACATTTAAAGACTGCTTGAAATTAATGTTAATATGAACTCATTGAACCAAGCAAAGCAAGTTTCATTATTTATGTGTGTGATTATTGAATATTATATACATTTTAATTAGAAAAAACATGTGAGTAAACAAAAGCAAATCATAATATTGATTTTGTACATTTTATTTAGAAAAAAACATAAAACATCCTATGCAGCAACGTTTCATAACTAAACGCACTTAAATAAAACGACGATACGACAGCAATGAAGTATCAATATAAAAAATTTTACAATTTGAAGAACTGCTAATATAAAGACATATAATAAATTGCTTTAAACATATAAAGGATCTCATCGCACTTCCAGACACTGATCAAGCAAAAAAAAAAAAAACAGCTGGTTTATTCTGTGTATCTATTCAAAATAACAAATTCGAATACTTAAAATACAACTAACAATAATTTTGAACAAACTTCCAATTGAAATTACTGCTGAAATATCTTTAGGAAGATTTAAAAAAAACAACACTTAAAATCGTTATTTTTTTAAAGTATAGTGTTTATAGTGTTTAATGAAAAAAGTGCTCCAGATAACACCACAATAAAGTGATTCGGGTAAAAACAGTCAAAATGGAAACCTTTATTTGGACACCACAACATACGCAAACGCTATCAAACAATGCCTACTAAATATACAGAGTGGGGAAATAGAAATCTCGGAGTCCAGTAGGACTTTACGCGGGAGATTTCATCGTGATGGAAACATCTCCCGTTCATCATCGTTTCTTTACCTAATTTAAAATTTTATTTTCATCTAAATACATTTAATTCAATTAATCACCACATGAATGATGATAGCCAGCTCAAAATTCAATCATAAAAAATTACACAAAATAACGTGGATGTCGCCTGGACAACGTCACGATAACCAAATTGATCATGTTTTAGTTAATAAAGCAAGAATTTCTTATATCCAAGACGTAAGATCACACAGAGGACTCAATGCAGAGAGCGATCATTTCATGGTGGCAGCAAAAATTAAACTGCGCGTGGTGAAACTTATTTCAACAAATAAACAAAAGAAATGGAATACAGAAAGGTTGGCGAACTTAAAACTAAGACAGGAGTACGAGAAAGAAATAACGACACATCTGGAACACGGAAAGGACACATCTGAAGTAAATATATACAAAAAATGGAAGGATATCAAGAAAGCTATAAATGAAGCTGCAACATCTCAAATTGGCCTAGTACCTAAGCAACAGAGGAATAAATGGTGGGACGAGACCTGTAAATCCCACGTTAATGAAAAGTCAAAACTGTGGAATATCTGGCTCACAACTAAACATAACGAGGACAAGTTAAAATACGACAGTAAAAGGAGAGAATGCAACAAAATTATTAAACATAAGAAGCAAATGTGGTTGCAAAAGAAAATGGAAGAAATAGAAGAAGAAAGTAAAAATACCAACTCAAAGAAGTTCTACAAAAAAATCAGTAGCCAAAAAATGTCTCGAGGAGCAAAATTAATGGTAATAAAAAACGCACAAGGAGAAATTGCACAAAGTGTGGAAGAAATAAATAACACATGGGTAAGACATTACGAACAACTGATACTCACCACGAAGTAATAATCGACAATGAAGAAAATTCAGAAATAGAGTTACCGACGCTCAGCGAAATAAGAGATATAATAATATAATAAGCAGGGGATAATAACATTAACATTGAACTAATTAAGTACGGCGAGTAAATGCTACATACAGAGATTTTCAACCTAATTACTCTTATCTGGAAGAACGAGAAAATGCTATCTGGTTGGGAAAAAAGTACAATTGTCACCATACATATAAAGGGAGATAGGACACAATGTGAAAATTACAGAGGCATCACATTGCCAAATAGCACATACAAAATACTCTCAGCACTAATCCAGCAGAGATTGCAACCCTATGCGAACATCATACTCGGGGACTATCAATACGGATTTAGACACGGAAGATCCACAGTGGACGCCATTCATATAACAAAACAAATAATTGAAAGATCACTAGAATACAACTTCCCGATAGAAATGCTGTTTATCGATTTCAAGCAAGCTTTCGATTCAGTAAAAAGGGACAAATTAATCCTTGTTTTAAGTAAACTTTAAATTCCAGCTAAATTAATAAGATTAATCCAAATGACGCTTACGAATACCAAAGCCACGATACAAACATAATTCGGAAAAACACAAGAATTTACAATAAACAAAGGAGTAAGACAAGGAGATTCGCTATCCGCCCATTTATTCAATCTGAGTCTTGAGTACATATTAAGGAAAATAGATAAAAACGGAACATTAAGAACAAAAGGATACCAGCTCATAACTTATGCTGATGATATTGTACTGATCACTAAACAAAGACACTTAATGCAAAAAATATTAACTGAAATCATTACAAAAGGGGTGGAAATAGGTTTAAAAATTAACATCGAAAAGACAAAATTTATGAGATTTGGAAATAAGAACATACGAAACAAAATAAGAATTGGTCAATTTGATTTCGAGGAGGTAACTAAATTTAAATACCTAGGAATAACCATTTCAAATGATGGAGAAAATGTGGAGATAAACGAAAAAATCCATATAGCGAATAGAGCCTACTACGCAAATAAAAAGATTTTAGGTAATAAATCAGTTAGTACGAAAACTAAAACTAAGATATATAAAACAATGATAAGACCTATAACTACATATGCAACAGAAACGTTGACAATGACAAAAAAAGCAACAAAGTACCCTTTTAGTTTTCGAAAGGAAACTAATGAGGATGATATTAGGACCTGTCAGAACACCTGAAAACGAAATACGACAGAGATACAACAGAGAAAATGAAATAGAACTCGGAGAAGAAACGATTACCAACTATATAAAGTGGATACGACTGAAATGGATAGAATACGTCTCGAGATCTGGCCCGGAGGCAACTATAAGATCAATTATGGAATGGAAACAACGTAACAAGAGTCTTTCCCTCTTGTTACGTGGTTTCCATTCCATAATTGATCGAATAGTTGCCTCCGGGC
Source organism: Philonthus spinipes (assembly GCA_963082785.1). Classification (NCBI taxonomy): domain Eukaryota; kingdom Metazoa; phylum Arthropoda; class Insecta; order Coleoptera; family Staphylinidae; genus Philonthus; species Philonthus spinipes. Next base: position 14,073,706 of record OY720311.1, read on the forward strand.
CAGATCTCCAGACGTGTCCTATCCATTTCAGTCGCAGGCCGAAATCCCGATGGATATATGAACTGGTGGACGATCTAAGAAATATTGGAAAAAATGACTGGAAGCCAAAAACGGAACACAGGAACACATGGAGGAAGATAACGGATAAAATCAAACACGAGAAGTCGCACACGTAACACAGAATCACTGGGACTAATCCACCACTTCATGGAAAGAAGCAGCGAAACCCCGTATTGGGTGTTTAGCTTTGTATATATACTCACCACAAGCCTTTATTTTAAGAACAGAAAATTTAAATATTTATCAGTACTACGTGCAAAAATAATTGTTACAATTTAACCCGCTTGCGTGCTCCAAAGCCAGGATACGTATGTATCTGGGAGTCCTCCTAACTCAATCTGGCTTGTGCATTTAGTAGGCACTGTATGAACTAGATTTATATAACGTCGCTGACAATCTATTGGCTTTCGACTAATAATTGAAGTACCCAATTGTATTTGTGACATTTATTTATATGGAATAAGGAATATTCCATTTTCTTCACTTGTGAATAGAAAAGAATATTCATTAACTTGGTCACAGTTATTTAAATATATTAAATAAAAATCAATTGAAAATAATTAATAAATTATTTCCACATTTAGCTCTGTGACTTTTGACTTACGTTACGTAAGTACGTTAAACAAATGCACATTAAAACAACTACTTCCTGGGCAAATACCCACGCCGGACATTGAATTACATAATGTACACCTGTGAAAATAATTTATTAATTATTTTCAAAACATTTTTATTTAATATATTCTTCACTTGTATTGGGAAATAGAAAGCATAATTTTATTATCTGTTATAAACTATATATTTTATTTTTCTTAGCTATTTTTATGCACTTTATTTAATTAAATGTAAGTAGATTGTTTAATTCACAAAAAAAAATTTCATTACAGATATTCAATGATTTAAAAAGATGCTATTTACAAAAAAATAAATATCAGATATTAAAATCTTAAACATCAAATATTAATATATTTTCAATTCGAGTCTCATTAATCACTTGGTAAAACATTTCAGTCAAATATTAAATATATAACGCAATTAATAATTATCAAGAAAGAAAACGCACCGCGTCGGGTATATTTGTAGCGGACGGCCGCCCGGTTTTCTCAAAACGCAAATAGATGGCTAATCCAAGACCTATATTTAATGTTAATTAATCCACGTGGATGTAAATTGAATGTGAGGTATTTGCGTCCTTCTATTTCCGTGCCGTGCATTTGGTGACAGTCGTCGCGAAAAGTCACTTTTCTTACTTAATTCCGCATCTCGTTGCGTAATCCAAACGAAAATTCATTTGCACCGCTAGCCAAGCAATAATGCATAATTGATTCACTTATATAATAAAAAATAAATATTAAATATACCCTGAAAAAAAAAATGTTTGTCTTATTTAAAACATTTACAATGTTTTATTAAAAATATCAATGAATAGGGGTTATTTCGTACGGAAAATGTTAAGTGTAACGTGTATTAAATAACTTCACATTCTATGTATATACAAGGTGTACAGAAAATGAGTGAAAACCTTTAGGTAACTCAATTGATTAATTAATTTTTAATAGAAAATCCAAATAAAAAAATGTTGTATGGTTCTTCATTGAGGCTCACGAGGTCTTCGGAATTTTAAATATGTGACTATAAATTAGTATTGTTTTTTAAATATTTTGTAAAAAAATCAATAGCATTAACAATCAATTAGACACGTGAATAATTCCATTGATGTTAATGATTAATAAATCGGATATTTTTACAATTTTATAACTTCATCAGAAGCATTCTTTTAATGAAAATAGATCTGGCAACGACGCACGCTCGTTTGTAAAAGAAAAGGTGTATGCAACACCTCCAGCGGATGATGTAGCAGTTATAAACAGAATAAATGCACACTTGTTTGATCCAGCGTTGCCAAATGTATAGTTCTTTTAAGTGGCCCGTGAGGCTTAAGGAAGGACCGTGTGACTTATTTTCGTTAATATTTTTATCTAAAAATTAGTCAGAGAGTCACGCTACCTAAAGCTTTTCACTAATTTTCTGTACACCTTGTATATAGCTTTTAGAAAAGTTGCTAAGTTGCTTAGATTGTGATGATAAAAATTCAATGTAAATATACCCTGAACAAAAATGTTTGTCTTTTTTAAAACTGGACATTATCTCTAAAGCGCGGTCCAGTTTTGCATAACGTTTTAACTGCACAGTTTTATAACAGATTGAAAACATTGCGAAATAAGAGCGTCCACGTGGAGAATATTTTATTACCGACTTCTCCGCGCACATTCACAGAAGACGATACTCTCCTGCCTCAGTTTAGTGGCATCAACTATAGGGGAAGTATTATTCTAGTCTTTTTATAAGTCATTTTCTCAACCACGTGGAAGACTGGGTGGTTTATGTGCAAAATATAGGAAAGAAAAACTGGAATGTTTTATTATTTCCCGTACGGAATAGCACTGAATATATTGTACTGTAGACACTTTTATTTGTTGAAACTCCATATTAATTGATAAATAAAATGTTTTAAAGCTAGCCAAAAATCCAAGTGGTTAAGTAAATGACTTCTAATATTTAAAAATTTCAATGAATAGGGAGAAAATGACCTAATTATTAAAAGCACAGCCAACTATGACTTCAATTTAAAAATATTTAATTTAGTGCTGTATGTCTTTTATTAATAAAAATAGAAACTATATGTAAATTGCGTTCAATTCTTGTCGAAAAAGTACTTGAACAACATACAATTCTTATATCGACAAAATAATAATTGGCTGAGGCCACGTTTATAAAGGAGCAGAACGATGTTACATGCTAGCTGTATAAAATCTGGATAGAGATTAATTTATAATGCGCGCGCATACGCGTCTTTATGAATTTAGAATTTCGTGTGCGCGCGTACATAATATACCTCCTTCGAAGTAAGATCCAGCTAGCATCGTGCTTCTCCACTATAAATGCGACCTGAATATTATTAATAATACTCGAAAATGGAAAAAAATATTATTTTTTTTTGCTATAAGTTGAAAACAAAAGACAATAGCTATTTTCAGCTTTCGGCATTAAGGTTGCGGTTTAGTGGAAAGAGATAGCTATATAGTAAAATGGAAATAATCGTTTGAAAAAAGAGCCATTTTTTTCGATTTCATAATATGAATGTGTATTTGCATTTTTTATCTACCAAGTATAAAGTATAAGTCTAAATAAAAAATAAATCGTTAATTTTCGTGTATTACGTCAATTTACTAGTTTAAGTTAGAAAATAAAATTGTAAGATATAATGAAATTAATAGGTCATGCCTGCTAAGTTATTTCAATGCAGAATTTAGTGAAATCCTTTAAATTTTCATTCCACAAGTTTTTATTAGCAAAAATTTAATTTAAAATTTGCTATAAATTTGATCAATTTTCATTGTTTTTCATAATTATTTTTCACAGAAACTAAACATTAAAATAATTTTTAATTCATCTGATGAAATTCCTGCTTATTTTAAGATTACTTTAATGTATAATACAATATTGTTCATTGATCACAACAACAATCTAACTCAAATTAGTGATTGCCCATATTTGTATAGCTATCTCTTTCTTCCAAACCGCACCCTTAAATTTTTCTCAAATAAAGATTTCTACAGAAAGTGCTATCGACTTTTTTAACAACCGAGATTCCCTTTACCAACATCCAAATTGGGCCACCCTGTACATGTTTTACACACCATATATAAAACAAAATGTTATTACGAAAATTAAAATTAACATTTCACTGTGGGCGCGTTGAATATGCGCATATTCGGGGGAATTAATATTTCACGGTGATTATGCGCGCGCTCGGGCAATTTGACCGGGAATGGGATTAAACCGTCAAACGAATCGCAAAAATGCCGATCAAAGTGGAATCGGCCGGTGTGGAGAGAGCTAATTGTTATTATAAAAACGCTTTAATATTAAAACATTGGCGGGCCCGATCGACAAAAAAAACATTTAAAAGCCATGAAAGCCGGCGCTTTTAATATTCATCGTCCAATTACAAATTACGGATTGATATTGGTGCTTCGCAGTATTTTTTTATGATTGTATGAAAGGTATTAAATTTTTGAAAAGACCGCAAATTTAAAATAATCATCGTATTTTATGAAATAAATTATTAAAAATCGACCAATAAAACACAGATTAGATTGAATAACTTTAAATTCTCGACTAGTTTCGGGTTATTAGCCCATTTTCAAGAGAGTTTAAATTTTTTTCTCTCTTGAAAATGGACCGAAATTAGTCAAGAATTCAAAGTTATTCAAACATATTAAATAAAAATGATTTGAAAATAATTAATAAATTATTTTAAAATATGAAATAAATATGAATAAATTATTAAAAATCAACCAATAAAACACAGATTAGATTGAATAACTTTAAATTCCCGAAACTAGTCGAGAATTTAAAGTTATTCAATCTAATCTGTGTTTTATTGGTTGATTTTTAATAATTTATTCATATTTATTTGATACAATATGAACTACCAATGTCTAAATATTAAAACCATTAATTATATTTTAAAATAATTTAAAAAAAATGTATTTAAATAACTGTGACCAAGTGAATGAAACTCTTTTTTATTTATAAAGTTATTCAATCTAATCTGTAATCTTCTTTATGTTGGTTGTTGGTTGTGGAGACTTTAATTATTTAAATAAAAATACTTGTCCTTTCTCCTACTTATAAGTAGGAGGCGCAAACATTATCTAATTAGGAGAAAGGACAAGTATTTTTATTTTAACAATCTAATCTGTGTTTTATTGATTGATTTTTAGTAATGAATTCATATTTATTTCATAAATTATGAACTACCAATGTCTAAATATTAAAATTGTTAATTATGTAATCGTATTTTTTAAGGGACTTTTATTTTTTTAATAGGAAACAGAACTCTTATCTGTACTCTTCTTTTTAGGTAAAAATGATGAAACGTGATTTATTTGTGTTATTGTTTATCATCGTTAATTTAGATATTTTTGTGTTATACTTATTAGATAATAAATAAAGAGTGTCGAAATAGTGAATACATTGTGTCTTTCTTAATGTGAACATGCAAATATTAATCATACGAATATTCATTTAATAAAAGAGTAAAACGAATTAAACAAGAATTAAAATAAACATTAGATAATGTTTGGGCCGAATTACACGGGGCTTAATAATAAAAACGAAAAAATTTATCGCGCGCACTCCCTAATCCAATTTTAAAAACCGTTACCGACATTCTTCCTCGCGGGCCAATTAACAGAAATTCCCCGCGCCAGAGCGCAAGATATCAAAGTGTAATTAAGCGGGAATTAGATTAGGCCGCGTCGTTCGAGTTATAACAAAAATCCCCCCGCGCGCGCTCGCGCACCCCCTCGACCTCTTCGGCATTAGCCTAATTAATTCATTTATTAACCGGAATCTAATTACTCGCGGCGCAATGTTTTGTTTCGTGCGTTTCGCGGCGGGCCATCCGTTTTCATTTACACCCCTCGCGCTCGGGCGCCTTTCCGCGCCGAAATTCACGCTTGAAAAGAAAAAAAAAAACTTTTATTACTTCATTTGCTAATGTTGAGGGTGGAGAAGACGGCTTTGTGTAAAATGAGTGGAACGTAAACTCACTCGATTCGCAATTGATTGTCGCTACATTTATAATAGGGGTTATTCCGTACTACGGAAAATGTTAAGTTTAACGTGTATTAAATAACTTCACATTCTATGTATATATACAGGGTGTCTCAGCGTGCGCGCCGAGTAGCTTTACGGCTAAATGGTTTATTTTTTGCAAAATCGGCTTTCACAGGCATATGTAGGTCTATTAGGACCACATTTTAAAATTAGTTTCAAATATACAGGGTGTCCCATAAAAGCATGGCGAATCATAGTTATATTTTTTCTAATGGAATGACCTATATTTTATATTTTTTTCAGATTCTACATCAAAAATAAAGTTAACTTTTATAATATATTCATATGCCTAAACCTAACAATTTTTGAAATATTTAAATATTTTTGGAAAAATTGACGTTTCGAATAAAAATCATAACTCTCAAATGGATGAATGAAAACAGATGAAATTTTGTACCAATATATTAGACTAATGGGTGAATATTTTAGGCTATTTACAGGAATTTAAAATCTTAAGATGTTTTGATAATCTAACGTAACTCCAGAAACACATTCAAGGTCAAATTTCATGCTTATTTTAAATGGCACACACTATATCTAATAGCCCTATCTTGTAGGAAATTATATTGTCTTTCAAAAAGTATAAAAATATTTTTTACCTAAACCTAATAGTTTTCAAGATATATGCATTTTCGTTAACTTTTGACATAATATTTATTATTCATAACATGGAAAGTCGATACAAAGCGCCATCTATTGTTCAATATAATATTTATTATTATTATTATTCCATAAAGGCAAGAGTTTAGTTATTGATTATAAATAAAGTCAGTTGAAACAACAAATGATTTTCGAGATATTTCCTAAATTAATACACTAATTTTATTAATTGTGAATATACTAATTGCATTATTTATTTACACATGTGTAAATTATTTGATAAAAACTTGTTAGAATTGTAAAACAAATATAACGAAATACATCAAATAAATTGACAAAATAGTATTAAAAGTAATTTATAATAAATTTTCAAAAATACTACCATCGAATACATAATTAAATTTTATTTTAAATGATATTTTGACATTTCTCAGCATATTAGGTATAATTGATCTAAATGTATTATTAATTTATTAATTCTGCTTTCCAGGTATTCTTCCATTTCATTGCTTATTAAACCACCTTTTTTGATGAATATTTAATGGAATTAAACTTGTAATTGTGTCTCCTCATTATTAGTTACTGTATTCAAGGTAGTTTTTTTTTTCAAATACTTCATACTGCCTACAGTTTTGAATGTATTTAAAACTTCCTCTACAGTCTTCTTATTAGGATGTCTTCCATCAGAGAACATTTTGTACATTAAGAGACAATCTTAATAACATTACATTATTATTAGAATCATGTTAATTCTTTCATTTAAAGGAACATTATTTTTTCAATTGTTAGTAATAATACGAATGTGTCAATTAAATTTGCTTATAAACAAAAGCCTATTAGAATTACTGGCAATAATAATTATTAAATTAAGCAATAGATGGCGCTTTATGTTGCATTGCCGTATTAAAATAATAATGATAATGACGAAAATTAACAAAAATGGATATATCTTGAAAACTATTAGGTTTAGGTGTAGAATACCTTTATACTTTCTGAAAGACAATACAATTTCCTACAAGATAGGCCTATTAGATATAGGGTGTGCCATTTAAAATAAGCACGAAATTTAACCGTGAATGTGCTTCTGGAGATATGTTGAATTATCAAAACATCTTAAGATTTTAAATTCTTCTTAATAGTCTGAAATATTCACCCATTAGTCAGATATACCGACACAAAATTTCATTTGTTTTCATTCATCCATTTCAAAGTTATGATTTTTTTTCGAAACGTCAATTTTTCCAAAAATATTTAAATATTTCAAAAGTTATTAGGTTTAGGCATATGAACATATTATGAAAGTTAACTTTATTTTTGATGTAGAATCTGAAAAAAATATAAAATATGGGTCATTCCATTAGAAAAAATATAACTATGATACGCCATGCTTTTATGGGACACCCTGTATATTTGATACTAATTTTAAAATGTGGTCCTAATAGAACTACATACGCCTGCGAAAGCCGATTTTGAAAAAAATAAACCGTTTAGCCGTAAAGCTACTCGGCGCGCACGCTGAGACACCCTGTATATATATATATATATATAGCTATTAAAAAAATTGCTTAGATTGTGATGATAACAAAATTCAACGTACAGGTTATGTAAAGAAAAAGAAAAATCCATTTTGAATTTTAAACAAATGATTTCAGATTCTTATTCAGCGTATTAAATACTACATTTCTGTCAATTTTCAGCTCAATCGGAGACAATTTTCTCAATTTTTTGCTGAAAATGGAATGCAACTTTGTACACAGATAGTTGTAACACTCGATTTTTAATGCTCGTTCCACGTAAATGTTGGTTTGGTTATAGGAATTTTACATTTAATGAAACGTTCAGCCACCATTCATCTAGCGTATGGATAACTAGTGATGGCCATTTCGGTTTTTCGAACCTCATCAGACTAGTGTGTTCCATGTGCAATGCCTTGATGAAGGCAAAAGGTGGCGCTTGCGCCGTATTTAATTTATTATTATAGAAATTTTAGTTATTGCAATTTACGAATCCATTTAAACTTATTATTTACGAGTATTTTATTACTGATCACTGAGGCTTACTACGTTATACATTGTGTAAGATTATAATAAAACACTTTTTTTAACTCTGTCTGTATAACAGAATTATATATTTAGTGACTATAGTTTCAACAATTTACACTTGTCTTTATCAAACTAAAAGTAAATTCAAACCGTACAGTTTTTCTTTATATAAGGCGGGCGGATTACATCATATTGGAGGGATTAAGGGAAGGGGTTAGTTGTGGCGGTAGTTGTTTTTGTAGTGCGGGGGGGTCACAGTTTTAAAGAGCGGTGTGTGTATTAGCTCAACCTGGTCGTTAATTATCGGAATTTCCGGATTAGCGCGTGCTTTATAGATCTCTAATGATTCCAAAAGGTTCATCTTGCGCCCCTTTTCCGCGAAATGGATGATTGAAAGTACATCCTCGTTAAATGAATGATTGTTTTCAATCAAGTGTTTGGCGAAAGATGACTTATCAATCAATTTATGACGAAAAGAGGCGAGATGTTCCTTCAAGCGCTTATTTGAGTATTTTATTAAAGAATTATAAATTTACGGTTACAGAAAATGTCTAATATGAATGGAGTCTAGGAATGATGTGTCTTAGAAAATGTGTTGAAACGATTTGGGAGACTTTTTACAGTCCACTTACAATAAAACAGGTCAACGTTCAACTCAACACGCATAAGATTGGAAAACAGCGTAACAAGAAATCAAAAATCAGTTTGGTTTGGAATTTGAATATTTACTTTTTAAATTATTGATTTAGACTGATCAGAACCAGCGTTCGCTGTCATCGATTTTATCCACAGTAAAAGAACAGTGTAATTAAAATAGATTTAACATTGAAAATATAAATAAAATGAGTACGTTACATAGTTTTCAGTATGCTCCGCTGTCACAAAGTTTTTTTTTGTTTTCGCTTAGAAATATCACAATTATTATTTAGGTACTCACTTTTATCATACCGTGTAGGCTTTCATGATTAGTGTGATTATAAATGTTAACTTCCGGGTTATTAGGCCGTGGTCTGTTGAAGTTTAATCCAAACGTTTCGCTGACAATTGCAGTCGGCATCTACAGCGGCTCCTTTGACAGAGGACATATGATCGGCTTTATAATTCTTGAATTGATTTCTCACATAACACTGGATGAAACAGGTTTAAATAATTAGGTAGAATTAAACATTTCGTTTGTTTCACAATAAATTGTGAACTCCTCGATGTCTCCTCGGCAACTTGTTTTTAGTACTTAAGCTAAAGACGTTAACAAATTAAAATTAAATAAAAAATATCGGGTGTATAACCACAATATAATTTCCATTCAGCCACTTTCATCAAGGCATTAAATATATATATATATATATATATATAATCTAAAATCCCCATCTACCATAATGGTGGGCATTAAAAAAAAAATCCAAAATGGCCATCACTACTTATACATACGCTAGATGAATGCTGGCTGAACATTTCATAAAACAAATATGAATAAATTATTAAAAATCAACCAATAAAACACAGATTAGATTGAATAACTTTAAATTCTCGACTAGTTTCGGGTTATCAGCCCATTTTCAAGAGAATTTAAAATTCTCTTTAAAGTTATTCAATCTAATCTGTGTTTTATTGGTTGATTTTTAATAATTTATTCATATTTATTTCATACAATATGAACTACCAATGTCTAAATATTAAAACCATTAATTTCATAAAACGTTAACAAATGCATAAATATTTTTTTTTTAATATATTATTAGTTTCAATCTTTTGTAAAGGGGAGAGAACAAACAAAAGCTTGAAACTAATTCACTGAAGTATAAAAAAAGGGGCACCCGTTCGAGAATAAAAATCTTGTTAAATCGAGCGGCGGGGGTGTATTTATCTAATAGACTGTACGTAGTTCCGCGGTGTTATTCGATACTCGAGGAATCGTCGGAGCGGACGTTATTGAATTTTTATCATGTGTGTTCACCCCTCTTCCTTCCGAGCATCGGATGGAGAAAGAGAGATAGAGAGAATTCGTGCACAAACAGCACCGGAGAGCACGTCGAGTCAAACAGACGGTCCAGAAAATAAATACAGAGAAGGGGGAGGGGGGCGTATTTACATCATCGAGTGTCCCCGGTAAAACAGGACCTTTTGTCTTTCCGCAGAATCAGGCTGCGATTGTTGCAGATGAAAGGATTAGATTGGGTTTTGTTTATTTCAGATTCGATTTAATTGTGTTTTGTCTATGGGGATTTCGGATAGGACGCGTTTATACTGGAACAACTGTAACGTGCTTAGTAGTGAGTGAGTAAGTAAGGTCGCGTTTGTAGCGGGATAGCACGATGTTGCTTTTTGATTTAATTGTAATTGTGTTTTATCTACGGGGAATTCGGAAAAGAATCATCTATACTGACACAGCTGCAACATGCTCAGTAGTAAGTGAATAAATTAGGTCGCGTTTGTAGAGGGATCAGCACGATGTTGCTGCTCAATTCAATTGTATTTGTGTTCATTTAGTGTCCCCGGTAAAATCGGACCTTTTGTCTTTCCACAGAATCAGGGTGCGATTATTGTAGATGAAAGGATTAGATTGGGTTTCAGGTTAGATTTAATTGTGTTTTTTCTACTGGGAATACGGAAAGGAATCAACTATTCTGAAACAGCTGCAACATGCTTAGTAATAAGTCAGTAAGATCGCGTTTGTAGCGGGGAAGCACGATGTTGCTCTGCTGCTTGATTTAATTGTGTTTTATCTACGGGAATCAGAAAGGGCATGTTTATACTGGGACACTACGATGTTAGCTGCAACATATATTTATAGCAGCCGCTAACTACCATCGTATAAATGTGATATATATGTTGCAGCCACAATCGTACCTGCTCACTATAATCGCGTCGTTCCTGATTCCTTGATATCTAAATAAAACACAATTAAATCTATAAGACAGACACATGGGCATCTTTCAGTGATTTGAAAATTCAATAATTTGAAATATAAAAATCAGTTATAAAAATGTTTAATACATATTATTGAATTTGATCTAAACAAACAATTTTCGAATTATTTATTAATCACGAAGCGCTCGCCAATTAATTAAAAGCCGGTTAACAACTTTTCGCCGCCAAACTTCCGAACAGCAGCTGAGTCGCCCGTTTTTCGCACACAAAACGAAAACGAGTAGGGAAACCGGGGAAAAGAAAGAAAACGCGCGCGCCCACTTTGCCCAAACATCATCATCATCATCTAAAGTTATTTGCATGAACCGGCAGGATTATAAGCGAGCTGAAGTAAGGCGAGGGGGGTTTCTCTCTTTGCCCGTTTTCCCTTGTTTGAACAGGTAAATTAAAAAGGCTCTCGTCGGAGCTTCCCCCCCCCTCGCACACCCGCGGACCGGCATAATCTCACCAATTTTGAAACGAGTTCAGAACAAATATGGACATGAAAAAAAAAAAAAAAATAATAAAAGGGGGAGGAATTTGTTGTTTGCGTGTTTTGTTTTATTTGTGATTGCGTCTTTATATAATTTTTTGTTTCGATGAAATAAAAGTAATTTCATATAATTGATGGTTGGAGCCATTACTTTCTTACACATTTTTAAAAAATAATTCCATTACATTTTGACGTAATCTATCGAAATTTTAATGTATGAGGTTTCTGAATGGAATCTGAAAACAAAATGAAAATAAATAAATAAATAAATTAATGAGAATTTTAGGTGATAATTTGTGCACTTCTTCTGTTATTGCATTGCACAGATTTTGTAAAATATGGAGTCGTTCGGTATACATTTTATTTTTTTAAAAATCCGACTAAAAAATAATCCAATGGTGTCAAGTCTGGTGAACGAGAAGCCCAAAGATCTCTGCTGATTAACCCACCTCCGAAGAACTACCAAGAAGTGATTTAGTGTTGCATTTGCAGTATACACAGTCGTCCTTGTTGCAATTCATGATCAAGAAATCATTCAATAAAAGGATTCAAGAGTAATTCTTGATAATTATCTTAGTTAATTTTGCGTAAAAAGATAGGATCATAGATTCTCCTTCGGGACATTGCCATCCGTATACGAACATTGTGAAGATGTAACGGAGCCGCTAAAAGATATGTGGATTCTTTGCAGCCCATACTCTCTGGTTTTATGTATTCACCTAGCCGCTAAGGTGAAATTATGTTTCGTCATTAAAGAACAAACCGAATAAACCGAGTGCAGTATTGTAAACTGCACTCTGCGAGGATAATCAGGCGGCGGCAACTATTCAGTCGCAGTACGTTAGTAAATGTATATTTTTTACAGGTATTCTGACATGTACAGGGTGCGGCAAAACAGACAGTGCAGCTTTGAAGGGCTATTAATAAAACGGCGCAATTTAAATAAATGGGGTTTGTTGTATCATAATCGGTACATCATGCCGTTTTACGCATTAAGTCCTGAAGATGACATCAGAAAGAAAAAAAATCCCCAGTAGCGATACATTGATGAAGGTGCTTTATTAAATTTTCGGCCGCATTCGACTGCACTGTCTGTTTTGCCACATCCTGTACTAATCGATAAATTTGTTTAGGCAAATAAAACCGGAAGCGATTTCTTCGGACTCATATTTATTCATTGCAGAATATCTACAAGATCTGCATCCGTAAGCACAGTAGGCCGGCCTGTATATTTTCCTTTGGAAACGCTGCCGGTTTCATGAAAACTCTTAACAATACGACGAATATGTTGCAGATAGTAATTGTTACCGAACCCAAGATCAGGATACTGCTCATGAAAATGTTCTTCACAATTTTAAAAGGAATTCTTGTACATGCATATACACATTCGAGTAAAGATGTTTAGTTGGTTATTTGCTGTAGGGTAAGATGGTAAAAACGTAAAACGCAAAACTAAATAAAACAAAAAAAAAACACAAACAACCGAATTGACAGTTGACGCACGGATGCTAATAATCGAACACACACATCCGCAGGCAAAATAACAACATTTTGAGATAAAAACCATACGCGAAATTCAAACGCCAAATGTCAATATCAAATCGATCGATCGAACAATTGTCAGAAATGAAATATCAATAACTATCTAAGTAAAAACTCTCAAACAACAGAGTTTCAAATCGATAGACCAATTAACTCTAACAACAGCCAAAACAACAGTATTTTTTGTCACTTATCTAAACATCAATTATAAAATGCCGAAGCATCAATCGGTGCAAAAATGACAATCGATCAACAATTCTCAAATGTCAAATAGATAAAACAATACTGAAAGCTCTGTATGAATTTTCAATAAGTAAACTAGTTTACACGGTTTATATCTTAGCTGAAATCCATCACTAGTTATCCATACGCTTGATGAATAGTGGCTGAACATTTCATTAAATGTGGATCTTAGCTGAAAGTTATGATTTCTTATAGATTTTGAGCCATCGAGTTCAAAAAAAAAAATCCCGTTTAGCATGGCGAGATGTTGATTGTGAAGGCATTAATTAGTTGTAAATCCATCATAACTTTAAATGAAACTATTAAATATATTTAATAACAATGATAAAATAATTAATAAATTATTTCCACATTTATATGAATTTATATATATTTATATGAAACTATTAAGTTTTTGATTAATGACGAGATGTTTTTTTTTTTGATAAGAAAAATGTGATTAATAATAATAATAACAGAAAAATTCTTTCTAAATCAACAAAACAAAAATGGCTTATTCTATTTTGTTTCTTATAATTCATTTAATTAATTTTCCTTATATCAGACTAGCAGTAATCCACTAACATAATTTCATCCCAAAAACCTTCGTGCTGATTTTCAAAAACATTCAGAACGCGATGGAAACGCTTGCCTTATTCGTCACTCATGCCACCTAATTTCACAGGAAAACAAAAAAAAACAAATGCCGCAGAAATTATGTGGAAATAATTTATTAATTATTTTCAAATCATTTTTATTTATTTCAATAACTGTGACCAAGTGAATGAATACTCTTTTCTATTTATAGCTCAACCATTTATTCCTTTTAAATACAACCGATTGTCAAATTTGCCATCATGCATGATCTACGAGAATGTTTTGCTTAATACAAATCATTCTAATGGACATCGCTAGTTATCCATACGCTAGATGAATGCTGGCTGAACATTTTATTAAATTGCTTAATACTAATAAAAAATCTGAAAATATATCGTTACGAAATCGTGTTTAATATGTCTCGGAAATAAGTAAAACAATGTCTGTATATTTACTTAGAGTACATTCAATACATTAACATCACACTGTCACAATTTTTTTTATAACGATATGTTTGAGCACACGTACGTTCGTGATAGACTGACTGCCTGCAGCGCCACTAGCGCGCGCTTATATAGCGTGCCTGTTTCTCGAACTTTCTGGAACTTTCGATGACGCCGCGTTTACAGTCTCGCGCTCGGTGGAACTTTCCAGAGCGTTCTTTCCAGTCGCTTCTTTCACTTTCGTTATAATATGTTTCCAAGTATTTCGGAAGAAGAACTAAAACGGGGGATATTTTTGGGTTTCAGATTTTACGTATCTGTCAACATAAAAATACTAGTCATAAGACTTTTAATATTTTAATCTGTTACAACCTATTATTTATTATTATTATTATTTACAACAAAACATTAGACATGCAACCTTTTTCGAGCACAAGCTTCGTCACTTTACATCGCTTCTAATACATACGATGCGTATTAGAAGCGTTTGGGCTGTCTTATTTATGTATTTATACATTATTGTTTGAATTATTAATATTTATTCTGTTAACACAACTCGTAAAACCACTTGGGATAATAATTGATTAATTTATTTGTTAATTTGTATTTTTAGTTATTGTTTATTTGTATGTAATAGCCTATTTACTACTTATAGTAAAAAATTGTTACAATTTTTGTAAAATGGTGAATTTTCCGTAAATAAATAAATTATTATTATTATTATTATTATTATTATTATTATTATTATTATTATTATTATTATTATTATTATTATTATTATTATTATTATTATTATTATTATTATTATTATTATTATTATTATTATTATTATTATTATTATTATTATTATTATTATTATTATTATTATTATTATTATTATTATTATTATTATTATTATTATTATTATTATTATCTTATTATTTTTAATTAACAATTAATAATTAAGTGTTTTTTTGTGTTAATTATTTAATTGATTCAACTGTGAGGACTAGTTGTATTTTCTACTGAGAAAGATATGTGGTGAGTAAATAATGGAGGGAAATATTTATTCATTTTTGGCAGAGAATAATAAAATTTATTCATCTTGTGAATTCAAAGCCCACAGCAATTATTTCTGTTTTTTAAATTATTCATATTGTCGTGTCTCGGATTTTCAAATAGTTTAATTTGTTTTAAATATATATTAAATGATAAATCGATTATTAATAGCAATTATTATACATAAAATGTTAAAAACAAATTCTGGTCACATATTTAGGATATTAATGGCCTCATAAAGCTAGCTTATTGAATAATTACCCAATATATTTTTTTTAATTTAATTTAGTTTATATAATCTTCAGTTAAAGTGGTTTGTTAATCAATTTTAAGTAGACAGGGTAGCCAGAAAAGGTTTGATAATCTTCAGTTAAAGTGGTTCGTTAATCAACTTTAAGTAGAAAAAAAAACTTGAAAAAAAGTTTTTAATATAAAAAATTAAATTAAACAAACACAAAAAAATATTGGGTAATTATTCAATAAGCTTTATGAGGCCATTAATATCCTAAATATGTCACTAAAATTTGTTTTTAACATTTTATATATAATAATTGCTATTAATAATCGATTTATCATTTAATAAATATATGCAATGTTTAGCTGGATGTTAATAGAACTAATTTTAATCAAAATATTTCAAAAATATTAATGATTTCTATTCACATATTTATTATATCAATGGCCTCGTGGACGTTAATGAAGAACCGTACAATATTTTTTTATTTAAATTTTCTACTTGAAATTAATCACTGAACAACTTTACCTGAAGATTATCACACCTTTTCTGGCCACCTTGTATATATACATCTTTATTCAGACTATACAGAAAATTTTAACAATATAAATAATTACATTACATATATGTGTTAGACTGTCTGGGCTATCGAGGAGAGGTCTTTCTGCCCTATCATGATTTTACGATGAAGTTAAAGAAAAATCTATGCTGAACTGTCTTGATGATTTGCGCAAAACATTAATTGTAAAATGGTGAATTCCGTAAATAAAATTAAAATTAAATTAAAATTAAATGAATTGATGAATAGGACGTTTGTATCTGGGAAGGATATTAGGGTTACGGGAATAATTTATTTTATTTAACATAACACTGTTTTTTTATACGTTCATTTCTTCTGACACCAGGGTGATTTAATAATAATAATAATAAATCTTTATTGTCCAACAGGAAACAAGTCCCAATTACAGAACAGATATACAATAATCAAATATAAACATAGCATAGAGAAAATATGAAGATATAAAAATGGTAGTATAACATTATAGCCGCATTACAATAACTATAGTTCTTGAATGTATTGATCGAAAATAGTTAAAACCATATTTAATTTATCGTGAAATATATCGCAAGATTCGGATATCTTATTAAAACAAGTTGACATTATTTTGATAGGTGATTTCCGCCCAATGTCGGTTCTATTTGCTAACATATTAAATGTTGGTGATCGTCGGCTATAAAAGATGGAATATGCAGCCTAATTGTATTTAATGATTTGATTTAGTATTACTTTAAATTCCAGCAAAAAATATTAATTTTTGTAATGAATTTTAGTCGCCTTTCATTTATTATGATTATTCAAACCAGTGAACGAGTCGAAGTTTATTTGCTTTACCGGTGATGCCTCGCGAATGCCGATCAGAAACTGAACAGCAAAAGGCTGCAATTTGAGGAAATAATTAGACGAATCTCTGTCTGCCAATTAAGTAACTGAAAGCGCAATCCTTCGACACAACAGCGCTAACAAACAAACAAACGAGAAAAAATAAAATAAACAAAAACGTCCCGGGGATGTAAAGAGGTGAATTCGTGTTTATCGGGCTAATTAGTTTTAATAATTAAAATGTTTATAGCTGATTTTGCGAGAAAATAAATACGCACAGTTAATTGAGCGTAATTAATAAATACATCGTGAATTATAATGGAGTTGATTTAATTAATCCATTCGTTTTATAAAAAAATAAAATAAAATAAAATAAAATAAAACCGTAATTATATGAAAGAAAGAAAAAACGTTGAATTATAAAACTAGTGTTGGGCAAAATCAAGTAATATCAGTTATCTAGTGAATAATTTATCAATTATTTTATATATTTTTTTTTTTTTCAGAGTGAGAATATTTCTTTTCCCATCTTCGTAAAATTTGTATTTTATTTTTTAACATCACCTGAGTCTGTTCTCAACTGTTAATCGAACATCACGTTCTTCGGTCGTATCCGCGTTAAATCTCACTATTTAATTCTAAGTTTTTATTCTGTATTTTTCTTATCTGTTTCTATACTTTAAGCTGGTTGTTAAATAAGTCTTTATTTAATATTGCTAGTATCCGAAATTTTGATACCAAATCGCGCAAACGGCGTAATTTCTAAATTCGTATTATTTTCCTACACTTAGCTTAAGAAATCTTTGTATGTATTTTTTCACTGTAAATAGACGCATTTCTGTTGGGAAATAAATTTTTATTATTATCGTTTTTCTTATTATTATGATTATTATTAATTTACAGATAGCAGCAGTAAAAATCGAACGATGTCGATGGTAACTCGGTTGAGGGTGCAATTACGCTTAAAAAAATCCGGTTAGAGTAAACGCTAACATTTATAAATATTAAACACACACAAACTTACACACACACTCAAAAAAACAAATCAATTTGAAATAAAACTGTAACACACCTTTAATTATTTAGTTAGAGCCGTTGCAATTTATTAGGATTATTAATTCCCCCGGCCGGTGCGGTGTTTCACTGCATTAACCCCGTTATTTTTTTTGTTTGTTTTTCGTGTAAAAAAAGCAACAAGCGCGGTTTTAATGCAGAAAACACGCCCGGGCCGTAATTAGCCCGCTCGCTAATTAAAATTAATCCTAATTTTTCGTCTCTCTCTTTTAAAATTCCAGATGTTAACATGGTGGCCGAGCCGAAACCGCACCAAACCGGACGTAAGAGGCAGAACGTGGCGAAAACGGGAAACGACTGGTGAGTGTCCACGAATTAAATAAAATTTACATAGAGAATAAAAAAATTAAATAATAATTATAAAGTATTTTATTTAATACACTTGGTTGTTCGTTTCATTATTTTTTTTTTTATATATTTGTGTTCCGACTAGTTTCAACCAGTGGTTATTTTCAACCATTTTTCGGCTAGTTGAAACTAGTCGAAACATAAATATAAAAAAAATAGTAAAACGAACAACCAAAGTGTATTAATTAAAATACTTATAATTAATACATAAAAATTGTTTCACCGCGGGATATGTGAGAATTTAATTCAAAATACATGAAATTAAATAAATTTTAATAGATAAATTTTAATAAATATATATAAATAAATGTATAAAAAATATGTATTATTGAGCGTTGAGTATGAATGAGTAATTTTAGTAATTAGTACTCCATTATTTTTGTTATTTCTTTCTTAATCTTATCCTCTTTTACCCGTATTGGGTGTCGAGCATTATTTTTGTTAAGAGATAATAAAAATAATAATTCACCATTTGCCCAACAAGTGAATTATTAATTTAATTAACTTAACTAAACATCTTTATTGTAATGTGTATATGTATGTACAATAATATATAAAATTAGAATTATATTTTGTAAATGAATCGACTATCGACCGGAGGTCTTTCAGTCTAATTATTTTAATAAAAATTACTAAATTATTAAGAGAATTCTCCTTCAAGATGGATAAGATGGACCCCCATCTTGCCCATCTTACTAAATTATTAAGAGATTTTTCCTTCAAGATGGGCAAGATCCATCTTGCATATCTTGAAGGAGAATTAGGCCTTAAATGAAACAAAAAACATATTGCAGGAAATTTAATTACATTTGGTTTTGATGCTTTTCAAGCACAATTTTAGTTTTTATTAAACTAAATTTTATTATAAAAGTTTGAAAAATTGCACCACCATATAGTGGCGTGGCAGTAATTAGTAATTTTTACGCGTCGATACCATTAAATCACGGTATCCCGATAGTTCTGAATATTTTTTTATTTTATTTTATTTTATTTATTTATTAAACGATAAATATCTTTACAAATTGAAAAACTAAAAAAACTATACTTAAAGATAATTTTACAAATGCCAATACTACAAACAAACAAAAAGAAATACTTTCCGATAAAGAACTTAAACTATAGTGGTGGGGAAAATCAATTTATTTGATAAATACAAAAGAAAATGTAAATTGATTTCCAAATTACCTCAAATAGTTACAGAAAGAGTATTTACAATAATTCCATTAGAGTTTTTAACCGTATATTTCACAGAATCGATAAAATTATCATTCGATTAATCGATTATTTCGTATTCGATTACTGAAATAATCGATTTTATATTAATTTCATTAATTATATTCTATTGAATCAAATATATCTTCTAAGTATCAAAAAATGTCACTGCCGAAAAATAAAACCTTAAAAAATATATTTTATTATACATTAAATTATACAAACAGCATTTCCCATTTTCTATTTCTTTTTGTAAACGGCAATCGACAAGTCGTCCTGTCCAATTATTTTTCTTTGTTGTTAATCATGTATTTCACAAAAAAATGATTAAATTATCAAAATTATTCGATAATTTCGTATTCGATTATTGATATAATCGATTTTGCCTTGTAACACAAACGTGAATATTTTTTTAATCAAATTAACTTCTGAAACTTTCCACAGCATTACTAAACGTCCTTGACGACATATTTAATGCTACGGACAAAGGACTTATAACTTGTCTAATATTATTGGACTTTAGTAAGGCCTTTGACACGATCAATCATAGTCTATTGGTATCTAAACTTCATTATGTTGGGTTTAGCAGTAGTGCTGTAAATCTAATAAACAGTTTTTTGATCAACAGATACCAAAGAGTTGTGATTGATGGTGTCAAATCAAGTTACGTCGAAATAGGGTCAGATGTTCCACAGGGGTCAATATTAGGACCAGTCTTATTTTCTATATATACATCAACATTGCCTGATCGTTTAAAATACTGTACCATCAATATGTATGCTGCTGATACCCAATTGCTCTATTCTTTCAAACCCCAAGACCAAATGACGGCAGAACGTAATATCAATTTAGATATATCCAATTTAATGAAAGTTTCTTGTAATCACTCGTTAAAAATAAACCCAAATAAATCTTCCATTATGCTGTTTGGGCCTCGTAAATATTTAACCAGGGTAAAAAATGAATTAAAAATAAAAATTAAGGACCACACACTTCCCTTTGTTGAATCTGCTAGAAATCTAGGGGTTATAATTCATACAGATTTGCGTTTTAAATCACACATAAATAAGTGTATCTCAAAGTCGTTTCAAAATTTAAAGCAAATATATTCTTGCAGACATTTTTTAACAATAAATATGAAACGTAACCTTTGTGATATGCTTGTTTTAAGTAAATTTAATTTTGCAGATGCTGTCTATAACGCATGTTTAGATAAAAAAACAAGAGATCGCATTCAGAGAGTTCAGAACTCGTGCATACGCCTGATATACGGAATTCGTAAATATGACCATATCTCGCATAGATTATCAGACTTGAACTGGCTAAACATGCATAGTCGACGTATATTACATTCGAGTGTTCTATATTATAAAATTATACACCTTCACAAGCCTGCCTATCTTTACAACCGAATTGTATTTTGATCAGATGTGCACCACATCAATGTGAGATTTAGATGAAAAATTTCGCCACCTCGATATAAATCATCAATATTTCAACGGTCTTTCTTTTATAATATTTACAAAATCTTTAACAACATTCCTACAGATATAAAACATCTCACATTGATGAAATTTAAACAGGAAATGAGGAATATTCTAAATCAAAATGTTTCTTTATTCAATTAGATAGTTTTTTTGAGCGATTAAATTATATAATTGTAGATTTAATTTAATATTTAATTAATTATAAGTATTTTCACTCTTTTCAAAAATCTTTTTTTTATATTTTCATTTACTTGTAGGTTAAGTGGAAGAGCAGTGAGTTGCAAAATTAACTGAACTTCGCCTACGTTTGCGCCATAATTTTTATGTAAATATCTAAAAAGTAAATAAAGACATTTATTATTATTATTATTATTAAATATCTATAATTTTAAATTTTGTGTGATCTTTTTTTACAAAACAGTACGATTTCAAATAATCGATGATTTAGGTTTGTATTTTAATAATACATTATTTGTAAATAAAACAACGTTTTTGTTTGAAGTTTCACAAAATCATCATCATAGTGGCATTATCAGGCAGATGATTAATACAATAATTTACTAATCATCTGCCTGATAATGCCACTGTACTAGCGAACCAATCAAAGCAATGCATCTGCAGTAAATTTTGTGAAACTTACAGAAACTGCTCTTTTAATTACAAATAGAGTACGATTCTACATGATCAAAAAACATTTCCCTTTATATAAGAGTTAATTTACTTGCGTTGGAAGCAAAGGCGGCTCGTTAGCTAACTTCATGTGAGTCTCCACGAACAACCAAAGTATTGAAAATTCTCGCTACTTTATAACAATTATTTATTTATAAAACGTTCAATAAAATTCCAAATCACCTGAAATCTCTCAGTTTAAATAAATTAAAAATGAAAATGCGTATACTAATCTTACGTGGTGAGCTCTAAAGTTGCTCTATTACAAGTTTTGATTCGTATTTTGTTTAACATTATGTAGTCGCCAACATTGACTTATTTATTAAGTTTATTGTAATTGGTAGGTTAAGTGGAAGAGCAGCGAACTTCGCCTACGCAAATTTATATAACAATTTGTAAAGATTTTATTACTTGAATTTTAACAAAGACGATATAATATTAATATATATTATTATGATTTGTTATTTTTTATATAACTAAAACGTAGGTTATTTTCTTCTGAATCTTTCCTCCTTCTAAAGAAAATTAACGGTGCATATCCTTTTCCCCATATATACAACTTCATTTTTGAATATACAGGCACAATTTTGAGGACTGCTGGAAAGTTTTTGATAAAGGTCTTTAAATTTCGGGATATACCAGACCATAAGCCCTCAGCAGATAATTCAAACCTTTTTCGACAGAAAGTAAAGGACATCCAATTCTCCGTCAAACATGAACTTTAACCGCGGCGGCGGTTACGTCAAAGTCATTCTTAAAATTTCAAACTTTCTCAATCAAGGTTGAGAAAATAGTTATCCCTATCATATTTCTTATTAAATTAATGACTGACATTTTTCGAATTCTATAATTGGATATATTTCTGTTGGGAAATTATTATTATAATTTTTGGTAGATTAATTTGCTAACCCCAATTAAAAAGTGAGGAATTTCAATGATGACGAATATACGGTATTTCGTAAGGCTTCTAGTACCGAAAAGGACACGTTTGCGATTTCTCCAATTGTCGCAGTAAACGAGAACTACCCTGGAGCGTTCAACGGGCCGTGGTTGAAGAGCGAGTTTATGGCAGCTGTGCTGTCCGTTGTAATCGCGTACATTGCTATCAGTTCAAAATCGAAATTATCTGCGTGAATTCATTTCATTATTAAATTTTAATTTATTTTGTTTTCATTTGAATTTCATTAAGGTTACTAAAAGAGATAGCTATATATTAAAGCGAAAACAATCATTCATAAAAAAAGTGTCGGGCTCCAAAATTAATAACGTAAGTATGTAATTGCATTTTTTTATAATTTTAGGTAGAAAAATATGGGCCTAATTAAAAAAAAAAACATTCAATCATTATATATCACCCAAATTCACTAATTCTTGTTAGAATAAAAAAATGAAGATATAAAGAAATTAATAGGTAATGAGGTAATGAGTGTAAAGCTATTTTAATGAAGAATTTAGAAAAATCATTAGGCACGTTTTTGTTGCTAAAACTATACATTAAAAATTGATATAAAACTGACAAATTTTCATTATTTCTTTCATAATTGTTTTCTATAAAATCTAATTAAAACAATGCTTTTTAATTTATCTGGTGAAAATCGTGCATGCTTTAGGATTACTTTAATGTATAATACAATATTGTTCATTGATCACAACAGCAATGTAACTCGAATTACTAACTGCTAGTAATTATATAGCCATCTCTTTCTAGTAAATCGCACCCTTAAAGATTTTTATATATATATACAGAGAGCTTTTCTTATCAGTAAACATTTTCCTACGAGAAAATCGACTTTTTCTTCATTTGTATACATTTTTAAGGAAATATTTCACACAATTTTAACTTTAGCGTTTGATATGTGTGTTAGTTGCTTGTAACACAACATACATTAATTGGTTCAATGCTTTTCAGCCATATTTTTATCAGTATCTACAGGAGAAATGTTTACTGTTAAAAAAAAAACTCTCTGTATATATATATATATATATATATATATATATATATATATATATAAAATATGACAATTATAAAAAATAAAAAGCTGCCGAATTTTGTGTAATTAATCATATAAAAAATGACTTATTCACTTTAAATAAATGAATTTATATAACTGTGACCAAGTGAATAAATCCTTTGAAAAAAAAAATACTAATGTAACTTAAGTCAGAATGTCACAGTAGCTAAAGAGGTAATAATTTATTAATTATTTTCATTTAATTTGTGTAATTAATTAAATCTTCACTGAAGAACACCAAAAAAATAAAACGATTGTAAATTAAAGAATGTTAATTAATCGGGCACAACAATAAAATTCTTCCGAACTGCAAGAGCCGGATCTGTTTATGCACGTGGAATGAGAGGGAATTTCCCTATTGAGGATTTTTTTGCCCCCCTGCCCGGAAGCAATAAAAAGGGCAGCCCCGCGTCCTGTTTATATTGCATTCATGCAAACAGCACTGACTACGTCCGGTTTTTCTCTCTTTTTCTTCTTTTCGCTCACTCTCCTCCTCGATATCGAGCATACCTGCCAGCCCTTCTCGTAAGTATCACTTACAAAAGGCCGGTTGCTTATGCACACAAAAGCCGGCGCGCCCCGGATCAAAAGGGCTTAATACCAATAGCAACGGCGGGCATGCACACTAAATTAGAAAAAAAAAGAGGGGAAAGAAAAATAAATATTTAGTTGTAAAAAAATTGGGAGCGAGGTAAAGAGGATTTTGTGATAAGGGAAACAAATTGGGAGCGCGTGTTGTTTTGTGTTGAATTTAACTTATCGTTAGCGTGAAAATTGATTCAAATAAAAATCGCATTAAATTAAATAACACAACAAGCTAGTGAGTGAACTAACCCTAAGATAATTCATGATTCGTGTTACCGGCGTTTGAACATCAACGTCGTAACTTGATTGTTTTATTGTCTTCGAAGTTTTTGGCCTTCCTTCATGCGAACGGTCGTCAACATCGAAATGACTGCTTTTGAAGCGATAGCACGTTGTTTCACTTCTCCATTAACCTTTTGAAGTTTTCGATGAGCTTTAGCCGCCTTTTTCTTCGAATGAAAGAAGAACCTTGACATCGAAACAAACGCAGTTCTACATCAAATCCCGGGCAGATAGATTTATGGTCGATAGCCCTTGCGAAAAGGAAACATTTTTATTTTTGTTGAAGATTGTTTTAAATTTATTTATTGTATTCCAATATATATATATATATATATATATATATATACAGAGAGCTTTTTTAATCAGTATACATTTCCCCTATGTATACCTGCAAAATACGCGAGTCAAATGCATTAATGTATGTGTGTTTAGTTCCTTATAACACGCAACTGAACACACATATGCCAAATAATCAACAAAACATACATACATTAATCGATTCAATGCAATTGACTCGCGTTTTTTTGCAGGTATACACTTTCCCTAATGTATACTGATATAAAAACCTCTCTGTATATATATATATATATATATATATATATATACAGGGTGTCCCTGAATGGTCTGTACAACGCTCTACCACATATCCTCTGAAACAAAATAAGACGATTTAACTAAACTTATCTCTATCCAAAAGTGGTTCCTAAGCCATCTACGAGGCCTCAAAGATATTATTTTTTTTATTATTATTTTTCAAATATATATTTTTTTTTTTGGACTTAGGTAAGAAAACCTAATTTGGCACATTTAATTTTCTGCAAGATCATTCAATTTTACGTATTTTTTGTCTAATAAAATTTTGCTATTTTCCCCACAAAAAAAAAAAAAAAATTTATTTGTCAAAACAACAAAGAAATAAAATTCTAAAAAAAATGTTGTATTGCTGAAAATGGCAATCAATTTGAACATTTGTTGTGAAACTAATAAATTTATGTTTATTGTTAGGTACCTATCTTTATTTCTACTTTGTTAATTGTTTTGAGAAGCAAAATATTGTTCATAATTTTATTACTTTTTTTTTGACAAATAAAAATATTTTTTGTGGGGAAAATAGCAAAATTTTATAAGAGACCTAAGTCCAAAAAAAATATTTGAAAAATAATGAAAAAAAAAAAAATAAAATAATAATAATATCTTTGAGGCCTCGGCTTAGGAACCACTTTTGGATAGAGATAAGTTTAGTTAAATCGTCTTATTTTATTTCAAAAAATATGTGGTAGAGCGTTGTACAGACCATTCGGGAACACCCTGTATATATATATTTACACTGGCACTACGCTTGATTGATAATTTTCTTTTTTCTTTTTATTCTGTGCCTTTTGTTTCCATCCGGTAAAACCTAATTTCTCTCTCTCTCTCTCTCTATATATATATATATTTATATATATATATATATATATATATATATATATATATATATATATATATATATATATTATCTACATTCTGGTAGAAAGAAAAATGAAAAAAATTGTAACCCATGGATGTCAATAAAAACGGACAGAATTTTTACGAGACTTACAATTATATTTATAATTATTATAATTTATTAATTAAGTATTATTTTTGTGGACTAAATTATATAGTTTTTTTTTACATTCGGAATCCTTTTTTTTATTTTTCGAAAAAAAAAAAATCGAGTATAGTAAATAAATTCCCGTATAAAAGTAGCCGGCACTTATTTATTCCCCATTCCCCAACGGAATCGGGCTTTATACATAATATATCGGGCGCGAGGACGGACCGCTTTTTGAAAGGGGCGCATCAATTCGCCCGTGTTCGCTGTCCTGTTGGGGAATTCTCCCTTCGGCATTTTTCATAAGTCCATGACGGTCGAGAGAGAGAGGGAGGGGGGTACGAGAGGGCAAAGGGGAGCGCACGTCCTGTCCGGGACTTAATTTATTAAATTAATTCCGGGTTCCCGGGGGAAAATACACGATGCATTATTAATGCTGATCACATAATCGATACCTTTTACATTTATGAGCGCCGCTTTCTTCATAATTTTTCATACATCATTTAGGTGTGATTGATTCGATCGCCGTTTCATTTTCATAAATCTACACAATCTCTCTGATACGCTTCAGTTTGCGCCCGGATTTCATGTAATTTATTACACAAATACAATTTCACGAGTTTTACACGACATGCATGTGTTTCTGATGGAAAAAATATCAATTACTTATTCTATACAGATCCATTTAATTTACTACTACATTTTTAATTACACATACATATGCAAATGTATGTATCATTTATACAAGAAATAATCACTAACATTTATAAATAAACTCAGATTTTAAAATATTATAATTATCTTCAGTTTGATTCTGATTAATCAGTTCGTGAAACATTTTGGTCATATTAGGAATTATTGATTAAGTTACATTTGGTTTGTTTTACACGTCAAAATTGTTTTTATTTGGTAAATATTTCTAATTGTCTAGTTGTATCCATTTGCAAAAAATATCGCCAACATATCGTTTCCAAGTATGGATGTATTTACTTTCCGGCAAACTTAAGAATTTATTTTCAAAATTATCAATGAATAATTCAGACATAAGCGGTGATAAAGGAGAGTCCATCTTTTTGAATATATATATATTATTATTGAACTCGAAATAATATTTATTAACTGTTTTAATTTACTCTTTTTTTCTCACTATGTGATGGGTTTTGAATATATTTATTAAATATTGTACTTAATTCCTTTTTTTGAACAGACTCTTCACATCAAACGAAATTAATTTTTGTTTGGAATTCGGGGTAATTGTTATATTTTCTAGTTTACGTACTAAATCTATTGTATTTTTAATGTAATGTCTGGATAAAAAGTGAAGAAAGGAATAAACCAAGTTATAATTTATGAATGTTTGGAATTGAAATTTATAAATTTTAGGATTAAATTGTTTAAAAGTTTTCACAAATTATATGTTAGTGCATTTATACAAGGTGTCCCTGAAATGTCTGTACAAAATGTTACCACATATTCCTGGGTCTAAAATAATGCGATTTAACCAAATTTACCTCTATACCAAAATCAACGGTTATGGAGATATCGGTCTTCAAAAATCATTTTTGTTATTAAAATTTGTTAAATATCTTCTGATGGGCTTTAGGTAGCAAAATGAAATTTGGCATACTTATTGATGCTAGGAAGGACTATCTTATTGACCTTCTTTGGTTTTTCTAAATGCTACAGAAGTGGTAAAAAGTTGATCCTCAACTTACAAAAAACTTCATAACTTTTTAACAGATGGACCAATTTTAATTTTTTTTTAAAGTTTTTCTGTCTCTTGTTTCATTTTGATATTTGTCATGGTTTTACCAGAAAATTGATTTTAAAGTAAGTACACAGCATAGCTAGTGTTGATTAACAGTATGTAATAAATGTCATATTAATGTCAGTTAACATTTCAAATAAAAATAAGCAATGTTATTAAAGTTTTTAATCGATAAAATGAAAGAATTTTCATTTAATGAAATAACTGACATGGTTCTGGTTTATGGATTTTGTAGTGGAAATGGAAGAGCAAGTGTTAGACAATACAGACAAAGATTTCCAAATCGACGCATACCAAACCACCAATTGTTTGCTGCAGTGGAGAGACGTCTTCGGGAAATGGGCAATTTTAAACAGACTACAGTGAACCAAGGTCGAAGCCGCTTTATTAGAACAGCTGCCATAGAGGAAGAAATTGTCGAAAGAGTCGAAGAAGACCCCACTATAAGTACCAGACGATTGGGAGCTGAGATGGGTGTCGCAAAGAGTGTTGTCCATCGAGTAATAAGGAAACAACTACTGCACCCCTATCATGTGAGATTAACTCAGGACCTTTTGCAATCGGACCCTGCTCAGAGACTTGAATTTTGCCAATTTCTGAACAACCAACTTGAAGAAAATCCAAATTTTTGTAAGCATATTTTATTCACGGACGAAGCCGCTTTCACAAGAAAAGGCATGATCAATATTCGTAATGCTCATGTTTATGCAGATGAATATCCCTATGCCACAAGAACAGGCCACTTTCAACACGAATTTAAAATAAATGTCTGGGCGGCACTAGTGGATAAATATATAATTGGCCCTATTATTCTTCCAGGCAATTTAAACGGAGAAAATTATTTGGCATTTTTAATAAATATTTTGCCGGGCCTTTTAGAGGATCTGCTATTACGGATCATAAGAGACATGTGGTTTATGCACGATGGAGCACCTGCACATTTTGCTGTAAATGTTAGGGATCATTTACATCAAACCTACCAAAACAAATGGATTGGTAGAGGTAATGATGCCCCAGTCAAATGGCCTCCCCGATCCCCTGATCTGACTCCACTGGACTTCTTCTTATGGGGCTACCTAAAGTCAAAAGTTTATAGTAAACCAGTGGAGTCAAAAGAACAATTATGGCAAAGAATTGAAAACGCTGCAAGTTGTTTAAAAAATTATGAAGGAATGCTGCAAAATAGTAAATTAAAATGTACTCTTTGCAGTACATTTTTATTTACTACGTAGGATAAACACTTGTATCAGAAAAAATGAAAATCTTTTTGAGCATTTATTGTAACATGTGTTGTTTATTTTATTCTTGTTTTTTTTATTGATAATTATTAATATTTGTTTCAATAAAAAAATCTATTTTTGGAGGCCGATATCTCCGTAACCGTGCATTTTGGTATAAGATATCCTAACCTTAGAGGTAAATTATCTTAAATCGAATTTTGGTCCCAGGAATAGTAGGTACTTACTTTAATATCAATTTTCTGGGAAAACCATGATAAATAACAAAATGAAACAGAAAAAAAAAACATTAAAACAAAAATACCTACATTTTGAATAAATAAAAATTAAAATAATAAACCAGAACTATGTTAGTTAATTCATAAAATGATAACTATTCCATTGTATCGATTAAAAACTTTCAATAACTGTTTTTTTTTTTTAATTTGAAAATTAACTGACATTAATATGGCATTTATTACATACTTGATTAATACTGTTAATCAACACTAGCTATGCTATGTACTTACTTTAAAATCAATTTTCTGGTAAAACCATGATAAATACCAAAATGAAACAAGAGACAAAAAAACTTTAAAAGAAAAATACCTATATTTTGAATTGAAAAAAATAAAAATTGGTCAACCTGTTGAAAAGTTATGAAGTGATTTATAAGTTGAGGATCAACTTTTTACCACTTGTGTAGCATCTAGGAAAACAAAAGAAGGTCCAAAAGATAGTTCTTCTTAATACCAATAAGTGTGCCAAATTTCACTTTGATGCCAAAGGACAATCGGGAGATATTTAAAAAAATTCAATAAAAAAAATCATTTTTGAAGGACGATATCTCAGTAACCGTGCATTTTGGTATAGAAGTAAATTTGGTTAAATCGCATTATTTTGGTACCGGGAATATGTGGTATCATTTTGTACCGACATTTCAGGGACACCTTGTATATGAGACAACAATCTTTATGAATTACTTTTACTTTTGTCTTTTTCATGGCTAACTATTTTTTGGTGTATGGTAAAATTAAAAACGACTGTAACTTATTTTATTTTAAAAATAACTATGGCATATGTTATATCGGATTAAAGGGTAAAAAATAGCCCTTTTAATAAAGTCATAGCCAACTATTGTTTCCATTTAAAAAAAAGGTAAGTTTGTGTCATATCTCCCAAAATATGGGCGAAAAATTTTTTTGATTTTTTGTTATTAATCTGCGTAAAATTTTGTACAACTTTGTCCTTTACAGTTTTTTCTATCTATGATAATAATAGAGATATATTGATTTACTTTTTTCAAAATATCTAATAATACCCTTGACTTTTTCAAATATTTTGAGTGTCATTTTATTCGTCTTATAAAACTACACTTCTTTCCCCATTTAACCGTTTTTCTATCTCTTATAGTTTCCGAGATCCCCATAGAGAACATCGAAAAAAACTCACCCTGTATAGTTCGTTTTGATATTTGTTCGTAGTGTCTATTTTTTTTAATAATCAAATTATTGTTTTTAAAATCTTCCGTTTTTACAATGTCCATCACCATTATTATTGATATTTGTGATTGTGTTCCGTTTGTCCGCTTTACACAGAATTAGATTGTTAAGTAGCACCCTTTACAGTTGGCGATTCTACAATCCCCAGTATATAGAGATGTGCTTTAAGTCTGCAATGTCCTTTAAATTTTCGCTTTAAATTTTCCCTGGATAGCCTCAGGAGTGATTTGTCGAGGAACGACCTTATAAACAAAAGTGCGAAAACTATAGCAGTTTTGATGGAAATTAAACACTTACAAAGATAATTGACTTCGTAGAACGTTTAATTTATATCTAAAGAATAAATGTGAATGGAACATTGAACACTATAGCCGGTCTATGAAAAAAGTGTGTAAAATTGCGCAAATTAGGCCTATATATTATTTTGAGTCAGCTATTTTTTTTAAGTTTTCTTAGTTGTTGTTTCTCTTGTATTATTCATTAATTAATTTACCGTTTGATAATGACAGTACTAAGTAGAACCTAATTACGGAATAAAAAATCAAATTGCGTGTTTTATTATTTTTTCACTTTAATATTAATATTCATTGATTGTTCCAATTATTCAAAAACAATTGTTTTAATTGTATCTAACAGTGTTATTTTGGACTTTAACTCTGACGCACATTTCCATTAGATTTGTGGCTGCTATTTAAAAATTATTTTAAAAAGTTACAAAAGATATATCCTTCATTTTATTATTTAGTATCATCGTTTACACCGTTAGCAACAACTGAGTATGAAAAGCAATTGCTAAATTGCATCAAACAATGAGTTTAAATCTAATGCATATATTTATAGGATTCGTGACCAGTGTTTACATTGTTTAAAAAAAAAATACAAAATACATACGTCTCATTTTATTGTTTTTTCTTATTATTATTGCGTGCACCTTAACATTATTGTTTATATTGCATCAAACGGTATCATTTTTCCACTTAAAATCGAACCCACACTTGCGATATGTAATTCTTTCGTTCCGGCTGCGGCGACAGTTATTGCATGGACTTTAAACGTTGGATTCACATGGACATATGCATTAGGAATATAGTGATTAGAAATAAAAACTGAAATATTTAATGGTTAAGGCTGTAACTTGATGAAGCTGCAAGCGATCCCATGAATTTTAATTATCAAAAATTTCTGTTGGC
Organism: Philonthus spinipes; assembly: GCA_963082785.1. NCBI lineage: Eukaryota > Metazoa > Arthropoda > Insecta > Coleoptera > Staphylinidae > Philonthus > Philonthus spinipes. Next base: position 14,105,876 of record OY720311.1, read on the forward strand.
GACTACGTGAAGTTTTCTTCATAGTAATATTTATGATGTATTTCTTTCTTCACTGAGTAAATTACACTGAATAAAAGAATATAATATAAATATTGCTAAATTGATTGATTGAGTTACGTGAAGATCAAATTAATTCAACGAATAAAGCACTAATAACCTTTAATTATTTGGATTACCGAATGTATATTTCGGTCACAAAGTGACCATTATCAATGGTGTGTACATTTGGTAAGTGTGAAGAAATGTTATTAGTGCTTTATTCGTCGAATAAATATTAGTAATTTTACTTATGTTAGTTAAAAGCTTATTTTGAGTGCGAAAACAAATCGCTTACAAGTTAAAGGAGAATGTATGTATCACTCTTCAAGGAGTGTAAAACAAATATTTTTTTTATTTAGACCAGAGACTTATTGAGTGATGTGTTATATATGTTTATCGTCTGGTAATAAATTATTTTGAATATTATCCTAAAATATCGAATGCAAATGTTTCTATTCGTTAAAATGTTGAAAGGACAGTCGAACTCAATTAGCCGTTCTGTAACGGTAGCAAGAAACAGCGATTATCAATTAGACGTGTAACAAGGAAGAAGGAAGAAGAGACGCTGGGCGATAAATCCCGTTTTACAAGACGGGACGAACGGGCGGCGTTTAATTCGGCCTCGTGGCGCCATCGCAAAGCCATTTATTTGCCCCGGCGATCGCTCCACGGACAAGTTAATTCGTGTTTGCATTCCGCCCGCCCTTCGATAAATACACGGTGCCGGCATTAACTAGTCAATACGGTTTTAGCAGTCATAACTGCTGAAACCGTCTCGGATTATACCCTACGCAACCCCTCCCGTCCTCCTTTTCCCACGTTGTTCCGCCTGATTTATCGTTTACACTAAATATAGAATTTGCCACGTCGTTTATTTAAGCCGTCCGGGATTATCCCTAATTTATACTCCAATTATTATCTGGCTACACTCCGATTTATTCACAAGATTATTAGAAAAAAGGAATGATTAAATTTATTGAGCAACACTTGATGAAACATAAAGAGCACATACTTACGTAACGTAACGTAAGTCAAAAGTCACAGAGCGAAATGTGGAAATATTTTATTTTCAAATCATTTTTATTTAATTTATATAAAGAGCACTATGAAAAAAATACTTTCATTTGGCATAACTATTCTTACATTTTTTTAATATATTTTTTAAATTACATTTCCTAAATGCGTTATCATTTTTATTCTCTCTCTCTCTATCTCTCTCTCTTTCTCTCATCCATTCATCCACTCTCTTAATATAAAGCCATCTGCAGACACGTGTTTCGGGATCTATGCCTCGTCAGTACAGCTATGCCCTACATAAAATAACAGTGACCAAGTGAATGAATACTATAAATTTGGTTTGAGTTTACGTGAATTACGTTTTTCACTTAACTGTTTTAGTTTTTAAAAAACGTTTTTATTTTATTTACAACAATATTCACGTCTGCTCAGTACAATGTCTCTTTCTTAACTTAACTTCTCTCTCCAACAGCGGAGTGACTTTTCGGCGCGCTCATTTTTAACGCGCTTTACCGCTTTATAATGATTATTAAATTATCAACAGTACTAAACATCGCGTATGCGTGCGCACTCAAAAGCATCTAGGCTCTAGGCTCTTGACTCTCCACTATAAACAAGGCCTTAATTATATACGAGAATAAATGCGGATGCTGCAGAGATAGCGTAATGAAGTACGCAGAATAAATATAATCAGGCTATTCTTTAAAAGATACGTAATTCGTGAAGTGTTTTTATATCAACAAATTAAAACTTTTTGAAGTGAAGAAAGGAGTAAACCAAGTTTTAATTTATTGAATGAATACTCTTTTCTATTTATGTGTATAACACGTTTAAATAAACCATCATTCGATTTATTTTCAATGCAAGCCGACAATAATAATTTAAGTTAACCCGATCCTAATTTAAATTAACACCCCCAATTCGAGTTAACATCGAAGTTACAAATTTTATTAATTAATTCCTTGCCCTATACACGCGGAACGTACGTGCGCACGTAATATTAACATTGCAAATAATTCTTGACGCTACTCGGAACCGTCTGCTCGTGATGCACGTTTCAATTACTCGAATTAATTTGCAATAAATACACGCGCAAAATTAATTTTTTGTAATTAAAATTATTAGCCAGGTGCGTGTAAATATATAATTTGTTTCAAAACGATTGCAGAATTTATATTTTAATTACCGAAACGAATAAAAAAATAGTGTATGTATTTGTGTAATTGCAGTGCGTAAATACGTATTCATTTATTTATAATATTACAGTTTTTGCGATTAATGGAATTTGCGTGTTGTTTTGTGCGGTTTGAATTAATTGTCAATACATAATTAAAACAGCGCGTCCGGAACGCTGCACATAATTGTAATGGAATTTTTATATTTTAATTAAATAAAATAATTAATTTAAATACAAGATTGTTAATAATTTAATTACTGTATTTTGTTTTAAATTAAATAAATCTTAGCACAAATTACTTTTTTAAAAAACATAAAAAAATACAGACGCATAGGACTGTCTTTTCCTCCCTAAACGCGTTATCATTTTTATTCTCTCCATCCATTCATTCACTTTCTTATTCCCATCCACTTATTTTTCCCGCACATTTTCACACCCGTCTTCAATATGCTTCGACGTTTCTTTTCCACGCTCACACAGATCACACTTAATCCATATTAATGTATACTCGATTATTACTTTCTCTCATTTATTGTGTGTTTGTAATAATTGTGGAAACTACTAAAAAAATTAAATAAAAATAGTGAAAACAATGACCAAGTTTTATATAACGCACAGACTGTATTTTTTTATGTTTCACCAATATTTGATCTCCCACCACGATATAACAATTTACATTAGCGTAAAATACTTGAACATTTCGCCTTAACATTTAATGAAATTTAATTTATTATGATTAATTTCGCCTTAATTTTTACTTTCCCTGGACCCCTGTTCAAGGGAAAGCATTGTGATCGTGAAAATTTTCGAACCGCCAATTTCAACAAATATGCACGTTTTGAGGTCCCCTGAGTTTTTAAAAATGACTGTATGACTTTAACTTTAAAAGGCAACAATCATTTTTTTTTCAATTAAACATTTTGCTTCCCTATTAAATTTTCTATCAGAAACTTATTTGACCGTATTCATCGGGGAAAGTATCATGATGGACACATCACCATTTTTATCATTACAGTCGCAGCGAGTTTTATAATAGACGAGTATCACAGAGGAAAAATGTCTCCTTCCTCTATGTCTGCATACTTAGATTGTGAGTTTATTTGATAACGTATACATTAAGTTTGACATTTTTTGTACGGAATTGCCTTGATTTTCTTATTATATATTCACAGATATTATTATTGTTATTGACTAAAAAAATAATAGAAAAGAATATAACATAAATATTTACTATTCATCTTGGTGTTAGTCTGTCTGTGTTATGATTAGAGTAAATTAAATAAAAATATTTACAATGACATATTTACAAAGATATAATCATAGAGTAACTACTATAATGTTGTAAAATTGTCGTATATGATTAATTTGAAAATAATTAATAAATTATTCTCTCTTTAGTTTTTCTGTCAATATTAATTTATTTATTTTTTTTAATAATAAAAATAATTATAAATATATACATATCAGTTCTGCAGGCGATTGAGACCCATGACTTAAAGTTTCTACTGATCTATACTTCCTCGATCTTTTTAATCTTCCTTCTCCATTGGGCAGCTGTTCTCCGGTCTGTTATCCCAATACTTCTCATATTTCTCTTTACTGTGTTTAACCATCTTTTTTGTTCGGCCTTCATCTTTTCTTTTTCCCCCTTTCTCCAACAATAAAGCCATTGAAGTCAAAAGAAGAGTCACTCCTAAGCTGCCAACTGCAGGTATTTCATATACGCAGGCAACAGCAAAAATTTGTCATTTATTAAAGGAACTGCTACCTCAAATTGTTAGTACAGTTACGGATGTAGTGAAGGCAAAAATCCGCGATATGTTTCTGCGTCCCAAAAAAACAATGATCGCCACAAAATCTCAGACCATCCGACTTCGAGAAGATATGTTCTGCGCTGCCAGTAAGATAGGTGCCTCCGCCGACAGTAGTTCTCCTTTAACAGAAGGCATAACTATTGTCCCCTGCTGTATATTTTTTATAGGTACTGCTGAAACATATAAAAAATATACAGCAAAAATAAATAACAGTACGAATAATTTTAAAAAGTTTAACATCACCGGCAAACATTAATAAATTAAAATTTTCAAAAACTTCATGCAATTTGTTAATAAAAAGCAAAAATAATATTGGCCCCAAATGTCATCCTTGCGGTACACCTGAGGCTACATTTCTGCTCAATTCCTGAAGGCCAATTTTGCGAGCGGACTGGCCGAAAACTAATTCTTCACTACACTTCTAATTCACACAGCTTATGCCCCCATTCTCTAGTTACAGTTTGGTTTGATTTTAAAATCTTTTGGCGATATTTTTATTTTCGATGAAAATTCCATTTTACCCAGAAAAAAAAAAGAAATTTCAATGATTTTTTTTCTTCATAAAAAATCGCTACATTAATCGGATTTGACATTAAGTTCTTTATTTTCACAAATTGGATTCTCTTGGTCACAGTTATTTAAATATATTAAATGATTTGAAAATAATTAATAAATTATTTCCACATACGTAGCGTAAGTTAAAAGTCACAGAGCTAAATGTGGAAATAATTTATTAATAATTTTCAAATCATTTTTATTTAATATATGGATTCTATGATTCAGAAATGAATCCAGCCAAGATACTGTATTATCACAGAAACCCAAAGAACGTAATTTTCCAAGAAGAATAGTACTGTTAATTCTATCGATAGCCTTAGTAAAATCTGTATATACCGTATTAACTTGATTACGTTCTTCCAAGATCGCGAAACGTATTGTTTGAATTCCATTAAGTTGGTGATAGTGGAGTCACCACTGATAAATCCATGCTGCCTGGTCGACAATATATGACCATGATAATTGATCCGCAACTATCTTATCCATCAGTTTAGGACTGAAAACAGATGCCCCTATAATTTTCAACCAAATCCCTAGAACCCTTTTTAAGCAGTTGAATTATAAAACTTGACTTCCATTTAGCTGGTATTACGCTAAGTTCTAGAGATTTACTAAATAAAAAGTAAATTGGACGACATGGAGAAAAAATTCAATTAAATAAGAAATAGTTTGCAATCAATTTGGGTCCGTAAAAATAGGTAGATTTCAGTCTAGAAATTTTCGTAAATACATCTTCAATGGTTACCAATAGTTTATTAGCATCATACTGGCGTAAGATTTTCATAAAGGTGTAAATTTCTTTGATAAGCTTTAATTCTGGATTATTCATTTTTTATGCTTAATATTTTCGATGTATTTTTAAGGCGGAAAACATCCATTATACATTAAGGCTGCGATTCCCAATACGTTTCCGTTTCAAGGGATTAACAATGTTATGCAATCATAAAAAAATAAACATTAAATACAAGCAGATAGCTTATTTACTAATGAACGACATCAGATAATGTTTACTTTTTAAAAACAAAAAAAGTGAAAAAAATATTTTTTCAAAAAATAATTTAATTTACAAAAATACATTTAATCTATTTTAAATGTATCTGAGTATATGTGGAAAGTCTTCCTCTTAATATCCCTACTTAATACAATCATAATATAATTATTTGTATAATCCTTAATCCTATAAAATAGTCAATGAGAACAAATTTAGTTCGACGCCATTATTTTTATTGTGGAACAGTATCTTTTAGTTCAGATGTTTGCCGTTTTGTTGAAAAATCACAATTGGAATAAAATAAACACACACATTTTGTAAAAAAAAAACAATACACGCTCTGTTGTTAATCGCACCGTTTATTAGGCGTAAAATCGCAGCCTTAATGCAGCATTATTTAAAAGATTTGAGTTATAGAATTAAAAAAATATATAAAATCACCTCAACCCTGTATAATTCACTGGATCTGCACATGTTTTTTTTTTTTTTCATTAACAGTCGAAACAACAAACCAATACTTCCAGCAAATAATCGAAAAAAAAAAAATGGACACCCAACACCGAAACATCGAATAATTTCAACAAATCCGGCTGCGCGGGAAAAGCGCGAAAGCGACAGTGCGTTTACCCGAAACGGATATCAATTTACGTACGAGGGGAAAGCGGGGAGGGCCGTTCGAGGGTGATGATAATATTCGCCCCGATTTATTTATCGGTGTATTAAATTACCTCGCGCGCGCGGTAATTCGCAATTCGCCTCGTATTGCGCGCCCGGTTCATTTGTGCAACATTATACACGCTCACTCTCCCTCTCCCTCGGCGTTTGTGTGTGGGTGTGTGTATATTTTATTTATTTTTCATCGCGATAAAGCTTTAACGAATTCAACAGTGCGGAAAAATTTTGTTATATCTCCGCGCGTTATAATCACGCTCTGGTTATTCAATATTTGCCGTGAAATTATGTAGTGTTTATTTTATGGGGATGATGATTGTAATTGATAGCGTTATACCCGGCGCTTCCACCATAATTACAAACATAATACATTTTAGTTGTAACAATTTGAACGGCATATACTAAAGTAAAATAAATGCATAATTAATAATCTATGTAACAATAATATACCTAAATAATTATCTACTCTATTTTAAATCAAAACAATTTAATATTATTTATTAGTAATTAAAATTTATTTAAACATTACTGTCCAACGGGAAAACCAAAATGGGAAAAAATAAATATAAAAATAAATCTTTTATAGCTCCATGAAATTATTATCCGTCTTCGCCGATTAGTCTAGTTGGATGTGGCTGCAGTTTGACCAAAATTACAAGGCTCGCAGACAATATAAAAAGACGGGTTTTCGGCATTCGATTCTTGTAGGATGTAAACGTGTACGTCCCAAATTTTTATATTGTATTTCATCCGTGGCTGTTACAAAAAAAATCGTAAGTTTTAGCAAAATTTTAGCTCAATTTCTGAAAGCCAACTTTGCGAGCGTACTGTCCGAAAATTAATTCTTCACTACAGTTCTAATTCACACAGCTTATTCCTCCGTTCTTTATCTACAATTTGGTTTAATTATAAAATCTTTTGGCGATTTTTGGAATTTCAATGAAAATTCCACTTTACCCAGAAAAAAAAAAAGAAATTTCAATGATTTTTTTTCTTCATAAAAAATCTGAAAAACTCCTGAATATATTAGCAATAACCTTGAATGGTTACTTAAAAAAAATAATTATTTCCGTTTTAGGGCATGTTTTAAATAACAAGTCCGATTTACATGGGGTTTTATGAGAATGGTTTAAACAAACGGTTTTTGGACGAAATGCCTAAAATAACTTTGCTCATGGATAATTTAAAATATTCGTATTTAAAAATTTGGATTTAGCAAAGATTTATCTATATATTTTCTTATTTTTTTTTTCCTTAGCTTTCGAAAGCCTACTTTAAAAGTATGCTGTGCAAAAATAGTTTGCTCCAAGTTAATCAAGTTTACACACATGTACACATTCATTAGAAACAATTTTATTATAGTTTCAAATGAATCTACGAGTTTTGTTTTTTTTCACGTCCACTTTTTTCCAGGAAACAAAATCTAAATTTCAATGATACTTTTTTTTTCTCAAAAAAAAAAACCTGAAACTCTCCTGAATATATCAGAAAGAAAGCGAAAAAGTTATTTTGCATTAAAAAAATATTCCAGTTTTCTTAAGCACATTTTAAATCATGAGTTCGATTTACACGGAGTCTTATGGGAATAACTTTAATAAACCGAACCGATTGAGATTTTCAGACGTAATAAATAAATAAATAAATTTATTACCCAACAGGAAACAGTAGCCCAATTACAGGATTATACAAAATAATTTTACATTATAATAATAGCAAGACAAATAAGAATATAAATATAAATAAATACCAATACAAATGTCGATACTAATACAATAAAATATAGAAATAAAGATTACAAATAGTAAAAAGAATTAGTAGCGTAATAATATTGATGAAAGCGCATCACAGAATATATTACAATCATAAAACCCTTCGTTAAAAATTCTACACAGATATATTTCGATTGAAGTGAACGTAGAATGTTGGCTGATTACATTTTTTTTCACAGATACGATAGAACATTGAGTCTTTAACAATCAATTTCATAATAGATTTATCTTCATTTCTCATCTTAAATCATTTAAATTCGTATTCCGTGCTTGTTTACAAAAAATTGTGAAATTTTACAATTTTTTCGTTCATTTTTCAAAATTCAATTTTACACGCCTAATGCGCGTCAATTATATAAATTTAATCAACTTTATTAATTTATACAATTGACGCTTCTATTCATTATGGACAATTTGTTTGTAATTTCAAGTTAATCCGTATTTTTTACCAAAAAATCAATCGTTTTAATTTTCTGTGTGCGGAAAATAAAAATAATCACAATTAAATTTTTGTGCGAGGTTGCTTCGTGAAATTTTCAGGCCGTGTTGTTAAAATCCTGTCTTTTTATAATATGCAAAAATATACATAAAGCTTCATAAAACCTCTGAGAATGGCTAAGCGAAGCGAATTCTCTAAAAATTCAGGACTGGCTGAGCTTTATTAATGCTGAGTTTGCAAGTGAAGCGAGCTCTATAAAACCTATGATTATGCGAATGAATAGAGCTCTATAAATTCTTCGGTTGTACAGAGTTTATATGTCAAGTTAGCGAGCGAAGCGAGCTCTATAAAATTTCTGTACTGGCTAAGATAAGGAATAAAGTTTGGGAGCAAAGCGAGCTCTATAAAATATCTGGACTGGCTAAGCTAAGGAACAAAGTTTGCGAGCGAAGCGAGCTCTATAAAAATTCTGGACTGGCTAAGATAAAGAATAAAGTTTGCGAGCTCTATAAAATTTCTGTACTGGCTAAGCTAAGGAATAAAGTTTGCGAGCGAAGCGAGCTCTATGAAATTTCTGTACTGGCTAAGCTAAGGAATAAAGTTTGCGAGCAAAGCGAGCTCTATAAAATTTCTGTACTGGCTAAGCTAAGGTATCAAGTTTGCGAGCGAAGCGAGTGCTATAAAACGTGTGGACTGGCTGAGTTTATGAGCAAAGCGAGCTCTATAAAACCTTTAACTGAATCTGCGAGTAAAGAGAGCTCTATAAAAGGTCTGAGATTAACTTAGGGGTCAAGTTTGCAAGTGAAGCGAACTCTATTAAAATTCGTGACTGACTGAGCTTTATTAAAGCTTTGGCCAGTCAAGGGTTGTTGTTGAAACCCTTACCCATTAAGAATAAAAAGCAATAAAAAATACTTCGTCGATGGTTTTTGAATTATTTTCAATTTAATGAAAAAAAAAAACACGATTTTCTGTTGAATTTTATATGAAGGAGTTTTTGAAAAAAAAACTGAACAACTATATTTTTTTAAATAATTAAAATAGTGTTCAAAGTACAATTTTAAACTTAAGAAAAAGATAATTTTTAAGCATAATTTATAAGAACCAAATATTCTTGTTGATTGTAGTATTGGTAAATTTCATAAGTTTATAAATGAAACACTTTCTAACTTTGTTTGTATAACAGAGCTTAATATTTAGTGTATATTGTTTCAACAAATTACACTTGTCTTTATCAAACTAAAAGTAATTTCAAGCAGTACAATTTTTCTTTATATAGGGCGGATTACATCGCAGAGGTACTGTGGGAAGGGGAGGGGGCAATTGAGGCGGTAATTGTCTGTGTAGTGTACCTCCCACACTTTGATGAGTTCACAAGTGTAGTTTTTGTCATATTTATTTAGATTGGAGCAAATTATGTTATAATAAAATACGCTATATTGTTGTTATCTTGTATATTGTCTTGTAATTGGGAAATCTTTGTTTTCTGTTGGGCAATAAATATTATTATTATTATTATAATATTTGTGCAATTTATAATAAGTGTATTATATTATGTATTATAATAAGTGTATTTTACTATAAATATAAATAATACAATTAAATATCACAAAACTCAATAACAATTATTTTATGGGTTTATGCTTATTTGCACCGAATGTCTTCATTAAATCCCTAATTATTAATTTATACGAAAAAAAAAAACAACGTTTTTTTATCAATCTATGCTTGCAGTAATAATTTACGAAACTAATGAAATTTCACGATCACAGTGGATAATCTTACATTGTTCCTTATGTGGAGTAATTAAATAGTCCTGCAAAAGTAGTTTATAAAATACGATATGTCCAATTTTAGACATTTTAGAATATATGTAGAATGATCGAGGTTATAATCTAAGGTAAATTTTAAGTTTAACGTATACCTTATATTATTTATCGAAGCCAATGCAAGTTTTATAATAGATATATAGAATGTGAAGTTAATTAAAAACCTACACGTTAAATAAATGAAATATAAATGATTTGAAAATGATAAATTATATTTTAAATTTGATAATTTTCATTTAAAATAAATGAAAATTATTTCCAAATGTGAAAATAATTTATTAGTATTATTTTTTTCTATTTTGCAGGCTTCTACCTCGTTATACATGTTTAAGTATGATAATTAAAAAAACTTCTAAACTTTGTTTTGTTAACACTTTATACAAATCAAAGTTTTGAAGTGTTTTTAATTATCAATTTATTAATTGTTTTAATTGAAAATTATTTTAAAATAACTAATAAATTATTTCCACATTTGGAAATAATTTATTAATCATTTTCAAATAATTTTTATTTAATATATTTAAATAACTGTGACCAAGCAAATGAATACTCTTCTCTATTTGTACACGTTAAACTTAACGTTATCTGTATGAAATAGCTTAGAATAAATAATGCATTTCACAGCAAGAGAATGCAGATATAAAATGTAATGGATTTCATTTAACAATTCTCTTTTACCATCGTAATGACTGAGAAAAAAAAACTGCGATGTAATTCGGAATCAAACAGAAATCTCGAATAATTAAACCACGTATGTAAGGTTATCTCCTTACACCTAACGGTAGAAAGGAAAAAGATTAAGGTTATACACCTGTTGTCTTTCTCCCTCTTTCCTTGCTGAAATGAATGATTTTGAGCAAGGGGCTGAGTCGGCGGATCAACGAATTCCGAAATTATCTCCTCCGGTTTTCAACGTAGGGACACATTAAAAGCGGCGCTTTTTTTTCGGGACGTGTTCTCTTGCGGAGCACGTACGCGTCCTCAACTACAGGACGTCTTTTCCTCTACGTTCTTTACGGCTGATTGTATGATCCTAGGACTCACCGTTTCATCCAATCGAAATTAATGAAAAACATCAGGAATGACAAGAGGTTTAAAATAATAATAATAGACGATTGGTCGATAACTAGTTAACTCGTATAAATTATATTATTTGATTTTATTTATTTATTTATTTAAGGGAATATACCATTTTTACAAATATAAGACATACATGTAAAATGCAATAAATTTATTTGTATTATTAACTCATTTTAAATACAATAGTAAGCACTTTTAACGCAAATATAAACGCAAAAAGAAAAAAAACCTTAACAGTCACCAACAACTAGATTACAACAATTTACAACAATGTAAATTTAATTATTTATTTTAGATAATATTCTGTGTAAATTCAGGATAATTTAATTAAAATTAAAACACTCGGTTTGTTGAACTTATTTAAATTTTCGCCAAAATGGTGAATGCGCCGGGCAATCGATAGGTTACCGTCTGGGTTATTTGAGAGGTTTCCTGATCGTTTGTTGTCTCCTTGGTAACCTTTTTGTGGAATTTTAAGGTTTGTTTGTTTGTTGTTGTTGATTCTGTTTGACTTATTCCTTAATTTTGTGTTCACTACGTTGTGTCTTTCTTAGATTTATTAATCATTAAAAATAATATATACAAACATCTTTATTTAGACAGCAGAATTACAATTCTTTACAAATATTTATATTTACAATACATATTGATGCGTTAGTAGCCTGTCATGGGCTATCGACCGCAGGTCTTTCTGCCCTAGAAATAATAATAAATTAGAATTTGAAATTTTTCGCAAACCAACACACACATTTAATTATATACATGCACAATTCCACAGCCCACTTAAACACAAGTTATCGACCTTCAATACACGGAGCATTCAATCTTCCTTTATCAAACATAAATAGAGAAAAAGAATTAAAATTTAAATTAAATATTTCAGAAATATTAAATTATAATAAAAACACCATATATAAAATCATTAATAAATACAAAATACAATTATATATCCAGTCCATAACAAGTATAAAAAACACTATGGAATTTAATAATAAAAAAAATATTTAAAATTAATTTATGAGCCCAAAATCAATAACCAACTGAATAAACTACTTAAGAAATAGCATTTTGTTTAACGTACTTATGTAACGTAAGTCAAAAATCACAGAGCTAAATGTTAAAATAATTTGTTAATTATTTTCAAATCATTTTTATTTGATAAATAGCATTTTATTCACAAAATAAATTAAAAAAATATTGGGTAACACCTATGAAAAACGCGAGCCACTGCTGAATTCCGGAATATATACAGTTAATTGCAATATATTCAACAAAGTTCATATAGGTCAAACCGAAAGAAACGTAAAAAATAGATTTAGAGAGCTTTTATATCACAAAAAAATCTCAATTCCGAAAAATCAGCAGTGGCACATCACACAATAACCACCGGCTATAAATTTTCTATAGATGATGTACAGTTTTTGCGGAAATCCAGTAATTATAGTTTAAATTTTTACGAGGCAATAGAAAAAAAAAAGAAAAAAAAAAACAAGAATCAAAATTGTTAAACTTCGACCTAAGCCCGATAAATAATCCCCCTATTACCTACACCATAGTTAATTCTGTTGTCAACCCACCCCGAAAAAAGACCAACGAAACCTTAATTTCTTGAATTCCCAATCCACTAATTACATCCCGTTTTTACGTATAATTTTACATTTTATATATACAACAATTTGTTTGATTTAGGATCATACTTTGTTAGCTATTGATCATGGACACATAGTGTCCGAAATGTACATATAGCGTACAAATAAACAAGTGAAGAAATGAATTCAAAGTGTTTTATTTTTAATTGTTCGAATCTCTTCATGTAACTTACAACAGCACATTAGTTAATTCAAAAATGTTTCACCACGGGTTTAAACGAGAAATTAATTAAGTATTTTTGTTTGTATTGCGTTTAATAAAGATTAACATATGATAATAAGGCAGAAATACCATTCGTGGATAGCCAATTAATTAACAGATATAAAATATACATTTGATTTTGTAATTTTTAAAACTTATTTAATATTTTTGCTGTATATATTTGTTAATAAAGATTATTATTATTATTATTATATATATATATAACAATCTTTATTAACAATTAAGTTTACAATAAAGTAACAAACATTGATTATGTATATCACACAAGAATTAATTGATTGTTAAATGGCTATCGACCAGAGGTCTTTCTGCCTGAGTTTTAAATAAACTGTCTTTGTCTTAATATGTGAAAAAATGGGTCATGATTGATAATGTTGTCCTATAAGTCCGTATGAAGGGGTGTTCAATTGTTATGAATGCTACTGTTATGAAATGTTGTAATGAATTCATGAATTGAAGAAGACGGAAATTTGCGATGAGAGATTATGTTCTTATTTCGGGGAATACAGAGAGGCTGTAATAGGTCAAAGATAGGATTACAGGCGAATTTTGTAGCAAGGGATTGTAAACGGAGTTGGATAGGAGTGATTTGGGTTATTATTATTATTTGATAATATTTATAATTAATATATATGTAGAAAATTTCCATAAAGCCATGAATAATTTTTGTATATATATATATATATATATATATCTTTATTGAGGCTTTGATACAATTTAGCTGTAATACAATATTTAATTTAATACGAACTAAATGGCTATCGACCATTGGTCTTTCAGCTGTATTTTTTTGTATTTACTTGGTTTTCACGCGAGTTAAGATTTTATAGATAATAATATAATAAATCATGACAAGCTAGCAGTAAATCTATCGATTGCCCGGCGCATTCACCATTTTGGCGAAAATAACAAAAATTAAAGCTTACGGAAAAAATGACGGCAAATTAGAATAACACATGAAATATAAAATGCAATTTGTAAAAAAATATTATTTTAGAAAAAATCCTACGATTTTCGTATTTCCGAATTAATTTTCAATGAGTAATACGTAATCTATTTGAACAAAAATTATTGCCCCTTCACCTAATTATTTTTTTATTAAACTAAATATATTTCGAAAAATATATTTCCATCTTCAGTAGTTGAAGGAAATATATCTGGTTCAATAAAAAAGGACAACTATATTTCTTGAAATAATTAAAGTCTCTACAACCAACATAAAGAATATGTAATCTGCTAGAAAATAAAATTATTATTATTATTATTGGATAATTGCATGAATTTCGTATTTTCGATTTAATTTTCTCTCAGTCGGAAACGGATATACCGCATCCGTGGTTTTTTGAGTTATTTTCAATTTTATGCAAATTTATTAAAATTAAATTCAACCTCGACTAGCAATAAATGTTCATCGCATTTTTTCTGTGAAATCCCGAATGACAATCAAACTAACGCTGCATAACAATAGACAGATATGACGTATAATTCAATTGTTAGGAAATTGAAACGCGTCTGATATAAAATGGAGTTACGTGAAGTTTTTCTAATATAGAAAAGTAAAAAGTTGTAATTGTTTTACTCCACATGTTTTATTTTAGATTAAATGTACATTGTCCTACTGATACTGGATTCTTAGTATACATACTTCTGAAGTAAAGTGAATACAACTGTTAAATTAGTAGTTTTAAACATTCGTAGTTCATATGAATGGATTATTAAAAATCAACGAATAAAACAAATAAAACACTGATTAGATTGAATAACTGTAAATTCTCGACAAATTTCCTTTTATTGGTCCATTTTCAAGATTTTAAAAATTCAAAAAATCAACATGTCTATTCATACAATACATATTGTAATATACATAGAATTTTAAATTCTCTTGGAAATGGGCCAATAACTTGAAACTAGTCGAGAATTTAAAGTGATTCAATCTAATTTGTGTTTTATTGGTTGATTTTTAATAATTTATTCATATTTACTTTATACAACTGTTTAATTGTTTACATCTGATTTAACATGCCCTCTCTGGAGTCCAGGCGTATAATTGCGCAAATTATATTAATTTTCAAACTTATTCACGGTTATATAATTGATTCGGACTTACTAAATCAAACTCATTTTTCATTTTGTACCTTGTATTATATCTAGAAATACAAAATTGTTTTATATCCCCAATCATAAGCCAAATCACAGATCTTCATCAACTTTACTTTCATCTTGTAATTTCTTTATTCTCAATTTGTTTGTTATCCCAATCTCTTTTTGTCTCTTTTTGCCTGAATCACTTCGGACTTCCCTTTAATATGTATTGTTCAAATGTTGATATTTTTAATATATCATTACGTCAATTTCTTGGACAGCAAAAACGGCAAATACAATAATAATTGTGTAACTATGTTATCATTTACATTGTGTTATTTTTTGTATGTTTAATATTATCCTGTAAGAAGTGTTTTTAACTGTTGGATAATGAAGTGCTATTATTATTATTATTAACTGATATGAATATTTAATGAAATGTTCAGCCAGCATTCATCTACCGTATGGATAGGTAGTGATGGCCATTTCGGTTTTTCGAACCTCATCAGAGGTTGCACATGGAACACACTAGGTGTTACATGTGCAATGCCTCGATGAAGACGGCTGAACGGAAATTGTGAATTTCGTTTTCCGTTCGCATAAAAAGGACAAGTTAGCCTTCCTTTAGTAGACGAAACAATGATTCTCTGTCGTCTACCTTGTAGACCCAAATCGTTGACGATGCCACTTGAAATTAGGCAACAGATGGCGCTTGCGTCGTATTTAATTTATCTGATATGAAATTGCCCTACTGACAAATGGCGACTTACCTTACTTTCAGGACGCAATAGTGCGATCCCTAAATATACCATTGTTATTATTAATTACGTCTCTATTTAATTATTCGTATAACTACGATTAAGTGAATAAAATATTTTCAATTATTATATGAAAATATCATTGTAATGCAATCATTAATAATGAATAAGATTTATTCCCGTTTTTTGTTTGTTTGTTCTAACCATCAAAGGAAAGGAGCGAACCCCTTATAACCGAATTCCCCGTCCTTTTCCCTTTCATCTCGCAATCCCGCGGAAATGGGGCACTTACTAACAAATGAAGATCAAAAAGCGGCGTCGGACAATAAAGGTCCCGAGGAAATTCCCACCCGCGGCGATAAACTAACGCTCTTTACGAGTCTCCCGGTCTCGCGTCCGACCGGAAATGAAAAAGTCCGCGCCAGGCGCCGCACAAGTATAAACAAAAAAAAACTGAAGAAAAAAAAAGAAGAAGATCTGGATCATTTCGCAACCAGAGGGAAACAATGCCCGTTCGTTTTCTAATAGAGATTGAAGCCAATAAGTCGAGACGGAAGCGAGAGGTTGGAGCGGGGGGGCCGGGGTGGAATCCTGTGGGGACGGCTCTTTCGCCCGGAAGGAAGATGAACTGTTTCGTTAACCGAAATGGAGATTGGGATTTAACTAAGACGTACACGCGGCTTGATTAGAAATGCCGAATTCTGGTGGATCCGTATTATGTTATAAGCCATTTATTTGGGTCAATCCTCTCACGATGGGATTAATTTAATGATATAATCTAGACATGGGCGGAATTGATTTCAAATATAAATTAAGATTCTGTTATTATAACAAATCGTTTAATTCCAATAAAATAATTACATTAAGATTATTTTCGTCAGCAAACATAAATCATCTACTGTTTAGACAATTGATGATGGCAACTTAAAAAATAAGCAATTGGTCGTGCTTTTCCATCAAAATTTGATGATAAAAATCCCTTGATTTTTTAACAAAGCTAAATTTTTTTCTCAATATTCTAAATTTACTCACATTAAAAAAATATTTAAAGCCCTAGAATCCTCCCTATAACAATTTTTTGTGTAATCGAAAAAAATGAGGTGTTTTTATGTGTGTGAAGCTGGCAATATTTGTAGCAATATCCCGGCGCCTCCACCATGTGACCAAATAATAAATTTTATTACATAATTAGAGCATTCACGAGTAGAAATACGCACTGTTTCAAATGTTTTTACTTGATAGATTGATAGTGATTAATATAAAATAGAAAACTCGTAGATTTTTTTTTACTCCATACTTAAAATAAATTCAACCCTTCGGACACCGAATGATAAATCAAGATTTTGCGGCAAAACCGGGTGATCCAATCCCCGTGAAATATTCTAAGTGTTAAGTCAAAAATCGACAAGAGTTACATATCCCAGGTGGACAAATTCTACTCTAAATTAACCAGTGGACATTAGGCTACAAAAAACAGTTGAGAAAACCGGGGTTTTCATAAACTAGTTTTCCCGCAAAATCATTTTTTCTTATTGGTTGTCTAATTCGTGGAATATTCTAAGTGTCGAGTCAAATATCGACAAGAGTTACATTTCCCAGGTAGACAAATTCTACTCTATATTAACCAGTGAACTTAGGCTACAAAAACAGTTGAGAAAACCGGAGTTTTCATAACCTAGTTTTCCCGCAAAATCGATTTTTCTTATTGGTTGTCTAATTCGTGAAATATTTTAAGTATCGAGTCAAATATCGACAAGAGCTACATTTCCCAGGTAGACAAATTCTACTTTATATTAACCAGTGGACATTAGGCTATAAAAAACAGTTGAGAAAACCGTAGTTTTCATAACCTAGTTTTCCCGCAAAATCGATTTTTCTTATTGGTTGTCTAATTCGTGAAATATTTTAAGTATCGAGTCAAATATCGACAAGAGTTACATATCCCAGATGGACAAATTCTACTCTATATTAACCAGTGGATAGTTGGTTACAAAAAACAATTGAAAAAACCGTGGATGGATCACCCGGTTTTGCCGTAAAATCTTAATTTATCACTCGGTGTCCGAAGCTTTGAATTTATTTTAAGTATGGAGTAAAAAAAATCTACGAGTTTTCTATTTTATATTAATCACTATCAATCTATCTAGTAAAAACATTTGAAACAGTGCGTATCTCTACTCGTGAATGCTCTAATTATGTAATAAAATTTATTATTTGGTCCCATGGTGGAGGCGGCAGGTTATTGCTGTAAATATTGCCAGCTTCACACACATGGTGTTTTTATGGAGTTGATTATTACGTTTTTTTTTGGGGGGGGGGATTGTTTATTCACAATTAATTTTTTTCACAATTCAGCTCGAAAGTCAGGAGGTTATGTTTATGTCACTGACTTTTGGTATTTCCATAACAATAGTTACAACGTGCCCCTTATTTTATATAATAAAATGCAACTATATGGTTTCGACTCTTCAATTACGTTCAATTCAATTCAGTTTAGTTCAGTTCTCTTCCGAATAAGTCGATCCCATCAAAAACTAAGTTGAAGTGATACTGAATTGCGATTAATAGATAGAGAATTCCGACTTGCTGTCGCAATATACTTTCATTCGGAATTTCTTATAAGTTCAGTTTTAGTTTTAGATTCAATTCAATTCAGTTCAGTTCAGGTAGATTAAGTTCAGTTCAGGGGCCGCATCTATTACGACTGAAAACTAACTTGGATCGATACAGGAACACGGTTGACGGAGAGAGAATTCAGACTTCCTCTCATTCGGAATTCTCTAGCTGATCAGTTCAGTTTTGATTTCAGATTCAATTCAGTTCAGTTTCAATTAAGTTCAAGTGCCGGATTCCGAATGAGTCGATTACGTTTATTACGACTAAAAACTAAGTTGGAGCGAAACAGAACCACAGATGACATAGAGGGAATTCCGATTTGCTGTCACAATATCCGCTCATTAAGGATTTATTATCAGTTCAGTTTTAGTTTCAGCTTCAATTCAGTTCAGGTAAATTCAGTTCAGTTCAGGGGCCAGATTCCAAATGGGTCGATCTCATCTATTACGACTTAAAACTAACTTGGAGTGATACAGGAGTACGGTTGACAGAGAGAGAATTCAGACTTGCTGTCACAATATCCGCTCATTCAGAATTCCGTAACTGTTTGGATAAGTTTAAATTTCATCTTCAATTCAGTTCAATTTAATTCACTTTTATTTTTAATTAAATCAATTCAAATTTAAGATGTTTCCACATTCATCTTAAATTTTAATTGATTACAATAATTTTTCTTTCTTATTATTATAAATTAAATCGTAATTTGCATACACTAACTTTAAAAAAGAAGCATATTTTAATAAAGGAATACTTCTGAAGTAAAGTGAATACAACTGTTAAATTAGTAGTTTTAAACATTCGTAGTATAAATAGGTTGTTAAAAATCAACGAATAAAACGAATAAAACACTGATTGGATTAAATAACTGTAAATTCTCGACTAATTTCGGGTTATTAGCCCATTTTCAAGATTTTAAAAATTTAAAAAATCAACATATCTATTCATACAATATGTAAATATATATAGAATTTTAAATTCTTGGAGTGATACAGGAGCACTGTTGACAGAGAGAGAATTCAGACTTGCTGTCACAATAAACGCTCATTCAGAATTCCGTAACTGTTTAGATCAGTTTAAATTTCATCTTCAATTCAGTTCAATTCAATTCACTTTTATTTTTAGTTAAATCAATTAAAATTTAAAATATTCCCACATTCATCTTAAATTTTAATTGATTACAATAATTTTTCTTTCTTATTATTAAAAATTAAATCGTTATTTGCGTACACTAACTTTTTTTTAAAAACAAAGCATATTTTAATAAAGGAAACTAATTTCCAAGTTTCGCGCGGAAAATTGTTTCGATTAGCATTTAAATTATTTACGCGACGCTAGAGATGAAAGAAAAGAAGAAAAAGCGGTAAAAATCAATAAAATTGCTAATTTACCGGCCGGATAAGTTCAGTGCATCAAAGATGAATATTATATTCGCTACTTGAAACTTTATAAAAGTTACATCCACCGTCGTAAAAATGTTAACTTATAACTATCCGCGTTATGCTCAATTAGTTTCCACGGGAGGGAAAACTTTATTGCCGCGCACATTGAACCGGAAATAAAAATCCAACTATTCCTTTTACGCGCGCGCCCAAGAAAGAAATTAGAACTGGAATGCACTGAATAAAATTTTCAAACGGTTAATGTTGATTCATTTACGTAAGGAATAATAAAATGAGGGAAATTGGTTTAAAATTACAAATGATGATTGTTTTAAATGTGAGATGCAATTAAAGCGATTTTTTGTAAACACTAAAATTGAAGAATTTTTCGCATTTTTCTCTACTTTTTTTTTGCTCACTACCTTCGCAAATTGTAGTGAGATTTTCACACTCGCAGACAGTTTCTTTACTGCTTCTTTAACACCTTCTGCTATAAAGTTTCAAGTAGCGAATATTATATTCATCTTGATTCACTGAACTTACCCGGCTTACCCGATAATATTTTTGATTTTTTTTTTCTTTACATTTTCTACTTTCGTTTTTTCTTATTATTCATTAATTTATACTATAATTATTATATTATATTATATTATATTATATTATATTATATTATATTATATTATATTATATTATATTATATTATATTATATTATATTATATTATATTATATTATATTATATTATATTATATTATATTATATTATATTATATTATATTATATTATATTATATTATATTATATTATATTATATTATATTATGTTATATTATATTATATTATATTATATTATATATATATATTTTTCAAAGATCATGTATTTCAATTTCGCTTCCTTTAAGAAGTTCACGAAACAAAATGTTTGCGGACGTTCTCAGGAAAAAGAAAAATTATAAATTTTAAATTAAAATCAAACACAAACGATGCACAAATATGATTCAGCCTACTTGGATTCAAAATAATATCTTTACTTTGAATCCAAGTGGGCAAGTCATGACAAGCCACCAATAATTCAATCAATAGCCCGGCGCATTCACCATTTGTTAAAAATTACAAAAAATAATCTAGTTATAGGAAAATTACATTAAATAAAAAATTAAATGTTCTCACTACAACACAAACGAAACACAAAGTATCATTTATTATTTATTTTATATTGAATACATAAAAAAAAAAACTTGTTGAGAATCCAAGTATCTGCAAATTTTCTTTGAAAGTCATTATCGTGGCACGCTTAGATGTTCTAGACACACTATTTCGTGAAATTTATGAAAGCGAGGGTGTTTTTTTGGCAAAAATAGTTGCAATATTCTGAGCCTACAGAAAAATTAAAAAAAAAATATTCAGAAAGCAATTTTTATTTATAATAATATATAGATAAACTAGCAGCCGGTACCTGTTTTCCAAACGGGTCCTCCGGAGAATAAAGAAAACTTTGATTAGCAAGTCTAGAAAGAAATTTTTAGGCCATATTAATGGGCCATTGCAGTTGAAAAAGAATGACCGACGTCACAGCATGAGGAACTTAGGAAAGCTCGTATATATATAAATAATCAGTATCATCTCTTATCATATCGTATCGGGTTTAATAATAATAATAATTCTTTATTGGCGGACGAGCTTTTTTACAATATAAGATATAAACGGAAAAAATATAAAAAGTACAGCTATAATAATATTGCGAAGTTTAATAATAGAAATTTAAGACATATTATATTACCTTTTAGACAATAAAGCAATATTATTATATACTATCATATTTATGGATCTTTTATTTGTATCATTTTATTAAATTTCTTACTCGAATAAAAATTATTTTACAAAAAAAAATAATTATTCATTCTCTGAAAATAAATGTATTTTAGTGAAACAAAATCGCCGAATAAAACACTCTCTAAAGTACTTTTCAATGGTGCGTAATGTAATTTAATTTCACGACGCCGCGCCGGTTGTAACATATTCAATAATAAAGCGCTTCCCGTAAATCGTTTTATAAAATTCTCCCGATAGCGCGGCTAAAGTGGGGGAGGAGAAAGGGACGGGGCGGAATTTCCATCCCGAAATAAGGGTTGGATTAAGTCCGGAAAATGGGGGATTTTTAGGAGCGCGTTAAATTAGCTTAATTTCGGCGCCGCGCCCGAGGGGTGATTTAAGTTGCTGCGACTCGTAAATCCCTCATTGATAAAAGTTTCCCAGAAATATCGACAGCGGAGTACTAGGGGGGTGGGTGTCGATTTTTTTCGGGGGGTTGTGTCTCCCGGCGGTCCCTCATGCGGGTTTTATTGATTGAGGAATGATTCGGGGGAATAATTAAATGATGAATGGGAGGATGTTGATTCTGAAAGAAAAGAAAAATATTGTGAGAAATTTAATTTTAAAATATTAATATTTTAAAGAATCAAACAAGAATTTCTCTCGAATAATTTTGGAGTAAGAAATAAAAAAAAGTATTTTTTTGTGGGGTGGATTCGTTAAATTTTCTGAGGGTTCTATCTAAACCCTTCTCTTTTAGAATATGTAAAAAGAAAAAATATCCCATCGATAGTTTTTGAGTTATTTTCAATATTATGCGAAAAGTTACGAATATCCTTGGAATTTTCTGTGAGAGGACAATAAAAAAATCGTAATTTATTTTTTTGTGCGCTATAGCTTTGTGAAACTTGTTTGGGTTGTCGCTGAAACTCTCCTCTTTCAGAATATGTAAAAAACAAAAATTACCCCATCCACAGTTTTTGAGTTATTTTCAATTTTATGTGAAAAAATCATGAATTTTGACAAAATTTATGTAAGGAGGAACATAAAAAATCGTAATTTATTATTGGTGCGGGATAGCTTCCGAAAATTTACTGCAGTTACTGCTAAAACCCTTCTCTTTCAAAATATATAAAAAAGAAAACCTCCCCGTCTGTAGTTTTAGTATTTTCAATTTTAAGAGAAAACGACACGAATTTTTGTTAAAACTTCAGTAAGTAGGAATTCAAAAAATCGTAATTTATTTTTTATGCGGGATGGCTGCCTGAAATTTACTGAAGTTATTGCTGAAACCCTTCTCTTTCAAAATATACAAAAAAAAACAAAATCATCCTATCTGCAGTTTTTGAGTTATTTTCGATTTAAGAGAAAACGACAAGATTTTTTGTCAAATTTTCTGTAAGGAAGAATTTAAAAAAATCGTAAATTATTTTTTGTGCGGTATGGCTTCCTGAAATTTACTGTAGTTATTGCTGAAACCCTTTTCTTTCAAAATATACAAAAAACAAAATTATTCCATCTGCAGTTTTTGAATTATTTTCGATTTAAGAGAAAACGACAAGATTTTTTGTCAAATTTTCTGTAAGGAAGAATTTAAAAAAATCGTAAATTACTTTTTGTGTGGTATGGCTTCCTGAAATTTACTATGGTTATTGCTGAGATTCTCCTCTTTCAAAATATACAAATTACTAATCCGTAGTTTTTGAATTATTTTAAATTTTCTGAGAAAAATAAGAATTTCTGTGGAATTTTCTCTAAAAGGGAAATCAAAAAAAAATCGAAATTTAATTCTTGTACGGAATGACTTCGTCAAATTTTCTGGACTTGATACCGAAACCTCCTTCTTTCAGAATATGCAAAAAACAAAAATTACCCCATCGGTAGTTTTTGAGTTATTTTTAATGTTATGAGAAAACAGCAAGAATTTTCTCTAAGGAGAAATAAAAAAATCACTTAACTTAATTTTCGTGTGGAATTATTTTGTGAAATATTCTGGGTTTGATATTGAAACCCTCCTATTTCAGAATATACAGGAAACAATAATTATCACATCCGTAGTTTTCGAGTTATTTTTGATTTCATCTACAAAAAAAAGAATTTCTGTGGAATTAAGGGAGATATAATAAATCGTAATTTAATTATTTTCTTCCGGGGTAACCTCATGAAATTTGGGGGGGGAGGATGTAATTTAAACCTTCCTCTATCAGGAAATGTAAAATATCCCTTTTGTATCTTTTGTCATATTTTCAATCATATGCGCAAAAAAAAACACGAATTTCTGTTGAATTTTCTCTAAAGGAGATATAAAAAAAACGTAATTTATTTTTCGTGCGGGATGACTTCGTGAAATTTTCTGCGGTTGATGCTGAAACCCTCCTCTTTCAGAATTTGTAAGAAACAAAAAACACCCCATCGATAGTTTTTGAGTTAACTTTATTTTTAAATTTATTATATTATTATTATTTTTTTTTTAATTTTAAGCGAAAGCAGCAAGAATTTTTATGGAATTTTCTGAACGGGGAAATAAAAAGATCGTAATTTAATTTTTGTGTGGGATTATTTTATGAAATTTTCTGGGATTGCTGCTGAAACCCTCATCTTTCAGAATATATATGAAATAATAATTACTCCATTCGTAGTTTAAGAGTTATTTATGCGAATAAATAATTATTTGTGTTGAATTTTTATTTAGAGGAAATAAAAAAAAATGTTATTTAATTTTTGTGCGGGATGTTTTCGTGAAATTTTCTGGGGTGGATACTGAACCCTCTTCTTTCAGAATATATAATGAACGAAAATTAGCACATCCATAGTTTTTGAGTTATTTTTAATTTTATTCGAAAAAAAAAAAACACAAATTCCTGTATAATTTTCTGTAAGAGGGAAATAAAAATGTAATTTAATTTTTTTGTGGGATGACTTGGCAAAATTTTCTGAGGTTGTTGTTGAAACTCTCCTCTTTTAGAATATATTTATTTATTATTATTGTCCAACAGATTACAAGATCTTATTACAGGACAACTTAAGACTAACAATTACAAATTATAGCGTGTATGATGAAATGAATATTTAATTCTTGCATATAAAAATATTTATAATAAAACAACAAATTCCACATCCGCACTTTTTCAGTTTATTTTTGCGAAAAATAAATCTGTCGAATTTTCACTAAAAAGGATTTACAAAAAATCGTAATTTATTTTTTTATACGGGATGGTTTCATGAAATTGTTTGGAGTTACTGCTGAAGCAGATGATGATGTAAAATATAAAAATTACCTCATATTCATAGTTTATGAATTATTTTCAATTTTATGCGAAGTACACAATTTGACTCGAATAAGTGAGAAATAAAAAAAAAGTAATGTTTTTTTTTTATAAATCCCTGAAACTTTCTGGGGATCTTATTTAAATCCTGTTCTTTCAGTACATGTAAAAAAACAAAAATACCCCATCAATAGTTTTTGAGTTATTTTTAATTTAATTATCAAAAACACGAATTTTAGTCGTGTTTTCTGAGTGAGAAAAAAATCGTAATTCAATTTCTTTACAGGCTCATCTCGTGAATCTTATTATTAACTGAGGCTTCAACTTTGTTACACATTTGCACTTCTCATTATCAAACTAAAATTGTTGAAACCGTAGTAATAATAAATAAAACGTTAATATTAAAGCATGCTATTGAATTGATAAATGCAACTGAATTAATATGTTTATTGAATCTGTAATTTCTTTGCGCCGTGCATTTAGTGCAAAAGAATTTAGGTTTAAATATATATTTATGTTAAATATATTATTTTATTTATTGTAACTACTCTAATTTTGATATTTATGTACGTTACTGCACGAAATGGCCTCCGTTAAGTAAGTATTTATGTACGTTACTGTATGAAATGGACTCCGTTAAGTAAATAAATATTGATAAGTAAATCGAGCGTTTCAAGATTTCAAAAGGATTGAATTTTCATTTTTTTAAATATAAATTCAGGTAACGTAAATTTATAAAATCATAAATCGTTTTAATGGAGAAGAAACAATCATTCCATGTAATTTTTAAAAAGTGTCCAAAACAAGTTAAGAATTTATCAAAAAAATTGTGAAAGTTGATGATATTGCATGTTAAGGTTGTGACGTTATAAAATTATAAACAGATAGCCCGGATTGTTTAATTAATAGAAGATTAAGCTATAAAGTTGGAGTGAAGTAATTAGATGAGATGATGTCGAGGGTGCTCCGCCGGGATGGTCCTGATGAATTTTTAACGGGTTTAAAAAGTAATCTGAGCGCGCGGCCCTTCAAATACACCAAAGGGCCGCCAACCGGAGAGAGGAAAAGTGCGCGGCTCTCTACCTAAAACCTTCCCCTCTCGCCCCCATTACCTCAGCCACTGGTTTGCAATTACCTGCACAGAGAAAGAGAGAGAGAGTTGGTAAGCTAGAGAGAAAGAGAGAGAGTCAGTTATATAGAGAAAGAGAATGAGTGACGGAGAGAGAATAAGGGAGAGAGAAAGTGAGTGAATATAAGATAGAGAGAGAGAGAGAGAGAGTAAAAAAAGAAAACACACCAGGATCTCCCGAGGCGCGGTTAAGGCAAGACTTATATTAAATCCTAGCTTAAGAGTTCCGTAATGAAATGAATAATTAAAACGCGACCCTTTCGAATTAATATTTATTGTCTTTCGGATTAATCGAAAATGCGCGTGTATTAATGAAGTATCAATTTATTTCATTTAATTGGAAAGATGGGACAAGCGCCAACTAGATGTATGATGGTTGAACATTTTAATAAATTAATTAAAAAAAATGAAAATACTTAATAAATTAAATAAAATGAAACAAAGATGATTTAGACATTTGCAGTTATTTAAATTACAATGAAATTAAACAAAGAAAATGTCTGGCAATGATCAATAAAATTCGATCAACTGCAACTGCAAAAAGGGATTGATCGAATTTTATTGATAGTTACCAGACATGTTCCTTGTTTAATTTCATTGTAACTTAATAAATTATTTCCTCTTTAGCTACTACGACATTTTTACTTGGGTTACATAAGTACTTTAACAATTGTCCAATGGACATTTGCTGTTGCATAACAATAACATATTGTATAATGCAACAATTTTTTGAATCGAAAATATTTAATGCAAAGAACAAATAATAAAATAAAAGTTATGTAATGCTATCTGCAGACACGTGTTTCGGGATTTCATCTCTCATCAGTACAGCTGTGCTTTATATAATTGCATTGTTATTATTATATTTTATTAAATCATTTTTTTGTTTAATTGGTTGCTGATTTTATTGGATGGCGTCCTTCACCGTAAACATTCGTACATGTATGATCTTAATAAAAAAAATGCTTGTGAAATGTGTACTCACGTTAACGGTATTTCGGGATTGATAATAAAAAGTGTGCTGCATAAGTAAATGCATTCGCTTAATAATTATAATCCATCAGGTTTACAATAATTACTAAAACTAATTGATTACTAAAATTCGTACACGTATGATTTTAATTGACCCAATTTATTTGAATTGTTAAGCGACAAAATTTCCTAATGTAATGCATTTTTAATAGCCAGTCCTAAAAAAAATAAATGCTTGTGAAATTTGTGCCGACGCTAAGTGTATTTCGAAATTTTCGCTAATCTCTTAATAAAATCACACGAAAACGAATTTTCACGCTGAAGGACAAACCGTCACCAGCATAATTCGTTAATTAATTATTTCCGCTGAATTATTATGTTTTCGCCGGTGTTTGTAAAATCTCATTCATACTTTTCACGTCTGTATTTCGAGTGAAATTACCGCCCTTGCAGTATCCATTTTCATCGATATAAATACGTGATTCAAAACAGCCACCGGAAAATCAATCAAATTCGCTATTGAATTAACAGCAAAAATTAATTAAATATAATAAATAAAAGACCACGCAAGCGCCATATTTTGCCTAATTTCCATACGCTAGATGAATGGTGTTTGAACGTTTTATTAAATTAGTTAATTATTTTCATTCGACGAGTACTCCCCGTGTGAGGGTTTCCAGTGTAATTACCGCCCTTGCAGTATCCACTTTAATCGATTTGAATACGTATTTCGTCGTTGCAAAAGCTGACTGCGTGATTCAAAACTGCGCCCGCCATTTTGCTGCCGGAAAATCAATTAAATTCGCTATTGAATTAACAGCAAAAAATAATTAATAATAATAAATGGAAGACGACGCAAGCGCCATCTTTTGCCTAATTTCCATACACTAGACGAATAGTACTTGAACATTTTATTAAATTAATTAATTATTTTCATTGGACAAGTACTCCCCGCGTGAGGGTTTCCAGTGTTATTACCGCCCTTGCAGGATCCACTTTAATCGATTTGAATACGTATTTCGTCGTTGCGAAGGCTGACTGCGTGATTCAAAACTGCGCCCGCCATTTTGCTGCCGGAAAATCAATTAAATTCGCTATTGAATTTACAGCAAAAATTAATTAATAATAATAAATGGAAGAATTTCCATACAATAGACGAATAATGCTTGAACATTTTATTAAATTAATTAATTATTTTCATTCAACGAGTACTCCCCGCGTGAGGGTTTCCAGTGTAATTACCGCCCTTGCAGTATCCACTTTAATCGATTTGAATACGTATTTCGTCGTTGCGAAGGCTGACTGCGTGATTCAAAACTGCGCCCGCCATTTTGCTACCGAAAAATCAATTAAATTCGCCATTGAATCATCACCACGATTGATATGATTGTTTATCTGTCATGGGCTATCGACCGGAGGTCTTTCCGCCCTGTCTTGAATAGATTGTTATATACAATAAAAATGTCTGTGCTACCACGATTTAATTAAATTATCTGAATCGTTGTGGTCTCATCCGTGTTGATGAAAATTTCATACGCAAGTATTTTCCATGTGTGGATTTCCATTGAAATTACCGCCCTTGCAGTATTCATTTTAATCGATTTGAATAAGTATTTCCGCGTCACGACAATTTATTGCTTAATTCAAAATTTATGTCGCAATTTTGATTCTGGAAAACAGTCGAAATCGCCATTGAATCAGAGTAATGATAAAATGCACATTGTAATTAGAATATGTGTGTCATATACTATAAAATAAAATTTCGTACAGATGTTCATAGTCTTAATATTCGGTTTAAGGGAACTCTATCTCCTCCAAAGTTTCATTCAGCTCTGTTTATGCGAAGTTACTCCTATGTAATTACAAAAATAATATATAATAAGATCCCATGTAAAATTAGGGCTATGAGTGTTCCATTATTCAGATCGCGTCTCAAGATTTGCATTCAACAAAATAGTTAGTGTAATCCAAAATTTTATAGATACTTTTACTCAATTTTTAGTTTACTGTTATTTTTGTTCTTCAATCATATTAAACCCATCATATTTGCGTTAGTAATTTATAGGTTGAATGGAAGATCAACCGCACTTCGGTTGCGCTGAATTCATACCCTTTAGTTTTTCCCCTAATAGGATCATCATTATTTCTTGTAATATGAGATGTAACAATTTTTGTTAATTTTACTTGGTGAAAACTAAATAAATAAATAAATATAAATAGTCGATTAAAGCTTCCATTGCGCGGTGATCTACTTAGAGATGAGATTTTACTTACGATAACGTTTGAATTACTAAAGCATGTTTAAAAACTATCATCATCATCATACAATGTGTTAAAGTGGTTCGTTAATCAATTTAGAAACTAAAACAAAAAAGGTTTTAAAATAAAAAATTAAATTAAATAAAACAAACAAAAAAATATTGGGTAATTATTCAATAAGCTTTATGAGGCCATTAATATCCTAAATATGTGACTAGAATTTGTTTTTAACATTTTATGTATAATTATTGCTATTAATAATCGACTTATCATTTAATAAATATTTGCAATATTTACTTGGATATTAATTATTTTCAATTTTAAGAAAAAATAAATACGAATTTCAGTTGAATTTTTTGTTAGAGCGAAATAAAAAAATTGCAATTTAATTTTTGTGCCGGATTGACAATTTTTTTTATATCGGAAGCCAATATGGTCATTACTGTCCAAAAATCAATCAAATTCGCTATTGAATTATCACCAACATGAAAACTAATTATTTTCGCTGAATTCAGCGAGTATTTTCCTGTGATATTACCGCCCTTGTAGTGCCCACTTTCATTGATTCAAAAAGTGGGTACTACAAGGGCGGTAATATCCTGTGATATTACCACCCTTGTAGTACCCACTTTCATTGATTCAATAAGTGGGTACTACAAGGGCGGTAATATCCTGTGATATTACCGCTCTTGTAGTACCCACTTTCATTGATTCAATAAGTGGGTACTACACGGGCTGTAATATCCTGTGATATTACCGCCCTTGTAGTACCCACTTTCATTGATTCAAAAAGTGGGTATTACAAGGGCGGTAATATCACAGGAAAATACTCGCGGAATTCAGCGAAAATAATTAGTTTTTATGTTGGTGATAATTCAATGGCCAATTTGATTGACTTTTCGGCACCAACTATGCCCGTAATTTTGTTATATAATAAATTAAGAGCACAGGGGAAGAAGGATTAATGTCACAAAATAGTAATTGTGAGCAAAATGACTTGGCAACTTCAAAACGTCATAGAATCTTCCGCTGTGTAGTATATTTTAAACGCATATCATACAGCGATCCTTATTCTTATTTTCTTGGACAGTAAATCAATGTATACTACTAACTTTGCTCTCTCCATACCAACGATAACCCAAATATTAAAAATTTTGTACTCTCATTTATTTCTCCTTTGTATCCTTCAAATATTAAAAAAAATCGTAATTTATATTATGTGCGGGATGACATCATGATTATTTTTTTTTTTAATAGTATTGAATTCCTAAGAGTTTAAATTGTTTATTCTGGGCTAAGAAATAAATAAATACTTTATCAATTCAGTTTGTATTTATATTTTCTTAGTCTTTTAAAAATTCTCTCGTGTTATCGAGTTCCGTAATGCGATTAACCGGGAACGGCTGATTAAGAATTATACGCAGTAAATAGCTCGTTAAACCTGGGAACTTAATTCGATCGGGGATGAATAAATGAAGGTGAACATTCATTGGTCTCGCGCTAACGGCCTCGTTAAATAAATAAATAAACTCCAACATCCACGTGTGTTGTCTGTGCGCGCGATAGCGTTGTTACTTATTCAATGGCCTGTTGGAGACGTTTCGCTTGTAATTATTGCGAGCGCCCGGCAGGGGGCGCGCGCCCCGCTCTTTTTTATGAATGTTTTACTATCAATTTCATCCCCCAGGGCCGTTAGAAAGTTTATTATGGCGGAGGTCAGGTGGTCGTTTTTACAGGCGTCTCTTCATAAACATACCTCGTAAACGTCTGTAGTTTATCTCGCCGTATGCGTCTGCATCATCCGCCAACTTTACACTCGTATTTCGCGCGGATAATGGCTGAATTTATCATATGGACACTAAAATAAGAACCCGATATGTTTCCACACTGGTGAAGCAAACAATAAGGGGAACGAACAAAAATGAAACGTGCTTTATTTTTTACGAAAGCACATACTTTGTTTTTAATCTTGATTTATTAATAATAACACTTAAATTACAGAGTTTTGTATTGCAATATACAATTTATATAAACTACAATAATAAATTCGGCTGTTTTCGGCGGTTTTCTAAAGACAACATATTATAGAGTATAAGAATTTTATTGTTTAGACCGTACTCTTGAAATAACCCGATAAATTGATAGCCATAAATCACAAGGGATTTATATTTCGCACATATATTCATAATTGCTTCTTAATAAAACCAGATATTGGATACATCAATAGCAAATCCAATTTCAGCAGAAACAACTGTGTGATCATGTCGATGTCGAGCATCAGTAACAATTACTATTAGCCCAGCCCTATTTTCAAACACCTGCAGTCCAAAATCCGCACCAAACAGTGACACGTTGTGGGTGTTTTTATTTTTTTTTGCCAATCACAATCTTGTGTTAATTTTGGGATAAAATATTTTAATATAAATAATTATCATCGTAGAGTATTCAATTTAATTTTACCGATAATTCTGTCAATTATGAAAATGTTCACTTGTAGCGAGCCATTCACGCGTCGGAAGGGTGAGAAGCGGGGGGGAGGGGGCGTTTTGGTTGGAGGTGAACTTGAATGGATAATGAGCGGCCGGTTTGCGACGACGGTTTCGGTATTGAAATATACAGGAGGTGGTAAAATGGGTATTGTAAGGGAAGCGGGGCGATGAGTGTTATCGATCTCGGCCCATGTTTTGTTAATAAGGGCCCGTCAGCCCGCCGGAGTGACACTGGTTCCATTTACCTGTCACACATTCTCCGCCGCCGCCGCCGCCCCCCTTAACTTTGATTTCAATCTCGGTTTTAAATAACTCACAAATTACGACCGTCCCCTTTAGGGCGACCTCGCAAAATTACCGCGAGGGATATTCACGGAAGGAAACAGCTGGATGGGATTCGCATGCTTGATTTTAGCAGAGTCTTGCTGGATGTAGATTCAGTATCATGATTATGAACTGCAACCCCAATTTTATAATTTTGGTACTGAGCCTACATTTATCATAAACTATGCTAAGAATATGTTTCAGTTAAAAAATAATAATAATAATCTTTATTAACAGATATATACAGCAAAAAATATTAAATAAATATTAAAAATTACAAAATCAAATCTATATTTTATATCTGTATCGACCAATGGTCTTTCCGCCTAATTAAGAAATATAATAACCTAAATTAAATAAAAATGATATGAAAATAATTAAATTAATTTTTATTAAATTAATTATTTATCAATTGAAAATAATTAATAAATTATTTCCACTTCAGCTCCGTGACATTTTGACTTACGTTACGTAAGTACTTATATATATATAATCGATGTCCCCTTTTACCAATTGGTGACGGGGTTTTTCTTCATTGTTTACTTCTTAATAACTCTCCTCCAGTTGTTTCTGTCCTTATCCATTTTTTCTGCTTCTCTTATGCTTATTCCTCTTTCTTGTAGTGCCTTTGTTACGTTGTTCTCCCAGTTTTCTATTGGTCTTCCTCTGTTTGTAGTTGTCCTTGCTTCCCATATTTGCTTTACAGGAATTATTTTCTCCATCCTCTGAATATGTCCCCACCAACCCAGTTGCCATTCTTCGACATATTTTTGTACATCCTTTGTATTTAGTTCTTTTCTTACGTCCACATTTCTTACTCTATCACTTCTAGTTATGCCCTTTATTCCTCGTAGAGATTACATTTCCGCTGTTTGGATTTTGCTTTTTGTCTTCTTATTGAGTATCCAGGTTTCACATCCATATGTCAATATCGGTAAATATATGGTTTTGAAAACTGTTAATTTTGATTTTTGTGATATTAATTTTTTTCTTATAAATCTTTCGTTTAGTGTATAATACAATTTTGCTGCTTTCTCAATTCTTTTGGTTATGTCTTGTTCTTGTTTGCCATTTTGTTGTATTATCACTCCCAAGTATTTAAATTCTTTCACTTGTTCCAGTTGCACTTGCCCTATTGTAATTTGTACATTTTCCTCTTCTTGTGCTGCTACCATCACTTTTTTCTTTTCGGTGTTTATTTTCATGTCGTAGTTGTGTAGAGTTTCATTCCATACATTAATATTTTTTGTAATCCCTCCTTATTCCCTGCCATTATCACTATATCATCCGCAAATGCACATTCCGTTATTTTTACGGGTCTTAGTTGGTTGTATCCCAGATTGAGTGCTCTTAGGTGTGGTCGGCATCGTTTCATAATTTCGTCTATAAGGATTATAATAGCATCGGGCTCATGACACCTCCTTGTCTCAGTCCTCCTCCTGCTTGGGATGTAATTGAAGTTCTATTCCTTGTAGCTACATAGTATATGTTCGTGCTGTATAGACTTTTAATAGCATTTATTAACTTATTTGGTACATCCCTTTCGTTTAGAATCTCCCATACTTTATTTCTGTTCACTTTATCAAATGCCTTTTCTAAGTCTATAAAGGCCATGCATACTTGGATGTTTTTGTTCTTTCGGGTTTTCTGTATAATTTGCTTGATGGTAAGAATATGGTCTTGTGCGCTTTTCTGAAACCATTTTCTCCGTTTTCTAGTGCATCTTCTATGATGTTTGTCAGTCTTTTTTGTAGTATTCGTTCGTATATTTTTACTATCGTGCTTAATAAAGTTATGCCTCTGTAGTTTTTGCAATTTCGTCTGTCTCCACTCTTATGTATGGGTAGAATAACTCCGATGTTCCAGTCATTTGGCATCTTTTCTTCCTTCCATGCTCTTTTTATAATTTCCCATAGCAGCATTTTTCCTTTCTCTCCCATATATTTTACCATTTCCATTGTTATTTTTTCATGTCCGGGTGTTTTTCCATTTCTAAGTTTACTTATGACTTCTTCAAGTTCTTCTATCGTTATTTCTGCTTCTGTGTCAGGTTGTATGTTATTATCTTGTTCTTCTTCTCTTTCTGTTAGCGTGGTTAATAACTCTTCAAAATATTCCTTCCACCTGTCCATAATGTCTACATCGTTCGTTATAATTTTATTGGTCTTGTCTTTTATTGTTCCGATTTTGGTTGTTTTGTCTGTCCTTATGTTTTATATCGTTTTAAATAATAATTTCTTATTTGATTTACTATCAATTTCCATTTTCCCCCAAAAACTGCTCCAACATTTATCCTTTTCTGTTTGTACTATTTCTTTAGCTTTTCTTCTCTGCTCTTTGTATATGTTGTAATTTTCTTCTGTTCTGTTTTGTAGGTAC
Organism: Philonthus spinipes; assembly: GCA_963082785.1. Classification (NCBI taxonomy): domain Eukaryota; kingdom Metazoa; phylum Arthropoda; class Insecta; order Coleoptera; family Staphylinidae; genus Philonthus; species Philonthus spinipes. The sequence continues at coordinate 14,140,593 of OY720311.1, forward strand.
GCTCTCCATGCTTCTTTTTTCATTTTTATTTGTTGTTTTGCTTCTTCATTCCACCATGCTGTGCGTTTTTTGCCTGGGTTTATACTCAATGTTCCACAGGTTTCCTTGGCTGTCTCTGTAAGTACATTTTTGTATGTTTCCCATGGTTTTTCTAGGGTTTTATTTTCTATTTTTAGGTGTAGTTCGTCTATTCTATTTCCTATTTTTTCAGCATATAACGTAGCGGTATCTTCTTCTCTCAGTTTATAGTATTTGACGCTTTTACATACTTTCTTCTCTTGTTGTTCCTCTTTTTCAATATTTCCTTGTATTTTCGCGACAAGCAGATAATGTCGCTCACAATTTCTGATCCTCGATATACTCTTATGTCATTTATTCATTATATTAACATTTATAAAATCAAATGTATATTTTATATCTGTATCGACCAATGGTCTTTCTGCCTAATTAAGAAATATAATAACCTAAATTAAATTAAACTGATTGATTTAGATCAAATTAAATTGATAAATATTTATTTATAATTATTATCACTTTAGCTCAATGACATTTTGACTTACGTTACGTAAGTACATTAAACAAATTAATGTACATTTGTGACATTTTGACTTACGTTACGTAAGTACTTTAAATAAATTAATGTGCATAATATTCTTACGTGATGCGAAACTGCAATGGTGGGAAATGCATTGTGGAATTCATAGAACACATTCTTGAATTGTTGCATGATATTCTTTCGTCGTAGGAAACTGCAATGGCATGAAATGCAGCGTGGAATTCTTAAAACACATTCTTGAATTATTGCATGATATTCTTTCATCGTAGGAAACTGCAATGGCGGGAAATGCAGCGTGGAATTCTTAAAACACATTCTTGAATTATTGCATGATATTCTTTCGTCGTAGGAAAATGCAATGGCGGGAAATGCAGCGTGGAATTCTTAGAATACATTCTTAAATTGTTGCATGATATTCTTTCGTCGTTCAAAACTGCAATAAGTGCTAAAGTGGAAATAATTTATTAATTATTTTCAAATAATTTTTATTTAACAACTACATCTCGAGCAAATACCCCATCAGACATTGAATTACATAATGTACACCTGCCGCTGCATATAATATTCAATTCAAACAAAAATAATTTGAAAAATAATCAATCATTTTCTCTATACCTACTGTATTATTTTGATTTACGTTACGTAAATACTTTAAAACAAGCAGCAACAATCTCCGCGTGGAATAAAATTTCACTGAAATATAATACACCCCAACAAATAATTTTTAATATAATAACGTTTCATTAAATATGAGTCTGATAGTTGCCGATTTTTCAAAGTTAACGCAACAATCTCCACGCGGAATCAAATTAATCGCACCCCCGTATTAGCGTCCGCACCCAGTTAGAATTATCGGAAGAATAATTCATCCGTTTGTTTCGTTACGTTCCATTAGAGCGCGCTTTTCCCTTTCTCTTTCCGCTATTACCGCTGAAGGGACTTCGATAATGGCCGAGGGCATTATTCATTGACGGCATTTACCTTGGATGTGGAATCAATGACCCGAAAGTAAAAAAAAAGAAAAATATATGTGTGTGTGCGGGAAAGCAGTGGGCCTTCGGAGAAGAATTTAGTCCGTTATTTCGGTGGGGTATAAAGAATTCATCGCCGGCGTGGGCGATCATAATAATTACGGCGGCGCTTTCCGATATTCATTGGCTTTTTCACGTTAATTTTTTAGTAGAGGAGAGCCCTGAAAAAAATAAATAAAACACGGAAGGATACAATCGGGAAGTCGATAATGGTTATGATTTTAATCTCGGTAATTTCATCGAATATTTCGTATTGCGTTACGTTTAAATAATTTCACACTCGAAACAAACCATTTTTATAAGAAATTTATAAAGTAACACTTTTTGTAATACATAACATATTGCTATAATAATAGATTATCTGATTTTAGAGAATCGAGCGATGAAACCAACACGATTATATAAAAATCATAATACTAATTTTAATTTATTATATGGAATTTTTAAGGAAGAAACGTATAATTTCTAGAACATTTTATATAAGTAAAAGTTGTGGTAGCAATAAATTCTTTTCTATCGTACATTTAATTTCTTTTTCACTTAGACTTTAATTAATTAAAAAATAATAGCGGATTTATAAAAACCCATCTCTTTTGAACATAGAGATGGATTTTTTATAAATAGCAACGTATGCGAGACCTACTTCCAAGACATATTGCGCCCTATACCCTGATGTCAGGGGTATTGGCTGTGTGTGACGTTCTAAGACAAACTCTACATTTTGCCTTTCAGCGCGAAATCGCGGACTCATCTACGTCCATCATTCCTAAGCAAAATCACTCATCACTAAAACAAATGAAGTTCTACTCTGAATCTGACTTGACACCAAGCGACGAGCTTTGTGCAGCGAAGTCTTCGGTACTTTTAAACTCCAGTACAGTTAATCCATGTGGTGACGATGGTACAACACCCAGTACTCCGAACATAAAATGTGCGATTACTTGTAATAAATCTATTCATAATAAATGTAGCGGTTTACAATGAAATTATAGACCACGAGGAACTTTTGAAAAAAAACAAACTATTCTGTTATGGATTTTGTGGTGGTACAATAAAGTGGATATCATCCTTTTTGTGTAATAGAACGCAAAATGTCCGTATAAAAAAATATTTTCACCATTATAAAATTTACTTCAGGGGTACCTTAAGGATCTCATTGTGGACCGATTCTGTTTACCTTGCTTATGAATGAAATATTACTATACTGTATTTCATTGATTAGCAAGATAAACAGAATCGGTCCACAATTAGACCCTTAAGGTACCCCTGAAGTAAATTTTATAATGGTGAAAATATTTCTTTTAACTTTACTTAAGGGGTAGTAAAGTTTATAGTGGTGAAAATGATTTTTTATACATTGCGATTTTTTACTATTTAACGACGACTTAAAATTGTTTAAAATCGCATTCAACCGCGATGATTGCAATATGATTTAGTCAGGTATTACAAATTTGAACGATTGGTGCATCAAGAATCGACTTCAAGAATGATTTAACACCATAAATCGGTAAATTAGATTTCGGAGTATGAATTAGAATGAAAATTTTAAATTTGCCCCATTCCTCATCCCCCTCACAGCTTCGTGAAATCCCATCATTTTTACTTAACTCCTCAGATTTAATGCAAATAAAAAAATGTGAAAAATAAAAAAAACAGTAGCAAGATTGATCTAACCCTATAAATCGGTAAATTAGATTACGGGGTATGTATTAGTATCAAAATTTTTAAATTTGCCCCATTCCTCATCCCCCTCACACCTTCGTGAAATTCCGTCATTTTTACTTAACTCCTCAGATTTAATGCAAATAAAAAAATTGTGAAAAACAAAAAAAACTGCAGCAAGATTGATTTAACCCTATAAATTGGTAAATTAGATTCCGGGGTATATATTAGTATCAAAATTTTTAAATTTGCCCCATTCCTCATCCCCCTCACAGCTTCGTGAAATTCTATCATTTTTACTTAACTCCTCAGATTTAATGCAAATAAAAAAAATGTGAAAAATAAAAAAAAACTGTAGCAAGATTGATCTAACCCTATAAATCAGTAAATTAGATTCCGGGGTTTGTATTAGTATCAAAATTTTTAAATTTGCCCCATTCCTCATCCCCCTCACAGCATCCTGAAATTCCCTCATGTTGACTCAACTCCTCATATACAATTCAGATAAAAAAATATAAAATTATAAGGATTGATTTAATCGCAAATATTTTATTGTAGCCGTTTCGTTCGTTTCATTTACAAAAACAAAAAAATGGAATATTAACTTTAACTATCTAAGAAGAATTTTATGGCTGAATTTTCTGCGACAACTATCCCAAAAGAATAGCGGAAGGAAATTATATGGACTGGGACTGAATAAATTTGTTTATTTTTCTTATCGTCACTCCTCCGTGGGAATAAGAGCGAATCCGGAATAAATTATCGGTAGATGATTGGCGTTTTAAATTTTTAAGTGATGATTACAAGAAATTATTCGAATACAGGGTTCATATAAATATATTAAAAAAAATAATGATGTGTCTATCATGGTACTTTCCCCGATGAATACGGTCAAATAAGTTTTTGATTGAAAATTTAATAGGAAAGCAAATTGATTAATAGAAAAAATTGATTGTTGCCGAGTATTTAGAAGAATTTTATAATTAAGTGTGTTATTTCTTACCTTACAATTAAAATCATTTCTCCACACTCTTCATTTATTCAAACTGGAGGCATTTGCGAATGTGTTGAATATGACGGCACTTTGGCGTTTTATTTGTCATTAAAATAATTATTTCAATAATCAAAATCTCTAAGGGAATTTCATGTAAACGAAATTCTTCCGCTTATAAAATGAAAAGCGGAGGTCCTGCAATAAAAGTTTTATAACAGAAATTATTTATTTTCTTTTGGACCGGGAAAAGTAAAAGAAGACGATGAAATCGTTTGATTGAATAGAAAAGAATATTAGAATTTTCGTAAATTTAAAACACGCCATTCTTTTATTTTTCATTTGAAAATTTCATTGAATACAAAAAATGGTATTACTATTTTTGTAAATTTAAAACACACCGCTCTTTTAGTTTTAATTTTTCGTTTATTGACTAATTTCGACTACGTGGCAGTCATTATCAGGCAAAGTTATGTATTCTTTATTTACTGAACTGAAAATCCCTTCAAAACTTAACACCTTTAATATACAAGTATTATTATTACTCTTTGCTATTTTCGATTGAATTCATCGAATTATTAGAAAGTTGCCTATTTCCGACAATAAACGCAACTTTCAAATTCGGATTATTTATATATTTTGTTTTATTTTAACTACATGGGTTTTTATTCATCATTCTCTGTCGTATTTCACGATTTTCGCCATTCTATGTATTTTATCCTAATTTGCAGGATTTTCCATGACGAGATTATTTCGCTAGGTTACTGTCGGGAACAATAAATTTAATATTCGATAGTTGATGCTATTACTTGATGAAATTGCATTATACATTATTTGTAAATAAAATAATAGTTTTTTCGATTTGTTGTTGTGAGTTACGTGAATAGATTCTAACAATTAAAAATAAAACACTTTGTATTCCTTTCTTCACTTGTTTATTTTTATGCTATAAGTACTGTTCGGGCACTATGTGTCCATTATCACAAGCTAACAAAGTATCTGTGACTTTGTTGTCTCTTTTCTATTATTACATGTATTTCTTGTGAAAGTTCTTTGAATTAATTCTCTTAACGAAGGCAATGTTTTTCACAAATAAATTTCTGAATTTATAATAAAATTCCTCGCGAATGTTTACGATGTTTTTCTTTATTTCACTATTATTATATATTTTTTGTAAGCTCGCGTGATAAAATATGTGGCGTTCCGCCGCCGGTCCCGGGGAACATAACTTCCAGTCGGGCGGGAACGAATCAACATAACCTTAAATAAGTCAACGTCAGTTCGATTCAGAAGAGTTTTATCAGGGCGATTTAGCGGCCGCAGTCCGGCGAACGGTCCCCGATAACACACACAATGGCGCTCCGCCGATCGGACGAGAAACGTTGACCCTAGAGGGGGGATATAATAACAATACATTGTCGCCGGAACGGATTCCGGGCGGCCCCGGATTCTTTTCCTAGCTGAAAAATTACGCGCCATAACCGTTCTCAACCAACCAACCGATCCCCGCCCCCCGGAGGTATTGTTGGGGCCGTTGATTTACGCCAAGCGAGAAAAGTGCGCTTTGCCGAACGCAACGGTTCTAATTAGTGCACGTTTTCACGATCGGGCGGGTTAAGATTAGAGAACAAGCCACAATTACTAAAGGCTTGCGCCGGGTAATTGGTCCTGATCCTGGGGAATCTATAATTTTATACCTCCGTGTGTCTGCTGTGTGCGCGCGCGAGGAGCAACCGACTAACTCTAACTGACTAACTAACGGGTAGTTTTTGTCGCGACAATGGGAACAACTTTTAATTGTATTTCGGATCGGGGGGATATTGCCAGTCGCGTTTAAGCCGTCACAATTTGGATTATTTCGGCGGAACAATGCCGCAGTCGGCCACTAATGCCTCCCAAATCGCATTCAGGCGAAATTACCAATAGTCTCAATCGATTCCTGTTATCTGGGGGGATAATTACTTCTTTGATGTTCACAGCGAAATTTCACAATCCATTATGGATTATGTTTCATACAACTCTTTTTAAATCAACTTTTTTTTATATATATATATATAGACATTATAATGAAAAATAATAATAATAATAAAGCCAGACTTAAAGAAGGGAAATAAATGAAATTATTCAAGAATTAATTTATCATTGACAAAAGTCATCGCTGAGATTGTAAAACAGGGGAATACCCGCGGCTAAGGCGCGCTAGACATTTGTTGGCCGATTAAATAAATACATAAAAATATAATTAAAAGCTCTTGAGAAGTTTCATATTGTTGTGATCGGTCTGTCGACTCCAATAGTGTTTCTCTCTGTCCAAAAATGCTTTTTTTCCCTTTCGAGACATGCTGTCTGACAGTTGAAGGTTTTTATGGATATTAGTGGATCGATGTTCAAGGAAGCTGAATTTATTTATTTATTTACATAATTAAATAAGAACTAGTGGAGAAAGTGTTAGTGTTTTAATTATTTAATTATATTCATCTCTTCACGTAACTCAAACCAAATACATATTTATTTACATATTACAACGGATTGCGGAAAATATTCTGGTGTCATCCGCGTTACAATAACGCGTGTTGCCACTAACTTAACCTTATATATATATACATATATAATCGTAACTCGCGTAAACTGGAAAATTCTGGGTTGTGATTTCAGGATCTTCGTAGACGGGCCACAGGCAAAAAAAAAAACGAAAAAAAGAACATTGATATTTACCCCAACACTCAGTGGGAGGTGTCATTTAAGCTGTCATCGCGAAGCAAGCCTGCGAAATTTATGAGTTTCCGAATAGACCGCTACTAGGTACCTGCGTTCGACCCTTTTTCGTTTGCGAGTTGAATACGATAATTGTATAGTGATGGGTTATCATAATCACGAGGGAAGTCTATCAGCAATTGAAAAATATTAAAGAAAATATTACATCTAATCTTTGACCGTATCGTGAAATAATCACAGATGCCGAAATGAATTATCCACTTAGCAATTATTTCTAACTTCAATTCTCCGAAAATTAAAGATTGAAAACTACGAACTGTTAATTTTATTTTATGTTGCCATTATTTATAAATACTACTGTTAACCAAACTATTTTTTTAACACAACGAAATTAAATCTGATCATAGCATTGTTTTAATCGTTGTCTTAATAATTAGAAAATTAAAAAATAAATAAGAAAATAATTACACTTTACAAATTTAGGACAAATTAACCAATTAAGTAACAATACGTATTATTTTGTCGAGCCCGAATTAAAGTATAGCATAAATACATGATTTGAAAAGTTTATTGAAAACCAACATTTTGTTCATATTTGTATATGTAAAATAAATGCGAAAAACAACTCACAACATATTTACAACTAATTTATGATAAATTCTAAAATATGCAGTGCGTTCAATTAGAGTTTTTTAACTGTGCATCTTTTTTCACTAAAAATTGTATTTTGTTTATGGGACACACTGCATCCCATAAACAAATGCCGATACAAAGTTATCTTTTTTTAAATGGAACACCCTACATCTGTACTTCTGTACATTCAACATCAATAGTTTTTTTATATATATAAAAATTGACATATAAATAACATACATACAAATACAAATAAAAAAAACAACCTTAAATTATTAAATCAAATAAATTAGTTTTAATAAAATTGTTATTTAAGGGAGTTAAATCGAAATTTAAAAGTTTACAAGAATTACATCTCAATTACTTCTAACATATTTAGTTGTGGAGAAATTTTAAATTCTTTAAGAAAATTTATATCCCAATGTGATTATATGGTTAGCAATCGCGGATTTTGCTCCTTTGTTTATTTTCGAATAATATATGTGTTCTTTGTATATTGTTTTTAAGTTTCTTTTTACTCACAATTACAGCATTGTGCTGAGTAATTGCCAGTTTTTCTAAATTATTAATGTTGTTGAATGTATTTTCTAATAAATAATTAGTTTTAGGTGCATTGACGAATGATGAATCCGTTAGTATTAATTACTTCTAGATCAGAGAAAGCGTACAATTGTAAATATCTATGTACAAATTAAGAGTTGGCAGCTTATGGGTGTAATTGATATAATGTGTTAAATTGATGTATTTGTAATATTCCTGTGGAAACAGAATCGATGATGAGTCTTATAAATTTAGGAAAATATTAAAGTCTGAAACCTATGGCTAACTTCATATCCGTATAAAATTAATATTATATAAGCTTGTTGTGTTAAATATTTTAAAATGTGTCCAGTATCATTTTTGTTTAAAATATATAAATTGTTCCTTAAAAAATGAAAATCAACAATTTCGAGATTTAAGAAAAACGCAAACTATTAATATTTCACAATTAATTGTATGTCTCTAAATTAAACTTAATAACATTAAATACAAACCCGCTTAATATATCTTACATCATTTACAATCGAGTGTTTGTTTTAATTGCAATAATATTCCATTCTATTTTATTTATTTGGATTCCGAATAATGTAAATGCATTACAATTAATATTTCATAATTTAATTGTCGATACACCATCAAAAATAAAATTTAAAAATGCAAACGGACGGAAAAGGCACGGTGTATTTTACTAAAAACATCTGGTTTATTTCTGACCATTTCGGAAAGCCATAAATCTTTTCTAAATTGAGTGTAAACTATTTATTTTGACGTGTTTGCATGTCCCGACTATGTTCTTTTTTTTTACCGGATTTTCCTTGCTGCTGAAATCGTCTTGATCTAATTGCATGTGGATTTTGCAACGCCCATACATGTTCGTTATGATTATTATTATTGCCGTCCTTAGTTTTTAGTAAAGCACGCTTCATCAGAACACATGACGAGCGTAATGGATCTATCATTGTGTGCTTGTTGTTGAAGTAACCAGCAAGACAATTCTAATCGCTGATGGGCATCTCCAGCCTGTACATTTAGGCGATGAAACGGATGTAACATTTCTCTGTTCAATACACGCCATGCAAAATTCGGTGATACAAAAACGTCACTAGAAATACGCCGAACACTAATTGAAGGGTTATCAAGGACAGCATCTATTATATTTTCTTCATCTTGTACATTAACTTCAGTAGGAGCTAGCCTTTTTTTGGAGCGGCTTCTCGAAGTCTACGAAATGATGCCTTCTTTGGAGCGGCTTCTCGAAGTCTACGAAATGATGCACTGAACACCGTATTGGCAGGTTGGTGCCTATTTGGAGTTCTGCGTCGATATTCTCGAGCTGCTTCTCTGGCATTTCCATTGGAATACCCATATATATATATTTTAATCTTTTTCCTTTCTACCGTTAGGTGTAATGAGTTTTTGTTTGGTGTCTGTTTCTATATTTTTCTCTCCATGTCTATCTATCCTTGATTAATTGTTTAATATCCTTCCAATCTATATCCTTTTTTTTTCTGCTTCTTCTCTAATTATGTCATTCCATGTTTTTCTCGGTCTTCCCCGGTAATTTCTTCCTTGCGCTCTTGTTTCATATATTCTTCTTGCTGTTCTATCTTCTTTCATGCGGCACACATGTCCGAACCATCTCAGCTGTCCTTCAACAATGGTATCATCAATAGGTCCTATCTGTAAGTTTTGTCTGTATGTCTCATTCCTTATTCTATCTCGTCTGGTCTTATTTTCAATTTTCCTTAAGAATCTCATGTCTATCGCATTAATTTTCGTTTTGTGTTTTTCCGTCATGGTCCATGTTTCACTGCTATATATTATTGTAGGTCTTATAACCTTTTTCACTATTTCCGCTTTTATGTTTTTAGTTATTTCTTTCCTTCCAAAGAACGTTGTCTTCATCATGTTAAATATTTTTCCCGCTCTTCCCAGTCTATCATTTATCTCTTTGTCTATCTTCCCATTATTTTCTATTATTGTTCCTAAATACTTGTAATTTTCTACATGTTCGATCTACTTTCCGTGCAATTTTATTGTATGTAATTTGTTTTCTTTAGCTATTATAATTGTTTTGGTCTTGTCTATATTTATCTTCATATTTATTTTTGTTAATGCCTTGTCTTGTATTTCTATGTTATGTTGTAGGTCTTTCTCTGTCTCTGCCACTATCGCCATATCATCTGCAAACATCATTTCCGTTATGTGTGTTTCTTCCAAATCTCCAGTATCCCAATTTTAACGTCTTCATTTCCTTCTTTGCTTCCTTTATAGCTTCATCTAGTATCAATGTAAATTGTAGCGGACTCATAATACACCCTTGTTATGGAATACCCATATACAAATACAATATCTGCATATTCCTCAGTTGTGAATAAATGCATCATTTATTTAGAACTTTTATACGAAGTACCAAATATTGTACACTAACTAACAATATTTAGTGTCATGGTAACGGTCATTTTCATTTATCAGCCTAGTTGATTTATTATGATTCTTTAAGAGCTTGCAACAAAAAACAAGAAACAAAAACAAATCGGACCCCTGTTCATTAACAAAAAAATATATAATTATGAGAGCTATCATCTGACAAAGTCTGTCATAGAGCTTGTAGAACACCGTGTATATTAGTAACAAATATTATATATTGAAAATCTTTATTTCTTAATCTTACATTATATAATACATATAAATACAATAATTTACAAATTGTTAGACATTAGAAAATGGCTATAGACTGTCGGTCTTACAACCAACAAATATTATAGATATATATATATAAATTAAATAAAAATATAATAAATTATTTCCACATTTAGCTCTGTGTGTTAGCTTATTTATATATATTTTTTTTTGCTGATTTACCTTCTTTTTTGAGTATTACAAAACCGTGGCGACCCCGCGGGCCCGACTACGCCCCCGCACGTTCTCCAAACACAAAAAGAAAAGTTAATGCTTTAATTAAAAGTTATATTAAAAAAGAATACACAATGTAATTAAACTCGCTTTACGCGCTCCCCCTCCCCGGCCCCTCCACTTCGCTTCGCTTTCTTTCGCGATAGACTTAATTTCCGCGGATTTCCACCGAAAGTGATTTTGTTTACCTGGAGAACGAAAGAATGAGAAAAATGAAATGATCACTTTGAAGTCCGGGGATCATTTGCTCGGGTAATTAGTGTTGTTTTTTCTTGTTTGTTCTTCAATATTACGCAATGAGTTTAGTTTAATGTGGGGGGAAGTGAATTAATGTTTATTTTCTTTTTGGAAGTGTGTGTTTTTTTTTGTATAAATAATTTTGCATTGATTTTAATTAAATGAAGAAATAAAAAGGAATTAATTATTTATTTTATTTCTACAACAAACCACAAGAACAAATTCATTTCGTTTGTTGAGCCTTTGACTTTGTAAAAACATTTACAATAATAAAACAATTTAGGCGGAAAGACCAAAGGTCGATAGCCAATTGGCAGAAGAATTTATTTTTATGTTAGTTATTTATTGTAGTTATTTATTATTATTACCTTGTTAAAAATAATCTGCCAAAAAGATTTATATATATATAAAACAATTTTACTTCCGCGTCTTCATCATAATAAACCAGCAACCAATTTTTATTAAAACTACAGTCTTGACTATACAAAATCCGAATTAGAGACGGAATGTTGCGTTTTAATTAATTAATTAAAAATTGGAAATTTAAGTTAAATCTATAATAATAAATAATATCCGCTATTATTGTTCAGACTTTATTATATTTTATGACCTGACACTATATGGTGAAAGGAATTACTGATTATTTATATATATATATATATATTGCGTCAATTAAATTTATTTCGATTAATTACTCTTATTATTTAATTTATTTTCAACTAGCTTCTTTTACAGAGTAAGTACAATATATACAAGTTTTTTTACGTAGTGAGTGTGGTTGGGTGGGTATTTGATTTGAGGAGAGGGGAGTTGAATAATTCAATTTGTTCATTTAACAAATTCCCTGTTGATAAGTGTTTGTTAATTTCTACACTTTCGAGGATGTTTATTTATTTTATTATTTTTTTCTTAGCTGCACACATGAAGCAATTTTTATTTTTCATTGAAGTGGTGGTCTTCTTCTAGCAGGTGATTTGAATAATTTGAGGTTTCCTTTTTCTTTATATAGGCTTTTGTAATGTTCTTTAATCCTCTTTTCGAAAGTTCTTCCGGTTTGGCCTATATATTTCTTAAGGCAGAAAGACCGATGGTCGATAGCCATTTTATGAGGCTTAACAAGATGTTTATTATTGTAATGTTGTAAGTATTGTAATGTAATTTAATGTATCTCTCAGAAATTAAGATTTTCTATATATATATTATATTTCTTAGGGCAGTCCTTACAATTTAGCTGATAAACCCCACAGCGTTGATCCTTCTTTGTTTTATCTTTACTGATTTTTAACAACATACCTAATGTATTGGACGTTTTAAAACCTATATTAATTTTTAGTTTTAATTATTATGCTTTATTTAATATTTAATATATTAAGAGGATAATTTAATTTTATTTATTTTATATTTATTGTATAAATAGAAAAGAGTTATTAATTATAAATTAATTAATTATTTTCAAATCATTTTTATTTAATATATTTATTGTATAAATATTATATTAAAAAATATCTATTGTATTCAAACATTGACTATAATTTCGGGTATTTGCATTAGATTTCCTAAAGAACAATCATTCCGGGCAATTAGTTTGGACCGGGGGATGTTTGTTAACGAGCCCATGGCCACCTGTGATATTTACACTGGCCGGCCGACGTAAATCCATACTATATACATTTGCTTAATTCAATTACCATCCCCCCTTCCCCCCATTTTCAACCCTCTTCCTCCTTCACCATCCGCCCACTTATCCGGAATTCAGGGCGCGAGGGTTTCGTTCCGATCGCAATTATTTTCTTGTTTGTTTATAATTAACGAGTGCCGGGATTAAGGGGACACTCATCGCGGGTATTGCGAATTACACTAAAGCGATTAATTGTTTAATATCGTCGCGATGTGCTGTTTGGGTTAAAAATATTCAGGGACGTTATATGTTTTAATAATAAACATTTGCGTGTTTATGAATGTTTACACAAATTTAAATCTACAAAAGGCAGTTTTAAAATGTAAAGAGGAAATTCATACGAAATGCGATTATTGTGTTTTTTTTTTACGAAAAAAAAAAAAGTGTAATAATGTGAAATCTAAATCAGCATTTATAGTGGGACAGCAGGGTCACGAGACTCAATTATCTCAAAATAATACACTTTAATTTTGTCGGCGTTAATATTTTCAATATTGTATGTGAAGAAAATAAGATAACTTGTTTATACCACTTGGATTTTTATTAAACGTGTATAGGTAACGGTAATCATTCTCAAACAATAGTTAATATAATTCGGTGTTAACGAATATATACATGTTACCATAATGCCTTTCAATATTCTAAAACGTATCCCAGAATAAACCGTCATTTTAATTTTTATAAATAAGTCGCATTCTTTTCGAAATGTTTGGAAACTTTTATTGAAGTGTGAAGTAAAGACATGGAGGTTAATTATGAAATAGGATATCGGCCTCCGCTCTGCGTGCACCCACGGGCTCTTTTAATGAAATCTTCAATGAATCAATTGCTTCAATTGCTGCTTGGATTTCCTCTTTTAGTTCCGCAATCGTTCGAGGTTTATTGACGTAGCCCTTCCCTTTGAGGAAACCCGAAAGAAAGAAGTCCAAGGGTGTCGAATCGCAAGAACGGGGCGGCCAATGCACATCACCTCAGCGCGAAATAACTTTTCCTTCGAATCTGGTGTGCAATAACTCCATTGTTTCGTTGGCTGTGTGACAAGTGGCACCATCCTGTTGGAACCACATATCTTCGAGATCCATATTATCAATTTCGGGCCAAAAGAAGTTGGTTAACATGTCGCGATATCTCACCCCGTTGACAGTGACGGCGGTTTCAGCCTCATTTTGAAAGAAAAATGGCCCAATAACACCTCCAGACCAAAATCCACACCAAACAGTGCACCGTTGTGGATGCATTGGAAAGTCTTGGACTGCCCAGGGATTTTTCAAGCCCCAAATACGGCAGTTCTGCTTGTTGACATACCCATTCAGATGGAAATAGGCTTCGTCGGAGATGATTTTCTTTGCAAAATCGTAGTCGACTTGAAAAAGACCCAACACCCAATCCGAGAACGTACGACGATGCGCATGGTCTGCCGGTTCCAGTGCTTGGGTCAACTTAATTTGTATGCGTGCAGATGAAGATCTTTGGCTAAAATGCGCTGCATGGAGCTCCTGGAGACACCAAATTCTTGAGCGCGATGACGAATTGAGGTTGATGGCTACCAAGGCTATGTTTTCGTTCGAACGGGCGGAACGCGGACGGCCAGGTTTCTTCATGTTCACAACTGAACCCGTGGATTCGAAGTTATGGATAGAACCGATTAGGATGCTACGGAATGGTGCGCTATGACGACCGAGAAGTGTGCGAATTTTACAGACCGACTCTGCAAAATGTTCACCATTTTTGTAATGAATTTTTATAACTTCAACGCGTTGCTCGACCGTGAATCTATCCATGACTGATAACCTCAAAATCTACTAGTGACAGTTGTAAAAGAATTAGCACTCTACGATTGTTACCAAAAAAAAAAAAAAATAATGTCCGATTCAAAATGACGGTTTATTCTGGGACACCTTTTAGTATATAGCTTATGGCTAGTTTGTGCTAGAAATATTGCTTTTCAGTTTTCGCATTTTGTTTGCTCAACTTAATTATAGATTAAAATTAAATTATTGTCCCGTTCTGTTGCTCCTTCCATACTTGTTTCAAGATGTTTCTTGTCCATTCTCTTCCTCTTTCTCGCATTTTATCAACTTTGATGCTTCTCACTTGCTTCTCCTATTTTAATCGTTTTTATTTCTTCCTTTGTTATTTCTTGTTGTTGTTGATATTTTCCTGTTTCTAATTTTTCCTCCTGGGTTGATGTGTTTTAATTTGTTGGCGAAGTCTTTCCAAGTTTCAAGTATTTCCTTAGTTCGTTACTTTTGTCTCTTATTGCTTGTTTTAGTTCCTCTTATTCTTTTAATATATATCCAGAATTTTCTGTTATCTATTTTATGCGATTCTTTGAACTGTTTTCGAATTTCTTTCCAACTTTAGCGTTTCGCTTCATTTATTATTGCTTTTACTTGGTATAGTTTTCTTAATTTTTCTGAGCTTTTGTTATATTTTTCCACGCTATTTTCTTCTCTTTAATAGTCTTTTCATTTATTATCATTCCACCATTTAGTTATTTTAGAATATTTGTGAAATTTTCTTTTCTCATTTATTTTTCAGATATTTATAATGCTACTTCCTTAAATTCCAGCCATCTTTCATCAAGGGTCAATTCTATTTGTTTTTTTTTTTTCATCTCTGCGCCGTTGTTTGTTTGTATCTATTTCGCACTCAATTTTCTTTCGTGTTAAGTTTGTGTATTGCTAAACTATTGAATTATATCCCTTCTTTCTTCTCTACTTTTACACTTTTCACTTTGCTACCACCAATTTGTGATTACATCCCCTTCCTGCTTCTTACTTTGTTTCTATTTTCTGTGTCATCTCCATTAAATTTAGTGTATGTATTCTTTTTTTTGTTTCTTATTTAATTTTACAAAATGAGTTTAGTTAAGTTGAAAAACAGCAACCATTTTATGTTATGCTGAACTTTGCCATATGCAATAATGATAAAATTGTAAATGTTGCATTTTTTGTGATTTATTATTGAATAAAAGAGATTTATTATTATTATTATTATTGTGTATCATAATAAATAGAAGATAACGCAAGCTCCATCTGTTGTCTAATTTCATGTGGCATCGTCAACGATTTCGGTTTACAAGCTAAACGACAGAGAATCTTTGTTTCTTCCACTAAAGAAAGGCGAACGTTGACGATGCCGCATAAAATTAGGCAATAGATGGCGCTTGCGTTATCTTTCATTTATTATCAATCATATCAGGTCACAACACAAGATCCGTTTAACCGCATTCATGAAGGCATTGCACATGGAACACACTAGTCTGACGAGGTTCGAAAAAACGAAGTGGCCATCACTAGTAAATGATAGTTGAATATTTTATTAAATTAATATTTTGTGTGTATGTGTTTGTGTTTTTTTTAGTGCGTTTTTTTAAATAATTTTACATTAATTTTAATTAAATTTCAAAAAATAATCATTTCAGATCCTTTACATATAAGCAGGAAGGGATATCAATTAAAACTGCAACTCACATTTATAAATCGATATGTCCACCTCTGTTAGATAACGGACCCATTCTTTTTACCAATATAAAACCTTCAACCTTATACCACCTCCAAGTATCTGAACGATGTTCCCTAAGAACCCTTACTAAACTCCGGCATCCTAATAACCCACTCAATAATCCCTCTAACGAATTCCTTTACGAATTCACCTAAATAACTCCCATATTCTAGCGTATACTTACTCTCTCCACAAAATTTGCTGAAAACCCTCACAATTTATCCCTCCTTACAAAATATTGCATTCCTCGCAACAATAATATTCCCTCAAAACATAACAACACTTCGGTCATTATCCACCAATTCATTAACTCATGCATACATGACAGTTCAGCTAACTAGCATTGTTTTAATTTGCAAATCACCATAAATTCATACACGGCAGAAAGACCTATGGTCGATAGCCCATGACAGACTACTAACACAATTGTACATTTTGTTATAATAAATTTTGTAAAAATTTGTTGTCATATTGTCTGAATAAAGATGTTTCTATATATATATATAAAAGATTTGAACTAAATAATCTTTTATATATATAGAAACATCTTTATTCAGACAATATGACAACAAAATTTTACAAAATTTATTATAACAAAATAATAATTCCTGATATACTTCAAAAGTACAAATTCCGCAAATTATTCACAGGAATTTTCTTCTTCGTTTTTCAAATCGTTTTTGTTGAATTCATAACAACTATCCAGCGAAATCATTCACTTTTCCGGGTAAAAATATTCCCCTTTAAATAATGCATTTAGAACGGAAAAACCAATTTTATTGAATAAATAATCATTCCTCTAATCGAATAACAACACACTTTAACCAATAAAAGTGCACCATCTAAAAGCTATTAGTGAACCGTTTGAAAGAGACATTAAGAACTTTCCGCGTGGACTAATTGTACAAAAAAAAAGTATATCAGAAAACATTAAACTTTGAGCACTTTTCCATGTAATTAATGTGTGCGTGAAACGGCTTTTCGAAGATTTATTTAAAAGCCTGTGCATTGATAATAAACGCTTTAAAATTCAAAAGCGTATTAGAATTCAGTTTAGATTGGTATCTAATAACGGTGTTTTATGGATTGTTTTCTGTTCCGAATAATGGTATGAAATGATAGAAAAAAAGTATTGAACGAAGGAAATGTAACATTTATATTACACTTCCTTTAAATAATGTAAAAAATGTAACATTTATGTTACACTTCCATCGTTATCAATGAACAGGCTTTTAAATAAATCTTTTGATATAATAAATTAGGTATAGAAAGACCTGTGGTCCTTTATTTGAGAATATTTTATGAAAATATTTATTTATTGTACGGGGTGAGGTTTTTTCGACGTTCTCTATAGGAAGAAAAAAAAAAGAATAGAGAAGAATAGAATGCAAAAAAAAACTAAATGGTTAGAAACTTGCTATAATATTAATGGCATGCATGGAAAAAATTGTTCGACTGAAATTAAATACTTTCATTTAATTTTAGTTGAATAATTTTTTCCAGACATGTCATTAATATATATATATATATATATATATATATATATATATTTATACATATATATATATTTATACATATATATATATATATAATTTTAACCAAACCTGTATTATATACTTTAGTGGTTGTTGAGTTAGGTCAAGATAAACTATACAACTATACTATTTAATGGAATTTAATGGAATTCTTCACGAAATTGATTAAAAGCGAATGTACATTGATAATAATCTGCTTTTAATAGATTCTTAGATTGTTTGAAGAAAGATTAATTAAATAACCCTGCATATTAAATAAAAATGATTTGAAAATAATTAATAAATTATTTCCACATTTAGCTCTCTGACTTTTGACTTACATTACGTAAGTACGTTAAACAAATGCACATTAAAACAACTACTTCCCGGGTAAATACTAGAACGTACTTACATAACGTAAGTCAAAAGTCACAGAGCTAAATGTGAAAATAATTTATTAATTATTTTCAAATCATTTTTATTTAATATATTTAAATATATATATTTAAATAACTGTGACCAAGTGAATGAATACTGTTTTCTATTTATATTAAATAACCCTGTATTATATTTATTTCAATCATCCGCATTCCCCTCTAAACTAATTTTCTATCCGCATTTAACTGTGAGTATTTTCAAGCCGAACTGATTTCGAACGCTGCCACATATATATAAAAATAGAATTCTCCGGTCTTTCGGGGGATGAATAAATTATTTCGGTTCGTTCGGAACGGGTGGCGGTGGGGGGGAGGGGCGATATTAAGCTGTCCATTACTCTATGAAACGGGAGCTTTTCCTCGCATTTCCATCTCGATTATAAGTAAAATCTCCAGCGTAATAGGGAACGCCCGAGTAATGGAACTTTGAAATTCTTTCATCCCTCCGTTTCTCTCTTTTTTTGTATTATTTCTGCTCGGTTGTGTGGTTTTCATATTATTTTTTTCGGGGCACGAAAAAGTCGCGGTTAAGTTTTAGACTCTACCTTGTAGACCGAAATTGTTGGCGATGCAGCTTATATATTAGGCCACAGATGGCGTTTTGTGTTTTTTTTATCAAAGCTTTAATTGTAAAGAAAGCACAAAGCGCCATCTTTTGCCTAATTTATAAGCGGCATCATCAAAAATTTAAGTCTGCAATTGAATCGCTTCGTTCATTAAATCCATTGACCTCAATGGCCATTACCAGTTACCATAAAGCGACCATGGATTTTAATGATTCGAAAAAAATAAAATATTTGTAGAATTTAGTTTATTATTGAGATTTCGTCAATCTTGATTTATGGCTATTATAATACACTTGTGGGTAATTTTAATAAATATCTGCAAAATTGATTAAGGGAAATTTAAATTAAATTAACATGAATTTAATTCATATGCAACACATCCATCCTCCAGGGGATATTCAGTGTATTAAATTTCCTGTTATCGGCACCGTGGGTGGATTACCGTTTGGACGCTGGTGCGGTTTCCGTGGTGGGCGGGAGTAGACAGAGGAGGGATCGATTACTGCTAATAACATGAAGGAAACGCCAAAGTACAGTCGACATTTCATTCCGCCATCTCGCTAAGAAATCAAGTTGAGTTACCTCTTACCCCGAGTGGAATTACCAGAGACGGGTCCCTTCTTTTATTTCCCGCACTTTAGCCCGAGCTCGGCGCCGGGGCGGTCGGGGGGAGCAATTCCGAAACGAGAAAAGAGTACCGAAACCCCTCTCCCCACTCTCACCCAGGCCAATTATGCTAAAACGTGCTCTAATTATTCACACATCAATCACACTTTATTTGATTAACTTTCGGTTTTAGTTCTTTTTTTTGCTCCGCTTGATTGTAATACAAAGGAAAAGAAGGACAATGTGCTATTTTTTTAATGATTGGAGTTCGTAATATTTATTGGAAAATCTTTAATAATTTATGACCAAAGATAGGTTTTAATTGAACAAGCCTCGTATATTATCATAATAAATGGAAGACGACGCAAACGCCATCTTTTACCTAATTAATAATCGTATAATCATCTAAATATTTAATTAATAAAAATCAATTATTCCCATCACTAATTATGCTCCATTAATGAATGAAATCCCGAAGAAAGGAAAAAGTGCGCGTGTTAATTAAAAAAAGAGCAATATTTAATTAGCGCGCCTGTTGTTGTTTTTTTTTTTTCGTGTGTTTTCATCCTTCGGGGCCGTTTGTTGCCGGTTTAAATTGCACCTGGATCTAATTAGGCCCTATTGGTGTTATTTCTAAAGCGGCAAACAGCGCTCGCACGGTAATTAACTATCGGATCAGACCGTAAATTTTGTTTAACCGCCAGTTATTGTACCCGCACGCAAACAAACAAACAAACAGTGGGTTCGGTGGCGTTCTCGGTTTCGCGTATCGTATTGAATCCGCGTTAACGCGATAGAATTTTGAAATAAATTGAAACTGATAATATAAAAGAAGACAGGAATTCAACCGCTTTTATTTATTAATATAATCTACACGTAATTCAAGAATGTATACAAATGAATATCGATTTAGTAACTCACCGAGAAATCATAGTTTGAAAAAAGAACCATTCTTTTGGATTTAATATTATGAATATGTACTTTTTTATCTACCAATTATAAAGTATGAGTCTAAATAAACAATAAATCGTTAATTTTCGTGTATTACGCCAATTTACTAGTTCAAGTTAGAAAAGAATATTGCAAGATATAATGAAATTAATAGGTCATGTCTGCTAAGTTATTTGAATGCAGAATTTAGTGAAATCCTTGAAATTTTCATTGCACAAGTTTTTATTAGCAAAAATATAATTTGAAATTTGCTATAAATTTTATCAGTATTAATTGTTTTCTCATAATTGTATTTTTTTTTATAAAAAATAAACATTAAAATAATATTTAATTCTACTGATGAAATTCTTGATTATTTTAAGCTCATTTTAATGTATAATACAATATTGATCATTTATCACAACAGCAATCTAACTCGAATTAGTGATTGCCAATATTTATATCGCTATCTCTTTCGTCTGAACCGCACCATATACTTTTAGATTTCCTATTGTTAGGTTATAATGAAATTTTTACAGTTTATGTAATCAAATATGTTCTTCTTAATGAAAATATTCTATTACTTCCGGTTTTACAGGAAATAGATCCAAACTATTATAAATAAAACCCTATACTTTTTATTTCAAATTTGGATTATTACAAAATGAATAAAGACGAAACTCGCCTTTTGTGAAATTTTTCAATATTTATCAAAATTAACATTTTTTAGGCATTATTTTAAAATATGGCATCACAAAATTAAATGGAGTCACACATTTTCCAATAGAGACTCTGTTGTTTTTTTTTTTTTTGGCGGGAAATTTGAATTTGCAATTCGATGCAATTATAGTTTAATATTTTGAATCAGACATCCGACAAGAACATTTTAAGAAATGTCTTTTGAATAAATGAATTAGTAAGTTTAGTCAAAGACAGATTATTATTGTTTACTTGCTTTTGTTTTCGAATAAAAAGTATATTATGTAAGATATTTCAATTAATGTACAGATATCTTGAAAGCCAAATAAGATAGTTATAATATGGATTAATACAGAACTAAATTCTTCATCAGCTATGTGAAAATATACTGGGTGAAAAAATGAAATTTCGAATATGTGAAATTCACTCGACTCCACAATTAATTTGAGACACACTGTATAATACTTCCATTATTTTTTTCGCAGAAGTACTTAGCATATGGATTATGCAATAAATGTAGAAAATACCAACTCAATGGCTTACTTCTATATAATTTTTCGAAGTAATGTGCGCCCTCGGTAAAACTTTAAAATACTTATGTTTAAAAAAGACGATAAAAAAAATAAAACGCGTGTTGTTTAAGAATATTCGATCGATATGAACATTATTTAAGAATGCTCGATTTAAGAAAATTCAATAAAACACGTGTGGTTTAAGAATATTCGATCAACTTCAAGATTATTCAACAATTTCAGAATAATCGACTCAAAAAAATTATTAAAACGCGTCTGGTTTGAGAATATTCTTCCCCTACGAACTTTAATCGATGATGAAAGACAAGCGGACCGCGAGGGATTCGATTTTTTTTTGTACTTCCGGGAGACACATTTCGCGGCTGAACGGGCTCGGTCATCCATTCACGTCGGAAAAGGACACGGATTAAATTCCGCCGGTAAACTTAAATTAAATTCATATCCCCCCCGTTTCAAACGAAAATAATTAATCATTTAAAACAGCCCATTAATATATCTTTTTTTTAGGGGTGAGGGGGGGCAACAAGGAAATATTGATATTGCATAAAAGCTGCTAATTGAAATAAAAAAAGGGAAAATTTATTTGTTTAATTGATCACAAACTAAATTGTGTTTATTAAATTTAGGTTTTTTTTTTCAAAATATGTAATTAATTAGGTGTAGTAAAAAGAAATCATTAATTTTTCCAATAGATGGCTTTGGATAAACGGGTTGTATAAGTCCGATCGGGTTCTACTCGATGGCGTTAAAAAGATGAAATTTCGCACTAAAAAAGATTTTTCTGACTGTTTTCTTATTAGTAGTCGTCATTGTTGGACTTCGAGCTTTTAAGGGTGCGGTTTAGACGAAAGAGATAGCTATACAAATATGGGCAATCACTAATTTGAGTTAGATTGTTGTTGTGATCAATGAACAATATTGTATTATACATTAAAATAAACTTAAAATAAGCAGGAATGTCATTAGATAAATTAAAAATTATTTTGATGTTTAGTTTCTGTGAAAAATAATTATGAAAAACAATGAAAATTTATCAAATTTATAGCAAATTTTAAATTAAATTTTTGCATAAAAAACTTGTGCAATGAAAATTTAAAGGATTTCACTAAATTATGCATTCAAATAACTTAGCAGACATGACCTATTAATTCCATTATATCTTACAATTTTCTTTTCTAACTTAAACTAGTAAATTGACGTAATACACGAAAATTAACGATTTATTTTTTATTTAGACTGATACTTTATACTTGGTAGATAAAAAATGTAAATACACATTCATATTATGAAATCCAAAAGAATTGCTCTATTTTCAAACGATTATTTCCATTTTACTATATAGCTATCTCTTTCCACTAAACCGTAACCTTAAGGGTGCGGTTTAGACGTCCACAGGAAGGCCGCGCACGCGGATGTCTGGCTGCGTGGAACCGGCGACGAGCGCCTGTGGGGCTGAAAATAAACTATATGGGATTTGGAAATAACATCTTCGTCATCAGACAGAAAATCTCACTAAACAAAAGATTTTTTCAATTTTAAACAACACTAAAAAAAAAAATGTTACCAGTAATGAAACACACTTCTGTATAAAAATCGATGGCCGCGACTACCGATAGGAAGTCTTTCATTCATTTGCCATTGCCTCTCATCGGAGGAAAAGACAAGGATTCGTCAAACGCCGACACATTCCGGAGGAATGGTCAAGGACACAGTCATAGTATGACGCCATGTAAAAAAGAAAAAAGTTTTCTGATTGACGCAATTTTGTTTCAGTACATGTCAAAAATAGATACGAGCAAAGAGAAAATACGCTATATTTTTTCCATAAAGGCGAAAACGCAAGACAGAGGGTGGAAAATGTGAATGGTCTCTTTGGTCCTGATACAGTAACAGTCAATCAGGCGGAATATTAGTTTTATCTATGCCGTTCCGGTAATTTCTATTTCAAAGATGCACCACTCAATGAAAGGCCAATTGCCGAAAATTTCGATAAAATCATGGATATTGTCCAGTCTTATCGTCATATAAGCACTATTTTGATTGCCCGAAAGCTTAGAATTACAGAAAAACTGTTAGGAATCATTTGAATAACGCTGGATATGAAAAGTAGCTCGATGTAGCTCGAGTTGATGCCAAAAAACCGCATGGAACGAATTTCCATGTGCTAATCGCAACAAAATCGAAACGCTTTGTGGCTGGTGATGAAAAGTGGATTAAAAAACTGACTGAAACGGTGGCTATTCAAGTATTGACGGCTAAGAAAGTTTTGCTGTGAGTTTGATGAGATTGCCAGCGAATTATCTACTATGAGCTATTTCTCTACGGCAAAACTCCCAACTCGGAACTGTATTGTCAACAATTGGACCGTCCGAATGAATTAATAACCCAGAAGCGGCCTGCTTTGGCTAATGGGAGAAGAATTGTGTTCCAACAGGACAACACAATCGGTAGTGACTCGCCAGAAGCTCTGGGATTTTATTTGAGTGGTTTTTGTGTATCCACCTAATAGTTCGGATACGGTACCAAATGATTACCATCTGTTTCTGTCCATGACAAACATATTTGCTAGTGAAAAAATCTCTTTAAAAGAATCTTGTAAAAAGAAACTCGATGTTTTGAGAAATGGGACGAAGACTTCTATGAGAAAGGCATAATAAAATACCAACAAGTTATCGAAGAGAATCGGCGCATATTTCACCTAAATCACATCATTCTAACTAAGGTAACCAAAGCCATCAATTATTGCAAAAATAATGGATTATTATATTATTTCAAGCATCATTATATCAGATATTCGGCTCGCCGCGTATTTGTGAATGAAAGTAGTCGACCAATAATATACCGAGCGATAGAGAAAGAATCACTGCTATAGGTTCTCTCAAATCTCGGTTAGGAGTTCGGTTAGAAAAAGTGGGTCCATATTTTATACATTACATTGTCACTCTTAATAATATCCTCTTTGTTATTCCCTTAAATATCAGCTCAATATTGCATTTTCATTGTTCGTTACCGTCGTGTTTTTTTTTATTTGAAAAAATCTGCGAAACGATTGTAAACAATTATAATAAATTATTACAAAATATCAAAAACTCAAACATAACCTAAAAATAATTATTTCAAGATTAAATAATTTATCATCAAACTGACAAAATGGGAATAAGATGAAAATACTCTTAATAAATGGAAGTTAACGCAAGCGCCATCTATTGCCTAATGTCACATGAAATTAGGCAATTGCGCTTGATATGATTCATATAAGGTATTTAATTACAACAAAAGATCCGTTCAACCGCTTTCATCAAGGTATTGCACATGAAGCACACTGGTCTGGTGATGTCGAAATGGCTACAGCCGAAATTGGAAATGTTAATTTCAACGTGTACGTTATTAATTAAATTCACTTTCTATTGAAATATATCTATTAAAAGAGCTGCTTAAATTGTGATGATAAAAAGTAACGTACACGTTAAATTTAACATTTTCCTTACAAAATAACACCGATTTACTCCTTGATACAAATCCACTCGAATATGTCTTATTATTATTATTCTTTTTTTATAAATATATAAATTAAACGAAAGTTTCAGAGGTAATACTCCTAAGTAAACCCAGCGGTAAATCATGGAAAAAAACACAAGGAGGGGAAGGGAAAACGGTCTTCTTCACTTAAACAAATACGATCATAAATTAAGGAGTGCGCTACGTGCGCCTTTGTATATACAGGTTGTATTGTATCAATTCCATTCTGTTCCGAAAAAAAAAGAAAATATAAAGGGGGGGCAGGAGTGTGTGTTTCCACTCGTAAAAAGGAAATCCCTCGTGAGCTTTGCGGCTGAGACGTGCCGCGTTGACTTAGGAGAGTAATCGCGTGAGAGATTTGATTAGGTCCGGACACGCCGGTTACTCTTTTCAGATTTTTTTTGTTAGTTTCAGTATAATGATTAATGTTGGAATTAAGCAAAATTGTTGAGTACAATGAGTTTTAAGTAAAAAAATCGTGGCATAATTTTAAAATAAACAAAAAAACATCTCCTTCCATGAAATATATATACACACACACATATATATGTATATATATATATATATATATATATATATGTGTGTGTGTGTGTGTGTGTGTGTGTGTGTGTATTTTCACATAAAAATTAGGTAATAGATGGCGCTTTGCGCGATTGTTACAATTAGTGTTTTTTTATGTTTAAATTATTTAAATGGTTTCAGGATAAACCGAAGAATTTGTAATCAAAATTAATTAACACACTCTAACCTCGTTGTAATTAAATTTATGCATGGCTGTAATCAGTGGGCGGAAATTACGTTCCTTCACGCGATACGCGGCTAAGAAAAGAAAGGAAAAAATAAAAGAGCGCGCGGTTATGAAAACGAAAAAAATAAACGAGCCGAATCAATCACGCGTAATTGAAAGTTGTGACAAGCTTGATACTCATATAGGTCGGAGATATTATTAGATCCAACGGCGGGGCGAAACGTTAAAATAAATCCCCCGCGCGCGGTATCCATTGTGCCCGGTTAAACTTTTTTTGTAAAACCGGCGCGAATAAATCAGAATCGATCAGGATCCAGATTTCCGTGTGTGTGCGCTCGTTTTATTCAAATTTCACCGGTGTGTGTGTTTGGAAATCGTGCATCAAGCTCGTTTTCTTAAGTTGCCTTCCCGTGAAAGAGAGACGTTTTGTTAACTTTCCCGGCGAAAGGGAGACGTCGCTTCCGAGACGGGTTTATACTTGTCACCCGGCGCATCCACCATTTATTCATCCGTGGATGGATGGAGGTGCTGTATTTTTTTCGCGTCTGTTTGTGCAAAATAAAGCGTTTACGTTTTGATATAAAAAATCAAATACACGTGTCGTGATTTAAAAATATTGAAGTTGTAACATTCAAAATTAAACTGTGATTTTAAAAATCTGTATGTTTTAAAATATTGTCTGTTTTAGCACTATCTTAATTAATTAACAGTTACTGGAATCTTGACTTTACACTATTTCAAGAGAATTTAAAATATGTGGTATTTATTAGGATGGTTCATACAATCACATTAAATTTTCTAAAATACGAGTTATTATCAACAACGAAAATATGAAGTGTCTATTACGGTTGCGGTTTAGTGGAAAGAGATAGCTATATAGTAAAATGGAAATAATCGTTTGAAAATAGAGCTATTCTTTTGGATTTCATAATATGAATGTGTATTTACATTTTTTATCTACCAAGTATTAAGTATCAGTCTAAATAAAAAATAAATCGTTAATTTTCGTGTATTACGTCAATTTACTAGTTTAAGTTAGAAAAGAAAATTGTAAGATATAATGAAATTAATAGGCCATGCCTGCTAAGTTATTTGAATGCAGAATTTAGTGAAATCCTTTAAATTTTAATTGCACAAGTTTTTTATGCAAAAAATTAATTTAAAATTTGCTATAAATTTGATCAATTTTCATTGTTTTTCATAATTATTTTTCACAGAAACTAAACATTAAAATAATTTTTAATTTATCTAATGAAATTCCTGCATATTTTAAGATTATTTTAATGTATAATACAATATTGTTCATTGATCACAACAACAATCTAACTCAAATTAGTGATTGCCCATATTTGTATTGCTATCTCTTTCTTCTAAACCGCAACCTTAAGATTAAAAAAATAAATGAGAGCGTGAATATAAGTTAATTCCCGCTGTGTACAGTCTCGACAACTTATATCAATATCCCATCCCCCCTACCATTTAATCAACTCATCTCGCGCCGTTGATTACATATTAATCGAAACGTAATGACATTTATTAAAACACAATAAAAGTTCCATCCGCGCCGTAATAGCCTCGGATGTGTACGCTTATTTATTTATTTATTTTTTGCGCGCGCGTCGGCGGGCGTTAAACGCGTTGCATAAATCCAATTACACTTCATCTCCTGGTAAACAAGGATCTTTGATGTGCGCCCTTAATACGGGGAAAGATTACTTCTGTATAATAACAAGTTTTTGATAAGATTAGCCGAGGCGCTCTTCGGAATCTTTACGCTAAATTGCCCCCCTCCGCACACTCGAGACGGCTCCTTCCATTCCGCGTCCGCAAAAATTAAAAATTGTGATTATAACGAATGGGTAATGAGAATTCGGGATAGTTCGTTTTATTACAATTTTTATTAATCATTTATTTAAAATAATAAACATGAATATATTATATGAAATAAATATGAATAAATTATTAAAAATCAACCAATTAAACACAGATTAGAATGAAAAACTTTAAATTCTCGATTAGTTTCGGGTTATTGGCCCATTTTCAAGAGAATTTAATTTTTTCTCTTGAAAATGGGTTAATAACTCGAAAATAGTCGAGAATTTAAAGTTATTCAATCTAATCTGTGTTTTATTCGTTGATTTTTATTAATCTATTCATATTTATTTCATACAATATGAACTACTAATATCTAAATATTAAAACCATTAACTGAATATATTATTAAAAATTTATGAATAAAACAAATAAAAACATTCACTGACTATACATGCTTCTACTTCGTTACACATTGTTGAATATAAATAAAAGTATTGTTTAAATCGATTATTATTAGTTTTAAAATAATTTATTATTTATTTAATTCAGAGATGTTTACTAATATATTCACGTTTATTCGTAACGGGGTATTTTACTACTTCGTTGTGATTTGTGGTATTAGATTTAGGTAATGTGTGTTGTCGCTTCCGAAGAGACGTAGAATTAGTCACACTGGATTTAATATAATAATAATAATAAATTGTCTTTATTGAAAGAAAAAAGTTACAAATGAAAAATAACATATAATGTAGAACAGGCGAAGTTCAATTAGTCAGTATGACTATATTGCTCTTCCACTAACCTGATTAAAATAATAATAATATATATTTCACCGAAGTACATAGTTGTATTATTAAATTTAAATAATAATTAAAGATTCGCCAATAAAATAAACCAAGAATATACAAATTCAAGTAAGATGAAAAACCAAGCTTCACTGATCATACACATAGTTTTTTAGATTTAATTTGTCGAGCCATGACTTTGTTTTAAAATGAAGGGTGATAATTGTTTGAGGTTAGAGGGGATTTTAATATAAATGTTATGTGTGAAAGATCTCTTTAAAAAGGTGGTTTTGAAAATAGGAGGTGAGATAATTATTTTGATTTCGAGTTGTTATATTTTGAGAGCTTTCTGTAAAAAAGAGTAATCATCCACTCAAAGCGACTCAAAAGATGATGCAGTGGTTAATTTGTAAAACAATTATTTCCTATTCAACCCAGATTTTTACTGCTGAGAAAAAAACAACAAAACAATTCAATAATAAATGAGTTCCTTTATAAATGATTAAATAGAGTGATATAAACCGGAGAGATAGAGAAAAACAAACAAACGGTAATTGAGGTTGTAATTAAGAATATAATTTTTTTTAAATAAATAATATCCGTCCGGGTGATTCCTAAGCGATTTTTAATTAACGCAACAGAGTGTATCGTGACGGGCGCGTTTTCCCGGTAATTACGCGAGGTAATAAATAATTTCGCCAATTCCGAAAATTAAGGGTTGATTTACGTCCGTTCGTCCCGATGTTGAATTTATGGATTTTTTTTCAAACGCACACACACGTTTTGATAAATTGCAGAGCGGCCAGAAGGTTGTTTGTATAGATTTAATTGCGCCGAATACTCGGGGTTATTGAATTAATTTTTTAATCCGGACCATTAAGGATCAGCGATTCATCAATCAATTTACAGAATTGTAATGAAATGTATTGATATATATTTTTTTAATTAATTTTCTTATAAAAAATGCATTTAGTAAGTTAATACATTACAAAGTTACTAAATGTATTTTTAAAATTTTATTTATTTACATACATACTTAAACATCTTTATTTCTGAGATTGGAATATACAATTACAATACAATATCTAACAATACACTAACGTTCACAATATATTTCCAACTCTGAAACTGGCTATCGACCAGTGGTCTTTCAGCTTAATTTATATATTTAATTATAAAAATAATTATAATTACAAATCTACAATATAATTAACAATATTTATGTATAATGGATTGAAAAACGAAATTATAGAAATAATAACAACAACAAGAAAACCGCTAGATGATAATACTGTGCCTTGCTTTGTTTAATGAAAGTCAGTTTTACGCGATCTAATATCCGCAGATAATTATTATTTAATCTAGAGAAAATTTTAATAGACGGTTCAATATTGATAAAATATTTTTTAATTGTAGAAGCTTTTGCAGGCAAAGACATTGCAAAGTACGTTATAACGATACCGAAATTATATATATATATATAATAACCCTTTCTACCCATATGGGTGTAAGGTTTAGTACCGAAATTAAACGCATGATATTTTGGAAACATAATAAATATATATTGTATAAAATACATTGTTTAAATATTAAAACCATTAATTATACATCGATTTTAAAAGTTAATCAATCATCGTTTTTCATATATTTTAAAATTTGGAATACATTTCAATTCTTATAAATTTTCTTTAAAATATAGTGGGAAGCAAGAATTTGCATAAAATTGTTTTTATATGTAAAATTCCTTGTATACCTGGTCGCATCAACACTCCGTATATCTATAAATTTATATATATATAAATAAATAAATATCATCATCCTAGTTTATGCGCGCGTGTGGTTTAACATAACTTAATAATAATAATAGTAAATCATTTAAGGCGATAAATAAGGAAAGGAGCGACAGGTAGGTTAAGTGGATCCCAACAAGTTTAGGAAATAAGCCGGATAATATATGTGCGCCCCTTGTGAAACATCGGTTCCCGATACTCCCGTTAAAGGGGTCCCCGAATAAATTACCGCGCCCCCGCTGCAACGGCCCCCTTTACAATATCGCAAAGCCCGCCCCTTATCCGACGGACCCGAATCGAAACACAGGCGATTTTTATCCCTTTGGAATTAAGACGAGGTGGCGGGGCCGCATGTATAATAAATTTCCACTTGTGGAACTTAGCAACAACAACAAAAAAATATCTAATCGTCGGGTCGTAAAGGCCACCGGTGGATTTTTTTATTTTTTCGGCGGGGCAATAAAACGCTTATTCAACACGTGTAGCAGTGAGCGCGGGGTTCGGGGGAAATTTTCGAGCGATTTAATAGAGTTTGTAAAATCTGACGTGAGTGCACAGCATTTGTGTTTAACTGCATTAAAGGATTTTTGCATACGAGTAACGAGCGTTGTAATTTTTTACACGTTACTGATTACTCTAAAACAGATAAAAATTAAATATAAAATATATAAAAAATTAAAATTGACATTTGTAAATGGCATTCACGGGTTATTGCAAACAGCACAGTCTTAATTTTCTGTTTCCAATGTTACAAACTCTCTTTTACTCAAATTAGCGTTGATGTACTCCAGGTGGCGCTGTACAAAATAAAATAATTCACAGGCATCTCTTTTTTTATATCGTATCTTATTAGAGAGACACTTTCCTACTTTTATTAATATAAGAATTAATTTTACAGTAACAAAATATGAAAAGAAAATCACTCTTTCATTCAAAAAAGCGATGATGTACTCCAGGTGACACTGCATATTTTACAATCATTTCCAAGGAATATCTGGTTTCATAACATTTGTAACTGACATTCACGTACTACAGCGAA
This sequence comes from Philonthus spinipes, assembly GCA_963082785.1. NCBI lineage: Eukaryota > Metazoa > Arthropoda > Insecta > Coleoptera > Staphylinidae > Philonthus > Philonthus spinipes. The sequence continues at coordinate 14,172,040 of OY720311.1, forward strand.
CAGCTACCACTGTGTCCATTTTCTCCCTCTGTAAACTTACAATCTTTCTATCATTAAAAATAGCGTTGATGTACTTCAGGTGGCGCTGTACAAAATGTAGTATTATACAAGCATCTTCCAGGCAATATTTGTAAATGGCAATCACGGGTTATTGCAAACAGCACAGTCTTAATTTTCTGTTTCCAATATTACAATCTCTCTTTTACTCAAAATAGCGTTGACGTACTCCAGGTGGCGCTGTACAATATAAAATAATTCACAGGCATCTCTTTTTTTATATCGTATCTTATTAGAGAGACACTTTCATACTTTTATTAATATAATAATTAATTTTGCAAAAGTAACAAAATATGATCATTCAAAAAAGCGATGATGTACTCCAGGTTGAAATAGTTCAACCCCCGGTCTGTTGCAAATATATTATTCGTTTTATATCTACGTTGTGTTGTATTGTGTGTAGTAACCCAAAATTCTTTATCAGGTTCGATATTTGCGTAAATTTGCATTTTCGTACTTTCCGCGTGGCTTTACTGTTTATAAAGGATAAATGAAAGAACAATAAATAAAAGACATTGAGTGAGTTTAAATGCAGGCAGCACCTGTTTTAATTAATTTAAGGCATAATTCATTTTCTAATTTTGATTCTTTTTTTATCGAGATATGGAATTCGATATATTCGTTCGATTAGATGTATCTTATGTTATATATTTTCCCTTCATTGTGTATTTCTTTGTTTGCTGATTAGTTCGGCCCAAGTCCGTAAGTTGCGTTTTCAGGCGCAAAAGACCAACGGGTACAAACCTCAAGCATTTACTTTTGAGAAAACATTATTTCATTCAATATCTCCATAAATCATTTAATCAGTTAATATAAAAAAAAAACAAATTAAATCAATTTTCATTTTAAGTTTGATTAATTACTTCTTGCTAATATATTTTTAATTTACTTACATGACTTCCATTTTTTGCGATTATTGCAGATTGTATAACTTTAAAACATGCTACCGAGACCAATTCGACTTTTTATTTATCGATTTATTTTGATTTATCTAATTTCCATTACACGTCCGCTCGAGCCACGACTAATTTGAATTTTTTCATTTAATTCCCATTCCAAGTCTGTTCACCACCGCAATCAACTTCCGAATTCCCGATTTTTCTTTCCTTTCTCTCTTTGAACCCAATTTTGATTATTCTACAATTTATCCCCTCTGCCCAAATATGGTCATGAACGCTCCCACATTTTTGCAAACTCATACTCGTTCTCACGCATAAGATTTTCGCTTATGAGTCGATTTCACATAAGTTTGGTTCAAGCGCGTGCGGGATTTCCCCGCCATAATAATAACATTTACGCTATACAAAGTAAACTATTTTCGCTTAATTTTTAATTCTATACAATTTCGGGCTCAAACACGTTCGGGACTTCCCCGTCTGAAATCTCAACATTTATCTTGTACAAAAGTAAGTTCTTTATGCATAATGTTGCGTTTTACGGAAAATTGAGACCAAGCGCGTGTGGGAATTCCCCGCCAGAATATGTTTCAATTACATTGTACAAAATATAAACAAACAAAAATGCCGCAGTACAGATACAACGTATAGATAATTTCCGTTATTTAATTAATAACTTTTAACATTTTTTTTGAAAAATAAATTCTGTATACACCCCAGTTGGAACTATTACAAGGTGACACTACATATTTTACAATCATTTTCAAGGAATATCAAGTTGCATAACATTTGTAACTGACATTCACGTACTACAACAAACGTCATTAAAAATAGTGTTGATGTACTTCAGGTGGCGCTGTACAAAGGATAATATTATACAGGCATCTTCCAGGGAATATCTAATTTTGTGACATTTGTAAATCGTAGTCACGGGCTATACCAGTGCCTACTAAAGATACAGGCCGGAATGTTGGAGTGGGGAGGACTCCCAAATACATTTGTATGCCTTGCCTTGTAGCGCCTGCTTGTCTCGCGCACGCGCTCATGCAAGCGGGTTAAATTTTAACAATTATTTTCAGAATTCAGTTGCAATTATAAATATTTATTTTATGCAAAAATGTATTCTAAAAATAATTAAAAATCAATGTATTAAATAATGAAATTATATTAACTATAAAATATGGTATAATTCCAAATAAGGCGTTTTTACGGCAATTTTTTTTTAATAAATTGTATTATATTATTAGTAAACCCCCCGCCTGGGATATTTTCTCTTTTGTTTAAATTTATGTCGCGGAATAAATTGTAATAGTGCACTATTTAACACATTGTAGAACTCATCAAGTGCTAAATTAACATTGGAATAACTCGACAAGAAGTTCCACTTGATAGAACTTAAGTGGGAATACGAAGATAAATAATCGCCTATTTTAAAGTTAAGTTTATTGACATTAATGTTGCTAGGAGACATATTGAAAGACCATTGAAAAGATAATGTTAATGTAGGATGATAAGGATCCTCGTTTACTAAGGGATCAGGTTCTCTCGTAATGCTGCAATCTAAGCTGGAGTATATTAAATCCAAAATGTTACCAGAACAATTTTGAAACAAGTTGAATTGGTTTAAACCGAGAAATGTACATGCGGTTGAAATTATTAGCGCTTTTTCTTACATATTGCCCGCTGATAGAATTGGACAATTGAAATCACCTGCGAAGAGTATAGGATTATCATTAAAATCTATTTGGATTAATAGATCGAAAATGATTTTAAATTGGTGGTTATTGTGTCCGGTTGTATATATACGTTAATTAGATATAAATAAATTGAATCAATTTTAATTTTGCATACGCAAAGGTCAATAATTGGAATTTTTGATTTAATATGGCCAGTAGGTATTAAGTCAATATTTAAATTATATTTAGCCGCCACTAACACACCGCCGCTCTTTGATCGACCTGTTAACACTGTGTCACGATCCGAATGAAATATTTTGTAACGTTTTCATCTTTAATTTATTATTATAACGTTTTTTTTAACCACGTTTCTGTGAGGAATAATATGTCATAATTATGAGTGAAGATGTTGTTGTAGAATTCATTCAGCTTACTATTCTCTTCCTAACATTACAATCTTTCTACCATTTAAAATGACGTTGGTGTACTCTAGGTGGCGCTGTACAAGGTATAATATTTTTCATGCATCTTCCAGAGAATATCTGGTTTCGTGACGTCAAACATGCGCTCAACGCGCTGCCATGGGAACTCATTGTCAACTAGACAAGGAGAAGGCTTCCCGTGGGACTTACCAGGATTATAGTTTCATACCTGAACAACAGGAGATTAGAGTACCAGGTTGGAAGAGGTTGAGTCTAGTCATGCCGCAGGGCTCAGTGCTCTGCTTCCATTATGGAATATAAAGGGTGGGCCATTTAGTGGTTTCTTTTTAAAAATGCAATAAAATGAACAATTTTTTTTACATGTATTATGGCTTTATTAGTAAGAGCAAACATTCCCATTAATTATGGAACATAACTTCGTTCAAGTGGCTGCCTCGGCTGGCTTCGTAGTAGCGCATTCTGTCACTACAATTTTCCAAGACCTTGTTGATGGTTTCGAGCTGTAGCTCACGGATTGCTTGGATGATATTGGCCTGAAGTGCTTGAATCGTTTCTAGATTGTTGGCATAACATCGATCCTTCAAGGTTCCCCACAAAAAAAATCCAAAGGGGTTAAATCGCAGCTCCGAGGCGGCCAATTGACATCGCCAAGACGGCTGATAACACGATTTGGGAATTTGGTGCGCAAAAGATCGATCGTGGCATGGACTGTGTGGCATGGCGCGCCATTCTGCATGAACTAGAGGTCGTCCAAATCCATGTCTTTAATTTCATTAAAAAAAGTCGGATAACATGGCTCTGTAATGCTCACCGTTGACCGAAACGCTGTTCCCAGCCTCATTTTCGAAGAAAAATGGTCCAATGATGCCACCACTCCACAATCCGCACCAAACTGTCACTCCCCGGGGATGCATTGGCTTCTCGACAATAACGTGCGGGTTTTCCGAGCCCCAGATGCGGTAATTTTGTTTGTTAACGTAGCCGCCAAGATGAAAATGTGCCTCGTCAGAAAAGATGATTTTTCGCCCAAAATCGTTGTCCAATTCAAGCTGCTCTAAGGCCCAAACAGCGAAGCGATAACGTAGCGGATGGTCATGCGCCTTCAATTGCTGAGTCAATTGGACCTTATAAGCGAATAATTCGAGATCATTGTGGAGAATTCTCCTCAGGCTAGTGCGTGCAATGTTGAGCTGTTGAGATCGACGGCTAGTTGATGTTCGTGGATCGAGTCTCACTCTCTCGGTTACAGCAGCCATATTCTCGTCTGTGCGCACCGTACGAGAACGTGGACCATGAGTGTTGTCCACTAGCATGCCAGTCTCACGAACTTTTTGCACAAACTTGCGTACAGCGCGCCGGTGGGTGATTCATTTCGGTCAAAACTTTTTTTCAACAAACGCACTGTTTGGGCTACACAGCACTCACTTTGGAAATAAGTTTGCAATATTTCCCAACGTTATTCAAGCGTAAAGCGACTCATTTCGTACCGGGGAGGAATGATACCGAATTTCTGTCAAGATTTCGAGCGGGAAAAAGATGTCAGTGTCAAAATAACCTATGATTTAAAAAGAAACCACTATATGGCCCACCCTGTACTATACGGTTGGGATTAACCCCCAGTTTTTTCTACACATTATTCGACACCTTCCCACTGATATCGAAGCTTTTTTGGTGGTTTTCGTTATGTGCGGTTTCCACATTTTATTGTCGAAGATTACACCTAGGTATTTCGCTTCCTTCACGGAGGAAAATACTTTACCTCCGAGCGTTGGTGGTATAAGTCCTTGCAACGCCCTTCTTTTTGTATAAACGACTATTTGCGTTTTTTTTTTTTTTTTCGGATTTACCGAGAGTTGTTCTTATCGGCACCAGTTGTTGTTTAATTCCATTTGATTTCGCTGTGGGATGATTCCTGCCATTACCTATAATATAGATCGGGGATATTCTGCAAGAAAAATATTGAGTTTAACGTGTATGCATTTTTTGTCATGCATAGAATGTGTATTTATTTAATAAATCAAACTTTAAACTTAACATTTTCTGTACGGAATATCCCCGATTAAAATATACATTTTATATTAAAATTTACTAAATGAGTATACCATTCATCTGGTAGAAAAACTAATTTTATATTAAAATTTTTGTTCTATTCATATAATTAACAAATAAAATATGCCATACATAAAGACTTGACTTTTATTTTACAACTATCTGCGTATATATTCACTCGTTCACTTACACACACACACACTCAGCATATATTTACATGCATCTGGACTTCATAAATGGGAATGTCTGGATGAATAGGGCCGTTGGGGGAATAATGCTCCTGGAGGAGTGAGGCGGCGGATGAAACGCATTCAGACCTGCCGACGTGTAATCAAACCGGAAGTGGCCATTACTCATTATGTACGAAATTTACAGTGCCTGCTGTATTCAATGCACACTCTCACTCCTCTGAGCCGTACTGCTACGCCTATTCAATGCACACACAAATACATACATACACACATGCAGACATGCATACCTTCGCCATTTGACAGTCGCAGTCGCACACTTGCGATAATCATATTCATGCCGTTATAGATTTATATAATGGACGGTATTCTGCCTGTGTTTTGTATTTATTGTTTTGGATTTTAATTTGAAGGTTGTAAATTCGAGTGACATGCATTTTTATGGGTGAAGAAAATATATGATCTAGGTTTAGTAAATGCCATTAACTAGATTAACTAGGATTTAATCTCGCCCAGGTGGGCCATTCGCATATCATGCTCGATATATAATATAAATATATATAATAACATATTTATTTATATACAAAGTTACAATATTTACCACTTAATATATATTTACAATGATATTGTTCTGTAATTGGGTTTTCCTGTTGAACAATAAACCTTATATTATACAGAGAGGTTTTTTTATCATTATGCGAAATGTATACCTGCAAAAAAAACCAAGTAAAACGCATTGAACCGATTAATGTGTGTATGTTTAGTTGCCTATAACACACAACTAAACGTCAAAGGCTAAACTTCAAAGTGTGTGAAATGTTTGATCGAAAATGAAGAAAAAGGCGAATTTCAAGCGTGTATTACAATTCCAATAATACCAGAGAAGGATAATTCTTCTACATTGTGCATTTCGGTATTGTCATAAACAGAAAAAGAAAATTGTTTTTTGAATTATCCTAATTGAAGGAATCGATCGTTCGGGTTACGTATTGTAGGTAACTAAACACACATACATTAATGCAATTAACTCGCGTATTTTGCATGTATACATAGGGAAAATGTATACTGATAAAAAAAAGCTCTCTGTATATATTATATTAACAAAATTTTATATATAAATTGGCAATCGACCGAAGGTCTTTCCGCCTGTATATATAATATTATTACACTATTAAATCTTTTTAAAAATTTGTATCTTTTATTTTTTGATATTGTGTATTTGTTTATTTTATTATTCATTTAAATATTATTGTTTCATTTAATTTTAAGATTTTATGGAAATGGCACGTCGTATATTTAGTAAATAAATAAATATTGAAAATTACTAATATTTTCTTTCTTTTGTTTCAGGGATTACTACTATGACAGGTGGGTACTTCTACTACTGGTATTTTAATCTAAATAATCTAATTCTCGATTACACAACACGCTTAAGCTGTACTGTTTTATACCATGTTAAACTGAGAGCAAGTTTGTGACGTCACTTATAATGTTTAAATTATTGTCAGTGTGAAAATTGCTGAATTAGTTCACTCAACGAACATATCTGCTGATTTTCCATCAATGCGATTGAAATTTTGACACGTTAAGTTTTTAAAAAAAATCTGTGGAAGAGTGTTGATTATTATAATCTTCATTATTATTATATCTTCATTATTGCTAAATCTTTTTTTTTATGATTATGTCTTTACTGAGTAATAAATTAAACTAAAATTTGAAATGTATCTTTATCTAAAGCGAAATCCACAATGTTTTCGATCACTCGTTCGGCGTCGCCGTCTCCTTCGTCGGCGGTGTTTTATTTTTGAATTTGTAAATTCACGCTTAAGAACTCCCCTATTATTCCCGGAGATAAATGGGCCGTGGGATTATCCCCCAGAGAAAAAGCCACTCCTTCGACATATTGTATGGTTTATTGATAGCGGTTCTTGCTCGAGCTCGAAACCCGGCCCCCGACCACCCCCTCCTCGTTCGTACTGCAACGCCGGGACAACTCCGCGGAGACGTTCCCGTATTAATAAACCGCGCAAAACGAAAACGCCGCACGACAATTCATTTCAACTAAAGCCAACTTTAATTACGAGCCGTTTTGCCCCTGTTCTGTATTCCTCCTTTATTTGTTGCCTTCGTTTTTTTTTTTTCAAATGTTTTGGTGCTTTGTCGAAGCGTCGTTACTTACACGAGAATGTTAAAAAAACAGAAACAAACTTGATTGTGTTTCTGTAAATTTGTTATGTTTGCCAGGTTTTCTTACGAAATCTGTCATTTATATGTGGATTTACTTAGATCGTGAAATTGATCGCACATTTCGGTAATGAATTTAACAGTTGCATACGACCAAAATGTGCGATCAGTTTCACGAATAATTGATCGCACGTTTTGGTCGTACGCAACTGTTAAATTCACCACCAAAATGTGCGACCAATTTCATGAATAACTGATCACACGTTTTGGTCGTACGCAACTGTCAAATTCACCACCAAAATGTGCGATCAATTTCATGAATAACTGATCGCACGTTCTGGTCGTACACAGCTGCTAAATTCACTATCAAAATGTGCGACCAGTTTTATAAATAACTGATCGCACGTTTTAGTCGTACGCAGCTGTCAAATTCACTACCAAAATGTACGACCAGTTTTATGAATAGCTGATCGCATGTTTTAGTCGTGAAACTGTCAAATTCACCACTAAAATGTGCGATCAATTTCATGAATAACTGATCGCACGTTTTGGTCGTACGCAGCTGTCAAATTCACTACCAAAATGTGCGACCAGTTTTATGAATAACTGATCGCACGTTTTTGTCGTACGCAGCTCTCAAAATCACTACCAAAATGTGCGACCAGTTTCATGAATAACTGATCGCACGTTTTGGTCGTACGCAGCTCTCAAAATCACTACCAAAATGTGCGACCAGTTTTATGAATAACTGATCGCACGTTTTGGTCGTACGCCGCTCTCAAAATCACTACCAAAATGTGCGACCAGTTTCATGAATAACTGATCGCACGTTTTGGTCTTACGCAATTGTTAAATTCACTTCCAAATGTGCGATCAATTTCATGAATAACTGATCGCACATTTTGGTCGTACGAAACTGTCAAATTCGACCAAAACGTGCGATCAGTTATTAATGAAATTGATCGCACGTTTTGATAATGATTTTGACAGTTGCTTTCGGCCAAAAGCTAGGAAGTCAGGTCGAATGCTCTTGAAACTTTCAGTAAATCACATTGCTACGAGTGATTTCATTAAGGCAGCATTTATAGTGGAACAAAACTGTGCTAGCTGCATTGTTCCTTGAAAGAAGCTGATTTTTAGTGCACACACACACACACATAAAATTGTATTTAAAAATATACGCACTTCAGAAATTTTCCTCGTTCAAGGTACAACGCAGCTAGAATCGTGTTGCTTTGCTATAAACGCGGCCTAATTCAAACTTATGGTATCTAAACAGAAAATATAAACCAAGTGATTTTTATTTTACATTATTTACCTTTCAATAGAAAATATAAGTTAGTATTTAAAGAGGGAGAATATGAATTTAATTTAAATCGAAGATACGATGCAGCTAGCATTTAAAACCATGTTGTTCCAATATAAATGCGGTCTAATTCAAACTTATGTTATCTAAACAAACAAAAAAATGCAATAAAAACACTGATTCACTTTGTAACTTTAATTTTATTTTACAGGCTATAGTTTCAACAATTAAGAGTTTGATAACGAGAAATTAAAATTGTTAAAAGTATTAAATTGATCACGTGAAGATCAAATGAAATTGATAAAAAAAACACTAATATAATTTCTTAAAACATAAAATAACTTTACTTTATTTAACTTTCATAATAAATTAAAGACGTCGCAAGCGCAACCTTTTGCCTAATTTCAAGTGGCATCGTCAACGATTTGAATCTACAAAGTAGACGACCGAGAACATTGTTTCGTCCACTAAAGACCCAAATCGTTGACGATGCCACTTGAAATTAGGCAAAAGGTGGCGTTTGCGTCGTCTTTAATTTATTATGATTAATATCGGGCATATAACCCCAAAACAATTTCCATTTAGCCGCCTTCATCGAGGCATTGCACATGGAACACACTAGTCTGATAAAAAATGGCCATCACTAGTTATCCATAGGCTAAATGAATGCTGGCTGAACATTTAATTAAATATTTATTTAACTTCTTCACAATTTTGTATTATCAAAGAAAAAAGCACAAATATCCTTCGCAATTTTAAATTGTCTAGAAATGATATTAGTTTTTTTATCAATTGTTAAAACTGTACTCACTAAAATAAAATTAAAGTTACAAAGTGAATCATTGTTTTTATTAAGACTTAAAATAATGTATAACGAAGTTGAAGCTATCATTTATAATGGAAAAATGTAAGTTTGTATCTAAAGGAGAGAATATCAATTTAATTTAAAAATAATAGAAAACTGTAAGTTAGTATCTAAAAAGAGAGAATATCAATTTAATTTAAATCACGATTTAAAAAAAGATGCTATTTAAAATTTCATCGCGTAAAATTAACACACGAACGAGCCCGCGCTTCCGCGTTCGTTAATCCCGATGAAAAATATAACAGGAAAAAAAAAGGAAACTCTCCCCGAGTTAGGATTCAAAACGGCGTGAAGGGTCAAAAGTCCGCTCTCCCCGTACCGGAAACGGAACAAGTTGTACCTGTTGCGCGGGCGTAACGGAAACACCGGAATTGATTAACCCCCCTTCGTTGCCCCCGCCCGATCGATTTTTATTATTATCCTCCTTTTTATTGCGTTCCGAGATGTAAAGTCGGATTCCGACAATGGAAATTGAAGAGCGGCCGCGTGCGCGATTTACGGGGTGGGGGTTATGAAATATTGAAATGCTCGTGAATGAATAACGGCCCAGATGCGAGAGTAATAATATTTGTTTGTTTGTGCTTTTTTTTTTATTCTTCTTGCTTTCACTGGGGATGTGTTTGTTGGCCGTTTCGCGGTTGGTTGGCCGTAAAAATTTGTGAAACGCCAGCAGGATTTGCATGGTTTTATTCTCGTGTCTTGATATCTATTCATCAATATTCAATGGTTGTAATAATGATATAAGAAAAAATATTAGCCGAGTTATATATAGGGTTGTTCGGAAAATAATTTCGCATTTTACCGCACTCTAAAAACGCTACAGCTACTTATAAGATGATTGATCAGTGATATCTAGGATTAGTCAAAATCTAAGAAACATTTCTTCTTCATTAGAGATACTCGAATCATGCACATTATTCCCACTACAGCAAATCAATTCAATTCAATTTATTTATTTCCAAATAGAATAATACATTCGTGGGTGGGTCATATTTGGTGAGATGCAAATGTATAGCAAAAATAATAAAAATGTAAATAAACATAATATGGATACAATACACAGAAACGTAATCAAGTAGACTGTATTACTATTGCGGTAATTTTTGTCTCTGAAAAATCCATAGCATCAAGAGTTAGGATTTCTAGATTTCTAGGAATGCTAAGTTTTGATAGAATATCATTTTTGAAGAAAATTCAGAAACAAGAGAAAGATTTTGGTTGTGGTTTTCGTACTAATAATCCGTGCTAATAATTAGCACGAAAACCATGACCAAAATCTTTCTCTTGTTTCTGTTATTAAAAAAAAAGGTACAAGTAACCGAAGATTGTCAGAACAGAAAAAAAAACGTATCAATATTGCATTACTTGATTATAAAAAAGAAGTTGTTATCAATTGCAGTTAAATTGCCTCCCTACAAGGCAATGTAGTGATATTGAAAGTAAGATTCAATGATTATTTATAATGAAGTAAAGAAAAATCTTTTAAATGAATTTATTAAAAACACTTTTTTACTTTGTTTGTATAACTCGGATTGATTTTATTGTTGACTATAGTTCCGACAACCTTAACGTGTCACTTTTGTTTTGATAATGACACGTTAAGGTTGTCGAAACTATAGTCAACAATAAAATCAATCCGAGTTATACAAACAAAGTAAAAAAGTGTTTCATTTATTAAAAAAGTGGAAATAATTTATTAATTATTTTCAAATTATTTTTATTTAATATATTTAAATAACTGTGACTAAGCGAATGAATACTCTTTTCTATTTAAAATATTATTTGTTTTGTGTTGTAGGCGTTGACTTTGTGCTACATTTTTACACTTGTAAATAACTGAATAAACAAATGCACTTTGTTGATACAACTATACTTTAGCCCTATAAAGTGTAAATAGTGTGTAAATTGTGTATTGATAGTCGACAATCTACAGCAGAGTGTCACTATAGATAGTCGACTATTCACAGCAGAGTATTACTGTAGATAGTCGACTATCTACTGTCATTATCAATACACAATTTACACACTGCTTACATTTTATAGGGCGGCTTGGAAGAGATGGCTTTACGCCAGATCAATCTGATCATTACGTCGGGAAACGCCAGGATTTGTTTCGTTTTCTATCGTAATTCACAATAATGAAAACATCTTTGATTCTTGAATTTTTAAGGCGTTCACTTACACTATATTCTAATATTGAAAATGCACCAACATTTTCAATATTAGAATAAACGAAACGCTTAACATTTTTATTGTTTATTTAATATTGGTAAATATTATTCAAATGATAATTTATTTAGAAATAAAATATTAGAATTACTCTATTTTATATATGTATGGTATAAAAAATGTCAGATATAAAGTACAAAAAGTTCCAGAATCGTGTAAAGTCGACACGTTTAAATTTACATATGCATCTTGATAAGAAAATATACAACCATCAATGTTCACTTCATATTGTAATACGAAAGTGATGCAGCAAGCAAGCAATTTCGCACTACTGATAAAATGCGGTGGCGTAAGTAATTCTAGTGCAATTCACACAGATAAAGAAAAATAATACGTCGATGATACATATACTAAAAGTAATCCAGAGATAAATAAAAAAAGAATAAAAAAAAAAACACTTCGTTGGTACTTGTAATAAAATAGTAATTCAGAGAGAAATATAGAGAAAAATAATAACTTTGTTTGTGAATATATTAAAATGGTAATTCAGAGAGAGAGATGGCGAAAATAATCACTTCATTGATACACATACTAAAATAGTAATTCTGAGAGAAAAAAAAAAAAACATTTCGTTGGTTTCGGCAATCCAGAGAGACAGAAAGAAAGAAAAAAAGACGAGAAATTTTGAAAAAAAACTGGTAATCCAGTGAGAGATAGAGAGAGAGAGAAAATATTTCGTGGGTACACATAAAACTAAAACGGCAATCCGGAACTACAAAGAGAGAAAGAAGAATAAACTAATACTTCGTTGGTACACATACTAAAATGATAATCCAGAGAGAGAAAAAATCACTTCGTTTGTACATATATTAAAATGGCAATCGAAAGAGAAATAGAGTAAGAGACAGAAAATCACTTCGTTAGTGTACATACTAAAATGGTAATCCAGAGAGAGAGAGAGAGAGAAACCGTTGGTACAAATATTAAAATGGCAATCCAGAGACAGAAACAGAAAGAATTATAAAAAAACGGGAAACTTTAAAGAACTAAAATGGCAATCCAAATAGAGATAGAGAGAGAAAAAAAAACAATTCGTTGGTATACATACTAAAACGACAATCGAGAGAGAGGGAGAGAGATTTAGTACAAATATTAAAAAGGCAATCCAGAGACAGAGAGAGAAAGAATTATAAAAAACGGGGAACTTTAAAGAACTAAAATGGTAATCTCTCGATTGTCGTTTTAGTATGTGTACCAACGAAATATGAACGGTATTTTGTTGTCATAGAGAAATTGTCTAATTTTGTACAGATTTATCAGAACTCTTAACAGTGGCGTAACTTAGGTTTTAAAGGACTATTATTTAATTGCTAATTACAATGCTAAACATATTTATTCTTAATTTTTGGTCTATAAACTCGTAGGCTCTCATTACTACATGATTGAAATACTTTTTCGTCAGAAAAGACGACCGAGTTCCAAAAATCATCCCCACGATACACAAATTCGTTGGAAAACTCCAATCTTCGTTGTTTATTGTTTTCTAAGAGAAAAACTTTCTTGGCTGCTTGAAAATTTTGTAGACCTGTAGCTTTAATACGTCTCCGAGCAGTTCTAGTAGACCCCGCAAAACCCGTTACTTCTCGAGTATCTAAGGCACTATCAAATGGATTTTCTCTGAGATGATTCACCAATGCAACATCCTGTTCTTAATTAGATACCCTTCCTATTCCAATTCGGGGTGGCCTTCTTAAATCTTACCTTATTTCAAATCGCCTTTTCAAATTATGTATGCAGGTTTTGCTTACAATCAAATCAGCAGCCATACACATAATAGAACCCTTCGTTGGTACACATACTAAAACAACAATCGAGAGAGAGAGAGAGAAGGACGGGGATAGAGAGAAAAGTAAAGAGGAAAAAAAACCGAAACTTTAAAGACAACGGTGCGATTTTCAATCCCGATACAAACAATCGATGTCCCCATGAATAATTCAAAAAAGCGCGCGCGTCTCGCGTAAAAAATAAAGTTATCGTCGTGTGCATGAAAACTTTCCGATTTCCCGCCCCGTACGAAACGAATTACTTTATTCCATGAATACATATTACGTACACAGCATTCAACAATTTCCTGCACACAACCTACACAAATATTTTGTTTATATAAATTTTAATGCACACCAGAAAGTTTATAAACGAAATAAACATTCAAGTGAATGAATTATTTTCTGAATTTGTTTTGCATCATAATTCACAATAATTAAAACATTTAGATTCTTGATTTTTTTAAGATTGTATTTCTGTTCTTCACTTATCCTCCCACCTGTCGCTCTATATCGGGTTATTACTCGGCCTGGGCGTCATTATCTTTTCATACTAATCAGACTGTACAGATAGTACAAAATAATTTAATAAAAATAATTACAATATAACTATGTTTTAATCTGCTCGGGCTATCGAGCGGAGATTTGTCTGTCCCAATTTATATATACAAACATCTTTAAATAAATAGAAAGGAGTATTTATTCACTTGGTTACAGTTATTTAAATATATTAAATAAAAATGATTTGAAAATAAGCAGGTGTACATTATTTAATTCAATGTCCGGCGTGGGTATTTGCCCGGGAAGTAGTTTTAATGTGCATTTGTTTAACGTACTTACGTAACGTAAGTCAAAAATCACGGAGCTAAATGTGGAAATAATTTATTAATTATTTTCAAATCATTTTTATTTAATCTTTAAATAAGTTGAAACAAAAAGGGGAAATGGGATTGATCGAATTTGATTGATCATTGCCAGAAATTTTCCTTGTTTAATTTCATTGTAACAAATTTGAATGTAATTGTTGTTTATTTAATTTATAATGTCCCACTTCCATTGCCTTTCTAACAATTTCCCCAGTACATGAAAATTAAACAAAGGTGCGATTTTTCGTGTAATTATTATTAAAAACAATATTTAATCAGGCTGATAATATTCAAACACCAAGTGTAGAGTGTATGTGTGTACATACTTTCCCTCCCCCTCGCCCCGCGCCCGTTTCTCTCGCCCACTTTCCGTTTCGTGTTCCGCAAAGCTCGGCGCGGCGAACGTTGTTTGAGCGCGCGAGTGTATTTAGTCTTTTTCCGTCCGTTACTAAAAGCTTAAGCAATGTAAACCCCCAGAATGATGTGTGAGGGTGTTTGCGCTGTCCCGCACCATTCGTTCCCATATTTCTTTCCCCGCTCTTCCGTCCCCCAGGAACGCCATACTGCGGACTCCATTACGTACGCAAATATCATCCGGTGTCCACATGTTATATCGTTGGAAATAAAAATAAGAAAACTTGCGAGGATTCTTAAAATGTGAAGGATAAAAATCGTAATTTCAAGAAAGAAAAATGAATTTTTGAAAACCTGCAAAATTGGGTTCATGATAAAATAAATAAACAAAAGACCATTTTTTTTTTTGGTTCTCATTAAATATATAATGATATATAAAATGTACATTTAGCGTAAATATATGTTTTTAGCGAAGTGTTAGTGTTTTAATTATTCAATTATATCTCATTAATCACTTGAAACATGATGACAAATTAAGTGTATTTTTCAACCTATTATCCTTTGTTTAATAGGTTGAAAATGCACTTGATTTGTCATCATGTTTCAAGTGATTAATGAAAATTTTCTATCAAAAAATTTTTATCCTTTGTTTAATAGGTTGAAAAATACACTTGATTTGTCATCATGTTTCAAGTGATTAATGAAAATTTTCTATCAAAAATCAGGTAAAGCGTTAAAAAATTTCCTGGCCGGAAATGTCTGCATGACAACTTGAATACAATTTGAAGCAAAAACTGCGATTGTGCGTAACCCAAATATTAAATATATACACTCGAAATTAACCAATATTTTGGGTATATTTATTTTCGACAATTCTTTATCTAAGTCACAGAACAGATTGCTTTTCATTATTTGAATTATTTATGAAATTATTTAGGTATAAACTAGAGGAAGCATTTCAGGTAACTTTTTTTCGCACTTTTTTATGTCGCAAATATCACAATTGTCAAAATAAATAAAAATTAATTAATAGGCAACGTTTTATAATCACGAAATCACTCCTTAGGCGAAAATAATTTAAGAAAAATTGAATGATTTACTTTTAATTTGGGTTAACAATTTACACTGAATTCTCCATAAGCGCCCCATATACACACAGCCCTCTTAACAAGTAACAAACAAGTATTATTATTACAAATAGAAAAGAGTATTAATTCACTTGGTCACAGTTATTTAAATATATTAAATAAAAATGATTTGAAAATAATTAATAATTTATTTAAGTATTATTATTATTTGACTTATCGAAACGAAAGTACTTTTCATATAAATTAGCAGTACTTGTCATATAAATTTTACAAGCTGAAACATTTTCTGTTACAATATACTTTTAAAACAATATATAACGTAATTGTACAGTCGCTAATTAACGAAGGCATGTGTTTGACGTCTGAGAAGATAGAACGAAAAAAAACAAAAATTCTTGTTTCGGAAAAATCAAAACATTTTTCTTAGCCCGTTGATCAAATTTTAATGATCATCCCCTAAAAATGTGTCCTTATTCAATTTTAAATATAAGATTTTTATATTTGCATCCATTTTTATTGGCAAAACTTTCCCACTCCATTTTTCTCACTGGCATTTTCCCATTTGCGGTGTTCTATTACGGCGTAATTTCGTTTTCGAATAGTTTAGAGTGGCTCGGTGTATAGTGGAGTGTCACGTTCGGTCGTCGCGACGCGACGCGACGTGGAAAAGAACGCGGCGCGAAATCCTCCCGCGGAAGTGGAAGTAATATCGCCGGCGTGGATATTCGATCGCGCAACACGGACTATTTGATATATTACGTGTGCCCCCGGTATTGTTTTCAGTCAGTCATTCGATTACGTGGAAACGATTGCGAGGGTGCACTCTTTCCACTCCACCCCCGCCTTCTATTTTTTTTTTCTTCTTCGTTTATTTATTTATTTTCGTATTCGAAAACGAAGCCCGGTGATTTATTACACACTGTGATATCCAACACTGGGCTGGGTTAACTCGAACGTGTCATGTTTACACCGTTTTATACCGAAATAAGCTTTACAATAATAAAACGACGAGAAAGAATGAAGAAGAAAAAAAAAAAAAACGATTTGCGTTTTCTTACATGTGTGCTTGTCAAGTGGGGGGTTTTCCGTCTTTCACGTTCATTTATCTTGACGTTAATATTTTTTTATTTTCCCGAAAAACTACACAAAAAATATTTAGGAACTAAGAAAATTCACTTATAAATTATAATCAATTTTGTTAATTGTTGAGGCTTCTACTTTGTTACACATTGTAATTCAATTTGAATAAAATATAATCAAGTTTTGTTTTACTAAGAAAAAAAAAATTATTTTAATTGCATATAAAAATTAAAAACTCATTTTTTATGAAAAATTTAACATAGCATTAGTATCTAGAAGAGAATATTAAATTATTTTTCACATTAAAATCTCTGTTTTTATTTTAATTGAAAACAATATTTACTTTTAATATCCATAAGTGGAATAGGATAAACATTCTATCCAACTTTCTATTGTCTATTCTAAAACTGTATTTTTTTCAGCTCATTAATCTAGATAAATTAAAGGCGACGCTAGCGCCACCTTTCGAAAAACCGAAATGGCCATCACTAGTTATCCATACGCTAGATGAATGTTGGCTGAACGTTTCATTAAATGTGAACATTAATCTAGAACTGAAAACTGGGAATCAGGGTTTTATAAACTTAAAATAGAATCTAATATTTTAATTTAGACTTCTAAATACCAAACAATTTCGTTATTGTATATTTAAATTGTTTTGAATTTATCTGAAGCAATCGACACGAAATCAGAAAAATGACGAAGACTCGTCTGCGTTGATTTGCCTTTGTAATGAACAAACATAGAGTTTTATAGCATTACTTCAAATAAGTGATTATCTTTTTGTTGTACTGAGCTATTTGCTGTTAGTAGAAGAAGAAGAGAAGACGTGTTGGATCACCGCGCCGCACTCGGAAAGAGCTAATCAAGGACCAGCTGACCTCGCAGGGGCTTCATGTGGCAATCTTGGATAAAAGCCGTCGCTGAGCTTGTAAAAGATCACATATTATGGGAAGAGATTGCGCGTGGAATACCCGCGGCTAAGGCGCTCGAGAGACGCGCTAGACATTTGTCGGCCGATTAAATAAATAAAATAAAAATTTACAAAAATATGTAATGTAATAATTATTTTAAAAATCATTTTTATTTAATTTATTTAAAAAACTGTGACCAAGTGAATAAATACTCTTTTATATTTATAATGAGAACTATTTCTAAGTATAACCGTTTGTTATAATGAAATCACTTGGTTTTGTTTTACTAGTTTTTTTTAAAAACAAAACCAAGTGATTTCATTATAACAAACGGTTATTAAATATGTTTTACCAGGTGATAAATGAGAAAAAAGTATACAATATATTTCTAAGTATGTAAGCGATGCAAAAAAAAAATGTCTTCAAAACTGTAAAAGATCTATTGCATTGAAAAATTAATTGGAATATTAATCAACTAGCGGATATTGCAAAATGTTTGAAGATATTGCTTCAATATATTTGATTTGAAATTTTCAGGATGTTAGGATCTTTTTGTAACGGCCTTTTTTGTCTTTTTCATCGTTAAATGAATACAAATGTAAAAGTTCCATTCTGATAATTTATGAACGGTTACTAATTAGTGGATGGTGAGCACAAACACACAAGCATGCATTTGCCTCGTTGGGCCCCTAAGCTTCCTCCCTTTGGGGTACCTGTATATCTCATACAGAAGACTAGCAGTGTCGAGATCGGAAATCCTTAATTATCATCATCCAATATGGATCTTCTGCTGGACTTGAGAGCTGGGCAGAATCCTAGGATATGCTCCGTAGTTTCGTCTTCCAAGAAGCACCCTCTACAGTCTAGCGATTCTGCAATCCCCACTCTATTGAGATGTGCTCAAAGTCTGTAATGTCCTGTGAGAATATCGGGATTTCTCTTTTGGTTTGCCCTGGATAACCGCAGGAAATGATTGGTTGATCTTCCATTCGGATACCAAAAGGTTTCCTTAGAAAGTCTACAGCTTGTGATTACGTCCCATCTACTTGCAGCGCTCGCGCTTCTTTATTCCTTACATCAATTAATCCATAACAATTAACCTGTGGGTGCCTACATACATTACGGACGCATGACTTGGCGAGCGGTTGCCAAATCAAATCAATGGATTCGCCTTACTCGCAGCCGTTACCTAGCTCATCGGATTTTATTTATTATTTAATCAACCGAAAAATATATAGTGCGTCTCTCGAGCGTCTAAGCCACGAGTATTCCATCAATTGCTAATTCAACGACGGCATTCATCCCCCACATGCGTCGCAAGGGGTCGTCTCAAGTTATGACTGAACCCCCGCGAGGTCAGCAGGTCCTTGATAAGCTCCTTCCAACTGCTGCCCGGTGGTTCAGTACGTTTTTTGTACGAAGGTTTCTTCTCCAGGTTATAGGTTATACGGGGCTAGTAAGACGTAAGTTAGCCTCATGTGAACTGCGACCTGTAAGATCTATTGTTCTGCCTTTTCCTAATCACTTCCCAAGCAGTCCCACGTCCTCTATGAACCTGATGACTTTCTTGGGGGTGACATTGCTCACCTCTTCGTGGGATAATCGGCCCTGCCGAAGTGTGAAAGACGCTTGTGGACAATAGTGTCACAGGAGCAGCGTATATGCTCGGTTGTTTCATTTGCCGAATCGCATAGCCTATAGGAGTAGCGTCTGCACCTCTTTTGGCGAGTTCATCTGCCACTTCATTGCCTGCGATACCCTTGTGCCCTGGCACCCACATGAGGGTGAGCGAGTTGTTCTTCGCCAGTTGCTCAAGGGATCGTCCACATTTCCAGACAGTCTGTGAATCGTGGCTGTAGGCCCGGATGGCCTTTAGCGCGGCCTGGCTGTCTGAACATATATATATATATATGCGCACCGTTTAAGTGTCTACCTAAACATTCCCTGGCACACATATCAATTGCTTCCGCTTGCAGTATTGTGGGTGTTTTACCCAGAGCCATAGAGCTCCTGTGGTTATGGTTAGGACTGTAAATGCCTATTCCAGTGCCCTTGTTGTTCTGGGCACCATCCGTTTACCAAGTTAATATGCCTCGTCCAAACTTGTTGGCCTTTTCCGAAGCCGTTTTGGGGTCTTCAATCAACACCTTAAACGGTATATCAAACTCTAGCCTTCTGGGCATAGTGTCCATTGGTTTGGAAAGGAGGGCCGGATCGATTAGCTTCAGTACCTCTAGGTGTCCTGTCCAGTCTCCCGGCAGATTTTTATTTCTATGGTGTAGCCTAAGGGCCGCAACAAGCCTCTCCTTTTGCACCACCAGATGAAGCGGAGGAAGGCCTATGATTGCCTCCTTTCCCGTAGTGGGGGCCCCAGGTTTTCCCCATTAGTCGTCGACAGGCCCAGAACGATTTCGTTGCTTTGGTCATGATTCTGTCGACGTGCTGATTCCACGTAAGTTTGGTATCCAGGATTACACCTAGATACTTCACTTCGTTCTCCAGGTACACGGCCTGTCTAATCTTTCGTGCATCTCACATATTTCTAAATTTCTTTAGAGTATTGGCATGTAGCATGTTATTCCCTTAAAGTCAAACGCGTTGGCGTGTTCGGTGTGTGAATAGTCGTTTTGGTCACGGCAACACCCAATTCTTCAGCATTCCTGTATATAGTGGTACCCTGTATTGGTAGAGTCCTGCAGTCCTGGCTTGTCACTTGTATGATAACACTTGGCTTAAGACTAATTACCAACCCCACGTGTTGGTGCCGCGCGTGGCTACCCGTGTCATCGGATGAAGGAGTCCTGGTGGTTGAGAGAAAGCGTCACCTGCGTGAGCGTGAAATAATCAATATAACACATTATCCTGGAATTCGAATAGATAGGTGGTTGGAGATTACCCAGCTCCTTTCAATCGACTTCGTTGTCTCTTCGGAGGGCCGACAGGGAAGATTCGGTGGGGTGAAAAGCTCGTATGGATATTGCAGGTCGTTGCGGTCATCCCGGGTGGCTACAAGACGCTAGGACCGCTTCCTTTTCTCATACCGCCGCCTTGGGCGTCAAGTTGACGCTTTCCATTATAGGCTCCGTTGCGAGTGCGGAGCCTAGGGATTAAAAATGAAAGTTTCATCGGTATGGAAAATTTAAAATTTGGCAATCAAGCGCTCGGATCGTTTTCCTCTCTCATGCTTCAGGTTGCCTTGGGAGACCATCCGGTAACCTTGAGCGTCAAGCTGACGCTCCCAACTTTAGGCTCCATGGCGAACGAGGGACCGGTTGGATGAATTAAAAATCTCATCCGTATGGAAAATTCGAAATTTGGCAACCTGGAGCACGGATCGCTTCCTTTTCTCATGCCAAAATCCGCCTTAGTGGTCTATATCCATCCGGTAACCCTGCGTGTCATGTTGACGCACTTAATTTGGGCTCCGCGGCGGGTGCGGGACCGGCTGGATGAATTAAAAGTCTCATCCAAATTTGACAACCAGACGCTCGGACCGTTTCCTTTTTGCTGTAGTCTTGGGGGTCTATATTCATCCGTTAATCCTGTGCGTCAAGCTGCTCCCAATTTTGGGCTCCGTGACGTCTGGGGACCGGAAAGATGAATAAAAATTCGGAAAAAGCCGGAAAAGAACCAGTGATTGGACCACTAAACCCAGTGCCTCAAGCACATAATTTTTCCCAAAATTTCCTCTTATCGTCCGTAGATTAAACATCCGCGATCCTCCTTGATTTCACGCGCGTGCCTACTTAGGGCACGCCGACGGCACTTCCCTTCTGCACGGATCACCCAACCGAATTAAAAACAAAAAACAATACCGCAAATTAACATTTACGCACATACTCGGTATTGCATTGCCGCCTCCAAAATTACCGTCCAGAAACAAACCCACTGGAGCTAGGAATGAAACATCAAACCAGAAGAACGTAAAATCGCTCAGCAAGGCGATAATCGTCAAAGCTGAGGACAAAAACAGGGGCAAGAGATTGCGCTCTGCCAACTCTTCGAAGCTTGCCAGAGGGTACAGGCCTCGGGGACAACTGGATAGGCTGGAAACTCAGAAACTGCCAATTCTATAGCCGTGGTCTATCTGCGGTTGGTAATCTGGGATTGATCAAAACGCTATGCAACATCAGTCAGGAGATGGCTGCCATAACTAGGCTGACGAGCTTGAGAGGGCTGTGTTTGGTCTAACCACCTCTAATGAGCCTCCGCCTTGATACAATACGTGATCTTACAGAGATGGAACTCACAGGGTTCACTGCGAGGATCTGGACACCGTACTGTGGCTGATAAAGAAAGTCAGTATTATTTTGTTCTGGTTTACAGAATACAACAGATTATTTAAATATTTAATAAAAATTAAACTTATTGGAAAATAAGTAGAAGAAAGGACAATCATTTTTTTTAAATAAGAATTGTTAATTTTCACGCTTTTTATATGCAATTTTCCACATACAGGAATTCCCATCACGAATTTCCATGTGTGTATGTGTGTGTGGATTCGAACAATCTATATTTGGGGAGGTTAATTTCACGATTTTACAGTGGCGAAGCCCACCCGTTGCCCCCTGCCCCCGCTTTAAAATGTATTCCGAACTATGACTATTAAATATACATGGGAAATCCGGTGGCGTCGGGACGCCGACGCCGACGGGGGCGCCGGATCCACGGGCGTCGCTCTAATATTTATAACCTCTGCGCGCGTCCGTCGGACAATTACATCAAATATGCAAATGGATTACGCACACGCCGATGTTCACTGATAATCACCGAAATGGGGGCTTTCGACCTGTTCCTAAAGTACACGTTATAATTATAACGGTGCGTATAAATTTTAGATAAAATTACTTGCGCTGCATTATTCAGATTCGTTTGCCGACGATTTTACTGACAATATATTTATTATTCATTTTATTGCGCTTTTATTTTTTAACTAACAAACGAAAATAAAAAAAAGATTTATGTTCTGTTTCGACTCGATTTTAATACGATACGAAATGTTTCTTTAGCTTCCATTCCATAAGCAAGATTAGTAAAGAAGCTGTCCAGTATCTGGAGTAAATTATGAGAAACGCCTGAACTACTAGGTGCTGTTCTACAATAAGAATGATGGAGTTTACCTAAATGTATTCTCATTGACTATTTAATGGTATGAACGAGTACAAAAATAATATATTATGATTGTATTAAATATTGATATTTAAGAGGAAGATTTTCCACGTGCAGTAGAGTATATTTGATGTAATTATGAATTAAATTAGAAAAATATTTTTTCACATTTTTTTGTTTGTTTTTAAGTATAAAAAATTATCTGATGTCAATTGTCAGTAAATAAGCCATCCACCTGTAATATTTGTTTATTTTTTTATGGACCTAAACACTGTTAATCCTATAAAATGGCGGGATCGCAGCCTTAAATAGTAGTTTATAATAAAAATAGAACTAATTTATAACTTCAGCCGTGGCACACCACCAGAAAATCCAAACAAACAAAAAAATGCTTTGTTAATCCGTTTCGGTACATAATAGATTCAATCCAAACTAATGCACTGCACTCTGCCCAGATGATCCCCTCGAATTATTTGCCTCCCGCGCGCGCCCTTCACCCCGACAATAGTAAACAACGAATCTGGGCCCGTTTTCATTGGTGTGTGTATGTGGAACAGAATGCACGCGGAACGTAAATAAAAGATGGCGATTATTTGCAGTCGGGGTTTTTACGGTGGGTGCCCGGTTTTTCCGGCGCTGCAGGTAGAGAGGGCTGACTGGGAAAAACCGTTAGCGTGCTTTGCGAGCGGAAAAGATTGCCGGTTTTATACGGCTCTGGTTTCGTTTTGGCTTACGCTAAGCCGCTGCATACGAATATATGTACCGTGTGTATTGTGAACACGACCTGCATCCCCAAACAAAAAACGCGACATTCCACGTCAAATTTCTCCTTCCGCGTGAAAGTAGACTTTTTTTATTTTCATCTCTTTCTCTAGCTTATTCCTATTTTATATATGTATTTGTGTTGGTTATTCCTATTTTATATGTGCACGGAATACGTGTAACGAAATAAGTGTAATAAACACTTATTTCATGTGTGTAGGTGTGAGGATCTTAATTTTTGCGCATTTTCTTCTTTTTTTTTAAAATGTGTGGCTATTCCAATTTTGTATTTTTCTATTGGTATTTTGTGTATGTATGTGAGTGTATCAGAGAAAGAGAGAGAGAAAAAGAGAGTGTGTGTTGGTTATTCCAATTTTGTATTTCTCTATTGGTATTTTGTGTATGTATGTGTGTGTGTGTTAGAGAAAGAGAAAGAAAGAGTGAGAAAAACAGTGAGAGAAAGAGAAAAAGAGAGATTTTTCTTATTTTTTGTGTGTATTGTCCTATTTTGTATGTGCTTATTCGTATTTCATGTGTGTATGTGTATGAATTTTTTTTTTCTTATATTTCACGTATGTATGTTTCCTTATCGGGACGTGCCTCGGTATAACGTGCGCGAATACAATACAATCAATAATGTAGAATCGCGTAATGTCTGCATAATATTTAAACCGCGACGGTTATTGAGAGGGATGTTTTCTTCGCAGTCGAATGCACACATTCATCCGTTTATAAATATGCACATTTCAGAAAATGCATGCACGCCAATGTTTTATTTAAAATATCTTAACGACTCTACCGAACTTTCATGTCAGCTAAATTTAAAAAAAAAATGATTGAAGAAAATATTTAGAGGATTAGAATCAATGATACATTCGTTTCGAAAAGATTATGTTAAAAGTAAACACGTCAAAGAATAATAAAAAGAATCACGAACACTTCAAGTTTATTAATAATATGCATACCCAAACCTGATTAAATTCCATCCCTTATTCCTAGGTATTAATGAGATATATGAAACCCTCCTCAAAAATATTTTTTTTCTCTCCACTATCTTCTTTCTTTCAACTCTTTTTACTCTTTTTACTTTCAACTCTCTCCCCATAAAATACTTTGAAACAGTATGGAATACATCAGAACATGTTGTAGATAATTTTATTCCAATATATTCCCTTCTGATCCAAAATATTTTAATCCTTCAAAGTATATCCTTCAATGATGATAATGTCCCCTTGTATTTAACGTCCCTAAGAAAGCTCTTCCAACTCTTCAGAAAATCATTGACATCCTCGTTTCATAAAATGAATAAAAAAAATAACATGCACAAATCCCTCCTCCTTATTCCGTACTAATATAATTTCCACAGAATCAAATTCAATCTGGGCTATCTCTTCTCTAAGGTAAATATTAAGTTTAACGTGTATCATCACGGCCTAAGCAGCTTTTTTTAATAGATTAGCTACATAGAATGCATATTTTATTAATAATGTAAATGTGGAAATAATTTATTAATTATTTTCAAATCATTTTTATTTATTTTTTAAAATAACTGTGACCAAGTGAATGAATACTGTTTTATATTTATAATAACGTAAGTGTTAAATTTAACAGTTCCTGTAGGGGAATAGCCGCGAATAATATTGTTTTTTTTTTCTTCTTAATAATATCCTTTTTTACCCGTATTAGGTGTCGAGGGATTACTTTTTTAGCAACATTGTGTATTGTAATAAATAAAAGACGACGCAAGAGCCATCTTTTGCTTAATTTCATTGCATATTGAACACACTGGTCTGGTGAGATTCGAAAAACCGAAACGGCTATCACGGCTATCACCGTACTGTATAATGAATGCTGGCTAAACATTTTATTAAACTGCATATTGTGATTTTCTTATAAAAGAAACAACAACAAATTTAATCCAGAAAGGGTTGAAACAAAAACAAGGCAACTCATTAATTCAGTACGTGTATTTCCGGGATTATCCTCGTAATATCCTTTAACCCGCCCAAGGAAGCCATTGTGAAATTCTAAAAGTTATTGCTGTAATAATTTCAAGTTACTGCAATGATAAAAGCTTGCAATTCCGCATTTCATTTTTTTGGTATTTTTGTTTTATTAAGCGTTTTAGGGTAATAAAAATTAATTAATACGAACCGCGATATTTCCCAATTAACCCCACTTGACGGTTAAGCTCTTTTTTTCCGGGAGCAATAAATACTAGTTTACGCTAATTCCCCCCCTAGCTCCGAGAAACGGCCCCGACTTCCATATTTTAAAACCCGGGGGTTAATTCAAAAGCAGTTACGCCGACGGGGGATGATTTCCTTCCTTCTCTCTTTCTATGTATATATATATATATATATAAATGTGTGTGTGTGGATATTTTTTTTCTTGTGGGGTGTGAAGGGAGAGGAAGGAATGGCCGGATCGGCCATTAAAGTTAATTGAATTTCCTCGGCGTCTGCATGCGGGATGTTGAACCGCCAAATTGACTTGGAAATGGCCGCGGAGAGGGGGGATGTATTGCGGAATATTTGAATGGATGAGTACCTGCGAGTGGGGTATGAATTCTCAAACTACCACTTCTGTCGCGCCGCGAGATTAAATAATTCCGCCTTGAGGGGGGAGAGGGTGGGTCCCTCGCGCGCGCTGAGAAAAGGACACCGGGCTCTTATTTAACGGAATATCCGCAACACCACCCCCCAAATAAGCGCTCGTCCTGTTTCGATTTAATTTCTCGATTTCACTTTCGGCAGTGTTTACACGGAATTAATGAAGCTGAAATGCGAAAAAAAAACGGAAATGTTCTTGCAAGATTAAATATGTGTATACACAAATATATCCATTACTAGGATGCTAGATGTGGCGCTCTATATTTTTTTTTTTTTATAATTTTGATAAAAAAGTGATGGAGGACATTAGTGTCCAATAAAAATGTCGTTTTGTAGCGTCTTCCGTAGATATGTTTGGCCGTTTGAATTGTCTTTCTAACTCTCTCCGTTCAAAAGTTATCGCAAAAAACATTTTCTTAAGAAAACCAAAAAAAATCTAAAAAAAAAAACATCGCGATTTTGTATATTTTAAAAAGTCGACTTTGGTCGCTCACAACTTTAGAACGCGTCAATGAATTTTTATGAGGTTGTCCGAAAATGAAAGCTTGGTCTTTTGAGAAAAAATAAAGCCTATCGAGAAAAAAAATCATCAAGATTTTGGAAATTTTTAAAAGTCGAATTTGATCGTTCACAATTTTAGAACACGTATACGATTTTTTATGATATCACCGGGAAATGAATGCTTCATCTTTTGGGAACAATTTAAGCCTATTTTTATCCACTTGAACCTACCTCTTATATTTTATTTTCACAAAAAGACACGGGACTTCCAGCTAGGGTACAAGGAGATAAAACCTCGATGATAAAACTTCATATTCGTAAAATTCTTCCCACGAAGAGTACTGCTAAATACTTCAATCGAATCAACCCCCCTTTAAAAAATCCTTATTATTTTTTTTAACTCCTGTTGACTTATTTTGCACCCCAATTTAAAAATGAGCGTTGCCGTTTTGTAGTGTGTCTTCCGTAGATATGTTTAACCGTTTGAATTGTCTTTTTAGGTTTTTCCGTTCAAACGTTATCGCAAAAACCTTTCCATAGGATAAAAAAAAATCTGGAAAAAAATCATCGAGATTTTGGAAATTTTTAAAAAGTCGAATTTGATCGTTCATAACTTTAGAACGCTTAAACATTTTTTTATGATGTCAACGGGAAATGATGCCTGATCTTTTGGGAACAAATTAAGATTATTTTCATTCACTTTAACCTACCCCTTATATTTTAATTTCACAAAAAAACAAGGCACTTCCAGCTACGGTACAAGGAGATGAAACTTCGATGATAAAACAACCCCCGATCAACCCCTCCACTACAGATTCGTAAAATCCTTCCCACCGAGAGTGCCGCTAAATACATCAATCGAATCAACCTTCTTTTTAAACACAATTAATACACTTTTTATTCCTTACTTCACTTTTATTTTTTATATACGTTAGATGTACATTTCGAGTGCCAAGCACTCATTATCAATAACTAATACTTGCAAATGGCCCATATACAGAACAAGTAAAGAATCCACTTACCACATACAACAATAAAATTACTAATTTCTTCAAGTCCCCAACATATTTAATTGATAAAAAAACTAATTAATAGATTAAAATTTAAAAATCCATCTTTACCAAGTCCGGTTTATCGATGAAAAGACAAGTATTTTAAAAAAAGGTATATGGTTGTAATCAGAATTATAAGGTCTATAAAAGTTGTAAAATAAAAAAAATCGAATTCCATTTAAAAAAAATTCAAGATGGTGTCCGTATGTGAAAATTATGAGAATCTTTTTTGATTTTTTCACGCCAAATTGTTCAAGAAAATATCCCATTTAGAAATCCCAATTTTGGTGGTTCTGTTTTTAGCCGTTTTTACGTCAGAGCCGTGTTTCCATACTTTGTAGCGACCCTGTATATAATAATCTTTATTGCCCAACAGGAAATACATATTTTCCTAACTACAAGACAAAATAGAAACAGTTGATCTGCAGTTACGATTAATACGAACACACAATGCTGACAGGTGACTTTAAACCGACATTAGTTCTATGTTTTTTTATATGAAGAAATTTAGTTTTTGTCTACTCGGAAAAGTTGGAATAAGGAAACAAATTGTATCTAAAAATAAAGGTGAATCTATCTTCCCATGCAAAATATTATATAGATATTTTCTACATATAGTATACCTCCGAGCTTCAAGAGACTTAATATTAAATTTATCTAATAATAGATGATCAAGTATAATAGCATACAATTTTGTAAAATAATAATTTTAAAAATTTGCACTGGACATCTTCAAGTTTCTTTATTTGAATTTGATTCTGCGGAAACCAGAACATAGCACCATATTCCAAGTTAGTCCGTATAAAAGCAGAATACAAGGTTTTTAAGGTACTTATATTTACAAACTGAGAAGCGTTACGACATACAAAGCCCAATGATCTGTATACACTATTAATATGATTTATGTGGTGATTAAAATTAAAAGTCTGATCAAAATATATTCCTAAATTATCATATATAAACAAATGTAATCTAAATTAAATAAAAGAATTTGAAAATAATTAATTAATAAATTATTTTATCTTTTGCTACTGTGACATTATAACTAATGTTACATAAGTACTTTAACAAATGTCTAATAATAGACATAATGTCAGAGTAGCGAAAGAAAATAATTTATTAATTAATCGCAGATTTATTATGAAAAATTTAGGAAGTTGAGAAATGCGTGCAATAATTTAAATACAAAATTATACAAAAATTACATTGATCGCATTGAATCTCAAATAAACATAAACGCCCAATATTTTTGGGATTATGTTGATATCCACCGTAAAACGACAGGCTATCCTGAGATAATGTACTTGGGTGATGATACTGCCGACACTATGAAAAGTATTGTAGAGTTGTTTGCGTATAATTTTTCTAAAGTGTATACGTGTGACAAACGAAGTGTGCCTTCAGTTTTTAAGTGTGATGCGAATATTGATGTTTGCAATCTCGAAGTAACTATTGATGAATTATTTAATTCAATTTCCTCTCTACCTGATTCCTGTAGGGCTGGTCCAGATGGTATCCCCTCATATTTCATTAAAAGATGTGTGTACACGCTGTGCAAACGCATACATTCACTTTTTTTCCTATCTTTATCTTCAGGTCATTTCCTATGCAATGGAAAAATAGCTTCGTTGTGCCCATCTTTAAATGTGGCTCCAGGAACAACATTGAGAATTACCGAGGTGTTGCAATACAGTCTGTAATTCCTAAACTATTTGATTTATTAGTGTCGGAACAATTGATGAGAGCATGTTCTCAAATAATTTTAGATGAACAACATGGCTTTCTTAAAGGAAAATCAACTACTACCAAATTGATGGTGTATCGGGAACATCTGTCATCTGGCTTGGAAAATGGTTCGCAGATAGACTCAATATATACAGATTTTTCCAAGGCTTTTGACAGAGTGCATCATGATGTTCTATTAAATAAATTGAAATTTATAGGTTTTGGAACTAATATTGTGAAGTGGTTGACAAGTTTTCTGAGGGATAGGACACAGCGTGTACGCATTGGAAAATATGTATCCAAAGTGATCAATGTCACTTCAGGGGTGCCTCAGGGCTCGCACTGCGGGCCTCTATTGTTTAATTTATTTATAAACGACATCGGAATGAACATAAGGTATAGCAATTTTCTTTTGTATGCTGACGACCTAAAAATGTTTAAGTGCGTAAACTCTGCTGTTGAACAAAACAAACTCCAAGAAGACCTAAATAATGTCGTCATATGGTGTAAAGATAATGGACTTGAGTTGAATCTAAAAAAATGTGTTTATGTTCCTTTTTATCGGGGTCGATATATTAAACACAATTACTACATTGATAATAATGCATTAGCGCAAAAATAAATTCAAGTATAAGTTCAGTAATAAAAGACTTGGGTGTAATATTCTCATCAAAACTATCTTTTGATAACCATATATCTCATGCTTGTAACAAAGCATTAAGAACACTGGGCTTTATAAATCGGTTTTCAAAAGACTTTCAAATAAATACAATTAAGACATTGTAATTATCCCTTGTTCATCCACATACTGAATACACGTGTTGTATATGGTCTCCATATACAAAATCAGCAATTGGAACGGGTTCAAGGTAAATTTCTTAAATTATTGTATTATAGAATACATGGTCATCTTAGGTCATTCAGTCATAGTGGTATGTTAAACCAATTAAATATTAGGTCGTTAGCAGAAAGAAGGTTGTTTTTGGATATGTCGTTTCTTTACAAAATAATAAATGGAAGCATACATTGTAGTGAGTTACTGGGAAGGTTAATCTTTAATTTACCGCGTGGGCCTCAGTCAAGACACAAGCCCCTTTTCAAAATTGCCTTCCACTCCACTCGCTATGGGATGTTTAGCTCTCTGAATAGAATGATGAAGATCGCTAACCATTTTGCCAATGAATACAATTTTGAGTTATTCGCAAACACATTTACTCAGTTCAAATCTCGCTGGCATCGTTTAAATGCTTCCATTTTATCTAGTATCATTTCGAACTAGTCGTAAGTGTGTATGTATATATATGTAATTTTTTACTTCATTTTTTTTTATATATGGGTCCCGTTTTAAATACTATTAAAAAACTAATCTGTGATAATTTCCGTCCTATTCTAATCTACATTATATTGTTTGTATTGTTTTTATTAATATTTTATAATTGATTTTTTAGTATTTGCTATTGCAATGCATTTACATAATTATACATACATCATCTTGTCTATTTGCTTGCTGTAATCTAGATTGCAATCATTTTATATATACAGTATAAACACAATATTTTTTCAATAGTAATTGTCTTATTAAATTGGGATAATTATAGTTTGAGTTAGTTTAGAATTAGTAGTTATATATTATTGTTAATTATATTTTGCTTTTGCTCTTTTTTTATTAATAGTCTACTGTTATTTTTTGTTATTAGTTATACTTATAGTACTGTACTTTATTATGTAAAAAAGGTGAGTTCCGTAAATAAATACAAATACAAATTATTTTCAAATACTTTTATTTAATTTATTTAAATAACTGTGCCCAAGTGAATAAATCTTTATCCTAAATGTAATCTAGTTGTAAGTATTTAGTTTGATGATGATTACCGTGTAATCGAAACTAGTCACTAAATAAATAAAGTATAAGTGGTATAAAAAAGTTTACTATTCTTCCTTATCCGAAATCAAATGATGGAACATAACAAGATTGTCCATTCGCTAAATATTCCATCAAAAGTGTAACACAAGTAGTATTAACTTTAATGGTTTTAATATTAAGACATTGGTAGTTCATATTGTATGAAATAAATATGAATAAATTATTAAAAATCAGTTAATAAAACATAGATTAGATTAAATATGGGCTAATAACACGAAACTAGTCGAGAATTTAAACTTATTTAATCTAATCTATGTTTTATTGTATGTTTAATTAATTTCTGACTTAACCCATGGTAAAATATTTTTAAATTAAAACACTTGGTTTGTTTGACTTAAACAAACCAAATGTTTTAATTTTAATTAAATCATCCTGAATTAATTATGTTTTATTGGTTGATTTTTAATAATTAATTTATATTTATTTCATACAACATTAACTTTAATTTAATAAAAATAAAGGTTTTAATAATTTGAAAATTATTTTAGGTTTATAAATCATTGAGGTGTATATCTTAAAGAAATTTCTAATAATCGCCGAAACTCCTGCACGCGACGTGTAATTCCGCAAATCTCTTACAGCCCGATCAAACCACAATTTCCCCAACGGAGCGTTTGATCTCCCATTATTACCATTAATTAATCCCTCCTCTATTTATTAATCCCGCATAATTTCCCCTCATGGAAAGTTTCGCGCGCGGGACCTCCAGCGACGGTTCACCTGTAATTGCCAACGGGGGTCGGGCGGCGGTGTTCTTTCTCCGCTCCCCGCTGCAAGTTTCCAGTTGCAAATTTCTTTTGTGTTCCACCTTTAAAAAGTTCCGATGTTTGGCCGTGTAAGCGAGTTTAATATTTGTATTGAAAATTGATCCGAGCTTTCAAACTTTCCCGAATGGGCACGAATACGTTAAAAGACTCACTTTAAATGTTTCCCAGAGTATCGATTCGCCCACCTTAAAACTCCCCGCACCCTCTTCCGCTCCGAGGTTCTTCGCGGCGCGTCCCTCTCTTTTATCCTAATAATTCCACGGATGAGTTCACCCGGGACGTGTATAACGGATACTTTTTTTACATCGCGCGGAAATAAAGGAAAGGAGGAGAAAATATGATTTATTCAAATCATGCGTATTTTCGTAATTTATATATACACTTTTATATATATAAAAAAAAGATTTAATCGTTGAATAAACATCGTGTAATTTTTTCCCCTTTTTAAAGTAAACGACACAAAAAAATCATATTTATATATGAAAAAACAAAAAAAAATATATTTTTTCTTATGAACGGTATGCACAAACTTAAAACGAGTACAAACTCAAACCGATATGTTTATAATCATAAATCCCTTTTTATGGTGTCGGGTATTAATTTATTTTATTTATTTATTTATTTACCATAAACAGGAAACCTATTTTACATTTTAAAATATTCAATAATAACAATAATTTTTCTTATATGGCTTTTTCATTTACCACTGAAACATTATTAGAATAATAATTTTAGGATTTTAGGATAATTAGTGTCTCATCCTAAAATTATTATAAAAATAATATCATTTGTCATGAATCGGGTAAGTCACGTAGTTTCAGAAAAAATATGAGTGATTTGCCTGCTTATATTGGGGTGGTACGTCCAGCACCCCGACAACACGCACAAACTACAATGGGTCAACTTCATATAAGTTTGTTAAACAATTGAGAGATTTTTAATCATTTTTTTATTTTGATATGTACACGCTGAGATTATCGAAACTATAGACAGTAATAAACAATCCAAGTATTCTTTTGTTTTGATAATGACAAGCTAAGGTTGTCGAAACCATAATCAATAATTAACAATTCAAATATTCTTTTGTTTTGACAATGACAAGTTACGGTTGCAGAAACTATAGTCAACATTAAACAATCCACGTATTCTTTTGTTTTAACAATGGCAAGCTAAGGTTATTGAAATTATAGACAACTACAAACAATCCAAGTCTTCTTTTGTTTTAACAATGGCAAGCTAAGGTTATCGAAATTATAGACAGCAATATACAATCCAAGTCTTCTTTTGTTTTACAATGGCAAGCTAAGCTTATTGAAACTATAAACAACTACAAACAATCCAAGTCTTCTTTTTTTTAACAATGGCAAGCTAAGGTTATCGAAATTATAGACAGCAATATACAATCCAAGTCTTCTTTTGTTTTACAATGGCAAGCTAAGCTTATTGAAACTATAGACAACTACAAACAATCCAAGTCTTCTTTTCTTTTTAACAATGGCAAGCTAAGTTTATTGAAACTATAGATAACTACAAACAATCCAAGTTTTCTTTTGTTTTAATAGTGGCAAGCTAAGGTTGTTGAAACAATGGACAACTACAAACAATCCAAGTCTTATTTTGTTTTAACAAAGGCAAGCTAAGGTTATCGAAATTATAGTCAGCAATATACAATCCAAGTCTTCTTTTGTTTTACAATGGCAAGCTAAGCTTATTGAAACTATAGACAACTACAAACAATCCAAGTCTTCTTTTTTTTTAACAATGGCAAGCTAAGTTTATTGAAACTATAGATAACTACAAACAATCCAAGTTTTCTTTTGTTTTAATAGTGGCAAGCTAAGGTTGTTGAAACAATAGACAACTACAAACAATCCAAGTCTTCTTTTTTTAACAAAGGCAAGCTAAGGTTATCGAAATTATAGTCAGCAATATACAATCCAAGTCTTCTTTTGTTTTACAATGGCAAGCTAAGCTTATTGAAACTATAGACAACTACAAACAATCCAAGTCTTCTTTTTTTTTTAACAATGGCAAGCTAAGTTTATTGAAACTATAGATAACTACAAACAATCCAAGTTTTCTTTTGTTTTAATAGTGGCAAGCTAAGGTTGTTGAAACAATAGACAACTACAAACAATCCAAGTCTTCTTTTTTTAACAAAGGCAAGCTAAGGTTATCGAAATTATAGTCAGCAATATACAATCCAAGTCTTCTTTTGTTTTACAATGGCAAGCTAAGCTTATTGAAACTATAGACAACTACAAACAATCCAAGTCTTCTTTTTTTTTAACAATGGCAAGCTAAGTTTATTGAAACTATAGATAACTACAAACAATCCAAGTTTTCTTTTGTTTTAATAGTGGCAAGCTAAGGTTGTTGAAACAATGGACAACTACAAACAATCCAAGTCTTATTTTGTTTTAACAAAGGCAAGCTAAGGTTATCGAAATTATAGTCAGCAATATACAATCCAAGTCTTCTTTTGTTTTACAATGGCAAGCTAAGCTTATTGAAACTATAGACAACTACAAACAATCCAAGTCTTCTTTTTTTTTAACAATGGCAAGCTAAGTTTATTGAAACTATAGATAACTACAAACAATCCAAGTTTTCTTTTGTTTTAATAGTGGCAAGCTAAGGTTGTTGAAACAATAGACAACTACAAACAATCCAAGTCTTCTTTTTTTAACAAAGGCAAGCTAAGGTTATCGAAATTATAGTCAGCAATATACAATCCAAGTCTTCTTTTGTTTTACAATGGCAAGCTAAGCTTATTGAAACTATAGACAACTACAAACAATCCAAGTCTTCTTTTTTTTTAACAATGGCAAGCTAAGTTTATTGAAACTATAGATAACTACAAACAATCCAAGTTTTCTTTTGTTTTAATAGTGGCAAGCTAAGGTTGTTGAAACAATGGACAACTACAAACAATCCAAGTCTTATTTTGTTTTAACAAAGGCAAGCTAAGGTTATCGAAATTATAGTCAGCAATATACAATCCAAGTCTTCTTTTGTTTTACAATGGCAAGCTAAGCTTATTGAAACTATAGACAACTACAAACAATCCAAGTCTTCTTTTTTTTTAACAATGGCAAGCTAAGTTTATTGAAACTATAGATAACTACAAACAATCCAAGTTTTCTTTTGTTTTAATAGTGGCAAGCTAAGGTTGTTGAAACAATAGACAACTACAAACAATCCAAGTCTTCTTTTTTTAACAAAGGCAAGCTAAGGTTATCGAAATTATAGTCAGCAATATACAATCCAAGTCTTCTTTTGTTTTACAATGGCAAGCTAAGCTTATTGAAACTATAGACAACTACAAACAATCCAAGTCTTCTTTTTTTTTAACAATGGCAAGCTAAGTTTATTGAAACTATAGATAACTACAAACAATCCAAGTTTTCTTTTGTTTTAATAGTGGCAAGCTAAGGTTGTTGAAACAATAGACAACTACAAACAATCCAAGTCTTCTTTTTTTAACAAAGGCAAGCTAAGGTTATCGAAATTATAGTCAGCAATATACAATCCAAGTCTTCTTTTGTTTTACAATGGCAAGCTAAGCTTATTGAAACTATAGACAACTACAAACAACCCAAGTCTTCTTTTTTTTTAACAATGGCAAGCTAAGTTTATTGAAACTATAGATAACTACAAACAATCCAAGTTTTCTTTTGTTTTAATAGTGGCAAGCTAAGGTTGTTGAAACAATGGACAACTACAAACAATCCAAGTCTTATTTTGTTTTAACAAAGGCAAGCTAAGGTTATCGAAATTATAGTCAGCAATATACAATCCAAGTCTTCTTTTGTTTTACAATGGCAAGCTAAGCTTATTGAAACTATAGACAACTACAAACAATCCAAGTCTTCTTTTTTTTTTAACAATGGCAAGCTAAGTTTATTGAAACTATAGATAACTACAAACAATCCAAGTTTTCTTTTGTTTTAATAGTGGCAAGCTAAGGTTGTTGAAACAATGGACAACTACAAACAATCCAAGTCTTATTTTGTTTTAACAAAGGCAAGCTAAGGTTATCGAAATTATAGTCAGCAATATACAATCCAAGTCTTCTTTTGTTTTACAATGGCAAGCTAAGCTTATTGAAACTATAGACAACTACAAACAATCCAAGTCTTCTTTTTTTTTAACAATGGCAAGCTAAGTTTATTGAAACTATAGATAACTACAAACAATCCAAGTTTTCTTTTGTTTTAATAGTGGCAAGCTAAGGTTGTTGAAACAATAGACAACTACAAACAATCCAAGTCTTATTTTGTTTTAACAAAGGCAAGCTAAGGTTATTGGAACTATAGATAACTACAAACAATCCAAGTCTTCTTTTTTTTAACAATGGCAAGCTAAGGTTATCAAAATTATAGACAACTACAAACAATCCAAGTCTTCTTTTGTTTTAACAATGGCAAGCTAAGTTTATTGAAACTATAGACAACTACAAATAATCCAAGTTTTCTTATGTTTTGATAATGACAAGTTAAGGTTGTCGAAACCATAAAAAAAAAAACAATTGAGATTTCCTAATTGTTGTTGGTATTTATTTTAAACATCATTTATGTATTAAAAAAATAATTCACTCGAATCGAGACAAAACGCAATCCTCAACCCGTTTTCGTTGCTCCCCCCTTTTTTGCGCCCGATTTAAAATATGAAAATGCGGCTTGGTAGGGGGACAATAACGCGACGCGAGAAATTGTGTTATAAACTGCCGAGAGAGCGGAAATGTTTATTTTAAAACTAATTAAAGTCGTTCCGGGGAGGGACGCGGGGGTGCGTTTTAATCACGGCACGGGGAAATTTATCCCGGGGAAACGCGCAGCGACGATTAATCTCGAATTCCGAACGTCGACGGTTCCTTCGCCGAATAGAATTGGAAAAAAAAGGAAAAACATAAAATAAAAGGACAATAATAAAAAAAAATGCATTAGAAACGAAACTGAACCGGGGGAGAGAATTAGATGGGATTCTTCATGCTCGAAAATGGACGGAATTGATTAGAGCGACGAAGTGAAATTTTCGCGTTATGAGGTTTTTGCTTGTTAACAAAATTAGTGGTTAATTAATTTATTCAATACCAGAATTATAGACTGATAATTGTGATTATTTGACTCTTTGGAGGTGTCGAGATGAAATAATTTTCAAATTACCAATTTTATTAAATTTTAAATTGAATAAAACAACTCTTTAACTTTCAGTATTTTGAAAGTTAAACAGTTGTTTTATTCAATTTAAAAGTGAATATGAACTTTCAACAATTAACAGCCGATTCAATTAATTTTATTAAAACTTTTAGACAGAAAGACCGATGGTCGATAGCCATTTTCTGAGACTTAACTAGATGTTTATGATAGTTTAAAGAACTCTCGAAAGATAGTTGAAATTTAAGTATAGAATTTGAAAATATGATTATTTGAAAATGTCCCCGAAAGAGGAAAATATGGGAGCTGGCAATAAGCCCCATAGAAATTAAACTAATAAGAATATAAACGTTTTCTACATTGGAAATGTATTGTATAATAATTGTATAAACATTTAGTGAAATAAAGTTGAATCTAAATTAGTGCAGTTGGAAGAAAAAACATTTTGAAAATTTGACTTTTGGGTTTTTTTAATTCACCATTAATTTGATTAGGGTGCAATTATAAAATTGTGTCTAATCGCGTTTTATAGATTTTGTTGCTTTTACTTAAATGGTTATAAAATGTTTACCTTTAGTCGCTGATTTCTTGTAAAAAAAATATTTAAATTATT
The DNA here is from genome assembly GCA_963082785.1 of Philonthus spinipes. NCBI lineage: Eukaryota > Metazoa > Arthropoda > Insecta > Coleoptera > Staphylinidae > Philonthus > Philonthus spinipes. The sequence goes on from OY720311.1 coordinate 14,210,222, forward strand.
TAAAAAAAATGGTGGAAGCGCCGGGTTATTGCCGAAATTATTGCCAGCTTCACACACACGTTATGATGATGTTTTTTGTGTTGGAAGCAATATGTTGAAATGCTTTAAATGGTTATAAAATGTTTACCTTTAGTCGCTGATTTCTTGTAAAAAAAGAATATTTAAATTATTTAAAAAAAATGGTGGAAGCGCCGGGTTAAGGTTTATGATTCTTATCTTAAGTATTTTATTTAGCATTGATGGCAGTTCGGTTCAAATAACTCATAATAAAACACACTCTTGATGGAATGCAGATAAGATAAGTTTTGCGATTTGAATAATTCACCACGATTTACCTTTCTGTGTTTTAAAATTTCAAAAAACAATCAATTTCCCAATGCCCGCAACGATTTTCCAAAGGCTGAATATTGAGATTTTTTTAAGCTACGGAATTTTCAGCGTGAATTGGAATTTGTAGTGTTTAGTTCATATTCGCGCTAAAAGTCTGCGCGAATACGCAGGTTTTTCATTTTGCCGGAACTGGCAACGCTGTATTTTGGCAGTAACATTTAACATAGTGTGAAAATGTCCGCCGTGCAGGCAAAGCGAAATAAGAAATAAAGTTCAGTTAAAAGTATTTAGTTACATCAACTTACATTTTCTAATAGAAATTAACATCTTTCTGAATATTGTCGCGTCTTTTCCAACAAATTTATTTCCACAACTATAAATTCAAGTATTTTTAGAAACGCTGACGATATTTCACGCAGGAACGATTTATTACGTACGAAAAAAAGGGGGCGAAAAAATGCGCGCGCGGGGCACGGAAAGTAATTAAAATAAAAAGCGGCGGCGTTCCCTCTCCGCCGAAAACGGCATATCTAATTTTCCGGTTATTAATTCCGTGTCAGCGCCGCGACGCCGCCGCAAAAAATCCACCGTGGATGCCGTGCGTGCTTGCGTTCGCTTTTATGTGCGTGGGCTCGTCCCGAGCTTTTTTTTACTTGACAAAACTCCGAGCTATTAGTAGTTGGAGTCTCAGGGAGGGGAATAATGTAATTAAACACGAAAATAGTACGGTTGAAATATTAAAATAAAAACAATTAAGGACTTTAGTGGACGAAACAATGATTCTCGGTCGTCTACCTTATAGACCCAAATCGTTGACGATGCCACTTGAAATTAGGCAAAAGATAGCGCTTGCGTCGTCTTTAATTTATTATGATTAATATCAGGTATATTAATACAATACAACATTAACGATGCCACTTGAAATTAGGCAAAAGGTGGCGTTTGCGTCGTTTTTAATTTATTATAATTAAGGAATTGTAGGTTTGCGGTATATTTCAAAGGTTGGGGTTCCGTTAGTTTTTGTTATGGATAAATCTAAGAAATTTATATGGTTGTTAGTTTCGGTTTCTACTGTGAAGTTAATATTGGGGTGGAGGGTGTTAATGTATTCTACGAATTGTGTTAATTGTCTGTCTGTACCTATGAAAGAAGCTAATATATCATCGACGTATCTAAACAACATTTTGATATGTTTTTTTTTTACCCAACGGAGAAGCTAATATGGTATTTGTGATGTTATTCATGAAAATTTCTGCTAGCAAAGGAGTCAATGGTGAACCCATTGCTTAAGCCTTCTGTCTGTTTGTAAAATTTGTTCTCGAATAATTATTATTTCTAAAACATTTAAAAATCCAGTTTTTATTGTGGTATTAATATTTAACTCTTCAAAAGATGATTTTATAAGTTCAATACAATCGGAAGGTGGAATATTCGCGAACATGTTAGTATGTCGAACGATGCGAGTTTATGATTAGAGGGAAATTTGAGTGGTGTTAGTTTGTTTGTTAGGTCTTTGGAATTTTTAATTGCTCTGGGATCTTTGAAGTCGGTTAGTTCTGGGTAAAGGCTGTTAAGGTGACATGCAATTTTATGGGCAGGTGAATTGATAAAGGAAACTACGGGACGTATGGGTAGGTTTTCTTTATGGATTTTTAGGAGTCCGTATAGCCTGGGATAATTTGGGTGCATGGGAAATGGGTTGAAGGTGTTATCGAAGATTGATTGGGATTTATTTACTATTGATTTTAAGGATTTTTGGAATTTAGGTGTTAAATTCTATGATATCTGACGCTCGCAAAAAATCTGTAATTTTTGAAATATATTCTGTTTTTTTTTTTAGTACTACTATTGAATTACCCTTGTCTGCTTTGGTGACGACTAAATTATTATTTCTGATTTTATTTTTAATTGATTTAACCACGTTATTATCGGATTTTTTGAATGATGCTCCTTTTATAATTTTCGTTATTCTTTGTTTAGAATACTCACAGTCAGGGATTTTGCGTAAGGCGATTTCCGATTCCACAACTAAAGTTTCTTTTGTGGCTCTATTATTAATGTGCGGAGAGTAATTAGGACCTAGTTTTAAGAAATTTGTTTCCCTTTCGCTGAACTCTATGTTAGAAAAATTCACAAAGGTCGGATGAAATTTAGTTGTTGTGGCGGTTTCTTCTTCTTCGTTGTCCTTGTTGTCCTTCTTCCGTTGTTGTTTTTTCATTTGGCTGGTATTCTTCTTGTGGCAGATGCGGCTTACTTTCTCTCGAACGTAGTCATCCAGCAAATCGAATTCCACTGCGTGTAAATCTGATGCTAGTTCACAATGTAGAATTTTCACGTATGTAAACAGCATGTCTCTTTTTTGAAACCAGGTTTTCACTTCCTCCTTCAGCCAACATTTTTCCCCAATTTGTACCGCTTTCCTTGCTGCTCTTGATTTTGTTTTCGTTTTTAATTGAATTAATTTTCATTTGATTTATTTTAATAACGGTAAACAAGTGAATGCATACACTTTACAATGTATTATAAGTTAAATAAAAGTTTTTACTACATTTATTTAAAAAAAATAATTTTTTTAATATTATTTTATAAAGATGTACCACTTAACGTTCACTTGCCAACGAAATCACAAACATATTAATAAATTCATGTTGATGTACGCATTGTGGAGGAATTTTCATGTTTCGTTGGATACATTTTTTTTATATTCTCAATTCTTAATCCCACTCCCCACTTTTTGTTTTTATCATCATTGTTATTATTTTCGTTTCTTTGTTCGTTTGAATTGCGCCGGCCGGAATCGTTCCTTCCGTATCGTTTCACCGGGAACCGTTCCCATAAAGGAAATTGAATTTCTTTAAGGTCAGTTGATTAAGCAATTAATAGTTTCGCCATTAGTTCGTCGTCGTCGTAGTCGTAGTCGTCGCAGACTTTATGTTTTTCGGTCACGACAAATCGCGCGCGCCCGCCGCACGGGACCGTTATTAATCCACGGCAATTACACCGACTTATCATTTGCCTCGTGTGACAAACTTTAATAAATCGCGCCGTTGCAGGGGGAAACGGACGGTGGAACATTAAAATGATTGGGTTTTACTCCGTTAATGGGTGCCCGATTTTTGTTATTATTTGTTTCCTCGTTGTTGTTTAATTGTGACAAATCAGGTTTTAATGTCATTCGTTCAATTTGATTTTGAGAATCAATCTTAATTGAAATATTTACAGTTACATTACAAGTGACTTTTTAGCTTAGCTGAGGACACTTGTCAAATTAAAAACATTTAAAATCATTAAATATTCCAAACCGTTTCACCAAAAGAAATTAAAACCACCGGCGGCAAATATTAATCTCAATGAAATTAAACAAAGAAAAAATTGTTGGCAATGATCAATAAAATTCGATCAATCCCTTTTTCCAACTGCCAACTTGCCAAAAATATTTTCTTTGTTTAATTTCATTGTAATTTAAATAACTGCAAATGTGTGAATCATCTTTGTTTCATTTTATTTGATTAAATATTAATCTCAATGTCATAATATTAATCGTGTAATTTTATTGGATGAAATAAAAACTCTTTTCGTTAGTACGAAATATTTTAAAAATTATTCTTTGCATTACAATTGTTTCACCATTCAGTGGCTTTATCAAGTCGTAAGAAATCTTTTAAAAAAATATTCTTTGCATTACAATTGTTTCACAATTCAGTGGCTTTATGAAGTCTATTGAAATCTCTAAACACGAAAATATGTGTGACTTAACATTAAATCGTAAAAAAGTGTTTGCGATTAAATTCTTATCTTAAGTAGATTATTTAGTAATTGTGGCAGTTCTGCTTAAATAACACACTCTTGATGGGATTTGATGGGATGCAGATAAGAAGCGATTAAGTTTTGCGATTTTAATGATTCATTCAGTGGCTTTATCAAGTCTATTGAAACATCTAAACACGGAAATCACAAATAATAAATCCCGAATAATCCCTCAATTTTTATTTCCCGATATTTTTTTTTTTTTTCATCCGAGCTCTTTCTCTCTTTTAAATTCCCGTTTCCGTCCCCGGCTGAAATACGTTAGTGTCATCGCGTTTTACACAAAAATCCGGCAATAAACCACTTCGTTTTCCATCCCCCTAGTGCCGATGTACACGTGTGTGTGTGTGCATATGTGCTCACTTAATAAAACTGAGTGCCTTCAACGCAAAAATGACAAACGAGTAATTTCACCTGATGGGGCTCTAACGTTTTAATATCGTTAAGTATCTAATCACATTAAATACACCGGTTTTACGGTTTTATTGATAATGCCTGTTCCGAGCGGGTTTTGCGGGCGGAAAAATAAAATAAAAGAGAAAGGCATAGGAATAAAAGAAACAAGGAAAAAAAGCAGGCGTACGCATGCATCATTTCCAGCAAAAATTTAATTTCATTAAATCTGCGCATTTTGATGAAATTGCGATTGGCAATCCCCGAAATCGATAAATATTTGAAATTATATTGTACAGAATGATTGCATACAAGTTAAATTTCCCGCCGAAAAATTTGGCGTGTTTTGTCGTTCCAGGTTCACGCCAGGGAATTAAGATTACGTCAGACTTTACAATCAGAACAACGGCTCCCTCAATATTCCTCCTTATCATCTCTACTTTACTATACGAGGTGCGTTCAAAAAGTAAGGTGATTTTTCAAATTTCGCTGGCAACCCACATTCGATTATCGATTTGTTGTTGTGTTGGTACACATGTCCCGAACATATGTTGAATACATTTTTTTATATTCTCAATTCTTAAGGGCCTACCACTTTTTCTCGGCAAACCACGTTTCTAATTTTATGTGTGAATAGTCTTTACGTCGTCTTACGATGCACGACGACGTAGTGTATACATTATTTCACAAAATCTATCCTTTTCTATTCAATTATTTATACATAACGCTATCCCTATTCAAACAATCCATGCTTTCCGTGTATTATTGGAAGCTTATCGGCTGGGATGTTTATTTTATCCTAATTTATGATCCTCTTCAAGTGTGCCTCTCGCGCAGCGACTACCTTTTTTATATTTTATATTAAAATACGTAAAACGTTTCTTTCAGTTCATATATATGAACTTTTTTCGATTAACTTTCATATTTTATCAATGTATTTTTATCAAGTAATAATATAAATATTCCATGCTATAATCATAATTCTGTTTTGCTCGTAATAATTTGTAATTTATTTATATCATCATCAAAGTACCAATTCATAAACATTAAACGCATTAACCCTTTGACAAGGAATGCCGTGTGTAGCTCATGATATAGCATATGTGCCTTATCGGACAATAACGAGCTACACTCGTGATGAATTATTGATACATTGCAAATTATATTTGAATACATTTTCTTTAGGTGTGTCCACTTTGTTAGATTTTTTCAATTTACTACAAACTACAAACGATGAAAATATGACTGTTATATTTTCTTTTATAAAGAAATTATTTTTATTGACATATATTATCTTTTTTCTTGTAAATAACAAAAACTTTTTATAAAACTATACATGTCATATATTGTTGAAATCATTGAAACACAAAAATGGTGTTCGATGACATGCATACAGGATGCATATGAATAAAACGGAACATAAAATTTTCAATTTAAAATTCTTTATTTTGGAATATTATATTCCCTGATAATTTTAGAGAAAACATGTAAATTAGTTTTTTTAGGGTAAACATGCCTGCATACAGTCTTACTATTATTTATTTTTTGCATTGATAAAAAATGCCAAAAAAATTTTAAACAAATATGATCATTTTCACAAAAGTAATGGTTGCCATGAAATTTTAAAAATGGTGCGGTGTATTCTGTTGGCTTCTGTCAAATTAATTAATGGTTAGTTTTCTCTCAACATTCCCGCACTTCCGCTAAAAAATCAACCGGAAACGATTAGAGATAAAACAATTTTTTCTTAAAAATTTAATAAAACATTAAAACGGTTTTTCATTGTTCTCTAAAATAAATTAAAAAAATCTATATGTGGCACAACCAAAATGCACCACCCTGTACAGCAGAAACCTTCGCTCCACGTCTAAATCACTAAATTAAAGAATAATTTAGTCAAAAATCAGTCAAAAGTAAAATTGTTTGTTTTTTTTGAGTTTCGTAATTATAAAAAAATTGAACATTTGAAAAATATATTTTTTTATTGTGACATTATGTTAAAAAATGTACGAAGAAAATATCATTTAATGTATTCATAATAGTTAAAACGTGACAAAATTATCGAGTTATTATAGAAAATATTGTAATCTAAAATTTGACAATTAAACTTTAACCGATTTATTGCCTTTATGTGAAAAAAAAAAAAACGTTGAAATTATGAATAATGCTAATATTACCTGAAAATTTGTGAAAAATGTCCGTATCTCGATCAATGTCTAAATAATGAGAAAAATTAAAAACGTTGAAATTTCGGTAAAATGTATGTCTAAATAATAAGAAACAAAAAATAACTTTTTATACTTTTATTGGCAATTTTAAATTTTGTTTCATTCTAATTTTAGAAACAAAGTATCCACATTTCTTGTTGTGATTTTATCAAACTATACCATAAGTTACAGATTTGTCATAGAAAACAATATTATTATCATTTCATTTAGTAACAATCATTATAATTAGTTGTTTTAAATATTACCGAACTTTTTTATTAATTATTATTTTCATGGTATGTTGACACGGAGACAAGCAAGGATTGTTCAGAAAAAAATATTATGTGGGACCCCATGAAATTGTTTCTTTATATAATTAATTAATTCCTGTAAAATTTGGGACCAATTAGTTAATCTTAACCCGGGCCCCACGAGGCTTAAAATTAAAATTATTATACTTGTAAAAACACTAAATTTCATTCTATAATAGATATTATTTTTGAACTTTACAAGATCTCATAAAATTGTTTCTGTATATAAATTATTATTTCTTGTAAAATCTAGAACCAACTAGTAAATTTTAACCCGTGCCCCATGGGGTTCAAAATCCAAAATTATCGCAAAAAATTTGAAATTTCATTCATTAATAGATTTTATTATTTTATTTTTTAAATGTTTTTCTTAGTCTTTATGTAGAACAGTGTAATTCATATTTAGTTTATATTTTGTAAGATCATACTTATATAAAATATAAGAATATTGAATAATTAGAACATTGGATTTACGTGAAAAATATTGAAAATATTGTAATTTTTTGTTGTAATATTAAATATATTATCATTTTTTTAATATATAAATTAGTTAGGGAATTGTTTAAAATTCAATAAGGATTATAATTAAAATATTCCTTGTCGCGTATGCAAATATTCCACGCAGATTGTACAAACCGGCGCGTAATACTATTTAATATTCAAATTTGCAGGCTTGTAAGTTGGGATTTTGTTAATTTTTTGGGAGTCCGAACAAAAAAAGGGGGGAGGGAAAACAAGAACGAGGCGGAAGGAAATGAAATGTGTGTGTGTGTGTGGAAATTCGTTTGACGCAAACACAATTAACCCGTGTTTGAGGATGAAAAAGAGGATGTCCACAAGAAATCTAATTACAAATATAAACAAACCGGAAGTTATGCGAAACGCGAGCAACATGTGTGCGCATTTCGTTACCCTCTCTCGAGACAAAACCAACAAAACCTCCCCCGCCGGTAGCCGGCAAAACGGCTATCGGAGCACCGAAATCTAATCAAGCCGGCAAATATAGGTGCGCTTAATTACTCCTACTTTAACCAGAGTAAATATTCGTTTATCGCCGCTTGCGGGACAGATAACAGATGTAACTGATGAATATGTAAGAGGGGGCGTCTTCTCAGTTAAAAGAGGATTGTATTGGGAATTTAAATATTTCACGGGCGATTAACGCGCCCAGCGCTAAGTCGGGCTGGGAGTAATGGGGGGAAATTCGGGGCCGCGCTTGCATCTAGATGGCCTGCTTATGATTTCATACGGGGCCGTAATGGAATTTCTGATAAGACCATCTGCTGTAATTTTCAATGTAATCAGGTTACTGTTACTTGTGTGATCGAACGGCGCCGCCAAGGCAATATCTTCACTAATAACAATGCGCCCACGTGACTTGCCTCCGAACACGTGAACCCGAAATGATTCGATCAAATTGTATTAAATTTAATCCGTATTATCATCCACTGCAAGATTTACAATTATTAATCTGTAATTTTCAATCAATTCAATACTTTTTATTATTTAAATAAAAATGGTTGTTCTTTCTCTTACTTATTTTATACTTAACTAAACGGTTTTTATTTAAATAATTAAAAATCTGCACAAAAAACATTAAGAAGTAAGTATAATTGCGTAACTAAAATTTTGTTTATTCCGGGACTCCAAGGCTGTATTTTAAATGTGGGTGGAATGTCCCAGTCCTGTGGAACGGAGTGGTAGATGTTGTGATGGAACCGCTTGATATTTCAGTGTTGACCTATTATTACAATCTGTAATCTTTTGGTTTTCACTGAAATGAAAAGTGCATACTCTTATTACCCCTTATTTTTACCCATTTTTTAATGGTCCTCTCGACTAATTGCTACCATCCATTTAATACGAATCTGTAATTAAAATACAATTTTGTTAAAATCAATTGAGACCGACATAAGCAGAAGCTATATTCGGGTCCAAGGCAGCAGTCAGAAAAAAAATATTAGGATGTTTGGTAAAAATATATTTGGTGCATACAAAAATTGAAAATTTTGAAAATTTCGAGGGTAGGATTTAAACCCCCTATCACTCTTGCCTACGGCCTTGTTCGGACCGATTCTGTAAGAAAGGACCATGGGGAAGACCGATCATAGTCAATTTTGTCAAACTGAGTTTGCATTCCGATCAGGTGGCTTATTGCAAACAAAATGGCATGGATATTTATTACACTTAGAAGGTGATTTCAACATATACGTTAAAACTAACATTTTTCTTAGAGAATGAAGCGGATTATTGCATTGATTAAAGAACAAAGGTACTTACCTCCAAATCATTGGGAAAACTGTGTTGTTTAATGCCCTTAGGAGTTCTACATCCAGGAACGCAACACTTCGATGGTATTTTTCACAAAATTTTATCAACGCTATCAAACATAGACAAACTACCTATCAAACACAAAACCAAAATGGACATCAAACTCAAAATGGACTACATAAACCACGTCACATGACAACGTGTAAGATCAGTGCTACCAATATATTTTTTTTAATCTTTTTCCTTTCTACCGTTAGGTGTAAGGAGTTTTTGTTTAGTGTCTGTTTCCATATTTTTCTCTCCACGTCTTTCTGTCCTTGGTTAATTGTTTAATGTCCTTCCAGTCTATGTCCTTTTTTCTGCTTCTTCTCTAATTATGTCATTCCATGTTTTTCTCGGTCCTCCCCGGTAATTTCTTCCTTTCGCTCTTGTTTCATATATTCTTCTTGCTGTTCTATCTTCTTTCATGCGGCACACATGTCCGAACCATCTCAGCTGTCCTTCAACAATGGTATCATTAATAGGTCCTATCTGTAAGTTTTGTCTGTATGTCTCATTCCTTATTCTATCTCGTTTGGTCTTATTTTCAATTTTCCTTAAGAATCTCATGTCTATTGCATTAATTTTGGTTTTGTGTTTTTTCATCATGGTCCATGTTTCACTGCTATATATTATTGTAGGTCTTATAACCTTTTTTACTATTTCCGCTTTTATGTTTTTAGTTTTTTCTTTCCTTCCAAAGAACGTTGTCTTCATCATATTAAATATTTTTCCCGCTCTTCCCAGTCTATCATTTATCTTTTTGTCTATCTTCCCGTTATTTTCTATTATTGTTCCTAAATACTTGTAATTTTCTACCTGTTCGATCTGCTTTCCGTGCAATTTTATTGTATGCTACCGATATAATATATTGAAAACATCATAGAAAACTATTTTGGATCAGTGCTACCAATCTATAACATGGAACATCTCATATTTTTTGTCTTTAAGTTGCCGCCTGACTGGAGTCCAGCTCGAGAGTTTCAGGCCCCTGCATCAATTCATTGCACATGGAACACACTAGTCTGATGAGGTTTTAAAAACCGAAATGGCCGTCGCCAGTTATCCATACGGTAGATGAATGGCGGCTGAATATTTTGATTGCCTATGCCCTCGGTTTCTGGCAAACAATTAGGCATTCCATCTGAACCCATGGAGTGGGTAAGGTAACCCGCTGGTGTGAAGAATGTGGACTGTGGGTAGCCTCCGGCCCATTGTACTGCCTCCCATGACCCATTCGGCCATTTCCATGGCCGTGGCTATTTCCAGTACTTCGTCGTAGGTCAGATTCCATTTGGAACCTTGTAATGGTTCGAACCGGGGTATACTCAAATTTTTTTTTTTTTCGGCAAAAACTGTTAAATTCTTAAGAATTAAATTGAGGAAATTGTCAGTTGTAATATCCCAAGGACATGGATAATGCGAAATAATGTAATAAATTTTCTTTTAAGTAACATGCTTGAGAAAACTTTAACAATTATAAGTATTTATCAATGTCTGAGGGATATTCGGTACGAACATTTCTTGCAAGTAAATTATTTATTTAACATTATTTATTGAAAATACAATTATTATTATTATTATTATTATTATTATCAATGGATGGGTTACTATTTTTACTGCCAAACTGTGAACGTGAGTGACATTTCTATTACGTTAATTGCCTACGATTCACAACCGTAATCAACCGTACTTGAGCCGAACTAACACCATACGTGGCATATTTATTTCACTTTGTGTAATTTTATTTCATTTCGGGTAAAACATTTTTTAATGTAAATTAAATGCAACAACATAGCGATAAGCTCCCATTAGGTGATTTCAGTGTAAGTTTATGTTGATTGCTTATTTTTGCACACGTAACTGAGAATTAAGCGATTTATTTGGATGCTTATTTCAGCAAGATATGTTCTATAAAATGCAAGTTCGCTGCGGAAACTCTTTTTATTTATTTTCGTACAATTAAACTGGATCATATTTTGAAGTCCCTTAATATATATTGAAATCAATGTTTGGGTTGGTGGAAAGTGAACTAAATTTACTATGAAAAAAAAAATTGTCCCCTTAATCAATTGCGATTCACAACCGCAATTAACCGTGCTTGGGCCGAACGATTATAAAAAATTAATGTTCATCCCGTCAATTAATTGCGATTCACAATCATGCTTTCTGGGAACGACCAATCGCCTTTGCAATGGCACGATGAGACCTGCCACAATCATTATAAGCGTTGATGCTTGCCTTCTCTGCGCTGGACAATGCACACTTTTTCGGCATAACTGAAAATACATATTACAATAACAAAAGACAAAAAAAAAATGTAGAAAAATTAAAGCAGTGATTCTAAAAGTATTTCCAAGTCAAAAATCATGAAAACATCTAGTTTCAACCAAAGACACAGGATTTGAACATTTTTTGATATTGATTTAATACATAATGTATTTTAAAATCATCTTTAAATGTTCTGTGAAAAATTTATTTTGATAGGTTTAAAGACGTTTGAAAAAAGTCAAAAAAACCGAGTGATTCTAAAAGCATTTCCAGCAGTGTAATAACAAAAATTAAGGTTTTCCCAGTTAATTGCCTACGATTCACAATCGTAATCAACCGTGCTTGAGCCGAACTAGCACGATACGTGGCATATTTATTTCACTTTATGTAATTTTATTTCATTTCCGGTAAAACATTTGTTAAGGTAAATTAAATGCTCCGAGGTAGTTCTTTTAGTTTTTTGAACCTTTCGTAGCGAATGCGAAGCAGAAGCGCGTAATCCCACACATTTGTTTTTTTTTTAGTATAAATATAGAGTTTATATTTAAATTAATGAATAAGGCGTTAATATTATGCTACGACATTTTTTAAAGTATTTCATGCATTAATCTTCTTTATGCTAGTTGTTGGTTGTGGAGACTTTAATTATTTAAATAAAAATACTTGTAGGAGAAAGGACAAGTATTTTTATTTAAATATTACATGCATTAATAAAATAAATTTCGTGCTGCTTATTTTTAAACTCATTTCAAGACTTTTATTTATTGTCCATTGATCATTTTTTTACAACACGGTAAGTCCTGAAAATGCATATTTACACAAGTAACGAAGCTGGAGTAGAAACGTAACAATTAAACTCAACGTAGGTCCTGAAGCAAGTTAAAAATTTACACAATACCGGGGGTGGAATCATTACAACCTTTACGATTTTGAGTTTTCTTCCTGCTCATGAAAAATGCTATTGTAGTGCCTCTTATGATCCATTCGGCTATTTTCATGGCCATGACCGTGGTTATTTCCAGTATTTGGTCGTAGGTCAATTTCCACAATTTTGGAGCTTCTCTCTGCTTGAGAAAAATCCATTCGTGTAGGATATGCCCTACTTTTTCCATTACATAATGGACATTTTATTTATTTTCAAATGTTTTTAAATTTACAATCATTTTTATTGTGGTATTTACATATACATATATTATACAATACATTTAATATAAACTTATAATGGCTATCGTCCTTAGGTCTTTCAGCCAGTAGTCCATGTCATATGTCTTGTATGTCGGTTAGTCGTTGCTAAAAGATGAGATGAATTGATGTATAGTGTTTCAAATGTTTCTAAATTTATTTATTTTAAATAACTGTGATCACGTGAAGTAATACTCTTTTCTTTTTCAACTTTTATGATAATAATTTTATTGCCCAATAGTTTTACCCCAATTACAGGACAAAATTAATACAAATACAACAAGTCAACCAACATAAGATCAAACTATTTGATTAAAAATTAAAGTACAAAATAACAAAAATAACTTATTCATACTAAATTAATAATTGTTCAACTCAAGAACATTTTAGAATATATGTGCCCATATATTTAATTATTACTTCTGCTTCGTCTCGTATAAAAAAGTAAAATTATTGTAAACTGCAGTATTTCTTTTAATAATTCTGCAACGTATCACTTAAAGAAAAAAATTGTAATAAACTGCAGTTTTGCTTTTTGTTTATATTTTAACGTTTGATTTTCAATTTTTATCCATTCCCTCCTCATTTCCCCTAACAAAAATAGTTCATCTATATATATATATATATATATATATATAAAACAAGACGAATAAGTGGTTATAAAAATTCCGGCCCAGCCGTACATTCGCCCGCTCGCTCGACTCATTCTTTCGTTCACCAGCTAGGGATGCAGCACGCGGAGGAACTTTTCCTTTATTTCTGCATGGAAAAATTCTAATAGTTCGACGTGGAACGTACAAAGTTCCCTTAACCTGGCGAACGCGGAGTGAGGAGTACAAATACAAAATCAATAAGGCCAGGCCGTGCCGCAGACGTGCCCCCCCGTTTGTCCGAGGGGGGCCGCCGAACCACCCCCTCAACAATAACGCCGTGTCGCAAATCTTGCGGTTCGAGTTTTATCACCGTGTCAAAGGCACACTTTCGCGGGACTCGAACACATTGTGTCATCATATATCGGGAAATTCATAAACACAAATCATGCGATCATTGATAATAATAATAGAAAAAAAGGATTTATTCAGTTGGTTACAGTTACTTAAATAAATTTTGGATCATAAAAGGTACTACAATAGACTGGATGCTTTGATATTCTTACTTTCTTCCTACCACAAAATAGAAAGACTGTTATTCCTCACTTCACTTTTTATTTTTATGTTAGATGTACATTTCGAGACACAATGTGCTCATTATCAATAATAAACCCTTAAATCCATAATCCTTAAATAAATAAAGAAACATTTGCAAATAATTAACGGCATTAAAAGGAAATGTCCATTATATAATTCACTGTCTGGAGGAATATAGGCCTGAGAAATTTTGAAAATAATTAATGGTTTTGATATTTAAATATTGTTAGTTCATATTCTATAAAATAAATATGAATATATTATTAAAAATCAACTAATAAAACAAATGAAACATTTGATTATTAAAAATTAACCAATAAAACAATTAAACACAGATTAGATTAAATAACTTTAAATAGTCGAGAATTTAAAGTCTAATCTGTGTTTAATTGTTTTGTTGTTGGATTTTTAATAATCTATTCAGAGAATAATTTATTAATTATTTTCAAATCATTTTTAGTTAATTTATTTAAATAACTGTGACCAAGTGAGTGAATACTTTTTTGTATTCATATTTATTTTATATAATCAATAAATTATCATTTATTTTTTAATTTAATTTATTTAATTCGATTATTAATATTGTTAGGATTAAGGTTTTTTTCAGTAATTTTCAATATTTAATTTATTTAATTCGATTATTAGTTTTGTTAGGATTAAGGTTTTTTTCGTTAAGTTTCAACCAGACATTGAATATTTGCAACGAGGTTATATGTTTAATTTTTTAATAGAAATACATTTGTAATATTCTTTTCTATAATACGCTATTTTATTTTAGTTACAATTAACAATAATAATTACAATTTACAATTAGCAATAATAATAAAAACAATTATTATTGTTAATTGTATACACATCAACAATAAATAATCATTTTTTGAGATGGAATATTTAGAGTTATGTATGAAATGAATACCAATTATATCATTTTATAAATAATGAATGTCTTATTTGTAATTTATAAACGTAATATAAATTTGCATTAAAAAAAGGTAAAAAGCAGTACAAACATTGGCAGTGCCGGAATAAAGTTTTTAAAGTTACACCGAAGCATATCAACTAATTGGCACAAGTTTCCCGTATCAAACGCTCGAGTTTCGAACGGAAGAATATTAAAGGCGGATCGTCCTCTGGCGTTCACAATCCGGCAAGTACTTTTTCTAAATAAATAAATAAATGAAAAAACGGCGACGCAACCCGCCGATTTATATTCGAGGAGCGCATTCGTAATTAGAGACGGCTCTCACGCATGTGCCCCCAAAGAAATTTACGTAAATTATTTAACGAGGGCTTTCCGCGAGCTCCGCTCGCTTTTATTTATTTATTTATTTGCTTATTTTTAATCAGATTCATTTCTCTCGCCGGCACAATCCCGGCCCGGAGGATTGAAGTGGGTCTAATTTGCGGGCCCCCGCGGAAAATCTAATTCCGCGCGAGTTTTTCATGCATGCGCGGAACGGGACGGCTTTCCGTTGTGGAAATCACCTGAATTATTAAAGCGCGAAACGCTGTGGTTTGTGTAATCTTAAAAAAATCGGGTTTTGAAATAATTGAATTAAGCGGTGAATATCGTGATTGTTGTAGTAAATTTGATTGATTATATATAATTCACTAAAAATAAAAATAAAAAGGGCGGTTTTTTATATTAAAAGTAGCTCTGCCTGAACACCTGTAGGAAAATAGACGAAACGCACTATTACAACCGAGTGAGATCTATTCTAAAATCGCAACCTTAATAGCATGTAACACTGCCATGGCATTAACCACCTGCAAATATAATTGTTACAAATAAAAAGACTGTTATTCGTTATTTCACAATTTATTTTTATGTTAAATGTACATTGAGAAACAATCTGCTCATTAACAATAACAAACTAAAAAGTTTGTTTTGTGATTAAAACACTTCATATAAACTCAAAAACTAATTGTTGTTGCGTTTGAGCAGTGTGCAGTCCATCCATTCCTCCTTCACCCTCTCGCATTTCTTCGTCAAGTGGCCCCACGTATCCTTTCCATGCTCACACAATACACACCTTCCATATTCTTCCTTCCTCTCTCCTACGATCCACATTTCGCTCTTGCTATCCTCACTACTTCATCCCCTCTTTATCAAATATCTCGGCACTCTTCCATGCGCCTGGCACCTCCCATACATATCATTGTACTCACGTCTCTCTATAAACCCTTGCCCTTCCGCCTCCTTCCCTTTTTCCTTCGCCCATTCATTCACCTTCACCCCCATTCCTCTATAATTATCTCTTTAATCTGTCTCCTCATTTTTGTAGCTACACGCCATTCTTTATGCATATCCACACTCACTTTCCACATTTGATTTAGATCATCTCTAAATTTATTTTTTCCTTCCTCTCCAATTCTCTTCCACATTTCCGCCTTTAGACTATTTAAACCTGACTCCTTTCCACACCTGGCCTCATCAAATCCTTTTTCCACCTCCTCTATTTTAGCCACCACTTTTCTATTTCCACTTAGTTTACCACTAATCAGCTTACATTTCTCCAGCTTTGCCTCTGTTTGATTCTTCATTTCCCCTTTGTTTAGAATCCTCCACATATATTTTTCATTTTTACTTTCTTTAATGTCGTGAGCCAATTTCTCCAATTGTTCCATTTTTTTTTCAGACATAGCTTTTTATAATTATAATAGCTTTTATTATCCAACAGGTTTTCCTAATAACGGGAGAATATAAAAGAAAGTATAAAAAACAAAAAATATAAAGTCTATAGACTTTGCAGTCACTATATGATTCTCTACTATTTTATCTAGAAACTTCCATCTTCTCACGGCCACCCTTATTTATCTCTTAGCATTTTGACCTTCGTCATCGAACCATGGATAGGAAACTAACGAGGAATCAAATCCCGAAATACGTGTCTGTAGATAGCCTTATATTACATAACTTATATTTTTTTTTGTCTTTTACATTAAATATTTTCGATTCAAAAATTGTTGCATTATACAATTGTTATTGTTATGCAACAGCAAATGTTTAATAATAGATATTTGCTGTTGCATAACAATAACACGGTAGCAAAAACGAAAATAATTTATTAATTAATTATTTTCAAATTCTTTTATATATATATATATATATCTTTATTCAGACTATATTGATAATTTTAACAATATAACAATATAAATAATTACAATACATGTAGGTGTTAGTCTGTCTGGGCTATCGACCAGAGGTCTTTCTGCCCTGTCGTGAATTTATGATGAAGTTAAAGAAAAATCTATGCTAGCTAGCTGAACTGTCCTGATGATTTGCGCAAATAAATTGATGAATGGTTGATTGTAGGATGTTTGTATATAGGAAGGATATTAGAGTTACGGGGAATAGAGAATTTTGTAAGAAGGGGTAGATTATCATCTTTTATTTAATTTATCATGGATAGCTTCTTCCACCGCTCTTTTTTTACGTTGGTCTCGTACTTCACAATTGCCTCTACCGTCTCCTCCATAGTCCCCACCTCATTCCAATTCATCTTCTAAAATCGCATTCCCATATGTTTCAAATCCCTCGACACGTCTACCAACTTCCATCCCTCTTGATTACACAACCACTCTTTAGACACACATACTTCCATCGGTAGCTGGTATGTAGGTGCTCGGATTCTAATACTGCATTCTTCTAACATCTTCTCTACATATACCTTTTATTATCACATAATCTATTACTGATGTCTTATATGTCGATTAGTCGTTGCTGAAAGATGAGATGAATTGATTAATTGATGAATAGTGTTTCAAATATTTTTAAATATATTTATTTTAAATAACTGTAATCACGTGAAGTAATACTAATAGACTACTATTGTAATCCATTAAATGTTTTCTTTTCCTCGCAGTCCCCTTTATACATATATACAAAACCTTCCATCCCTCCTTCAACAACCTTTCCCCCAGAATCCTTCCCTCTTTATTTATATAATAATAATATTCTATATGAGTAGGTACAGTCAGCCCTTTCGCCGCGATTAAACAGTCTATTGCGACCCATAAGAAAGATCTTACACTTCGTTTTTTAAGATCCATCAGATCCATGGTTTTTAAGTAACTCGTGACCTTATTCAGAGGACCCAAGAACCAGCTGTCTGGCTTGACGCCTCACTGGGCAGACACATAGTACATACTGTAGTGCCTTGTCATCTTCCAAACATAGTCTACAGGTATTTTGGTAAGATGGTGGTTTAGGCGACAGTGTCAAGTTAGTACAGTTCTGAGGAGATCATCATATCTAGTAGAGCTTTGGCTCTCTTTCTGGATGGTCCCTAAAGAGTCGCTTTAGCTGTCATGCCTGGGGTAATCCTCCAGCATTGAAGCATCTCCTCTTTCATCCATCCGTGTATCGCTGTGTTAGCCAAGGGTTATGAAAGACTCAGTGCTAGTTCTTGTCGTAACAATGGTTTTGATGGCATTTTCTTGGCCAGTGCGTCCACTCTCTTAATTTCTGGTATTCCGGAGTATTTAGGCACTCACACCAGATTTACTTTTATATTCTCAGACAGATTGCTGAGTGCCTTTTTACAGTCTATGACCTGAAGCGATGTACAATGGCGGCCGACGAAATGTGAACGATGTTTATTAGTTATGTGAATATGACTTTTAATCAGGAGCGTCGCGTTTGTGCAAAAACAAACATTTGAATGACAGATTTATAAAAGTTATCCAAAAATGTGCCTAGACATCTAAATATCTTTAGACGAAAAGAGTAGGGCAATAGCTAAACTAGAAGAAAACTGGTCTCTTAGCCGAGTGCATACATAATTTGAAAAGGCGATTTGAAATAAGGCAAGATTTAAGAAGGCCATCCCGAATTGGAATAGGAAGGGTATCTAATGAAGAACAGGATGTTGCATTGGTGAATCATCTCAGAGAAAATCCATTTGATAGTGCCTTAGATGCTCGAGAAGTAACGGGTTTTGCGGGGTCTACTAGAACTGCTCTAAGACGTATTAAAGCTGCAGGTCTACAAAATTTTCAATTTTTAAGAAAGTTTTTCTCTCAGAAAACAATAAACAACGAAGATTGGAGTTTGCCAACGAATTTGTGTATGCGGGGGTGATTTTTGGAACTCGGTCGTCTTTTCTGACGAAAAAGTATTTCAATCATGTAGTAATGGGAGCCTACGAGTTTATAGACTAATAAACCAAAGGTATGAAGAAGGATTCACCCGTCCAATAACAAATAGTGGTCGTTTTTCTGTTAATTTTTGGGCTTGGGTCAGTGTAAACGGACCCGGAATAATTTGGAAAATGGATGGGAATTTAAATGCTATTTAATACAGGGATATTTTAGAATATGTATTATTGCCTTCAGTAACACAAACATTTCCGGAAAATTTTATATTTCAACAGGACAATAGTCCTATCCATACAGCAAGAATTGTGACTCAGTGGCTAAATGACCACCGCATCCAAGTAGAAGAGCCCTGATCTCAATCCGATTGAGAATGTTTGGGGATACCTACAAAAAAAGATTTACTCAAGAGATTTTAGACCTAGGAATGCAGATGAACTTCACGAAATTGTTGAAAATGCATGGGAGGATTTGGCTGGCAACTACAATATGAGGAATCTAGTTTCATCCATGAGTACATGTTTGGCAAAAGTTATCACAGCAAATGGTGGCCCTACAAAATATTAATTTCATAATTTCTACTTGTATTAAGAATAAATATGTTTAGCATTGTAATTAGCAATTGAATAATAGTCCTTTAAAACCTAAGATACGCCACTGTTAAGAGTTATGATAAATCTGTACAAAATTAGACAATTTCTCTGTGACAACAAAAAATACCGTTCACATTTCGTCGGCCTCCATTGTACGTCTACCAGAAGCAAGAGCAGATATCGTAGATTTTCTATCAAAGCATTTATTGATCGGCACGTATGCCGGTAGGTTCTTCTGAAGCGCCCTTGTACACTAATCAATGGCAAATATTTCCGACTAATGGATGGTGGTATACACACCTAGAATGTAGCTATCTTCCAGTCTAGGTTTGCAGCTAACGAATGCTGCACCCGTCCCTTGGACATTTTTTCCGTCAATAAAATAACTTACACCCTTCACCATAGTCGGTAATTTATTCCAGATCCACTGGCTTCTGTCTGAGTAGAGTAACCTAAACCGCCTTTATAACTGCTATCTTATCTCATGTTCAGTATTCTGTCCCTTTCGGTCACTTATGTGAGATCGTTAGGGACAAACTTGGCCACGTGCGGTTAATTTACCGCTATGTGATGATACGCCCACCTGGCCCCCCTTCAATGACTATGTGAAGAGGAGTAAGGTCCAGTAGAATCTCCAGGTGCTCATGACTCCCGTGATGGCAACGGTAGCCAGTCTCTGCAAATTGTCCAGTTTTTTCCTCACCCCTATACGTCTTGTGGCTATCCACCACACTACGCAGCCATACGTGATGATTGGCTTAACAACTGTTAAGGATAGCCAGTGGACATATTTGGGTACTAAACCTCAGTTCTTGCCACGGACTCTTCGACATGTATAGAGGAATATCCGAACCTTTTTGGCCATATTCTCCAGATACGGATCCCATCACAATGTCTACTATAATGCCAAGATATTTGGCCACCCCTCGCATGACCGGTTCGATTAGCCCGGTTGCTCTTCTGCGAGTAAAGGGAACTATTACAGTTTTGTTTGTGTTGACGGTGAAACTTTCTGTCGCGCACCAATTACAGACAGGGTCCAACCCTTCCTGCATTTTTTAGAGATGACCCGGTCATCGTTGCTTCTGACCAGTAACGCAATGTCGTTAACATTCAAAGAGTCAATTATTCTGCTGGCAATAATTGACTCTCTGAATGTTAACGACATTGCGTTACTGGTCAGAAGCAACGATGACCAAGTCATTTCTGAAAAAATGCAGCAACCATAGAAGGGGTGGGTTAGTATTATAATCTAAACTAGCTAGACCGTTATGATAGAAAAGTCTATGTAAAACATTTCTAACGAGTTAGTATACCATAAAATATTAATAATTACTAGGATATATTTTAAAGAATATTGTATGAATAAAGATGATATATATTTATATAAATTTGTTTGGTTTGGTTAATAGTTGTTTAGTTTTCAATATATTTAACACACTAACGAATTAGCGAGCGAACGCTGTTGGTCTTCGAAACTCCCGGCCTGGGCGTCATTAATAACAACACCAAACAATATAATTAATCACTAAAATTAATGGCTAATTAATTACACGTAAAATCCATAAATTCCACATCCAATATTTGTGAGTGAATTAGTAAAAACAAACTGGGCCCGCATGATATCCGCGGACGGGGTACGGCCGAATCGATGGGCGATATAATTTTAATAAAGGAAATTATCCGTATCGCGCACACACGAGTGCGTCCATTCCGCACAGTTGAGCGGGCGTCCAACATAATAGCGGAGGACTCTGTTTGCTCTATTTGCACATTGATTCAAATCGAAACACTTTGTGCGGCCAATCGACCGGATGAACGCCGCGCCGTGCATTTGTCCAACTTGCTGTTTTATGAGCCGGATTGACGAAAATGTAAATAAACCAAGGAAGAAAAATATTTCAATACATTAATTTAATAAATGTATCAAATATTATCATATTATATTATATTGCTTGCTTTCAATAATTTTACACATTATTTACCCTGAAAATGTTAAAATAAGACAGTTTTTTTTTTTTGAGCTTTCATTTCATTTTGTATGTTTTTTTTTTTGTAACAGAATTTCCCGATGAATTTCATCTACTATCAGTAAAATTCACTATAAATGCCATCCTCCCTATTTTTTAAAAATGATAAAATTACCACCGCTTTAGACCAATACTGTTGCTAAAGAAAACCTTAGTCCGTGTCCAGTATATATGTTAGTCTGTCTGGGCTATCGACCACAGGGCTTTCTGTCCTCTCGTGAATTTATGATGATCTAACTAGCTAAACTGTCCTGATGATTAGTACAAATGAATCGATACGAGGATGCTTGTATTTAACAGAGATATTAGGGTTGCGGAGAATACAGAATTTTGAACCCCAAATTATTAACGATGCCACTTGTATTTAGGAAAATAATAATAATTTTATTATTATTATCTTTTACCTAATTACAGACGACCGAGAATCATTATTTCATCCACTAAAGAAATGCGAACTTGTCCTGTTTATCATTAAGAAACGAAATTCATGTATTAAATTGAATACAAACTTCTCTTGCGCAATTAATTAAATCGCACAAAATAAGATTTACGAAATCACATCGAACGACACTGATTTATGAATATATGCATGCCGGTGTGTGTGTGCAAAGTGCATTAAATTCGCGGATAAGATTGATTCAGGTGGATCGTGTTTGCGTTTGGCGCGCGGGAGTGTTTGTATTCGTATTTGCACACGTAAACACAAACACACCCGCAAACATGTATGTGCTGTATACATGTATTCAGCGAGAGGCGGGCGAACAAATCAAATTTCAAAATGGAGATAAATTATTTACACGAAACCACTATAATGGAGTGCAAGCCTGTAAATTTTATAACAGACACCGCGTGCTCTCATTTTTTTGTTTTGTTTTTAGTTCATATTTGGTTTCACCCGTGAATTATTTAGAAGAATACAGTGCGTTGGTGAATTATTAATATTTATGTAATTGTGTGCTGCAAAAATACAAACGTGAGTTTATGCAAAAAAGTATTTATATTCGGAGCTTTTCCGTACGTGAAATGTTAAGTTTAACGTGAACGTTATTAATTAATTTCACATTCTATGAATATATATATATATATATATGGACAAAAAGACCTATGGGAGATAGCCCATGACAGACTACTAAAACAATTGTACATATTGTATATATATATATATATATATATATATATTGCACGCAATATATTTATATATTAAAGAATGCTTAGACTGTGATAATAAAAAATAACGTACACTTTAAACTTAACATTTTCCTTAGAGAATAGTACCAATAGCCAACAAACAAAAATTTATATTCGATACTTGCTCTGCTACCCCCTTGGAACCAAATGTTCATATTATGAGAAGTAATACACTTGTTCCATTTGTTTACATTTGTTTAAACAAAGTGTATTACTTCTCATAATATAATATTTTATGACAATTTTTTGACAAATTTTTGTCAAAAAATAGTCATAAAAAATGTTCAATAAACTGCTTTTTATTTACCAATAAATATAAGTAAATCATATTTATTGATTTTTTTTAATTCCATGCTGCTTTGGGTAAACATAAGCATTATGCATGTATGAGTACAGAATTTAAATAAGTTAATTCAATTAAATTGATAAATTACAGCTCCCAAAAATTTGTTGTACATTTGGATAATAATTAATTTTTAATTTCAATTCGGACTGTAGGCTGCACGCCTCTCCGTTCCGGACTCGTGGAGAAAGGGGTGCGCTATGGGGTCAAGTTGAAAATTACTAATAAAAATTAATTCTGTAAATATAGCCAAAGGAATGTTTAATTAAACATAGAAAATTCGAATGTGCCAACTCTAATAGACTAAAATAAAAAAATGCAAAAGTAGCCTTCATTTCAGCATTAATTACCGAAAAAAATAACTTGAATTAATAAATAAATTTTAAATTCGTTTGTTTATTTTATCTTTCTATTCTCAAATTTTAAATTTGTTTGAGGGCTCTTTCTATTCTGAAATTAAAAATAATGTTATAAAAATAATAATTACAAGTTATATCAACAGTTTGTTGAAGGAATTAAATAAAGCGGATTTTAAAATAGTTGTTTGGATGCGACCATTAAAATTTTTCCAGGGGTGTGCGGCGCAGTGGGTAACAATTAAAACTTTGTTCCGCGCCATTAGCGTTTTAAAAAATTCCACAGAGCAATTATAAACCGCGACACAATTATATTAAAGTGGCGTCCGCCATTTAATATTCGAATCCGCCAACAGTTCAAATTTGCGTGGAAAGGGTGAATTGAATTAATGTCAAGGTAGAGAAAAAAATCGAATATTTTATATTGATAAATAAAGCGCTTCATTTAGTTTAAAGAGTAATTTATTATTTTCGGCGAGTTGTGTCTAACTTTGTGCTTTAATTCGTGTTTACCGTTTTGTGTTGGTGAAAATCGCGTGCGAGTTCAAGAATGAGCACTACAAGGGCAAATATGTCACTAGAAATGCATACGGAATAGCATAGGGACACTACAAGGGTATACATTTCACTGTGAATGCATAAGGAAAAGCATTTAGACACCACAAGGGCGGAAATATCACTGGAAAATCACACGGAAAAGCATTTGGACACCACAAGGGCGGTAATAGCACTGGAAATGTACACAGAAGAGCATTTAGACACCACATGGGAGAAATATCACTGAAAATACGGAAAAGCATTTGGACACTACAAGGGTAGAAATATCACTGGAAATACACACAAAAGAGCATTTAGACACCAAAAGGGCGGAAATATCACTGGAAATGCACACGGAAAAGCATTTGGACACTACAAGGGTAGAAATATCACTAGAAATACACACAGAAAAGCATTTAGACACCACAAGGGCGGAAATATCACTAGAAATACACACAGAAAAGCATTTAGATACCACAAGGGCGGAATTATCACTAGAAATGCACACGGAAAAGCATTTGGACACCACAAGGGCGGTAATATCACTGGAAATGTACATAGAAAAGCATTTTGACACTACAAGGGTAGAAATATCACTGTAAATACACACAGAAAAACATTTGGATACCACAAGGGCGGTAATATCACTGGAAATGTACATAGTAAAGCATTTACACACCACATGGGGGAAATATCACTGAAAATTCATACAGAAAAGCATTTGGACACCACATGGGTGGAAATATCACTGGAAATGCACATGGAAAAGCATTTGGAGCGGTAATATCGGTAGCGGTAAGGGCGGTAAAATCACTGGAAATGTACACAGAAAAGCATTTATACCCCACATGGGGGAAATATCACTGAAAATACTTATAGAAAAGCATTTTGACACCACAAGGGTGGAAATAGCACTGAAAATACACACAGAAAAGCATTTAGACACCACAAGGGCGGAAATATCACTGGAAATACACACGGAAAAGCATTTAGACACCACAAAGGAGGAAATTTTACCGGAAATGCATATGAAAAATCATTTGAACACCACAAGGTTGGAAATATCACTGTAAATACTCACAGAAAAGCAATTGAAAACCTTAAGGACAGAAGTTACATTTGAAATGCACACAAAAAAGCATTTGAACGCAACAAGGGCAAACATTTTACTGCTAATGCACACGAAAAAGCATTTGGACACCACAAAGCCGGAAAATTCACTGGAAATGCATATGAAAAATTATTTGGACACCACAAGGGCGGAAATTTCACTGGTAATGCATACAAATAAAGTATTTGAACACAACAAGCGCTTAAATTTCACTGGAAATGCACATAAAAAAAACATTTGGACACCACAAAGGCGAAAATTGCACTGGAAATGCACACGAAAAATATTTGAACACCATAATGGCAGAAATTTCACTGTTAGTGTACACAAATTTCACTGGTAACACTATTCCGTGAGCATTATTTGGACCCAGCAGTTCCACTTTATAAGAAATACGTGATGGAATGAAAATGGGCTACACAAGGGGGAGTGTGAATTAAATTAATATGGAGGTAGAAAAACAAGTTCAAATATTTAATATTAATAAACAAAACGTTTCATTCCAATCGAAATTAATCGATGATTGAGGCTTTTACTCGATAACACTTCATGATACACTGTTTGTAAATAAAACAACGGTTTTTTTTTTCAAGTTTCATAAAAGCTGTTGTGTCATTTACAAATATTAAATCGGAATAATTTTATAAACGTTATGTTAAGTTTAAGCTTGGTTTAATTATACGTTTATTATTATACGCAAACGAAATACATAGTTTCGTTTGAGAAAATATAATAAAATATTTTTTTTAAATAACTTTTAAAAATTATATTTTCTCTCCTTCATTATTTATATTTATACATATTTAAACATATATATATATATACATATATATATATAAATATATATATATATATATATATATATATTTAAATAGATATTCCTTCATCTTTATTTCTGCAAAAAAATCTATATAAAGTAAGTTGACCATATAATTCTTATAGTATATAATACGTTCTCTTTACACTTAAATTCCACAAATTACTTTTTAAAATTATACAACATGTATTTGATGAGCTTTCTTGCAGAATTTTAAATCGGTCTTGCTGCTTGTACATTTATTATAATTACTTATATGTTTTTTCTTTGCATTCAATCCTTTCCGTGTTTGTGTAAATTAAATTTTGAATGAGCCAGATTTCACTCTCACTCTCTCTCGCTCCAATTTAATGAACTGCATTTATAATGTTATGTCTCTTTTTCTCTCTATCTATTTCTATCTCTATATCTCTCTATGTATATAGTTTATTCTGTAAATAATGCAAATACATAAGATAATACACATTATAAAAGAATATTCTCAGAGCCAAAGTACAATAATTAATTAGTGCGAAGAAAAAAGAAAAAAAACATTATCCAATAACATAAATATTTACATTCAAAAATCTTCGATACTATATAATTCTTGATCTAGGATATACTTTAGTAGCTGCCTTTTAAAATATTAATATATATATATCTCTTTCCCCATCTTTCTTTCTCTCTCTCTCTCTCTCTATCTCTTCCGGTGTTTGTCTTTTTTTTACAGATGTATAATTTTAATTTCGTGGATGGAACGAACCAATCTGGCATAATGGAAACGAAGGGAATAAAAATTCCTCCCTCCCCCCTTCACCCCGTGCGCTTCGCCCTCCTCGCGGGTCGCACTTACAGACCGAATTTTCTGAACGATTGCGTACGTACGGATCACAATTGCGAAATGCATTCGGGGAGAAATTGCGTGCGAAAGCAACACGACGGTCTCGCCTGCACATTCGAGCGCGTTTCATTTAAATTTAAGGGAAACGTACGAAGAGGAATTCATAAGTGCTCAAGGAGTTAATTCGAGAAAATAAGAAAGATACAACTATAAAATTCCGCTATCTTGAATCCACTATTGATATATTCATCGCATCAACGATTATAAAAAAAACGGACATTACATATAAAACAGTGATTAATTTTGATATACATTAAGAATCACTAACCCTAAAACACAGTTATACAAAAAATTACTTCCACAACTTCTTGATGGACATATTCTTCCTTCTGCAAAATTTTGGCTACGGCCTTTCCGTAATCCTCCTGGGTTGCATGCACTCGACGTTCTCTTAATGCATACATACCGATTTCAGTGCAAACACCCTTAATTTCAGCACTAGGCATAATTAATAAAATAAAAAAAATGTAATGTATTTTACCTAATATGTGTATATATATTTAATTAAATGTGAGTTTCGTGAAGATTACACTTTGTACACTTGTCTTCGCTTATTTTATTTATTAACAGATGTAGAAATGTAGAAGTATTAATTTCCTTCAGTTTTTTTTTTATTTATTCATTTTTTATGATGAGTATTTTTATTTTTTCATAAACCATCCCTTAAATGTAGAAATAGTAATTTCCTCTAGTTTTCTATTTATTCATTTCTTATGATGATTCTTATTTTTCTTTTCTTTTTTTTTTCGTTTCATAAACCATCCCCTAAATGTGTTAACGCGCAATGATTTTAACGTCCCGCATAAAACTTCATTGGAAACTAATAAACTGTTTCGGCGAGTCGGCTTTTACGAGTTATTAAAATGGAATAGTAGGTGCGTAAAGTAGTATACGGCCGTTAAGCGCGCGTCGCGAATTAAATTTTTACGCCGTGATTTTAATTCGAAAAAGCCCGGAATTAACGACGGGGAAAAACTCGCTGAAAGGCCGCGAAATGTTAACTGTTTCAAAATTAATGAGGGGTTGAATTGTATTAAATTGTGATTTGATTGCGTATTACATAAATTTTAATTAAATAAATTCATTCAATTGAATGAACCAGCTGTTGCCAATTGGAAATATGTGATCGAATAAAAATGGTTACTATAAAGGTGAAAATTTCACTGGAAATGCACACGGAAACGTATTTGCGCACTACAAGAGCGGAAATTTCACTGGAAATACACACGGAATAGAATTTGTGGACCACAGAGGCGGAAATTCCACTGGAAATGTACCACACGTAAAAGTATTTGTGCACTACAAGAGCGGAAATTGCACTGGCAATACGCACGGATAGAATTTATGCACCACAAGGGCGGAAATTTCGCTGGAAATACATACGGATAGAATTTATGCACTACGAGGGCAGAAATTTCACTATAAATGCACACGGAACAGCATGTGTGCACTACAAGGGCAGATTTCACTGGAAATACAGTCGGAATAGAATTTGTGCACCAGAAAAGCGGAAATTTTGCTGGAAACTCATACAGAAAATCATGTGTGCACTACTAGGGGGGAAATTTAACTGGAAATGCATACGGAACTAAAAAAACTAACTAGTTTTTGAATACAGTTGAGTATATGAAACGAGATTTGTAAGCTTCGATCATAAATTTATCACGTATTTCCATTTCACAACTGATTTCAAAAGAATATTCTGTTAGTGAAGTTGTTCAGTCTCAATTGTGGTTAATATGCAGTGAATTCACACCAATATGCGGAAATTTCACTGAAAATGCTTATCAGTAAGCAATCTTTTTAGAACTAGCTGTATTGAATTGGATCAAATGAAAATTATTATTTATTATTATTAAATTTTACATGTACATTAATTTAAAAGAGTGGTTATTTTGTAGAAATACGTAATCAAATAAAACTTGTCACTAAAATTCGTTTCCATCTACATTTCCTGAGCGAAGATCTAGACTTAAAAATGAATATGTGAAAAATTGTTATTTTTAAATATGAAGCGTAAAACATAAAAATATACGCATTAGTTTCTGTTAATTTTCATTGGATCATGTATTTCCATTTCACAACAATTAATTCCATAAGAATATTAGCTAGGTTGTTCAGTTTCAATGGAGCTTCGGATAATATACAGTGAATTCAAGCCTAATGCAGAAATTTCACTGAAAATGCTGTTCCGTGTACATTCTCTTGAAAATAGCTGTTGTGGAATGAAATCACGTGATCAAATGAACATGGAAATCGCAAGGGGGACTAGAAATCACTAGAAATGCTTTTCTTTGTGTATTCTTTGGGAATTTTGATAAATAGATTAATCAACTCGATCAGTCGTGAACAGCATTAAAATAGTTTGTACATTTTTAAAGTTTTTTTTTTCCAAAGCAGCTGTTATTAAGAGAAAATGCGTGATTGAATAGAAATGGACACTGCAAGGGCGGAATTGTCACTAGACATGCTTTTCCCTGTTTTGGAACCACGTGATCAAATAAAAATGTACACTCTAAGGGTGGAATTGTTACTGAAATACTTTTCGGTGTGCATTTCCTATAATATTTCAGTCCTTGTGGTGTCCATTTTCATTCGATCACATATTTTCATTTTACAACAACGGGTTCCAAAAGAATCGGTGAGCATTCTTTTGGAACTAGCTCAAATGAAAAATTAATCAAATGAAAATATGAATCGCGAGGAGGACCTGGAAATACGTGATCGAATTAAAATGGACACTGCAATGGCGGAATTGTCACTAGAAATGTTTTGCCCTAATAAATAAAATTATTATAAATAAATAAAATTATTATTTATAAATCCAAAATATTTATAAATAATAATTTTATTTATAACCAACTGTTATTAAATGGAAATACGTGATAGAATAAAAATGAACATTCGAAGGCCGGAATTGTCACTGAAATGCTTTTCGGTGTGCATTTCCAATAATATTTCCGTCCTTGCAGTGGCTGTTTTCATTCGATCACGTATTGTCACTAAACAACAACTGGTTCTAAAATTTGTTTTTTCTTTATTGTTACAATTGTGAAATTGATTAATTTTTCTTCAGAAAAATGCCTCAGTTTCGTGAATTATTTTAGAACCAGCTGTTGTGAAGTGAAAATACGTGATCAAATGAAGATGGGAATCGCAAGGACGGTTCTAAAATAATTCACAAAACTGATGCATTTATTTTAATTTAATTAAATTAATTGTTACAATTTCGCAATTGTATCAATAAAGAAAAAATAAACAGTAACAATAAACATAATAAATTAAAGATGACGTAAGCGCCACCTTTTGCCTAATTTCAAGTGGCATCGTAACAATAAAGTAGACTTTTAAACAGACTCTATATTTTTAAAATTCATACGGATTCGATGGTTACTAGGTGGAAATTAATATTCAATTAATCAAATTCTAAAGTTTAATTCATCAAATATAAAATACTTTAGTATGTTTTTTTTGTCGCTTTAGTAACAAATAAACCACTTTAATATGTTTTTACCACTTTATTACTAAATAAAGTGGTTTATTTAGCATTAAAGTGGTAAACAGTAGAAAAGAGACTTATTTGTTACTAAGATGGTAAAAAAACATACTAAAGTATTAATATTTGATGAATTAGACTGTATGCATCATAATAAATGGAACACGATGCAAGCGCTATCTTTTGTCTAATTTTATGTGGCATCGTCAATAATTCGATTTTACAAGGTAGACGACCGAGAATCGTTTCGTCCACTAAAGGAAGGTGAACTTGTCCTGTTTATGTCTACCTTGTAGACTCGAATCGTTGACGATACCACATAAAATTGGGCAAAAGATGTCGCTTGCGTCGTCTTCCATGTATTATGATTCATATTAGGTATTTAACCGCAACGCAAGATCCGTTCAACTGTCTTCATCAAGGCATTGCGCATGGAACACTCTGGTCTCATTAGGTTAAAAAAAACGAAATGGCCATCACTAGTTACCCATACGCTTGATGAATTCCGGTTGAACATTTTATTAAATAGACTGTATGTATATTAAATAAAAATGATTTGAAAATAATTAATAAATTATTTCGACATTTTCTATTTATATTAGACTGTATGTGTTAGAAACGGGTTCATTATATAAAAGCAACATTTTTTTTTTGTTCTTCACTTTTAATTAAAGCACGATGCAGTAATCACAGCCGCGTTTGTTATTCCTATAAGTAATAAAAACGTATAAAAATTTAAATTAGACGCAAAAACCGGCGGCGTCATGATGCGCCAGTTCTTTGTTTCGAGCCCCCGCGTGCTACATGTAACGTTCTAGCTGATGACATCCTTCCCCCAGATGAATTGGTATTTGCGGTGCGGGCCGTTAATTGTGGTTCATACAGAGTGACGCTCTGTATGCATCTGGTTATCCGACGAAATGAACGACGCGTCGCGTCGTCCTGTTTTATTAATCCGAATGCCTCGATTGGACGCGACCGCATCAAAATTGCATTCGCTCTTAAACATCCCTCATTCACGAATGCACACACGTAGACGCGTTCTAATTTTATTGGGAATAGGGTTTGCTGGTCAGGATTTTTTACTGTTGCTTTTAGAGCTAACAAACCAACCATTTTTTTTAATCATCTATGTTATGATTATAAATTATTTAAAATATTTACCTAATGTGTTTTCTCATAGCTTGAAATAAAAATATTTTGTCAATAATATTAAAATACATAATTTGCTTGCATTAAACTTATAATTTAATTACTTCAGATTTTCAGATTCGAGTTTTGTGGGGAGATTCGGCAGAAATATGTAAAGTATTAGTTAAAAAGAATTTTGATTTTTTTTACTAAATAGATTCCTTATTCTCATATAAATTAAAAAGAGTTTTCATTCACTCACAGTTATTTAAATAAATTAAATATACTTGATTTAATTAATTTAATTTAACATCTTTGATTTCTGTCCCGTTGGAGTCATGTTTAGGCAATTCTACGAGCCAAATTTTTACAAAGATCGTTCGTTAAACAAAGTCAAATAATAATAAATGATAATCAGAATTTGAAAAAATCAGTTGATCGCACAAATACAGGTGATTATAAAACAAGAAATTTTAATATTTTATGTTTAAATACCATAAATTGAAGCTATTTGCGTGGATCATCATTTCAGTGCATTGTGCTTTACTGAGCACACGCCTCATGAAACTCCATTGCTCAATATAGATGGCTTCTCAGTAGCATCTCACTTCTCACGAGCAAATTATATAAACGTTGGTGTTCTTGCTATGATAAAATCAGGCTTGGAGAGTAATGTAATAAATATTGATAATTTATCATGTGAATTAGATTGTGAAATGTTGTTATATACCGAATATTAATTTAGTGTTACTTGTTATTTATAGATCTCCCAATGATTGTTTTAACAGCTTTATAAATTAAATAAATAAATTAGATACTCTCAGAAGCAATATAATAATTCGTAGTGATTTTAACATAAATTTTAATCAAAATAACTCAGATACTACAATACTTTGCGACTTTCTCTCTAGCTTTGGGTTTATGAAAACGGTTACTTTTTTCTACTAGAGGAACTGCGTGCTTTGACAATATTTTCATTAACTTTGATCTTTCTCTGGTGCAAGCTGAACCCATAATAATTCACTTCCCCGATCACCATGGCATCTTGCTTCGTGCTCATTTCAATACTATCAAAAACAAATATCACATATTTAGACCCATTATATCAAGACGACTCCTTACACCTAACGGTAGAAAGGAAAAAGATACAAAAAAATATCAAGACGAATTGAAATATTTTACAATTAATATTTTAAATGAGACGTGGTTATTATAAGATTGCGAAATTGAGCTTATATGCAATAAATTTATTTCTATAGTGAACCAACATTTTCAAACGGCATTTCCAGAAGAAAAAAAACCTCATTAAAAATGATAACAATGTCCATAAAACAAAATGGTTCATTAAAGAAATAAAAAAAAATGAGATAAACTCTCAACTTGGTTAAAGAAATGGCTCTCAGAACCCCCACTGTTGACTTATTAAACTTAGAGTGATGGTATTTTTAGTATTTTTAGTTTTTGTAACTGCTGCAATTATTATTATTATTACTATTATTATCATTATTATTATTATTATTATTATTAATAATGTTGTTATTATATAAGTTTTTTAGTAATATAGTGATGTTTGTTTTCTTATATATTGTTTTCATGATATTGTTATTTAAGTTTAAGCCATAATGTTATTCTTAATTTCATTTGGGTTGAGTTTAGAGCAGATCTGCTTATACATATAAGCTATTTTCTGTACTCCGCCCATGGGTTTTCTACAATATATATTGTTTGTAATAATTTTAGGATCTTGTAATATTATATTATTGTGGAAAATAAAGAATATTATTATTATTATTATTAAAAACGAAATTTTCAACTGAATATAAACGCGCTATAAAGAATGCGAAAATTTTCACAAATGACGGAAATTATCAAAAAAAGGAGGCCCGCTAATAGCAAATTGCAAGCAAAAATAAGTAAAATTTTACCAAACAATTTCAACTTATTTTTTACTTCTGTGGCTGATGAAATAGAAAAACATTGGAAACATGTGATACAAATCCTCTAATGATAACTAAATCTGTGATAAAGTTACGTCTTGTTTTAGCTTTAGTAATTTCCTACCTATACATGTTTTAAACATAATACAATCATTCAAGTCCAAAAAAAGGCTGTGATATTTACGGTCTAAATATGAGTCTGATCAAAAGTGTTGCTGATGTCATCCCGGAACTACCAACTAAACTTATAAACTTCGTCCTAATTACGAGTAACTTTCCTGATGAATTAAAAGTTGCCAAGGTGATTCCTATTTATAAAAAGGGAGGAGGATATAGACCTATTTCGTTGCTACCAATCTCTGCAAAAGTCTTGTCATTACAAATAATTTCTTACTTAATTCAGCATGATTTAATTTAAATTAAAACACTTGGTTTGTTTCACTTATTATTTAACATGACTTAAACTTATTATTTAAATATTTGTTTTTCAACTAAATCATCCTGAATTAATTAAAAAATGTTTTACCACGGGTTAAGTGAGAAATTAATTAAACAACTTCTTACTTTGTGGATAAAAACTTGTTTTCAGATAGTCAATACGTCGGGGATTATCTACCGTTGGTGCTGTAGTGGATTTGATTAATCAAATCATTGAATCATATGAAGCAGGACAGTCAACGGTGGCTAACTTTATAGATTTATTTAAAGCATTTGACTGTGTACATCACGATACTTTAATTGATAAATTATGTTTATAAATTTCACGGTACTAGTCAAAAATTGCTGCTAAGTTACCTGACAAATAGAAAGCAAGTTGTCTTCTACAATGGTAAGTATTAAAAACGGATGTTCTTAAATCGAGGTGTACCACAAGGATCTATTCTGAGACCGCTATTTTTCCTTATTTATATAAACGATTTCTCCAATTATATTGATGGTGGTGGGGTGATTCAGTTGGCAGATGATTCCACGTTGGTTTCATCTGGTTTGAATACCACAATAAATACAGCGGCATTAATTCAGGCTTCAGCTTGGTTTCGAAGAAATCGACTTTTTTTAAATGAGGAAAAGACGGTCATCAAAACATTCACCTTAAAAAAATCAATCGACGTTATTACCGATACACGCGTCAAATTCCTAGGAATACACCTAGATCAGGATTTACTATGGAGAACTCATGGGGAGAAGGTTGCGTGTAAATTAAACAAATCAATATTTCTCTTACAAAATCTTTGCAACAATCTATCACCAGCTACGGTTTGTTCGGCCTACTTTTCCCCTCATACATGCCCATTTAGCTTATGGTCTATTAATATGGGGTCACTCGTCTATCCGTCACAGACTGTTTGCCCTACAAAGACGGGCAATCAGAGTAGTTACTGGAATTGATTATTAGGACGATTGTAAAGATCATTTTGTCCGTTTGCAAATATTGACACCATCGTCAATGTTTATTCTTGAATGTGAGGCATCACAGGTGTGGCGAATAAGGCAAAATTTGCTCCCATCTTATAGGTCTCGTCTTAGCTTACACGAAGTCAACAATATACGTCAGTTAGCCGATTATTAAGTAAAAAAGAATTTGAACAAGTTTATATTGCGTGATGATATCCACTAATATAATACTAGAGAGAGAAGAAATATATACCAGAGAAGGAAATCTGATCCTTCTCTGGTACATATTTCTTCGTCACGGAGTCAAACGGTGTCAAATTATTTCTTTATTGTTTTCTTTAACAAACTCCCACAAGGGTTTAGAATACTTGAATTTAAATCATTTAAATCTAAAGTTAAATAATTCCTAGTAGATAATGCATTTTACAACTTCGACGATTATTTAAACTGTAATTTAAGTATGTTGTATAATTAATTAATAGTGTTAATTTATATTGCTACTGAGAATATCTCTCGAAATGATACTATATTTTTTAAATTATTGATAATAGAGGCTTCTACTTCGTTATACATTGTTTTAAGTTTTAATAAAAACGCTGATTCACTTTGTTTGTATAACTAATTAATTAATTAATTGATGAAAAGTTATACAAACAAAGTGAATCAGCGTTTTTATTAAAACTATATTTTTTATCTTATGTCTGCCGGAAATACACATTTGTTTGACTTATTTAAACTATGTATATGGCTTTTTGCATTAATAAAGATATTATTATTATTTAAATTGTGTAAGGTATAGCTGTACTAACGAGGGATAGATCACGAAACACGTGTCTCGGATCATTTTTGTTTTTGCATGATGCAATATTAAAAAAAATCAAGACGAATTGAAATATTTTACAATTAATATTTTAAATGAGACGTGGTTATTACAAGATTGCAATTGAGCTTATATGCAATAAATTTATTTCTATAGTAAACCAACATTTTCAAACGGCATTTCCAGAAGAAAAAAACCCTCATTAAAAATGATAACAATGTCCATAAAACAAAATGGTTCACTAAAGAAATAAAAAAAATGAGATAAACTCTCAACTTGGTTTATTGATATGCAACAGATGGTGTAGATTATGTAGTTGTAATAACCAAAGTAGTTCATGACCCCCTCCTCTCTCTCTCTCTCTCTCTCTCTTTCTCTCAAAATAAAATAATGACCAAGTGTCTTAATTTAAATGCATCCTAATTATTGCATAAAAATGTTTTACTACGGGATTAGTAAGAAATTAAATTAATAAAATGAATTTGAAAATAATTAATAAATTATTTCCTCTTTTACTCCTGTGACATTCTGACTTATTTTACTTAAGTCGTTTTTTTCTATTATTAGTGAGAAATTAATTATGAAAAAATATTTAGAAAACTTTATTTTTTTGAATTAATTTCTCACTAATAATAGAAAACGACTTAAGTAAAATAAGTCAGAATGTCACAGGAGCAAAAGAGGAAATAATTTATTAATAAATGCCATCGGGGAAAAATCCACGCAAGATTTAGTTATACTTTTCTACAAAATATCATCGAGGGGAAAATGGCACGGTCTATTGAATCCTGCCGACATTGCCAATTTTAGTTTCCAAGTTGTTTCGCGTGCTTTATTCAAAAACTAATCTATAAAACATCAAATAAACAGGATTTAAACACACTCAATTCAAAGTTGTTGTTTTTTTACAGTTTCAATTTTACAACCGCATTTGGCACACCTTGCGCTGCAGACGTTGACGATAAACCGGACCCGGCGCAATAACCACCCGTAAATAATCCCCGGGTATTGTTGTCCAGATGCATAAATGCAACACCGTAAATTTCACTTCACCGCGCGCGGTTTTTCTCTCTTTTCTCCAATCCCCCGGTTGTTATCAATAACTCACCACCGCGCCGAATTCAGCGCGGGGAGAGAGGCGGAATTCCGGCGGAGTTAACAGGTAGTCAATTATGAAGTAGCGAGATGTACACATAAAGGACTTTACGACCCGTGAAATATGTAAAACAGTTTTGCGAGTGGAATTGCGGGGCGAACAAAGAAAGCCCGCTCCTCTCCCCCGCTGAAACTCGTCGTCGCCCCCAACCCCCGGTTGAAATGTCGGAATGCCGCAGATGCTTACTTTGCATGCGAACAATTAAATCCGGACAATTATGAGAGGGAGCGGATCCTCAAGACGCATTCCGCAAACGCGGACCGAAAACGGCTATTACTGGTCCGGCATTCCTATGGTGCACACCCCATTACGTACTTTACTGTGCGAGTGTTGGGTAAATCAAATGGGGAAAGATTTTAAAAAAATACATGATATAAAAAATCCCTCCTAATCTAATAAAATAATTACAATACCCAATAGGGGAAAAAATAGTAATTTTTCTTATTTAAAAGGAATATAAATAACAATATAACATAATTATTCTGTAAAGAAAATAAAGAAAATAAAAAGATTGTATTAAACTTGTAAATTAAATTCACTTAGGGCAGATAGCTCATGACAGACTACTAACCCATCAATATGTATTGTAAATATAAATATTTGTAAAGAATTGGAATTCTGCTGTCTGAATAAAGATGTTTGTATAAATTCACTTGGTTTTGTTTTACTTATGTTTATTTTAACTTAAACTAGTTTCGGCTTAATGCCATTATCAAGAATGAAAAAGTGCCCGAATTTGAAAATAATTATTTTCCCTTTAGATACTGTTCTACTGTATAGGCATTGTACTTTTTGTCGCATTTACAAATCTTACTGTAATACATGTATATGAAATGAATTTCGAAAAGAAGATTGCGGATTTAAATAATGGAAGATTATTAACAGAGGCATGGGTAGTGTGTTATTGGGAGTAGAATAGTGGTGATAAAATAGTTGCCCTGGCTAGTGACTACTTCAATGTGGGGCTTCGAATTTTTCTCGATAACCTTGAAGGGGAAGAATTTGATGTCGTGTTGGACTGTCGAGTCGGACCATTCGCGACCGATCAAACGTTTGGCATCAAAGACAGTGTTCTCGGGATTGGTGGTCAGCTGATTTTTGGCAGCATCACCAATGAGACGCTCTCCTTCAGCGGTGAATGCCACATACGAAGGGGTGATATGGTTACCTTGGTCGTTGGCGATGATTTCAACACGGCCATTTTTGTACACACCCACGCTGAATAAAACAGAAAATTAGGATTAATTGATAATTGTCAGTACATTAAACTAATATTTTTAGAACCTTTTTAATTCCCTAATCTCGCTTAGAATTCAATTCACTTTCGTGAAAGACATTTTTATATAATAATCTGAAAATACCATGAAACATCAATATTTTTGGTATAAATTATTAATTTTGACAGTTAGGACTTGAAATTGACTTAATTAGTCATAGCCCATTTCTTTACCGTATTAACGAACGGTGTGAACGCAAAAGATCGACTCGGACCGCACGCCACGAGGTGATAGAATAAATTGGATGAAACAAACATGTAAATTATATGAAAGAGCAGGATGGTCGTTGCTTTGAGTAGAGCCTTGACAAAATATTCAGGTTGAAGGCGCGGAGTTAGAAATTAAGAGAAAAGTCACCTCTGGCTTTTCAACAAAAAGCTCGAAGTACATGATGGTCAGCCTCGCAATTTAAAAAAATTAAAGGATGATGAGATAGGATTTTTGACACGACTGAGATGTGGGAATAAGGAAAAGGGATAAAAGATATGGCTGGAAGAGAAATATAAGAAGTGTGAGTATTGTGGGATAGGAAATGATATATGGGAATATTGGATGAATATTTATGAAGTGATGAAACACGCGATGAATGTTAGTGGTGACGAGGGATTAATATACCAATGTTTGTGTGAGATTATTCAATAAACACTAACCAATAAAATTATAGAATATTATTGTATGTATAACAACTATTATACACATTAATAACAGACACAGCCAGACTGTTCTCACTCTCAGATTACAAGTGTAAAATACAGTAGTAATCAATAAATAAAGCAATAACTCGTCTACAA
Source organism: Philonthus spinipes (assembly GCA_963082785.1). NCBI lineage: Eukaryota > Metazoa > Arthropoda > Insecta > Coleoptera > Staphylinidae > Philonthus > Philonthus spinipes. Next base: position 14,249,175 of record OY720311.1, read on the forward strand.
AAATATATAATACCCGAAGGACCACCTACAACATTACAATCGGAATGAAAATGAAGAAAGAAAAGCGTAGCTAATTGGGGATAGAAGAAAAGATGTAAATCACAATTAGTATTAAAAGTGGAGATACGATACGGGGCCAAGATGTCCACGGAAAAGGAGGGTTAGAGGGCGGTGGAGGTAGTGTCACTAATTTTGTTGTACTGAGCAACCATTTGCGCTCATTAGTGTTAATTTTCATCCCGACCAGATCAGTAGGACACGAGCTGTCGTTCGATTGATGTGTTGAAACCGAAGAAAATTTAATTTGTAAAATGCAGTGATTAAATTTTTGACAAAACAGGGAAAATCAAAACATGAAGGATGAAATGGCGGCGGTTTATACTGATTCTTGTCCTGGCAAGACTATAACATGAACTTTTCAAGATGGACAGGGAATCGATAGAAGCGAAAAAGAGGAAACATTTAAAAAAATATAATAAATTAAAGACGACGCAAGCGCCTTTTGCCTAGTTTCAAGTGGCATCGTTAACGATTTTCTTTGTTCCGTTATATTATTTAATATACCCGTTTGAAGAAAAGACAAATTAAAGAGATGGTTGGAGTATCAGCTGCATATATTTTAAATATTCTACATGGATCCCTGGGTATGTCAAAAGTGAGTGCCCAGAATGCTAACGCTGCTTGAGCCATTACATTGACTCTTCTTCTAACTCAGGTTCATAATGATGAATTCAAGTTTCATCGCCAGTAATTATTTTTGCGCAAAAAGTGTCCGGCTCCTCGCTCTATCAAATTCCAGTGTTCAAGTAAGTTTTTGACAACGAGGACCCAGACACTTTTTTGGACAAAATAATAACTTTAGTTCATCATTATGAACCTGAGTTAGAACAGGAGTCAATGTAATGGCTCAAAAACAAAACAACAAAAATAACTGGAGATGAAACTTGAATTCATCATTATGAACCTGAGTTGAAACAAGAGTCAATGCAATGGCTCGAAAAGGATGATCCTCCCCCAAGAAGTTTAATCTAAAGAAAGATTATGGCCACTGTTTTCTGGAGCATACAATGCATATACTGATTGATTATAACAGGGGCGTACTATGCTAACTTATTGGAAATATTGAAAGAAGCCGTGAAGGCAAAAAGGCGATGAAAATTGGGAAAGGGTGTGCTGTTCTTGCATGACAAAGCGCCCGTCGACACGAGTCGGGTTGCAATGGCTGCTTGTGACTTTCAAACTTTGAACAACCCACTTTACAGTCCAGACCTCACCCCCTCCGACCATTATTTGTTTCCAAATTTAAAAACGGATTGAAGAAAGAAATTTAATAACGATAAAGACCGCAAAGCAGCGATAATTGAGTGTCAAAATGACACGAAAGATGAAAAAATATTTTTATGATGGGTTAATTCATAATAATATTGAAAAATATAGCCAGTTTGTGAATTTTGCTTTATTGTAACAGACAGTGTTATAACATATATTAAAATATTAACACACACCTCATTGTACAAAATTCATAAATAAAGATATTTATATATATATTTAAAAATAAAAATAAAACTGTATTTATCAATTCGGCAAATTTAATTTAATTTTAATTTAAACCTTCATCAGAGATGGTTCAAAATGTTTCACCAAGTTATACGTGAGAAAATCATTTAAGAGCAGTTATATTTACAATTAGTGTTGATTTATTTGTTTTTTTTTTTTTCACATTTAATGAATTTCCAGTGAATTTCATTTTCCTTGTTTGCTTAAACAGGACAAGTTCGCCTTCCTTTAGTAGACGAAACAATGATTCTCGGTTGTCTACCTAGTAGACCCAAATCGTTAACAATGCCACTTAAAATTAGGCAAAAGGTGGTGCTCGCGTCGACTTTAATTTATTACGATTTATTTATTGTTATTTTTATTAACTGAACATTTCACAAAATAACCATTGTATTCAATCTTAATTCACCCGAAACAGTTTAGTAAATAATTAACGCGGGCGCGCCGTTCGTTCGGTCCGTTTAATTAATTGAAGTCTCTTCGGTTGGGCCGGCTTGATCGTTTTTAATTATTGAAATAAGCCCGCCTTTGTTTTTCCGCCTTGCCCTCCCGGCGGCAGCCGAGGAGCGCCCTTTAAATAATGAAAATCGCGATAATTGTTAATTACGCACCGAGCCCCGCCGGGGCGGGGCCGGCCCCCCATTGTCTTCACTTTTATTGTTGTAGTTCGAGCCGAAAACGAAACCGGGATTTATTCGCGCCGAAATATTTAAATATTTATGAAATGGCGGGACAAAGGCGCGCGTTATTAAATGTGTAATTGTTTGCGCGGTGTTTTCGCGTTGCCTGGAGTATCAGATTGTTACAATTAATTTGTTGAGAATACAAAACGAAGAAAGATGTGGTTTGATGAAAACTGTTCAGATTTAACATAGAATTGAATTATTAAAAATCAACCAATAAAACATTGATTAGATTGAATAAAATAAATAGAAAATAGTATTTATTCTCTTGGTCACAGTTATTTAAATAAATTAAATAAAACGTATGCAATATTTTATTGATATGCAACAGCAGGTGAACATTATGTAATTCAATGTCCGGCGTGGGTATTTACCCGGAAAGTAGTTGTTTTAATGTGCATTTGTTTAACGTAAGTCAAAAATCTCAGAGCTAAATGTGGAAATAATTATTTTCAAATCATTTTTATTTAATTTAGATCGAATAACTTTAAATTCTCGACCAGTTTCGGATCACTAGCCCATTCTCAAGAGAAACTAAAATTATATTCAATCTTATCTGTGTTTTATTGGTTGATTTTTAATAATTTATTCATATTTATTTCATACAATATTAACCACCAATGTTTAAATATTAAAACCATTAATTAGAATTAAATTGTTTCAATTATACATCGAAAAAAACTGTTTAATTTCTTAAGCATCGAATTGAAAAAGGCTCCCTTATTTCAAAATCCATTAATTTAAAATGTTATATATTATTGCACAAATATTACATTGAGATGTTTAATAATAAAATTCCAGGAAATACATTTTATATTCAAATATCTTTATTCTTTATGGATCACCTAAAATTTATTAAGAATTATTCTTAAATTAAAAAAAAAAACTATACTCAATAGAATAAACTTAAAATAATAAACATTCCAGGGAATACCAAATTAAAATCATTGAACGTAAAAAATCTATTTACATGAATTTCGACTAAACAAATAAACTTGATTATTTCGAATATGATAAAAAAAACAATTATTCACATTCAGAATCCTCTAAAAACAGATTTAATTATAATCTGTTTACGAACTTAATCGATTTGTTTTAAAAAATTAAAAATGCCAATAAATTAAACAAACAAACTGATATTTATTTAACTATTGATCTAAGTATTTACAAAAAATGAAGACAACAACAAAATAAAATATAAAATAATAACTAAAGCAAAAGAAATTAAGCAAGAAATATGATTGACAAAAGTTTCACAAGTGTTAAGAAAATTGATTAGAACTTACTCGAGTCGTGGATGAAGGAGAACTGGCTGAGAATTTATGAAATTATTTTCAGGAGGATGATAAGTTGGTGGGGATGGTTTTATGGAAGAAAGATGGCAAGAGGATAGAAAACATCTGGTTTAAAAAACGTGAAATAGTGGAAAATTTCCAAAATCCAGATTTGGAACCGATTACGATCTTTCCCCGAAATTCTACCAGCGATCTGGGATCGCCCTTTGTTGAGCACATTTCCCTTTTCCCATTGTTCGCCGAGCAAATTTGTAAAATGAGCCGATCGGCCGTTTATTGAGGGTTCGTCCTCGCTGGATCATAAAATCGCCGTTCGGTTTCAAATACCAATAGTGCAATAAATGTATAAAAGAAAATAAAGTATTCACAAAATTCGTACGAATTAAACGTAGAAAAAATATCTAAAATGTTCAAATAAAGAAAGTTATAAACTAAGAAATATATACAATAATCAAAGATATTAAATAATTATCTTGATTAAATAACTATGAATAAGTGAATGCATACTCTTTCTTATTTATAAATAATTATCACTTGCTTTTGTTGTATTCAACATCTTTGATTGTTCATAATGTTTTACCAAGTGATAAATAAGAAAATAATAATAGAATTAATTGAGCATTTGATGCTTTTGATTATAATGCAAAAATATATATATATAGTCTGATGGATTACCTATGGAATTCTCTTTATCACTTCTACTTGCAGAAATTTTCATGGATAATTTTGAGAATACATTATATACAATAAAATTAATGTGTATTTGTTTTCTGGGCTATCCAGAGTACAGTCTTTTTTAATATATGTACATTTTTATGCAGACAACATTACATAAGCTTATATATTTTAATTTACTTTATTAACGGAATCTCCATTTCCAAAATACAATTATAATTATACATTAAAAATTTTACAAGAAAAGTGTGACGCTCCAAAAACATTACAAAACATATGTTTAAAAAAGGCAAATTACCAATCACAAATTACGACAAAATACAAAATAAAACGCATCAAAATATTTATTTATCAATCCCAAACAGTTCATTGTGAAAACAAAATGCAACCGGCTTATTCCTATCTTCAAGTGATAATAAATAAATATATATAAAAAAAATATGTAATATGACATTTATATTTACTTAATATAAATAAATATTGTGTTAGTCCGGGCTATCGACCTGGGGTCTTTCTGCCCTGTCTTTCTTAATTTTATATTGATGTGCAATAAAATAAAAATCAGTGCTGTTAATAAATGTTATTTTATTACACTCATTTTTAAAGCCTTAAAATAAACCACTCCTTATTTATCCACCATTTTTCTCCCCGATTTGGGGGATGTAATAAATCGGAAACAACTTTTTGCTTCCATATATATCCATACAGACCAATAAGAGAAATCCGCGCAAATCCCCGGACTATAAATACGTGAGATCGGAGTGGCTGCGACTATAAAACCGTCCGGATTTACTTGTCCACCTGGAAAATTTATATTTATTTAGAATTCGCACGTGCGGAATCCAGATCAATGGACCGGCCGAATAGGGGTTGGGGGGCGCACTGCACGCTGACAGCTTTTATTTTATAAAGCATCCGCCGTTTATCTTTGCGCGCGGTCCGTGATGCCATTACGACTTCCGTGCGGAGGATCTTGTAAACATCGCAACTTCATAAATCTGATCGTTGGTGAAATGAGGAAGAAACAGAAGGAAAAATAAATGAAATAATTGATACGAAAAATTGCGCATGATTGTGGCTTCACATTTCAGTCATCGAAATGCCCTCCTTTTACATTTATTTTACTTGTCGTTAGAAATTCAGCGTTAATTTATTAATAATACCCAAATCAGACCATCTACTCTCCATCACATCCCTAAGAAGACTCACCGAACTGAAACATCCTGATAACCCTCTCCACCAAAGTCGTACCCTATATCCCATGGTATAACAACTCTTTTTTTAAAAAAAGTGCAAATAACTAAGCTACTGCTTATTTCTGTATATCCCGAAATCCAATACATCCATCCTACTCTTACCATTCATGAATTCATAAATACGCTTCAAGACTGTTCAGCTAGCTAGCACATATAATTAATTATTTTCAAATTTCCTTTTATTTGATTTAAAAGAAGATAATTTGAAGCTCAAAGATTTTTTGCCGATGGCCAATTTGTAAATAGTAATGTATTATATTAACTATATTATTTTTTTACCTAACGAAGGCCATTTCATACAATAACATACAGAATATAATCGAAAAGAGTATTCATTCTCTTGGTCACAGTATTTTAAATAAATTAAATAAAAATGATTTGAAAATAATTAATAAATTATTTCCACATTTAGCTCTGTGATTTTTGACTTACGTTACGTAAGTACGTTAAACAAATGCACATTGAAACAACTACTTTGTCCGGGAAGTAGTTGTTTTAATGTAAATTTGTTTAAAGTAAGTCAAAATATCCAGAGCTAAATGCGGAAATAATTTATTAATTATTTTCAAATCATATTTATTTAATTTATACAGAATAAAATTAGAGTAGTTACAATAAATAAAATAATACATCTAAAATAATTAATAATAAGTTTTTAAACTTAAACTATTTTGCACTTTATATTGCTGTAAATTTATATATATATAATTCAATTTTAATCGATTTTCCTTTATTATTATTGTTATTTATTTATTTTGTAATTTTCAGTTATTACGCGTCGACCGCCTTCCCCGTGGGTCCGCCGAGGCTGGTGCCGCCGCTGAAGAGGCAGAGGTTGATGACAGCGTCGGCGAGGAGCAACAAGAGCAACCAGCCCGCCAAAAACAAGGACCTCCCGCCGCTCGATCAGCTCAAAATTTACAGTAAGCGCTTTTAATAATCGTAAACCGCGGGAATTGCGCGCCGTAAGCGCCAGATCTTATCCGTGACGGTTTCAACCCACAAAAAAAATGGGAGAGAAAGATAAGGCACTTCCGCGTTTAACTATTTTTGCTGAATATAAAAAAATATGAATGAAAAATTAATGTTATGTAAGAATAATTTATTATTTAAAAAAAGCGCCATAATGAGAATGAGGTTTGCGGAATGAGTCGCAAGCGAGTGATTAATAGCCATTATACGCGATTAGAATACTGTAATGTTTTTTTTTTGTTACTGCAACTTGCAATAATTCAATAAAAAAACACTATTATTTAAATCATTCAAAAGAAAGGAGTATTTATTCAGTAATTAATTAATTAACATCTTTAAATTGTGTAAGGCAAAGCTTTACTGACGAGGGATAGATAACGAAACACGTGTCTGCCAATGGCTTCATATTAAGGAACGATCTTTTTCGCTCTTTGCATTGAATTTTTCTCGGATATAAAAATGTTGCATGATGCAATATGTTATTGATATGCAACAGCAGATGTACATTATGTAATTCAATGTCTGGTGGGGTATTTGCAAGAGAAGTAGTTGTTTTAATGTGTATTCCTCTAAAGTACTTGCGTAACTTAAATCAAAATGCCACAGAGCTAAATGTGGAAATAATTTATTAATTTAAATAGAAAAGAGTATTCATTCCTTGGTCATAGTGATTTAATGTGCATTTGTTTAACGTACTTATGTAAGTCAAAAGTTACAGAGCTAAATGTGAGTATAATTTATTAATTATTTTAAATAAAAATGTTTTATTTTAATTAATGGTTTTAATATTTAGACATTGGTAGTTCATATTGTATGAAATAAATATGAATAAATTATTAAAAATCAACCAATAAAACACAGATTAGATTGAATAACTTTAAATTCTCGACTAGTTTCGGGTTATTATTAAAATTTTAAATTCTCTTGAAAATGGGCTAATAACCCGAAACTAGTCGAGAATTTAAAGTTATTCAATCTAATCTGTGTTTTATTGGTTGTTTTATTTTATTTTATTTAATTTATTAATTAGTTTCAAACCATTTTTATTTAATTTATTCGACTTATTTACTAAAATAAACATAAAAAATTACAATTATTATCAATCTTAGGCAATAGTTTGATAAGATTGATAATAATTGTAACATTAGAACATTACAAAAATAAAGAAATCAGGAATTTTTACCAAGGTGCAAAGAAAATAAGAGAGAGAACGTAACCCATACATGAAAGATAAAGATCTAATATGTAATACTGAAGGAAAGTTATTTAGGTGGGTGGAGTATTTCGGTAAAGTCCTAAATACAGACAATTAGGAAGAACAAAATGTGCATTTAGAAATAATAACGTATAACGAACAAGAAACAGTTAAAGAGCCAACAGATGAAATGGAAGATGAATGCGTAAAACTTAAAAATAACAAAAGTACTGGAGAAAACAACATCCCTTCAGTAATATTAAAATACATTGGCAACAGAATGAAAATCAGAATATACACATTAATGAAAAGAGTATGGCATGAATAATGCATGCCTCAACAGTGGAAAGATCTCTCTGTTATGTCGTATTCCAAAAAAAAATGAACAAACTGTGAGAATTATAGAGGGATTTTTCTGCTTGATGCAAACTACTAGTAAAGATAATAAGAAACCGTTTAAGTAGCTACCACAATGACTTGGTAGGAGAGTATCAAGGAGGGTTCAGAGAGGGTAGATCAACTTTTGACCAGATCTTCACGCTAAAAATGATCCAACATCAAAGATATGGATAAAATCTAAGTTTCCATATTCTGTTCAGCGATTAAAAAAAAAGCGTATGACTCTATAGAAAGAGATAAACTATATAAAGCCATGGAAAAGTTAAACTTTCCGGTTAAGCTAATAAGACTAGTAAAAATGACATGGCAGACAGAGACGACGCACAAAATAGCAGAAAATGGAAGAATATCAATCAGTTTCAAGGGGAAAACCGGAGTTAGACAGGACGTATGAAGAGAATGAAGAAATAGAGAAAAGCATGAGCAAAAGAATCAAAGCAGTGGTATTTTTGAATAGAATACTAAGTTCGAAAAATGTCTCGATAGCAACAATGATGAGACTATATAGAACAATAATAACACCAACAGTAGTTTATTGGTGTGAGAGATGGATGCTAACAAAGAAAACAATAAATGAAGTACTCCAATTTAAATGCGTATAGTTTTAATTTTATTAAAATCCATATGATTGAAAAGCTATTAAGGCTGCGATTTTACGCCTAATAGACGGTGCGGTGCGATTAATGCCAAATCGTGCAGTTGTTTTTACAAATTTTGTGTGTTTATTTTATTCCAACTTTGATTTTTCAACATAGCGGCAAATATCTGAACTACTAGATCAATAAAAAACGACGGCGTCGAAATAAATTTGTTCTCATTGACTATTTATAGGATTAACGAGTTTACAAATAATATATTATGAATATATTTAATATGGATATTTAAGAGGAAGACTTTCCACGTGCAGTTGAATGTGTTTAATATAATTCGATGTACTTTTGTAAATTAAATTAATTTTTGAAAAAATATTTTTTTCACTTTTTTTATTTTTAAAAAATAAAAATTATTTTATGTCGTTCAACAGTAAATAAGCTATCTGCCTGTATTTAATGTTTATTTTTTTAATGACTGCATAACATTGTTAATCCCTTAAAATGTAAACGTATTGGGGATCGCAGCCTTAACACGATGTAAATATTTTTCCATGTAAATCCTCATGAGGCGTTATTTAAAAAATAGACTCTATAATATATATTATAGAAGACCACAGATTTTTTGTCTAATAGTTTTATTTTAAGACAATTAATTGAAAAAAAGGCCTTGAGTATTTTTATGGCTAGAATCCCCACAGACACACAGACACACACACAGACATTTTTCAAAACTCGATGGAATGGACTCAGGGGACCTCAAAACGTGCATATTTGTTGAAATTGGCGATTCGAAATTTTTTACGATCACAATACTTTCTCTTGGACAGGGGTCCGAGGAAAGTAAAAATGGAAGAGAAAGGGGGCATTTCCCCGTTTAACTATTCTTCTGCGGAAAAATTGCTGAATAAAAAAATATATATGATTGAAATTAATGTGATGTAATAATAGTATATTATTCAACAAGCGTATTAATTATGAGAATGAGGCATGTGGATATATAGGGTGACCATTTCTTAAAAAAAAAATAATCAGTTTAGTATTACTCTTTGATTTATATTTAATTCGTTCGTTATTTTATGTGGAAAAAAAGAAGAAAATTATACATGTAACGCTTTGGAATTTTTTTGTTTTTCTAAATTATATATTATTTTCAAGCATTTATTTTTTTATCTTCGAAATATTTCAAATTTGTTTCTTGTATCTCCCCAAATTGAGCATAGGTAATTTATTTTTGAAATAAATAATCAATACAGTAAATTAAACATTTTCAAATTCTATTTATTTGATTAATAATATCTTGTTTTATAATTTTTAATGTTAACAATTTTTCTAATTGTTTATCCATAAATTTCATAATGGTTTCATTTTAAGGGAAATCATAGAAAAAGAATCCCCAAGGTGCATTAATCCCGCACTGCTTGAGACAATCCGTACTGGGGTTTAATTCACTCCCGCAAACAAGATTACCTTTGCAGGTTTTCGGAAGAGCGTGGGGGTTGGTTTTAGGCAGTTGGGCGGTTGGCACGGGGTTAATAAGCACTCTGTATTAATCTCAATTGCGTTAATATTTAAAAGCGCGACAACAGCTAGAGCAACGGCGAGAGTAAGAGGGCGGCAAGCAGTGCGGAGAAATAAGGGGAGGTCGCTTTATAATTGCATTGTGTCGGGGCGGCTCGCAACATTAACAGTGACAAATGTCTGGCCGCGTCGCAAACAGCTTCGCCGCTCATATTTCTTTCGCCAACAACAAATGTTCCGTCTTCCACTTCCGCATGGAAATATTTTAATAACGCCATCAATCCCCGACCGAAAAGCACCGCGCACACACTTGCTCTCAACAACCGCCACCCCCTTACTACGGAAAACGCCAGGCTATAAAATGAAATAGTTGCGAGGGATGGGATTTAACATATTTTACTAATACATCAAATAAATATTTAGAAAAAAAATTAAATCATATTCGTTCTAATTAAATTAATATTATCAATAATATATATTGAAAATTTGTATTTCTAAGTATTACATTATATAATTTTATAATACATAATATAAATACAATCATTTATCAAGTGTTAAACCTCAGAAAATGCGATAGCCATTTTCGGTCTTTCTGCTTTATCAATAATATTCTGTTTATATGTGATTTACAGTCATGCTATTTATCTAAACATTTTGAATATTGCTATTATTCTTTATAAAGGTGATATACCGTAAATAAATTAATTGAATTGAATCAATAATATTTTTCTGTATTAATTTAATGGGAACGAATATAACTGCCATTTTCATTCGAAAAAACAAGCAACGAAACTGATCTAAAATCCATGGCAAACTTTTCGTCACTGACAAAATTCGCTAGCCATCTCTATATACACGTTTCGGGATTTATTTCTCATCGCCACAGCTTTACTTTAAAGTCCCAACAAACTTATTAATTGATTAGCCTTATCAATCAATTAATAAGTTTGTTGAAAATTCATAATTACTTATATTAAATATCACTATACAGTCTTTCAATGTCTATTAGATATATTCATAGAATGTGAAATTAAATAATAACGAATACGTTAAACATAACGGAATAGCTCCGATTAAAGTGGGAGGGATTTTAGTCAGTAGTCTTCCTGACTTGAGGAAGTCCGACACCCCGTCCATAAATGCATTTTCCCTTTCATATATATATAAATAAAAAAGTAAAGTTATTAATATTATAAATAGAAAAGAGTATTTGCCCGGGAAGTAGTTGTTTTAATGCGCATTTGTTTAACGTATTTACGTAATGTAAGTCAAATGTCACAGAGCTAAATGTGAAAATAATTTATTAATTATTTTCAAATTATTTTTATTCAATATTATTAATATTACATTGTATGATTTGTTTATTGATTGAGTCCCATGAATAAAAAAATACAACAATGAAATCGTGTGATTATTTTTTATCCATTTAAAATTGTTTCTTTTTGCTTTTAGGTAATCCAGATATTTTAATATGCGGCAACTGCCGTGAAATGTTCACCGACCTCCACGAGCTCCTCGACCACAAGAAAACGTACTGCAAACTCAGGTTCACGTGCAAATGCGACAGCATCAGTAAAAATAGTGAGTATCTGTAGAAACCTAATTTTGTACGTCTTCGAAAACTTTTTAATGTGAAATTGATTAAATATTAAATCCCGTTTTTATTATTTCAATACCAAAATGTTCATGCAGTTTTCATAGTCTTGAAAGTCAATGTTGGCCATGAATCTCGAATTTCTGGCTTAGAAATTGGTCAAATCACTTTGGGAATATTATTTAGGAAATTATTGATTATAGATAAATGTTATTATTTTTTATTTTTTTTATAAAATGGCTACCAACCAGAGATCTTTCAGTCTGTTTTCTTTTTGTTTAATTTAAATAAAAATAATTTATTTATCGTAAATTGAGCAAAAGATGGCGCGTGCGTCTTCTTTTCTTTACAAAGGCATAAATAAAAATTATTCGATCAGCTTTGATTTATTTGCAGGGAAGTATACATCTCTTAAAACCTATTTGCGAAGCCAATGCTTTGTTTTATTGTTATAACGTATGCTATAATTTTGTGTATTTGTTAATTGTGTATTATAATTTTAATTTTTAATGTTATCTTTTTATTACTCATAATTTATATATTTAAGTAAAATGTCTGTTTTCTTAGATTTAAGCTAAATTGTAAATGGTCTGCCGTATATTGAATAAATAAATAAATAAAATAAATTTCTCGAATTACTTTCTCATTTAACATTTATTTAGTTACGGAAATTAATAAAAAAACACTTGGTTTGTTTCACAAAATATTTTAACACTTATTTATAATAAATTAAAGACGACGCAAGCGCCATCTTTTGCCTAAATTCAAGTGGCATTGTTAACGATTTGGATCTACAAAGTAGACGACCGAGAAACATTGTTTCGTCCACTAAAGCAAGTCGAACTTGTTCTGTTTATGAGAACTTTTTACAGTTTAGTAAATAATTAAGTCATAATAAATTAAAGACGACACAAGCGCCACCTTTTGCCTAATTTCAAATGGCATCGTCAACGCTAGATGAATCGTGGCTGAACATTTCATTAAATGTAAATAATTAAGTGTTAAAATATTTTGTGAAACAAACCAATGATAAATTAATTCACGAAATAAAATCGAATTATTTTTATTTATGCATTTATAAAGGGAAGATGACGCACGCGCCATCTTTTGCCTAATTTTATGTGGCATCGTAAATAAATAAATTATATATATATAACATCATTATTTCTGTAGACAATCTTATATACAATATTCAATTCACCCTCTCAACCGCAGCACCTATTCCTACCAATATTCTATACAAAACAACCCTATAAATACCCCCTCCCAAAATTTATACTAAGACTCATAAAATATAAAAGAGACATACGACAGACAGAGGACACAATCTTGAAACAAAAATATAATAAACTCAATAAAGACATACACAGACTAATTGACGAATACAAACAAGACAAATGGATCAAAGCATGTAAAGAAATAAATGATCTGAGAGGTAAAAACTACTGGCAGGAAATAAAAAAATTATCTAAATATAAAAAAACGGACTACTTAACAAGCATAAACCACCCTGTGACAAACGATACAATTACCGATGACCAGACAATGACCAACATTTTCGCGGACTACTTTAAGGATAATTACACAGAGACAGGCAACAACACATATGACAATGACTTTTTTAAAACAATTGACAATTGGTACCAATCATTCCTTAACTCCTACACCTCCCATACGCCAGACGATAACATCAGTGAAAACGAATATTTCGAAAACTTACGTAAAGGTAAAAACACAGCGCCGGGTTATGATAATATCCCTAGAATTATTCTTAAATCCCTTCCAGACAACATTCACCAGTATATCCTCAAAATCTTTAACAACATATATTCCTCACAACACTTTCCCCGAGAATTTAAGCAGGGTATTATAACCTGCATATTGAAACCTGACAACAACAGATCTATAGTAGCTAGCTATCGACCTATTACACTGCTTCCAGTCTTAGGCAAACTATATGAAAATATTCTTAAAAATAAAATCCTTACGCATGTTTCCAACCACATCCCTCCATATCAATTTGGTTTTATGCAAAACCGTTCTACTACCCTACCCCTAGCTATCCTCATCTCAAATCTACACACAATTCACCTTCATGGTCATAAATCGGCGATCTTATTCCTTGACATCAAAAAAGCTTTCGACACAGTATGGCATCAGGGTCTATTATATAAATGCGCCCGCCTTAACATCCCACATCACCTATTAAATATTATACACAATTTTTTACAAAACCGATCCCTTAAAGTTAAAATAAGAAACTCTGTCTCATACTCTTTCTCCCCACTTCAAGGTGTCCCTCAAGGTTCCCCGCTTTCTCCCCTACTGTACAATATATTCGTCCATGATACATATAATCCCGACCCAACTCACCACAATCCCTCCTCCTATATCTTACAATATGCAGATGATACTGCATTAATTTCTAATGCTTCGACTATAGCAAAAGCTGTCAACACACTACAGGTCTTGATCAATCAAACTATGCAATGGTTTAACAAATGGAGAATTTCAATCAATATCAAAAAAACTAAACTGCTCATTCCATATCATAAATTACACAACTCACCTTTCACCATTTCCATTTATCACATCCCAATATCCTCCTCACCTACATGTAAATACCTTGGAATTCTCTACAATACCAAAATAACCTTTAAATCCCACACCCAAAATATCAAAGCCGCGACATACAAAAACGAAGGAATCACATTAAAATCCGCTGTGACAATATACAAACTAATATGCCGTCCACTTCTTGGTTACGTAGCCATTCTTTACTGCAACCCCTATCCTAAAACCCTTAAAAATCTACAGGTAGCAGAGAGATCGGTCTTGAGAGTACTAATAAAAATTAGACATCCCAATAACCCCCTTTACAATCCCTCCAACAACCTCCTTTATGAGAAAACACAAGTTATACCGATTGAAACTCGAATTATCGAACCAGCCCATAAATTCGCATTCAGAACGACTAACAGTGAACCTATAAACCATCTCTACATACACAGAAACCCCAACACATCCCCCAAATTTAAATTTCCCCATTACACCATCGCTGACTTCATCTCAGAAACATCCACTGACATATAATCACCCTAACCAAACATTATCACACATCTATTCATTCATTATCATCTATTCATAACATTCATGATTTAATCATAACTTATCTTCAAAGCTAAACAATGGAAGAAAGACCTAGGGTCGATAGCCTATGAAAGGACAACCTCAATTTATATACCGTATTATACTATACAATACTATACTTAATATAATGTAAAAGTCCATTGAATAAAGATATTTGTATATAAAATTAAAATCGAATTGATAGATTTTAATTTTATTTTCTTCTATTTATTGTCATTAATTTTTATTACCGTATTTTTTTTCTTCTTACTATTTATTATTATTATTATAACGTGTTGCATATTATAAATCACGACAGTTTAAGCAATTTCAAGATTAATACGTTTTAAATTAAATCTATCCGACTAGAAAAATCCCTCACGCGCGTGCTGCGGTTTAATTGCGCGGGGATAAAAGCGAGCAGACGGGGAGGGTGAAAAAAAAAGAAAGAGAGCATATTTATAGTGGCGAGCGGGGAGAATGGGACTGTTCCGGAGAAAATCTGGAGATTAGCGATAATGCCTTGGAAGTTATGTGGGCGGACGCGATGTTCATTGAAAACTCGCACAGGCTAATATCGTGGGATAAACGGCGTCCTCCCCCGCGCGGAATTTACACGACCGCGGGCACAGGTGCTCCGCTCCTATCAACCCTTATACATCGCACCCCCATAAATTTCGAGAAATAAAAAGGAAATAATGCGCGGCCGTAACGCTTGTATTTACGGACAAAGCTGCGCGTTGCGAAATCGCTAAATCAACTTTTTCGCTAAATATAATTTTAAATTTAAAAACGCGTTACTTAAGAGCATTATTGAAAATTGTGCGCATTTCTAACCAACAAACACCTGTTAATCTATATGCAATGCATTGATGAAGAAACTGACTTCTCTTTTTACCTGAAATTAAAATATTGTTATATATACCTAGATAATATTTTTTTCTGTACATTCCTTTGAAAATGGTCTAATAAACCGAAACTAGTCGGAATAAGTCTAATTTATGAAATAATACCAAGTGTCTTTTCTTTAAATTATTTTACATAGTGTAATATATTTCACCAAGTGCCAGATGAGAAATTAAACCAAGAAATTGATGAAGAAAGTTGAAAGGTGTCATGGTATTTAATCACAACACAAGAACATTTCAACTTCCTCTATCAAGGCATTGCACATGAAACACACTGATCTGATTAGGTGCCATTGACCAAAATGACTATCACTAGATGAATGCTGTTTGAACATTTTATTGAATCAAAATAATATAAATAATTTCAATGTATTCAGGTGTTAGTATATCTGAGCTATCATACAGAGTAGAATCGTTCTGTCCTTTTCTTTCCATTTTATCAATTAATTTTCTTTTCTCTTTTTTCGTTGTTGTTTAGAATCAGCAATTGATGACAATTCCTCGTCGGCATCCTTGCTGTGTGTTCAGTGCAAGGACGCCTTCCAAAACGCGTGGGATTTAATGGTGCACGCGCAGGCGGCTCACATGTTGAACATATACGAACTAGGAGTACCGTCTATGGAACAATGCGGGTCGCCACCAATTTCGCCAAGAGATAACAGCACGCCAGATAAGGTAAGTTCATTTTTTTAATGTGCTTCACACCATCCCTGTTTGATAATTGTATTATTATATTCCGTTATTTGTACCAGAATCTTCCATTTGAAGAAACGTTAATAGAATAATTTGAAATAAAAATATTACTGGAATGAAAGAAGAAAACTGTTGCCTTGTAACCTAATTCTTGTAAGGTGGCTATAACTACTGCGGCTAAGGTCATCCAGCGGCACTCTGGTTGAAATTCTCTTTCTAGCTGAACATTTCGCTATAGAGCGTGTTAGTCTACTTTAAATAGTTCGCAGTCAAAGAAAATATTTGATAGAAAATATAAATTACTCAATGTTGAATAATTCTGCTTCTCTACTCCACGCCCCGCACCACCCTTATTTTAATTTATATTTTTAGCGAAAAATTGTTAAAAACAATTGAAGATAATTGCATTATTTACTATTATTAATTGTAATCTACTACACATTCTCTTCGAATTAAAAAATGCACATTTAAAATTGTATAATAATGAAAAGAGTTATTATCACTTGATGACAGTTATTTGAATAACTTTAAAATAATTAATTAAATATTTTCAGAGAGATTTGAAAATAATTAATAATTTTATTCCACATTTATAAAATTATTAATTATTTTTATTTATTTTATAATACCATACTGTTTTATTTAATTATAGAATTATTGAAATATAAAAAAAAAAATGCAAACGTATCTATTAATAATAATATGCAATACAAATATAAAAGAGTATTCATTCACTTGGTCACAATTATGTAAATATATTAAATAAATGTGGAAATAATTGATTAATTATTTTCAAATCATTCTATTTAAATAATATGCAATATATTCAAGCACTTCGACGCCCGAAAGGGTACAAGAAGAAAGTTTATAATAATATTAAAGCACTATAAATAACCTAAGTACATTATGCAAACAATTTACACGAAAGCCAGAAATTATTCGGAGTCCTTCGTTGAAGACGCTAATTCAGATTTTGCTAACAACTTTAACACCTCTGTGACCAATTTTTAATATAAAAAAAAAAAACATTAACGACTGCTTCGGTAAATATATGTTTTTTTTTATGATAAACTTCATGTAAGAGGATCAGAAGGATATAAAATATACGTACCTTCGCTTCTGACTGCATCAATTTATAGGAATGCTTGCTGAAATTCCCATCAATTTATAATTAATATACATACTTCGTAATTTTCACGCTTGTTTTATTTTTTAAGCTTTTGTTGATGCTCCGTCACTTCTTCGGCCATCTTATTACTATCCCCTTTTCCGGATGTACGAAGACTAACCCGCGCGGCGTATGAAAGTTTCCTCTGGGAGTAATTTTTAACCAGTGGCATAATTTTCTGGTTGTTTTTTTTTAAGAAAAAAAAAACTTTAGTCCACTTTAGTAAATGCTTTGTACGGGCCTCTGGATTCTCCACTGGAACATACAGGTTCGGGTTTGTTTAATAAATCTTTAGTTCCGTTTAACCACTTAGAAAATTATAAATAGAAAAGAGTATTCATTCACTTGGTCACAGTTATTTAAATAAAAATGATTTGAAAATAATTAATAAATTATTTCCACATTTAACTCTGTGTATTTTTGACTTACGTAACGTAAGTACTTTAAACAAATGCAGATTAAAACAATTACTTCCCGGGCAAACACCCAATGCGATGTGGAAATAATTTATTGATTATTTTCAAATCATTTTTATTTAACTTAGAAAATTGTTCTATGAGCGGTTTGCCTTTGTCAATTGTGTAGTAAAACATAGCTTATTTTTATTATGCCATATAATTATTTATTTTATGTATCAATGAATCTAAATTTTCAATGTATCATACAATATCGATATTCATAATTTCAATGAGAAAGCGATATACGGTTTTATTTTTGTTTGAGCGTTTGTTGAGCGTGCCAAACATCGAATAATTTTGTCCGAGAAACGGTTACGCTACCTAAAAAAAAAAAAACACTGTTTCTAAACGGATAACAAGGGGCAACTAAATATTATTTATATATTAAACTAATTAGTTATTATATATAGAGAGCTTTTTTTATCGGTATACATTTCCCCTATGTATACCTGCAAAATAGGCGAGTCAAGCGCATTGATGTATGTGTGTTTAGTTGCCTATAACACGCAACTGAACACACATATGCGAAATAGTCAACTCAACATACACACATTAATCGGTTCAATGCGTTTGACTCGCATTTTTGCAGGCATATACTTCCCCTAATGTATACTAATAAAAAAACCTCCCTGTATATATATATGTATATACAGAGAGGTTTTTATATCAGTATATATTAGGGGAAGTGTATACATGCAAAAAAAAAACGCGAGTCAATTGCATTGAATCGATTAATGTGTGTATGTTTTGTTGAGTATTTGGCATATATTTGTTCAGTTGCGTTTTATAAGCAACTAAACACACATACATTAATGCGTTTGACTGGCGTATTTTGCAGGTATAGGGGAAATGGTTACTGATTAAAAAAGCTCTCTGTATAAACAAGTGTCATTACTAAAAACGGCTAAGATTGTATAGTTTAATGTTTTTCAAATTTAACATTGAAAAATGTTTCTGTAGGATTCTTTACTTAATTTAAATTAGTGTATCTATATTTTTACTAAATTTATACAAAGAAAATAAAACTGTGTTTTATACAAATCAGTAGAATATATATTCATCTTTAATTTAAATTTTACACGAAAGACGAATGTAAAAAAAATAAACTTAGATTTTTGGAGTGCGTAAAATCCATAACTGAACGACGTAAACAATACATTCATTGTGGGTACTGATAACCACTGCATCAAAGCCGACCCAGAGGCATAACTACCTTTCGTGGACCATATAATTATTAAGCCCCCAAAACGCTGAGTGTCGACTACGGCGTTAAGTTTACGTAAACGAGTTGCGCCTAAATGAGTGCATAGGTGGTAAGAGAATTTCAAAACTCGTACTTAAAGAAAAAAAAAAACATTATTATTAACTTAAGTCTTAAAAGTACTTAAATTTTGAGGCCCTCCGATTCACGTGGCCTTAGGCATTCGTTAATAATTTATGGCGGCTCCACAGATGAGCCCTTTGGCTTTTTAGATCTCCTCCCGCAATGTAGGCTTATAGTTACGCCACTGGGCCGACGTTTATGACTTTACCTCCACACCCTCTGAACATTGTACTATCCATATTCCAAGAAAAAAAGTGTTTTTTAAACTGTTGATTTTCTGCGAAATGTTGAGCTAGAATAAAGGTTTCGACCGTGGCTTCTGCTTTAAATCAGTAAAAAGTGGCAGGAATACATATAACTGTTTAGAGTAAACATACAATCAACCGTACTCAACTGAATAATTACTATATTATTAATTACAGAACTTATAGCTCGATTTTAAAAATAACTACACTATCAGGGCAGCTAGATATTAAATTAATAAATGCGAAAAGATCTTAAATGAGTTTAAGCAATTAGGGATTAAAATCTGAATTCTGTACCGCCTACGTCCGCCTTCCTCGCTCGCTCGCACCAAAAAAAGACTATTTTTCTGGCTCCAACCATGGTTCTCGCTGGTCGATGGCGTAACGAAAAAACATCCCTCGGCAATCTTAAACAACCTTAAATAATATGACCGTCACAGCTTTAAGCAGGCACTGGTGGTTTCAATAAAACACTGGTTAATTCACTTTGAATCTTCAAAGTTATACAAAAGGAGGATTTCAATTCACTTTGTGGTATAACGAAGTAGAAGTCGCTATTATTAATGATACTGGTGGTTTCTTTCAATAAATCTTAAATAAGCTTTATGAACTTAATTTAGATAAAGTTTGGGTGGCTCTTGCGACCTTTGCAGATCTATTGTGCAAACTTAACTTAATAGAAATGAAAAAATATCTGCTGTTTTATTTTATTTATTTGGCATAGGATTGTTTTCGGTTAGCTTCCTGATAAAATTAAAATATTATCCCGAATAATCCACACCCATTACAAACATTGTTTTACGTAGTTGAAGCTTTGACAAATTAAAATAAAAATAATTTGAATTAATAAATTATTCTCTCTGGTCGATAGCCCAGACAGACTAACACCTACATGTATTGTAATTATTTATATTGTTATATTGTTAAAATTATCTATATAGTCTGAATAAAAATATATACAGGGTTTCCATTAAAAAAAACTAAGTTGACCTCGATTTAGCGACAACAGCGCCATCTATGGAAAAACCAATATTATGTTATTATGGCCCCCTTCGATACAATCATTTTTTGTTTGGATCATTTTTTTTAAAGTTTCTTGTTTCGAAGATATTTTCTGAAAACACATTAAATGGTCCACCCTGTATATATATAAATTATTTCCACCATTTTCTATTATTAAATTGACGATATATACAAAATAGATATTTAAAATATTGAAAATTAAATATCGGATATTCATTTTTAAATAAATTACTTTGTATATAAATTTATAACATAAAAAAAGGTTAAATTGCTTGCTTCGCTGTTCTTATTTTAGCACTATGTATATTTCGGACACTAAATGTCCACTATCACTAAACAACTTACTGTTAATGGAGACGTGATTTTTTAAATGTACATAATGCTGAAATAAAACAATGAAAAATGAATTTAATCGCCTTTTACTATTAATTTAATCTTTGCGTAACTCAGAAATACTTACATATACAAATTTATACATAATTCAAGTTTTATATTTTCACGGCGTTTTACATTTATGAAAAATATTTTCGTTTTCCTCAATATCGGATGACAGAAAAAAAAAAATGTCAACGTCAAAAATATTTTCGTAATCTCTTCCCCTCGTAAAATTTCACGTCAGCCTATTTTAGCAACCCGTCCAAACAACAACCAAATAAAATGAGCATGCCGCGCAAATAAAGTGAGCATCGGTGAGGGGGGTGTCAATAAACTTTTCACGCGAACGGTCAAACGAAAAGCTTTTTTCTTCAAAATCACCCGTGTGTTCGAATTGAGCCAAGACCAACCGGAAGCGCCAGCCATGTCGGAACTGTACAGCAACAACAGCGATTCGGACGTGAGCTCCAACTCCTCGTGGACGATCCTCGACGACGGACACCCCCGGAAATCCGAAACAGAGGATTTCGAGGATATCACGAACGTGGGAGGAGAGGAAGAAGAAGGTCCGCGGATTGTTGAAGAGATTACCGAGATCGAGCAGTTTACCATCGAGGCGCCGGTGGTGACGGATGATGAGGGGGCGGAACAGCAGGGTTGCCCGACTTTGGATGAGTATTTGCGGGATAGGGAGATTGTCCACGATTACGGGTACGATGAAAGGGCGGAGAAATGGGAGAGGAAGCTGGAGAAGAGGAAGCGGGGTTGCAAGTGGAGCGGGAGGGAAAAACGGGCAGCGATTTTCAAAGCGCTGCGTTTTTTAACAATCTTCATGGGTTTAGCCGCGATGGCGATCACCGTGCTTTCCGCTTCTCATGCGCGTCCAGCGAAAATAGTAAAAACTCAAGATTACTACAAAATGAATTATTTGAAGCTTGAGAATGATTTGAGCGCTGTGAATGAAGCGAAAATCCCGAAGCCGTTCGGCCCTGAAGTATTTAAAGAAAGAGCGAAACGCGTGGATTTTAATAAAGCTTTCGAGAAACATCCCCACAAACATATTTTAGACCATCAGCCGGTGAAAGAAGCGGAACCGGTTAATTTAAGCGCGAATAATCAACAGCCCGGTTTTGGAATCGCGAGCGGGGTTAAAAGGATCGGGAAGAACATCATGAGCGCCGTACTGCCTCAACCCAAACCGGATAACGCGGAAGAAGGTAAACCTTCAAATTCATCAACAGGCGGGATGTACTTTAAGACCAATTTATATCTAGCCCTGCATATTCTGAACGATATCGTGTTGCTGAAGGCAACCGGGCAATTGCGGCGGGAGATTCAGGAGAAAATCAGGGCTTTGAAGAAGCGGGCGCAGGTGAAGAAGGTCAGGAAGCTGCTGAGGTTCCAGAAGACGAGCACCAGCCTGCAAATACCGGCGACGTCCATCGCGGTTAACAAAACGAAGCCGGTTAGAGTGGGAACGGGAATCGAAGCGAAACGACAGACGAGGAGTTTATTCAAGGAATTGCCGTTTTTGCACAGGAGGATCCCGAAATGCAAATCGCGCGACCGGCCCAAACAACCCGATGATGGGTATTATAACTTTCTTCGGGATTTACAGGATGTGAAAAGCAAGAAACGGGAGCTGATGAAAGCGCTCAATGTGCGGGCGCGGAAGGAGTGCGTAAAGGAGGAGAAAGAGGAGCGCGGGTTGGATAAGATTTGCCTGCAAAACACCTACGGGAAATTAATCGAAGACCCTAAACTAAACGACCAATTCATCTACTGCTTATCCTATTTACACGCGAGGAAGCGCGATTTATCAACCTTAATAGCAAAAACCGAGATCGATGAAATCGTACTGGAATCACCCAAATACCGCCAGTTCATGATGAAACTATTCCGACTCGAAGAGGAAATCGTGAAGCACTTCCAAGAAAAAAGCGCCTTCGTTAAATCCGACAAAACGGGAACCGGCAAGGAGATCGCCGTCAAGCCCAATTTCGAAGTCTCCGCCGTTGTCGACTTGATCCTCGCGAGGAGACCGACGACGTTGATTAAAGTACCTAAACTGGACGCCTCCACGAGCCGTTACACGGTGCCTTTAAGCAGCGTCACGAATCTTCAAAGCAAGGAACAAAATAAGGAAGTTGTTGCGAAGACAAAAAACTCCCCGATTGATGATGTCAGTAAAAACAGGGTGACTATTATAAAAAATACTGCGCCGAAACCCTCATGCTCGAATCGAGTGTCTCTGAAAAGGCATTTGACATCAGAAACGCGAAGCTCTTTCGATTGCGCTAATAGTCACGTCTTGAGACCACCGCCAAGTACAAGTACATCAGGTGAGATTTATATAATATTAATTCTTTTTTTCTTTAATTAACAATGGCAAGAATAAATCAGACTAAATATTTGAATAGCCTTTGATAAACTAGAATAAGAATCAATAAAAAAAGACTTTTATTGGCATCCCCTTTATATATACAAATAATAAACTTTATAATTATCGACACAAATCCCAATTACAGAGTAGTTAACAAAATATTAATATAAAAAATAAAAATTAACAATAACAAAAATAAAAGATTATAGAAAACAATACACATTTTCTATAATCTTTTATTTTTGTTATTGTTAATTTTTATTTTTTATATTTTGTTAACTACTCTGCAATTGGATTTTGTGTCTGGTCGGTAATTATAAAGTTTATTATTATTATATGTTCTTAAAGCAACTTCTAAAGGTTGAAAAATCAACTCATTGCTTTATTTTACTGCAGGATACAAACAGGCATGCATTTTCTGTTTATTTCCTACTGCAAAATAAAACCAGGAGTTTTTTTTTTTTTTTTCAAATGAAACTTGTATTGTTTTTTATAATCTTTTATTTTTATTATTGTTAATTTTTATTTTTTATATTGATATTTAATTAAATATATGTCCTATATGAATGTATCTAAATTCATATGCTCTCATTTCTATTATAAATTGATTTGAGTTTAAGTGAACTGTTTTAATAATAGAAAAAAGATTCATTTACTTGATCACAGTTATTTAAGGGTGCGGTTTAGACGAAAGAGATAGATAGCTATATAAATACTGGCAATCACTAATTCGAGTTAGATTGCTGTTGTGATCAATGAACAATATTGTATTATACATTAAAGTAATCTTAAAATAAGCAGGAATTTCATGAGATGAATTAAAAATTATTTTAATTTTTAGTTTGTATAGAAAACAATTATGAAAAAAACAATGAAAATTCATCAAATTTACAGCGAATTTCAAATCATATTTTTGCTAATAAAAACTTGTGCAATGAAAATTTAAAGGATTTCACTAAATTCTGCATTCAAATAACTTAGCAGTCATTACCTATTAATTTCATTATATCTTAGAATTTTCTTTTCTAACTTGAACTAGTAAATTGACGTAATATACGAAAAATTATGATTTATTTTTTATTTAGACTGATTCTTTATACTTGGTGGATAAAAAATGTAAATACATATTCATATTATTAATTCCAAAATAATGGCACTTTTTCAAACGGTTATATCCGTTTTACTATATAGCTATCTCTTTCTACTAAACCGCAACCTTAATTAAATATATGTCTCATATGAATGTATTTAAATTCATATGCTCTCATTTCTATTATAAATTAATTTGAGTTTGAATAAAGTATTTTAATAATAGAAAAAGATTTATTCACTTAGTCCCAGTTATTTAAATAAATTAAATAAAAGAATTTGAAAATAATTAATTAATAAAATATTTTCTCTTTTGCTAATGTGACATAATGACATAATGACAGTATGTCACAATAGTAATTTATGAAGTGTTTTTTTTTTATTATTAAAACTTAATTTATTCCTTTATTTTTCAGTTCTCTATTGATAATGTCCACATTGTGAACGAAATGTACATCTAACGTGTAAAAAAATGTAAAGAAAGGAATAAACTAAGTTTTGATTAATTTTCTTTTCTATTTGGTGTACAAAATCTAAGAGCCACATGATTCAAATATTTTTGTTTATTTTAATTAAATTAAATAATGTTATTTCTATCTTTAGTTAAAGCAAATTTTTCTTTGATGCCATTGGATAATACGAATTCCCAGGCTCAAGCGTCTTCAGACAATCCAAGTAGACTCTCTTCAAATAAACCATCTAACAACGCAATAATAGCCACGGGCGCCAACACAGATTATCCTCTAATACCAATTAGCAAAAAAAGCGAGAAATTACGCGTGGCTTACTTTTCCAACGACGATCAAAATATTATGGACGAAGCTCCGTTCGCGCTGGATTTAATCACGAGCAACGAAAACCTGCAAAACCAATCGAAATCACGAGACAAGACCTTTTTGCGGAATATCACAATCCCCAACAACGTTTACGATTTAAACGAATCGAATAGCAGCAGCTTGTTAATGGAGGAGATCAACAAATTGGAATCCTCGCCCTCCGCAAGGGACATCCACGAGTTGTCCTCCCGCAGCAACTTATCGAAACGCAAAAACGTCCCCGCGAAACCCGCAAGCACGCCATCCATGAAGAACTACCTGAAGGAAGCGATTATGCAGATTGAGGTTTCAACCCCGCAGTGGGATATAAAAAGGGAGCAGGAGGAAGACGGTAGAGAAGATTTGGTGGAAAAAAAGCGTGAAATGGAGGTTTTAAAAATGCAGAATTTAAACAACACGGAAACGCTTTCTTTAGAAAAACTCGAGGTTTTAAAAACGTGGAAAGAAAAGTACGAGCAGCTGAGGATGTTCTGGAAATCCCGGCAGGAGTACTATGATAAGCGCGTGCAGATTTGCGATATGATTAAGGATATAATCCCGAAAGAAACCGCGAATGCGAACGGCGCTGAGATGATCGACGCGCTGATTAAGGAGAGCGTTTCGAGTGGAAGCGAGGATCATGATTTGATCGAGAATGTGTTGAGTGATATTAAGATGGTTTATGAGGAGGACGCGAGGAAGGCGCCGAATACTTCGCTGAGCAACAAGGCGGATTTGATTTACCAGAAGCTGTTTGAGAGCAGGGCGAAGCAGATCCAGCTGATGGAGCAGAGGAAGTTCGGGAAGGATAGGTATTCGAAGCAGCAGCATAACGGAAGAGAGGTTTTCAGCAAGTGCGATCCGGGGAAGGCTTATAAGGAGAATTTATTTTTTAAATGAATTTAATTGTTGGATTTTAATAAATTTTATAATTGAAAATAAATATTTTTAGGGTAATGAAAAATATTTTTTATGAAGTTTTCAAAAAAAGTATTAAACCAATTTAGGGTTGAGCCATGTGTTCTATACTATGGATAAATGAACAAAATACACAACTCCTAATAAGAAATTATTAATTCCCGGAAATACAGGTAATTAGTAAATATACAAAGTCAAATCAAAAGAGATTAATTATAATCAAATAATAACCTCTAAATTTTTTAGTAATCGATCTGCCAATTTACCAAAATAAAAATCTACTACATAATTGAATAACCTATAATTTCTGTCAACTTAAAAACTAATGAAAAAAAAAATTAAATAAAAATGAAATTAAATAAAATGAAACAAAGATGATTCACACATTTGCAGTTATTTAAATTACAATGAAATTAAATAAGGAAAATTTTTTGCAGTTGGAAAAAGGGATTGATCAAATTTTATTGATAATTGCCAGAAATTTTCCTTGTTTAATTTCATTGTAAATAAAAATGATTTAAAAATAATTAATAAATTATTTCCACATTTAGCTCAGTGATATTTTGACTTACGTTACGAAAGTACTTTAAACAAATTCACACCAAAACAACTACTTCCCGGGCAAATACCCCGTCGGACATTGAATTACATAATGTACACCTGCTGCTGCATATCAATAAAATATTGCATAATGCAACAAATTTTAATCTGAGAAAAAAAAATGCAAAAACAACAAAAAGAAAAAGAACCAATGGGCTCAATCATTGGTTATTATGAATATAAACTTTTTTCTTGTATCTTTTTGGGTGTCGAAGATTGGTTGGTAGAATTGCGATCAATGGACACACTGTGTTCCTATCTGGCTGTAGATTAGGACTAGTTAAACCAATTTAATCCGGTTCTACAGGCATATAGGAACAAAGTGTGTCCATTGATCGTAATTCTACAACAATTCTAATGGGATCTACACGAGGACTTTTCCTTTGTACTTTGAACAAGGGAGGGAACAAGGGATATAAGGGACTTGAAAAAAATCAATGATATAAGAAAAAGAATATATTTATTTATATATTTATTACACAAAATCAAATCTGACTCAAGAATAGCCTGCTTTATGCATAATGTAAGCAATTGAAATATTACAATAATTACAGAAAATCTAATCTAATTTTTAAGTCCAACAAGTCTTGCTTATTCAAATTATGCATCGATGCGATCGAAACTAAACGGCGTTAAACGCCCAGGACTTGAAACATTAGCTTTATGTACCTCCTCCGCACGCATAAAAAAATGAGACGTCACATGATAAATTAGTGTCTAGCCGGGACGCGCCCCGATGATTAGACACACGCTCGAATCTAATTCATTACAGAAGGTCGGCCTGTTAACATCGGCAAGACATCCGATATTAATTTTCCCGGCCCTTTTTCGGGATGGACGTGGCGGAATGAACGGTTCGCGTGCGAGCGAGCGCCCCCTCTCTCCCTTTCCGAGCCAGAAAGTTCGAAATAACATTGATACTCGTTTCCTGGACGTTAAATGATACCTTCCTGCCCGCGCTGGAAATAGAGAAGGGCCATTTTCCAATTAAAAGTTCGTACGCGCGACGGCCGATCGGAACGAAAACGGAAACGGCTCGCTGAAATCCGATCAATTTAGATCTGCTTTTTATTTTTGCTTTTCCTATACAGGTTATAATTTTTATTTACAGACTGTAAATGTGTGGAATCAAATACTAAATTGACAAGTCAAAAAACAACGTATTTCAATGGATGGGTTCTACCGTTTCCAGTAAATAAAAATATCGTTTTTAACATAACCTTAAAAACGATAAAACGAGTGGGATAACAAAAAAACACAACTTGAACAAAAAAATATTCAACGTCGCATTAAACAAATTTACAATTACGCCGGTGGACGTTGTATACGCTTTAAGCCGCTCTTAAGAATAATATTTGAAATAAAAATCACAATGTAAAAAGCAATCATTTTAATTAAGTTTAATCCAATTAATAAGTATTAAGTCGGCTTATCTCGCACACACACCTGTCTACTCACACCTAATCCCATAACCAACCTCGCCTGCGCGTTCTCGACACATCGAAAACGCGAAATAAATATTTAAACAAAAAATTCAGAGCCGTAAAATAAGTTGTGCATTAAATAAATGTAAATTAAAAAACAAAGAAGGAACGTTACAATTGGTTGAGCGGAAATCGGTATCTGCTGGTGGAATTTGCCTATGGGTTTTGAGTATCCACTCAAAATCTCAATGCATATCAACCTGGTTGGGTCAAGCGCATTCAAATATATCCAATCTATAATAATTATATTTCTTGTACGGCCTCGTAGTATTGAAAGCCGATAGTAGATGTTTTCTAACTTTATAAAAAAATGTGTTTTACTGAAGAAATTTGTATTGGACACAAAGTGTTTTAATTTATCCTTTAAATATTGTTAGTTCAAAAGGTTTCACCAAGTGATAATTGAGAATGTTATTCAGGAAAAAAACAATGGACTTTTTCTGGCATATTTTTTTCAAAATTATAAAAAATATATAGAAAGCCACATCTAGTATCCATTACTATTAGGTGATTTGGTCCAGGGGTAAGATTTCATCAAATGGCGCTCAAACTGTTTGAAGCACCCACTAAAATTGATTGACAAATTCCGTTTGAAAATTCAGCTTGCTGTGAAAGCCTTAAGATGTGTTTTTTTTAGCGAATAATTTATTCGTTCCTCTATGTTTTCGCTATCTGTTTCGTTGGTCTACCATCGTCAAGTCCTCTCCTGTTTCACGAAACTATTCTATTCAAGAACGTATTCTAAAGTGTTGAAAAATTCCGCGCTGGGTTTCCCGTCATTGCAAATTCCTACGACTGTTTGCTGCACGCTATTCAAGATTGTATTATAAAGTTTTGAAGAATTTCGCGCCATTGCAGTTTCCTACGACGATTTGCTGCATGCTATTCAAGATTGTATTATAAAGTTTTGAAGAATTCCGCACTGCATTTCCCGCCATTGCAGTTTCCTACGAAGATTTGCTGCACGCTATTCAAGATTGTATTATAAAGTTTTGAAGAATTCCGCGCTGCATTTCGCGCCATTGCAGTTTCCTACGACGATTTGCTGCATGCTATTCAAGATTGTATTATAAAGTTTTGAAGAATTCCGCGCTGCATTTCGCGCCATTGCAGTTTCCTACGACGATTTGCTGCACGCTATTCAAGATTGTATTATAAAGTTTTGAAGAATTCCGCGCCGCATTTCTCGCCATTGCAGTTTCCTATGACGATTTGCTGCATGCTATTCAAGATTTTATTATAAAGTTTTGAAGAATTCCGTGCTGCATTTCCCGCCATTGCAGTTTCCTACGACGATTTGCGGCATGCTATTCAAAATCGTATTCTAAAATATTGAAGAATTCCACGTTGCATTTCGCGCCATTATTGCATTTCAGCGGAAACCTACGTATTGGTATTCGTTCATTAACTTCTTAAATCAATTTAATTTTAAAATGACATAAGTTCGTATTACATACATTGATAGTTATAAATGTTAAAATTGTAAATATTACATTTTTTGTAATTGAAATTCAATTGTGCAGTTGTAGCTCCGTACTGGCTCCCGGTGATAACATTTTGAAGGTCGCATGCGCGCACCTAATGAAAGAAGGGTTACCCCAAGGTAGATCGAGTGACACATATATACATATGTGTAAAGGTATGCTGAACTAGCGCCTCACATAGTTTCAGCGCCCCCCTTGCTTCTCACCTCCCTTTCGGTCATTCAGACCTCGTGACGTAGACGAATTCGAATATTTGCGCGCGTACACGGGCGAACACAAGCATAACCTATTTTCACATTGCGTGTTTTCTACCGCTTTGTTTATGCCCGTTCATTGTTTCATTATTTAGTTATATTTTGGTCTTTCAGCGACCATGCGAAAAGTAAATTTGTAAATTGTTATCACCGGGCGTAATACATTAATTTGTTTGTCTGCGGGACATTACATATTTTTGTATTATTTTATTACTTTGATCTACAATATTTTAAAATGTTGCACTCTTTAGGTTTTTACACAAACAAATGCACATACTATGGTAACTGAGTGAAAATGATAATAACTAAATTCATTACTACACTGTATTATTATAAAAAAATAATACATTTTTTTAAGCATTAAAAGTCACATCGTGACTGAAATATACATTTGCAATCAATATATTTTATGAAGGAAGAAGACTCAATCTTTAATTTACTAGTTCACTTTTATTTGTACGCAATAAATACAACTTAAGTATCGACTTTTGAGGTTATTGTTTATTATAATTTTATTACGATACAAATATTAAACAATTTAATTAATATTAGTATTTTTTATTTTAGTAATAAATATAATAAAATAAAACAAAAATTATATTAATATAACCTAAGGCCGTATTTTAGTTTAGTCGATAACGACTCAAAACGAAGATGGAGCGATTCCAAACAACGGTTGAAAGAGAGAAAACTCCGATTCGATTTCGTTTAATTTATTATTCGATAGCTATTTTAATCATATTTAAGGCATGCGCAGTGAGTTACTGTGACGTCATGAGGTCACCCATTACATTCCCCCCACTCTCAAATTTTCTATTCCATCTATCCTTTATACATATACTCAAGCGTCGTTGGGGTTACCCCACCACTTACTCCCTACAATAAAAGACTATTTTTAAAGTAAGTGGGTTTTTAATTTTTGAGGGTTCCTCAAATAGTTAATGGTTTTCCTATTTTTAAAGTAAGTGGGTTTTTAATTTTTTAAGTGGAGTCTATTTTTTTATTAAAGTTAGTGATTTATTTTTTTTATAATTTTTATTTTACAATTTTTTAAAGTTAGTATTTTTTTAATAATTGTTTGCCCTTTCCACGAGTGCTATTCTTTCAATTCATTTGTTTCATTTTTATATATGCTTAGTCTTGTAAATATTCACATTTCTTTGTAAATTGGTCGTGAATAAATCCAAGCCAGAAGTTAACAGGAAGCACCACATTTTATTAATATTTCGACAAGCGTGGTGCCCCGTCTGTTACATTTCCTACACATGTCACATATATTTTTATTTATGGAATAAAATTCTTTACTACTGAACATAAAGTTGGGGAAAGCTACTTCCAAAATGGATCAAAGAGAGATACTCAAGAATGTTGATATTCCTTCCAAGCATTTATTGGAGAATTCCACTCCACATATCTCGCCATTGCACGTGGATTTTCGGCATACTATTCAAGATTGTATTATAAAATATTGCAGTTTATAGTTTCTTACAAATATGTCGCAAATCGTCGTAGGAACCTGCAATGGTGGGAAATGCAGCGCGGAATTCTTAAAACACATTCTTGAATTATTGCATGATATTCTTTCGTCGTAGGAAACTGCAATGGCGGGAAATGCAGCGCGGAATTCTCCAATACATGGTTGGAAGGAATATCAACATTCTTGAGTATCTCTCTTTGATCCATTTCGGAAGTAGCTTTCCCCAGTTATATTTTCAGTAGTAAAGAATTTTATTCGATAAATAAAAATACACGTGACGTATTATTTGTTCTTATCCACTAATGCCAAAAACAAAATTTAAATTAAGGAAAAGCTTCGATTTTTTCTTCTCTCGAATAAAAATGGTCTCGATCATACGGTACAAATATTTCATAAAAGAAAATACCTAATCTACAACCTTTCCGTTTATTTAAAAATATTTGATCACCTTCACTTGAACTAAAAATAAAATTCTCGGCCCCGTCGTCAATTAAATATCCATAATTCATTTCGTAAATCAATGCCGCTGCACTTCGAAGCCGATTGCAATTGTAATTAATTGTTGCGCGCGGGTTTAAAGCAAATGTTGATACAGAACCGCAATAATAGTATGAAAGCAAATACACATTAATTGATACCGACAAATGGCATTTGATGAATCATGATTGACGTACGCTAATGCTCAATGAATGGTTTCCGCTTAAAACACTCGGAAGGACGTATTGTTCCGTTTAAAACGAAAAAAAAAATGTAAGTTATTTTTTATGTTTTTAATACAAAAAAGTTTACTTATGTCTAATTACCTAATAATACTTCATATGAATAGTGCATTCAGAGTAAAACTGCTTGGTGTAAATATTCGAGAAAAACACTAGGACAGATCGATTAGTAATTAGTATTATTATGAAATCACACTCGAAATAAGTAACACAATGTAAATTTATTTATTTACAGTATACTTATTACATTTATTAACTGTCACTATTTATTTATAACGAGGAGTTGAGCACTCCTTAAGATATATTTTTAAGGCCTATCAACAAAAGCATACCCCAGGAGAGACTAACGCATCATGTATCGTTTCTATTAAATGTTTTATATTGTAAAATGAATGTCATCTGAATAGTTTATTTAATATTTTACTAATAGAATGGAATATTTTAGGATATTAAAAGTTTAATTAATTTCCACGTAAATTTAGTTCGTTTTCTGTAAATTTCCCTGAGACAACACACGGCTCTCCTGTTTTTGACAAATTAATTATAACAGCAATTATCATAGTTACATAAATGTTGAACATATTCCGTAGCGCACCGGCTAATTAGCTACACACACCTCCACTCCCGGCCTCATACCACCCGGAGGGGCAACAGAAAGAGGTCCTTCAACTTGAGCGGTACTTACGTGTGTAGTACTTGTTGAGGTCATCATTACCAGCGGCTTTGTCGCGGCGTGTTCCTGCGTTTCCTTAATGAGCCCGACTGCCGGGGGCGTTTTGCGGGCAAAGAGGGCGGAAGACGCACCGCTAATTGCACGGCCATCCGCCCAAGTGGCTCCCAAGCGATCGTGTCTCGTGTCTTCGCTGCGTTATCGTAATTATCCTTCGCTTTTATGTATCTCCGCCCCCGCGGCACCCAAAACACACACACACACAAACAGAGACAATACACAAAATAGAGAACGTGCAAAAGATTTAAATAAAGGAGCCTTATCTGACTTGCTGCTGGAATTTATTACGGTTGGGATTTTATTTTTGATAATACAAGAATTACAACACCAACTACAATTATTCAAAAACTCTATACAGTTTTCCTAAATTTTACTTTTAATTAATACGAGATGTAAATTTCAATCATAAAGTGAAAATTTAGTATTTAATAATTCTAACAAAATAATAAGAATTGTATTAAAGACAATCTTCAGCTCCTCCACAGCACTCTCAATTTTGTTTACTTTTATGTGGGTCGACAGACTTCAGTTAAAAATTCTGAAAATTTTCCAAAAAAAAGTGCAAGGATAATTTAAGCACTTACATCGCTTAAATAGACTCCGGGGAGTAAGACAGTGTCAATTTTTTCTATTAAACATAACCTTAAACCACTCCACAGCACTCTTAATTTTGGTTACTTTTGTGTGGGTCGACAGACTTCAATTAAAAATTCTGAAAATATACAAAAAATGGTGCAAGGATAATTTAAGCACTTGCATCGCTTAAATAGACTCCGGAGAGTAAGATAATGTGAATTGTTTCTATTAAACATAACCTAAAATCCCTCCACAGCACTCTTAATTTTGGTTACTTTTGTGTGGGTCGGCAGACTTCAATTAAAAATTCTGAAAATAATCAAAAAAAAGGTACAAGAATAATTTAAGCACTTACATCGCTTAAATACACTCCGGGGAGTAAGACAGTGTCAATTGTTTCTATTAAACATAACCTAAAATCCCTCCACAGCACCCTTGATTTTGGTTACTTTTGTGTAAGTCAACAGATTTCAATTAAAAATTCTGAATTTTTTTAAAAAATAGTGCAAGGATAATTTAAGCACTTACATCGCTTAAATAGACTCCGGGGAGTGAGACAGTGTCAATTGTTTTTATTAAACATAACCTTCAACCCCTCCACAGCACTCTTGATTTTGGTTACTTTTGTGTGGGTAGACAGACTTCAATTAAAAATTCTGAAAATATTAAAAAAATAGTGCAAGGATAATTTAAGCACTTACATTGCTTAAATAGACTCCGGGGAGTAAGATAGTGTCAATTGTTTCTATTAAACATAACATAAAATCCCTCCACAGCACTCTTGATTTTGGTTACTTTTGTGTAAGTCGACAGATTTCAATTAAAAATTCTGAATTTTTTTTTTAAAATAGTGCAAGGATAATTTAAGCACTTACATCGCTTAAATAGACTCCGGGGAGTAATTTAGTTTCAATTGTTTTTATTAAACATAACCTTCAACCCCTCCACAGCACTCTTAATTTTGGTTACTTTTGTGTGGGTCGACAGACTTCAGTTAAAAATTCTGAAAATATTCAAAAAATAGTGCAAGGTTAATTTAAGTACCTACATCGCTTATTTAGACTCCGGGGAGTAAGATAGTGTCAATTGTTTCTATTAAAGATAACATTCAACCCTTCCACAGCACTCTTAATTTTGGTTACTTTTGTGTAGGTCGACAGACTTCAATTAAATATTCTGAAAATTAAAAAAAAAAATGGTGCAAGGATAATTTAAACACTTACATCGCTTATTTAGACTCCGGGGAGTAATATAGTGTCAATTGTTTCTATTAAGCATAACCTAAAATCCCTCCACAGCACTCTTAATTTTGGTTACTTTTGTGTGTGTCGACAGACTTCAATTAAACATTCTGAAAATATTCAAAAAATAGTGCAAGGATAATTTAAATACTTACATCGCTTAAATAGACTCCGGGGAGAAAGATAGTGTCAATTGCTTTTATTAAACATAACCTTCAACCCCTCCACAGCAGTCTTGATTTTGGTTACTTTTGTGTGGGTCGACAGACTTCAGTTAAAAATTCTGAAAATATTCAAAAAATAGTGCAAGGTTAATTTAAGTACCTACATCGCTTAAATAGACTCCGGAGAGTAATATAGTGTCAATTGTTTCTATTAAACATAACCTAAAATCCCTCCACAGCACTCTTGATTTTGGTTACTTTTGTGTGGGTCGACAGACTTCAAATAAAAATTCTGAAAATTTTCAAAAAAAAAAGCTGCAAGAATAATTTAAGCACTTACATCGCTTAAATACACTCCGGGGAGTAAGATAGTGTCAATTGTTTCTATTAAACATAACCTTAAACCACTCCACAGCACTCTTAATTTTGGCTACTTTTGTGTGGGGCGACAGAATTCAATTAAAAATTCTGAAAATATTCAAAAAATAGTGCAAGGATAATTTAAGCACTTACGTCACTTAAATAGACTCCAGGGAGTAAGAGAGTGTCAATTGTTTCTATTAAACATAACCTAAAATCCCTCCACAGCACTCTTGATTTTGGTTACTTTTGTGTGGGTCGACAGACTTCAATTAAAAATTCTGAAAATTAAAAAAAAAAGAGTGCAAGGATAATTTAAGCACTTACATCGCTTATTTAGACTCCGGGGAGTAATATAGTGTTAATTGTTTCTATTAAGCATTACCTAAAATCACTCCACAGCACTCTTAATTTTGGTTACTTTTGTGTGGGTCGACAGACTTCAATTAAAAATTCTAAAAATATTCAAAAAATGGTGTCAGGGTAATTTAAGTACTTACATCGCTTAAATAGACTCCGGAGAGTAAGATAGTGTCAATTGTTTCTATTAAAGATAACATTCAACCCTTCCACAGCACTCTTAATGTTGGTAACGTTTGTGTAGGTCGACAGACTTCAATTAAAAATTCTGAAAATATTCAAAAAACGATGAAAGGATTATTTAAGAACATACATCGCTTAATTAGACTCCAGGGAGTAAGATAGTGTCAATTGTTTTTATTAATCATAACTTTCAACCCTTCCACAGCAGTCTTAAATTAAGTTAATTTTCGACTGATTCGTCATAATGTGAATTTATATTTAGTTACATATTTAATCATACAATATAAAAAAAAACATTACAAACACGCACATTAATTCATCGTAAATTAAAACGAAGCACAACCACTCCGAGGATGAATCGAAAACCGTTCCGTGTCCCGGGAAATTTGATCGTAGACCGCCGCTGTTTACACGAATGCGAACGCATTCGTGTTGTCGGAAATGTTTAATTAACTTTATAAAACTTGTTATTAGTTAGTTATTGCAACTTTTTTTTTTGTTTGTGCATGCATGCATGTGTGTGTGTGCGCGCGCGAGGAATGCCCGGATTTATTTCCGAGCGCGGAGCGTGTGTTCATATTTTTTTAATTAAAAATGCAATTATATGCGAAGGGAAATTCGAAATTTGCCACCACTGTTTTAAATTAAAGCCTTAGTTGCGGTTACAATAGAAAAACGAAAAAGGATGGCTGCGTGCATGTATATCGGTCGGTCCACACAAATGTAACCAAAATTAAGAGTGCTTTGGTGGGGTTTAAGGTTATGTTTAATAAAAACAATTGACACTATCTTACTCCCCGGAGTTTAATTAAGCGATGTATGTGCTTGAATTATCCTTGTAGTTATTTTCAGCATTTTTTTTATTGAAGTCTTTCGACTCACACAAAAGTAACCAAAATTAAGAATGCTGTGGAAGAAGTTTTAGGGCGCTTCGACGACTTTTTCATTTGCGTAAGAGTGCTGTGGAGGGGTTTGTAATTAGATTATAATGTCTTATCTTATTTCTTTCGTTTAAGGGTTCATTCGCCCTCTGATAAGGAAAGGTGGAGGGGCAAACGCTAATGGGTATCTTATGGATATTAATTCATCGTGGAATTCAATTTTAAAAAATGAAACATTTTTTTATCGGCATTTTAGTACTTTTAGTTTAGTCGGAACATAAATGTTATATCTGTGAAATGAAAAACCAAGTGTATTATTTAAACTACAATCTAATTATTACGTGTTTCACCACGGGATAAGTGAAAATTTAATTCAAAATACTTTTTATTTTGTTTGTATAACTGAAAACCTTATGGAATTGATTTAACGTAATAATTAGGTTGTAGTTTAAATAAGACACTTGGTTCTTCATTTCACAGATATAACATTTATGTTCCGACTCTTCTTTAAGAAGCGTTTACATTTAAATAAGACCGCTTTCAATTACATTTATGCAATTCAATTAAATCAAAGTCTACACTATGAAAAGCCAAATAGGCACAAACACAAATTAAAACTGGAACGCGCCTCTAAATAATATTCCATTAGTAAATAAACGCGTCGCTATTGTAGTGTTATCAAGAAAGTTAGAAACTCATCTAGAGCGCTAATTCCTCAGACAATCCCAAAACTCGGCGAAATTCAATTATTCATTGTCTGCGATAACATCGTGTATTTTGTCTCTGCTAATATACATTCCGCCCCCGAAAACAAACGAAACCTTTACCCCCATCCGAAAACAACAACAGCAACACCAACTCTCCCTCGCTTCGAACTATTAAAGTAATGGACGGCGTCAAAAATGCCGCGGCCGTAAATTGTTTAATTAATTTACTCGATAATTAACGTTCTGGTGTTTGTTAAGTATCGCCGGTGAGTGCTGCGGGGGTTTGAAATAATTACACCTCCGCGGGAATTAATTTTATATAATTAACTTGTCACTGCTTTGTAATCCTCTTACGCGTTTTACTATTTCACATGGCGTGCTTTAATCGTGATATATTGTTTTTAGGTGATTATAAACTCCACTCAACTTAACACCCTCTTTTGCTGCATCTGTTTTAATACTATAATTTTGAATTTAATTAAAAATACTAACAATGAGAAATTCATAAAATTACAAATACAATATTAAATATTTTTATGTAAAGAAAACACTCATTTTTTAAGCTGGCAATAATTCTAGCAATAATTCCGGGTTATTGCTAGAATTCCACCATTTTTTAAATAATTTAAATAGCAGCGTTTTTTGTTTTTTTGTTTGCAAACTGGCAATAATTCCAGCAATAACCCGGCGCTTCCACCATTTTTTAAATAATTTAAATAGCAGCGTTTTTGGTTTTTTTTTCTTTGCAAACTGGCAATAATTCCAGCAATAACCCGGCGCTTCCACCATTTTTTAAATAGTTTAAATAGCAGCGTTTTTTTTTCTTTGCAAACTGGCAATAATTCTGGCAATAACCCGGCGCTTCCACCATTTTTTAAATAATTTAAATAGCAGCGTTTTTTGTTTTTTTCTTTGCAAACTGGCAATAATTCCAGCAATAACCCGGCGCTTCCACTATTTTTTAAATAATTTAAATAGCAGCGTTTCTTTTCCTTTGCAAACTGGCAATAATTCCAGCAATAACCCGGCGCTTCCACCGTTTTTTTAATAAGTTAAATAGCAGCGTTTTTTGTTTCTTTCTCTGCAACCTGGCAATAATTCCAGCAATAACCCGGCGCCTCTTCCATTTTTTAAATAATTTAAATAACAGCGTTTCTTGTTTTTTTTTTTCGTTGCAAACTGGCAATAATTCCAGCAATAACCCGGCGCTTCCACCATTTTTAAAATAATTTAAATAACAGCGTTTTTTTTCTTTGCAAACTGGCAATAATTCCAGCAATAACCCGGCGCTTCCACCATTTTTTTAAATAATTTAAATAGCAGCGTTTTTTGTTTTTTTCTTTACAAACTGGCAATAATTCCAGCAATAAGCCGGCGCTTCCACCATTTTTAAAATAATTTAAATAACAGCGTTTTTTCTTTTTTTTTCTTTGCAAACTGGCATTAATTCCAGCAATAACCCGGCGCTTCCACCATTTTTTTAAATAATTTAAATAGCAGCGTTTTTTGTTTTTTTCTTTGCAAACTGGCAATAATTCCAGCAATAACCCGGAACTTCCACCATTTTTAAAATAATTTAAATAAAAGCGTTTTTTTTGTTTTTTGTTTTTTTTTTCTTTGCAAACTGGCAATAATTCCAGAAATAACCCGGCGCTTCCACCATTTTTTTTAAAATATTTTAAATAGCAGCGTTTATTGTTTTTTCGTTGCAAACTGGCAATAATTCCAGCAATACCCGGCGCTTCCACCATTTTTAAATAATTTAAATAGCAGCGTTTTTTTTCTTTGCAAACTGGCAATGATACCAGAAATAACTCGGCGCTTCCATTATTTTTTAAATAATTTAAATAGCAGCGTTTTTTTCTTTGCAAACTGGCATTAATTCCAGCAATAACCCGGCGCTTCCACCATTTTTTTAAATAATTTAAATAGCAGCGTTTTTTGTTTTTTTCTTTGCAAACTGGCAATAATTCCAGCAATAACCCGGAACTTCCACCATTTTTAAAATAATTTAAATAAAAGCGTTTTTTTGTTTTTTTTTCTTTGCAAACTGGCAATAATTCCAGAAATAACCCGGCGCTTCCACCATTTTTTTAAAAATATTTTAAATAGCAGCGTTTATTGTTTTTTCGTTGCAAACTGGCAATAATTCCAGCAATACCCGGCGCTTCCACCATTTTTAAATAATTTAAATAGCAGCGTTTTTTTTCTTTGCAAACTGGCAATGATACCAGAAATAACTCGGCGCTTCCATTATTTTTTAAATAATTTAAATAGCAGCGTTTTTTTCTTTGCAAACTGGCATTAATTCCAGCAATAACCCGGCGCTTCCACCATTTTTTTAAATAATTTAAATAGCAGCGTTTTTTGTTTTTTTCTTTGCAAACTGGCAATAATTCCAGCAATAACCCGGAACTTCCACCATTTTTAAAATAATTTAAATAAAAGCGTTTTTTTGTTTTTTTTTTTTTTTTTCTTTGCAAACTGGCAATAATTCCAGAAATAACCCGGCGCTTCCACCATTTTTTTTAAAATATTTTAAATAGCAGCGTTTATTGTTTTTTCGTTGCAAACTGGCAATAATTCCAGCAATACCCGGCGCTTCCACCATTTTTAAATAATTTAAATAGCAGCGTTTTTTTTCTTTGCAAACTGGCAATGATACCAGAAATAACTCGGCGCTTCCATTATTTTTTAAATAATTTAAATAGCAGCGTTTTTTTCTTTGCAAACTGGCATTAATTCCAGCAATAACCCGGCGCTTCCACCATTTTTTTAAATAATTTAAATAGCAGCGTTTTTTGTTTTTTTCTTTGCAAACTGGCAATAATTCCAGCAATAACCCGGAACTTCCACCATTTTTAAAATAATTTAAATAAAAGCGTTTTTTTGTTTTTTTTTTTTTTTTTCTTTGCAAACTGGCAATAATTCCAGAAATAACCCGGCGCTTCCACCATTTTTTTAAAATATTTTAAATAGCAGCGTTTATTGTTTTTTCGTTGCAAACTGGCAATAATTCCAGCAATACCCGGCGCTTCCACCATTTTTAAATAATTTAAATAGCAGCGTTTTTTTTCTTTGCAAACTGGCAATGATACCAGAAATAACTCGGCGCTTCCATTATTTTTTAAATAATTTAAATAGCAGCGTTTTTTTCTTTGCAAACTGGCATTAATTCCAGCAATAACCCGGCGCTTCCACCATTTTTTTAAATAATTTAAATAGCAGCGTTTTTTGTTTTTTTCTTTGCAAACTGGCAATAATTCCAGCAATAACCCGGAACTTCCACCATTTTTAAAATAATTTAAATAAAAGCGTTTTTTTGTTTTTTTTTTTTTTTTTTCTTTGCAAACTGGCAATAATTCCAGAAATAACCCGGCGCTTCCACCATTTTTTTAAAATATTTTAAATAGCAGCGTTTATTGTTTTTTCGTTGCAAACTGGCAATAATTCCAGCAATACCCGGCGCTTCCACCATTTTTAAATAATTTAAATAGCAGCGTTTTTTTTCTTTGCAAACTGGCAATGATACCAGAAATAACTCGGCGCTTCCATTATTTTTTAAATAATTTAAATAGCAGCGTTTTTTTCTTTGCAAACTGGCATTAATTCCAGCAATAACCCGGCGCTTCCACCATTTTTTTAAATAATTTAAATAGCAGCGTTTTTTGTTTTTTTCTTTGCAAACTGGCAATAATTCCAGCAATAACCCGGAACTTCCACCATTTTTAAAATAATTTAAATAAAAGCGTTTTTTTGTTTTTTTTTTTTTTTTCTTTGCAAACTGGCATTAATTCCAGCAATAACCCGGCGCTTCCACCATTTTTTTAAATAATTTAAATAGCAGCGTTTTTTGTTTTTTTCTTTGCAAACTGGCAATAATTCCAGCAATAACCCGGAACTTCCACCATTTTTAAAATAATTTAAATAAAAGCGTTTTTTTTTTTTTTTTTTTTTTCTTTGCAAACTGGCAATAATTCCAGAAATAACCCGGCGCTTCCACCATTTTTTTTAAAATATTTTAAATAGCAGCGTTTATTGTTTTTTCGTTGCAAACTGGCAATAATTCCAGCAATACCCGGCGCTTCCACCATTTTTAAATAATTTAAATAGCAGCGTTTTTTTTTCTTTGCAAACTGGCAATGATACCAGAAATAACTCGGCGCTTCCATTATTTTTTAAATAATTTAAATAGCAGCGTTTTTTTCTTTGCAAACTGGCAATAATTCCAACAATAACCCGGCGCTTCCACCATTTCTTAAATAATTTAAATAGCAGCGTTTTTTGTTTTTTCTTTGCAAACTGGCAATAATTTCAGCCATTACCCGGTGCTTCCACCATTTTTAAATAATTTAAATAATAATTTTTACAACAAATCAGCGACAAATATTATTATTATTGTTTTGAATATGGTTTCAACAAACTTAGCTACAAACTTATCATAAAATAGTAAAATAATAATGAAATTGTCGCTGATTTGTTCTAAAAATTATTATTTAAATTATTTTAAAAATGGAGGAAGCGCCGGGTTATTGCTGGAATTATTGCCAGTTTGTAAAGAAAAAAACAAAAAAACCTTGCTATTTTAATTATTTAAAAAATGGTGGAAGCGCCAGGGTATTGCTGGAATTGTTACTAAGAAATTGAGTATTTTCTTTACATAAAAATATTTAATCTTAGTCTGTCTATCGGGGCTATCGACCAGAGGTCTTTCTGTCCAGGAGAATTGTATTTAATTAATCACGATAAATCTCTATTATTTTAATTTCATCTTATTTACTTCTACGAGCAATTAATCTGAATTAGCCTCAAATAAACAAACTTGTATTTAATTAATTGCTGAATTTTCGCAATGTTTTCCGATTAATTACCGCATCGTCTCGTCTCTTCTTCCCGTCTCGGTTCTTTTTCCCGCGTCGGTTTCGCGTTCGCGGTTTATCGGCCCCGCGGGACGCCGTCTGCCATAAAACGTATTAAGAAGCCGTCCCGATCGTAGTGCACCTCCGGGAGTCCTCCGTGAAGACGGAAAGGTGGACCATCAACGGCCGAAAACGTCGATATCTCGCCAATAACGTCTGCAAACGGCCGTTTTATGCTTACGTTATTTTTTCATGCATAACCGATCGGCCGGACCGTTAAGAAAATATCGAATTGAATAAAACATACTTTTTTTCTATTTTTTAAGTAGAAAAGAAAAAAATTCATTCATTCTGAATTTATCTCAAGAGGATAATTTCTTTTAAGAGGAATGGATATTTATTCTTTTTATTTAAATAACTGTGACCATGTCAATAAATTCTTTTTTTCTATTAATAGAAAAACAATAATATTATAAAAATAATTGTTTTAAGTAATCGTTTAAAATAATTTCTGAACAATAAACAGTTTTTATTGACTGTCTTATAATCCATTTGTATCGATTTAACAATAAAATAAAAACGGTAGCGTGTACAGAACGTACAAACAAGAGCGCGTATTAGCGGGATTAAAAGCAAACAACGGGGGCGAAATCAAGGAAATTAATTGTTCTCGAAACGCTCGGCGCTAGAAAAAAAAATTGTGTATCCGGCATTCGCGGTGCAAATATTTACCCGATTGCGATGAAGTGTTAATCATCGTTCAATTGCCGCAACACCGAAACTCGAACCGCACAATGCTCACACACACACACACACACACACACACTCCATATTTAATTAGCTTTAATTTATTAAATCTCAATCAGCTGCCGTTCAA
Source organism: Philonthus spinipes (assembly GCA_963082785.1). NCBI lineage: Eukaryota > Metazoa > Arthropoda > Insecta > Coleoptera > Staphylinidae > Philonthus > Philonthus spinipes. The sequence goes on from OY720311.1 coordinate 14,292,396, forward strand.
ATATTTAGACAGCCCTCTCCCGGGACGGGGGGCGGGATTAAGCGATTAACTAACGCGTGAATTATGCAACGGCGCTAATTTGCGGATTGATCACGGCTGATTGATAACGATAACGCTTTCGGATTGATGCGGAAGTTGAAGAGGCCCAAACTAAAACGGACCCTTAGTTTTGGGGGGGTGATGGATGCCGTGTGAGGGTTAATCGATTGATTGGCTCCGGGATTTATCTGCTCCTTTACATTTTCTTAGACAAAACAGAGAGAGGGAAAAAATGTGGGAAGGTGGAAAAAACTTCGGTGCGATTAATCATCCTTAAAAACAAACTGGACATACTTCGGGACGTCACTTAAGAAAAATTTAATTTAATATAAGTCTCCCAAATTGATTACAGAATACTTACATTTTTATTAAATGATGATAAATGAAGGCTTTAATTATTTTTTATAAAAAATATTTGTAATAATTAAACTTTGAAATTAAATAAAATGAAATGAAACAAAGATGATTCACACATTTGCAGCTATTTAAATTACAATGAAATTAAACAAGGAAAATTTCTGGCAATGATCAATAAAATTCGATCAATCCCTTTTTACAACTGCAAAAAATACTTACACTGTAAGTTTTACAAACATCTATTGAAACAACTACTTCCCGAGCATTTACCCCGCCGGACATTGGATTACACAATAGATATTTGTTGTTGCATAGCAGCACTACTGTAGAAACGTGTTTCGGGATTTCATCTCTCATCAGTACAGCTATGCCCTGTAAGCCCTTAGTTGTTAAACAATTTTTAATTAATTTTTACGTACCGTCTTCAACGAGATCGCGGTGAAGGACGTGCACATTGAGCGGATTTATCGGCTCCGAGCCAGAAATTTTCCTCTTTTAATTTCATTGTAATTTAAATAACTGCAAATGTGTGAATCATCTTTGTTTCATTTTATTTAATTTAAATAAGGAATAGTTACCGATAGTAATAGAACATGCTGCAGTGATAAAATTCTCATATACTTAATTTTGCAATAACAAAAAATATCTCTAATTCCTGTCCCGTCATGAATTTATGATGAAGAAAAATCTATGCTAGTAATAGAATATGTTGCATTAATAAAATTTTCATATACTTAATTTTGCAGTAACAAAAAGATCTCTAATTTCTGCTTTGTCAAGTTAAAGAAAAATCTATGCTAGCTAGCTGAAGTGTCCTGGGGCTTGATTCCTGAAATTGATCGCACGTTTCCCTCTTACGCAACGTAAATTTCTATATAAATGACAGATTTCGTACGACCAAAACCTACGATCTATTTCAGGAATACAGGCCCTGACGACTCGCTCAAGTTCATCTAGAATGGAAGGATGTTTGTAATTAGGAAAGATATTGCGGTTACGGGGAATACTGAATTTTATAAGAAGGGGTGGGTTATCAGAATTATTGGCAAATTTTTTGCGTATTCTTTTGTTTAGTTGACAGTGTAATTATTTGTATCAAAATAGTATTTCCTAAATATTTTACTATTAATTAAATTTATATTATTCCAGGAATTATATAGCTATCTACCCTCCTAAATTCCATCACCCCCAAACCACTATTTATCAATTCATCTCATCTTTAATCAACGACTAACTGGTATACAAGACGTATGACAGGGACTACTGGCTGAAAGACCTATGATCGATAGCCATTTATAAGTTTATATTAAATGTATTGTATAATATATGTAGAGGTAAATACAACAATAAAGATGATTTTATGTAAAATGTAAAGCATATTTATTTTTCTAGTTCAACAATAAACTAGTAGATTTAATTTTTTTTATTTTTTTTTATTGTATGTATCTATTTCTAATAAACCGCACGCTTAAATTGCAGTTATTTATCAAGTCAATATTTTTTTTTATACAATATACTCTGGGTCGAACGCGTTATTTTTTACAATTTTTTAAAAACTTCTGTTTTAAGCGAAATATGTGTAGTAGAAGATGAATAAATATGGGAATTAAAATGCAAAATCAAGATGATTATTGAACACTTTGATTTTACATTTTATTTTTAATCTATTTATCGGATCAATTTATAACAACAATTTGAAAACGCTAGTTGTCAAACTTTTCAAGACGCAGAACCATTTTTTAACGGCATGATGCTCATTTAACAACTTATTATTTTGTTTAGTTTACAGTGCAATTATTTTTATCAAAATATTGCCGTGTGCAATGTTCGCTCCGTTTTGTATTAGTGATTTTCGGGGATATTCTCAATTTTAATTCTTCATTCTTTGTGAATTATTATAACTGAATATTTATTGTGTGCTGATTCTATTAATGTCCCCATTTTGTATTATGCAATCCTAAGTTTATTCAATCACAATAACTGTCCGATTGCTAACCTCGCTGATCTTTAATCAGTATATATATATATGGATTTCTCCAAGGCATTTCATAGAATTGACATTAATTTATTAATTGGAAAATTAAAGGGCTATGGTTTTAACATTAATACCAATAAATGGCTCTCTTCGTTTCTATCAAATAGAGTCCAGTATGTTCGAATAAATGATCATATATCAAAAGCTATATCAGTAACATCAGAGGTCCCACAAGGATCACACTGTGGCCCCTTACTGTTTATTCTATTTATTAATGCGAAATTATATTTCATTCCAACTTTTTGATGTATGCGGATAATTTAAAGCTCTTCAGAATCATTCATAATATCAACGACTGTCATTTGATACAACAAGATACCCAATGCATGGTGTACAGATAGCAAGTTATAGCTCAATATAAACAAATGCTACTCAATGACAACCTCCAGGTGCAGAAAACTAATGTTTTTTTTTTTTTTTTCATACAAAATTGGTTCATCGAATATTTCCAAGGTAGATACAATCAAAGATTTAGGGATTACGTTAGACTCAAAACTTACTTTCACATCTCAAATAAAATGTATAACCAATAAGACGTTAAGGATCTGGGACTTCGTGTGGGGATGTAGCAATTTTGATTTTATGAAAACTCTCTATTGCTCATTAGATCTCATCTGGAATTTAGTTCTTGCATTTGGACTCCATCAGCATTAGATAATCTTAATTTAATGAAATCTGTGCTAAAGAAATTTCTGCGTTGCGTGGCGTACAAACAAGGAATTGGTCACGTAAAAGGCGACTATAATGACATAATGCTGAAGATGATAACATTGGAAGACCGCCGAACAGTACCTGACTTATGTGCTCTTATGTGCAGCTGAAAGAGAGATGGCAAAAGTCATTGAGCAAAATAGAAAATATATAATTGTTTAAAAACTATTCTTTATTAATAAAAAAAGTTTTTTTTTATTTTATACTACAGAACAGAAAGTACTTAGTTGCCAACCCAATAGATGGATCTGAAGCACTGTATGAGATTTGGTATCAGAGGTATCTGTGGTGTGATCAAAATTTATATTTGGTAGCGGCAATAGGGAGACGTGGGTTAAAATCCCATCAGAGATGTTCCATCATCTTTCAAATCCCATCAGATGATGAATATTTCTACAATTCATAATTTAATATTAATTCAAGTAATGAAACTTCATAAGCAGATCTTCAAATCAGTCGAAGAGTCTGGCAGTTTTTGACTTTAATCACATTTCACTGATTATTTCCATTCATTTTATAGCTTGTTTTTCAAGTTCTATCTTTTACTTAGAAAAAACATGCGTTCTTATTATTATTTTTTTGTGAATTGTTGAGGCTTCTACTTTGTTATGCATTGTAATTCAATTTTAATAAATGAAACACTTTTTTACTTTGTTTTAATAACTCGGATTATACAACCAAAATAAAAAAATGTTTCATTTATTAAAATTGAAGTTCTTATTTTTTCTTTAAAAAATGGTGATGTGTCCATCATGGCACTTTCCCCGGTGAATACGGTCAAATAAGTTTCTGATAGAAAATTTAATAGGGAAGCAAAATGATTAATAGAAAAAATTGATTGTTATCTTTTAAAGTTAAACCCGAGTATTTAGAAGAATATTGTAATTAAATGTGTTATTTCTTACCTTACAATAGGTTAAAATAATTCCTCCACACTCTTCTTCATTTTTGCAAACTGGAGGCGTTTGCGAATGATAAGTTGAATTTGACGGCACTTTGACGTTTTATTTGTCATTAAAATAATTATTTCAATAATTAAAATCTCTAAAGGAATTTATCAGATAAATGCTTATAAAATGAAAACCAGTGGTCCTACAATAAAAGTTTTATAACAGAAATTATTTATTTTCCAAGATCTAAAACTTTTATTTGAAACATTTTTCTATCCGAATTAAAAAATGAAAAATTGCTAAGAGTAAAGTTGCACTTAATGAGTTTTGATTCTAACCAAAAGCTTTTCAGATCATTCCACTGTTATATAAAGCTTAGATATAAAGTTTGGTCTTAATCCATTTAGCCGTTTAGGCGCTATCGCGGAAACACACAGACACACAGACACACACACAGACATTTTTCAAAACTCGATGGAATGGACTCAGGGGACCTCAAAACGTGCATATTTGTTGAAATTGGCGGTTCGAAAATTTTCACGATCACAATACTTTCCCTTGGACAGGGGTCCGGGGAAAGTAAAAATGATTGCTTCGTTTATGGGGTTTTCTCATGCGCATTCCAAAATGTCTTTGTGAATAGTAAATTCGGAATTATAAACGCAACGTAAATAAAGTATGAATTACAAATGCATTGAAAAAGCGGACAGAGAAACGTAAAAATATCAATCGCGGGAAGACAGAAGAAGGAGAAGTAAGAAAAAACAAGCAAGCGCCATTCCTATGAATGCCAAAGTGGCTCTCGCTCATGTCGTTTAAAAAGCGAATCGTTTTATTTCCCCCCCGAATCGCACAATAACTCGCAAACATACCTCTCACATACAAATCCACTCCATGAATAAGATTTCTTTGATCAGCACATGCACCGGTCTCTTTGAGCCGGCGAGGGCGAGCTCATCCGGTGGATACTCTATTTACAGATTAGTTCCCCCGATAGGAAACCCAGATGGATGTAGAAAGAAAGACGAACGGACCGGGAGTTCGAGTTATCAGTCGAGTGGCAATTCCCCCCTTTCCCCGTATTTTTTTTTGTTTTTTAAGCGCTATGTAAATACGCCTTTATTTCAAGCTACGCGCTTGTTTAGTTTCGGCGGGGCTTTTGTCTCTGGCGATTGAAAGGACCACTCCGGGAAGCGGGAATGAATTCCCGATTTATATTCGGGTTTTTAAAAGGGCGCGCGCGCCCCCGAACTTTGCAGCTGACAGGCGGGTTTAAAGCGAAAGGGGGGGAAACAATAACATCTCGTCTCGCCCGGCGCGCTTTTATTATTCGCATTTGTAATAATATTGCTTCGAGATGTTTATTCAAATTAGCTAAACGACGTGTTTTCCGCCCCTTTTGTGCTCCCGCCCTTCTTATTCGCGCGCCGGAATGGCTTTCGATTTATCTCGATCTTTCACACCGGATTCTCTTCTTATTTATGTTATTACGGAATAGAAACGGAATTATTTAGATTTTCACAAAACGGAAACGAAATGATTCTCTTCATACAAACGACAAACTTATTTAAAATGTTATTATTATTATTAAAAATCCTTTACGAACTATATACCGAGCGTATAACAAAAAATCGACGACGAAGTTGGCGTTGGAAGTCTCGAGTCATGTCTGCACTAACATCACACGCTTTAACAACACTAATTAATATGAAAAAAAAAATCAAATTATTAATAGTTACAAAATAAAATTATAATGGATTTTCAAACAATTAATGCCTTCACAAGCTTAACAAATGATGTATTACATTTATTTGATTCTTTTTTTTTTTCAAAAGTCAGAGAGCTAAATGTGAAAATAATTTATTAATTATTTTAATATATTTAAATAACTGTGACCAAGTGAATGAATAAATACTCTTTTCTATTTACTTTTTTGTATTCTGTCGTACCTGATTGTTGAAAATATGCTCTGGTTTTTTATTTATTTTTTTATTCGACTGGCTACAACAGCGTAAAGTCCTTGTTTTTGTAGCCAGTTTGCATGTACAATAACGTACGAGCATAAGCCCTACGTTTTTCTAGCCAGTTTTGGTGTTTATATTTTAAGAATAGGTTTGATTTGAATTGATTTCCAATAATAAAGTATGATCGAATAAAAAAAACAAAAACTTAATTATTTTCTTAGACAAAAATAATCATTAAAAAAACAACCACTGTTGATAATATTAAAAAATATTTTGTATATGAATTATAATCTGATTTTATTAAAAACTCTGTGAATCTGCCTTGCTTTGCTCAATGTTATTAAAGCTTCTAATACTGGAATATGGTATGCATTTTAAGCTTTACGAACATCATCGGCTATTTTAATTTAATATATTTCTTATAAATCGCACGAAACATTGGGCGCGTTCAGGGAACTGTAGCGCCGCAACGCTTTATGAAAACGGTGTCGCTGAACGGTACCACTGTATGTGTGGCGCTGCAACGCTTAATCAAGCGGTAAAGCATATATTTTTTCCGCTAGATCGCTTTTCGAGTCGTGCAGCTATAAACAACGATAGCAACTATAATTTGTCCGTTTAGGGAACTTTGCGCTGTGTTTGCGCCAGATGTTGAAAAAAAAATCGAAGCGTCCTCGGGTGGACTTCATTGAATTTTTGCTGATATCTTGTGTATTTCTTTAATTTGGGATACGGCTGAAGCGTAATAAACTATTGTTAAAATTTTCTAGAGTTACAAAGGACGCCGAGCAGAACGTACGTAATTAGGCTCAATTCGAGATAATCCACGGGCGAAGGATTAAGTTGTAAACGCCGTTCTCGGAACCATTTTCAACCCCGAACCGCCTCAAAAAGTTCCCGCAATATGTTTCTCCTTTCTTGTTTAACTTATACCTTTTTCACATTTCCTTCTTGCTCTGTACTCCCAGTTTTTCCCGTTTTTATAAAATTTGTGTTTTTATTTTCTTACGAAAAACGAGTCTGTTCTCAACTTTGAAACGAGCAACAACACGTTCTTCGGTCGTATCCGCGTTAAATCTCACTTTTAATTCTAAGTTTAATTTCTACATTTTGTTATCTGTTTTTATACATTAAGCTAGTTGTCAAATAAATCTTTATTTAATATTACTAGTATCCTTAATTTTGATACCAAATCGCACAATCCGCATATTAACACGCTGCATCTCTAAAATTTCCCATTAATCAATTATTACTTTATTTCTTTTTTTTTTCGGTTTGATTTGTTGCCGAATGAGAAGTCCATATTTAAGGGTTGGTCTTTTAACGTCTCACTCGCTAATGGATTGCGGGTAGGAAAAATAAAGCGGTAGCGGACGAAACCGCCTCCCTGCCGGCGTGCGTGTCTGTCACTTTATTATCGCTTCATTCCTGCTGGAGATCCTCTGGGCGAGGCCCTCGATACGCCGTTCCGATAATAAATCCCCCGCGCGGCCTGACAAATTTCTGGTGATCACGTTTCCGCCGCCGCCTTCAAACGCGAGCGATTCTCTTAATTAAAACTACCCCTCGCCAATCAATTCTAGAAAATTATTTTAATGATACACTCTATTGATTATACATACTAGTTTTTTGTTTTAAATCGTTATTAAATGGTGGACAAACAATTTTACAGCTGGGTTTAATATCAAGAACAGGCGTAAACGGGGTTGGGAATTATTACAAATAATGCCATCTACTATTAATCAGATATAAAATTATTTTTTTTATAATTTTAGTATTTGGAAATTAATAATATTAACACGGTTTAAATGTATATATTTTTATTTTAAATTAACGTTAATTTCGAGCAACTTTCGGCAATTTTGTGAGTTAATTGCGCAAATAGGGATTCTTCAAAAAACTAAAATTTAAGCTATATTACTTTTAAAATGTCATTAATGATAAATCATTTCATTTTAAAAGTGGAAACATGTAAATTTCAATTATCACAAATACCAAATTTAACTACTTATAATTTTTTTTCTATACTAAACCAGAGAAAAATACACTCTAAGGAATGTTACATTTTAAATTAATATTTGAGAAATAGAAATGATTATACTGAAATAAACGTCCAGAAAAATGCTTTAAAGATGGATCATTTCGGCTATATCTTTTGGTATCGATATTTTCAATCCGACCTATCTTTTTTTCAAGTTCCGATCCATCTTTAAATATATAATATGAAAATGTAGACATTGATATCACAAAAAATGATTAATATTAGTAATCGAGTATATCTAAGTGACCAATTTTAAATAAATAAAGTCAATAAGCAACAATAAATTCGTTTTTCAATTACTAGGGAATAGTTACTGATATTAATAGAATATGTTACATTACAAAAATTATCATATGCTTACTTTTTCAATAACAAAAAAGATAGAAACGGCCCAACTCTAATTAAAATATACAAGGACAGAAAGGATGAAATCAATTTGAAGAAACTGTTTGTCTTTACATGAAATTGAAATTTTATTAAAAAAAAACAGTATATAGCTAAACTGGCAGTTAAAATTGATATTAAACTAGTTACGAGAAATTAAAGTAACCCAGTGAATGGAAACAAATTTGGAAAAATAAAAACATTAAGTAATGTAACATTACTCTTATTTATTTTATTTACTTATTGATCTTCACGTAACTCAATCAATCAATTTATTCGAATTGAAATTACAATTTATTTTTATTATAAAAATCATAGAAGTTTTTACATTGAATACGTATTTGGATCATGACGATTCGAATAGATGTTAAAATTATGATAGACATTTTTTACATTATATATTAACTTAAAACTAATTAATCGATATGTGTACGTACAGGGTGTCCTATTTTCGATGGTTTCTTCTAGTAAAATAGGGGTCAATTTTAATGCTAATTTTATGTACCTTATCTTCAACTGTTTTCGAGTAAAATTTTACCAATTTAGAAACATTAAAATAACGTATTTATTTGATGAGATATCTACTTTGTATAAAAACATTCTTGAGGCACCTTTTTTTATTAGAATACGCTGATGTTCTTAGATTTCTTAAGTTTCAAATTTCTGTAATAAATTATAAAGTTGTATTTTTTCAAATGAAATCTCAGTTGGCTGTGATTTCAAATATATGTTATATATAATATTATATATATATATTATTATATATTATATATATATATATATATATTGGTAATACTTGTATTTAATCGTACTTGTTTGCTCCTTACAAACGTGGACCACGTTTCGCCCAACCTTTTCAAGAGTAAGAAAAAGTCTGTAAAATTTTTGTTTCATGAACTCATAGTGATTTAAAAAATGTACTTTTATGATGCCTTTATTACAACTTTTTTTGAAATAGTAATAATATTAAATTTTCGACTGTTCATTAATTCCATCATTTTCTCATGACAAATTTTACTAACATTTTTTTAAAGCTCTAGGACTTATAGATTTTGAGGTATATATTTTGATAGTATATAGATTGGATAAATGCCCGTGTTTTTCTTTTTATATTTTTGATATATCTAAACATTTGTTTTAAGTAAATTTTAATCTGTATTATTTGATTTATATTTTTAATCATACTAAATTTAGAATGTGTGTGTTATTTTTAAAATGATTTATTTAATTAAGTATTTAAAATATTTTTTATTTTTGATATTTGAATATTTATCAGGAATTATATTTTTAGAAAGGAATTGAGTGCTTTATAAATCATTCAGTAATTGCGCATTAAATGCGAATGTTTATTAATTGTTAAGATATTTTCCTTAACAATAAACAAACAAAAAAGATTAAAATGGGATTTTTTTGCGTATTAATGAATACCGAAACATATTTTAAATATCTACTTTAAAATAACAAAATCAAATAATTTTCCAATGTAAGGAAATTAACATTGAAAATCCTTATTGTTTTAATCTTCTTTATGTTGGTTGTTGGTCGTGGAGATTTTAATTATTTAAATAAAAATACTTGTCCTTTCTCCTACTTATTTTTTATTTTACTAGATATATTTCGGAAACTATGTTTTGTTCATATTTTCCTTGTATTTTATATAAACAAGATAATGATTAAAAAAATATTATATTTATATATCTCAAAAAAATATAAATATAATTTTTAAATATTTTTTCGTATAAAATATTACAAAAATTTCCTGCGTGCACACTTTATTCTCAATGCTGTATTTATTCTCAAAATATACGGATAGCAGTGCACTGTGCAGTGCGTGTGCAATAAGGTTTTCGGCTATCCTCGCAAAGAACCACTTCAACACGATCCTAAATGCGTTTTTATTGACTGCGAATTCGCGGTACGGTTCTGCCTTCGCTCTACCTCTACCTCGTCCTCGATGCCCCTGAAAAACTCAAATGATTGTACTGATCACTCTTAAGACAAAAATTCCCATCGCTAGAACATTCTAACAACAAAGAGCATCAATCAAAAGTAATGTCTTAACATCCATCAAGATACCTGGATTAAACAATACGAAGAACCAAAAACGTGAGCCAATACACTACAATAAAGAGTGTATATTTTGCTCTGAATCACATTATATCATGGAATGCGATATATTTAAAAACCTATCCACAAAAGTATAGAATGCAGAGATAAGACAAAGACGTCTATGTTCAACCTCAGAGATTATCCGATATCATAGTGCAGAAGTAACGAAACAGCTACAACGCAAGAACTGTAGATATTACTGCCATTATAAAAACAAGATCTGCAAATGGCGAAAACAAATATTTGAGAGTTCTAATCGATACAGAGTCACAAATCTCATTAATCACTAAAGAAGCCCCGCGAAAGATTATTTTAATTGAATCTTAAATTTTTTCAAATAACAATGCCTTATTACTATTGAACCGTTTAATTGTGTACTTGCAGTTCAATATAAAGTAACGCATTAGTATGGATAATATGGAAATATCAATTCATTCGATATTTCTATCATCATTAATTAACATTTTCTGGAAATTATATTTTATCAATAGAAAAGAGTATTTATTCACTTGGTAACAGTTTTTCCAATAAAAGAATTTATATTTAATTTGATTTAATTCAATTTAATTTAACAACTTCGTAATTATAGAAGAGCTTTACCTTCTATATTTATGAAGTTGTTAAATTAAATTGAATTAAATTAAATATAAATTCTTTACTGACGAGGGATAGATCCAGAAACATGTATCCGCAGATAGTTTGTTTGCTCGTTACATTAAATATTCTTTATTCAAAGATTTTTCATGACGCAAAATTAAACACTCGCGGCTGAATATCAATACCATATTGATATTCAGCCGCGAGTGTCCATTATATAATTCAATATATGGCGGGGTATTTGCCCGAGAAGTAGTTGATCTTGATTTAGCGATAACAGCGCCATCTAGAACAAAGCCTATGTTACGTTATGATGGCTTCCTTTTATACGATTATTTTTTGCCCAGGTCGTTTCTGCGTAAACTTTATTTTTTCCGATATATTTCCTGAAAATACTTTAAATGGACCACCCTGTATGTATATCTCGCTTTTTTTCCCTTGAAGATAAATAAAGAAATGATGTTGTTTCGTTGTTTCAGGATAAAAACGAGGTGGTGATCGACGGTGACGAGGAGAACGGCCACGATCACGACTTCATGGAGAACGGCAGGGACACGGCGACGCCGGACTCGGCGCACTCGAGGAACGACAAGGAGATCGAGGACTTGATGGACGTGGAGGCCGCCCCCAAGACGTGCATCATGCACGCGCTGAGCATCGTGAGCGCGCCCGCCTCCCAGCCGGGATCGTCCCCGCCGCCGCTCGCCGCCGACGCGCCCGTCTCCACTTCCGACTGGAAACAGCACACGCGCCTCTCGCCCAAAATCCGGCACGAACCGTACTAAGGACGGCACGGCACGGCTCTGGGACCGTTCCGCGAATATGTGTAACGTGAGAATGAAAGAATATTTATTGTGTATAGGGTTTGTTTTTTTTATTTTTTAGGAATTTGTTACGCTTTTTGGGTGGGCATCAATATTTTAATACGATGAAACAAAACAAATTATTTAATGAAAATTTTACTTTGCACAAAAAGTAAAAAAAAACCATTAATTAAATAACGATGTATTTCGAAGGAGAAGCTTTAACATTCAATAAAATAAAATTTATGCCGCAACAATCTCTCTAATATGCCGACAAATTTGGATCACAATTTATTTTATTTAATCGCGTCTATTCTATACATTATTCTGTTTATAAAGTAACTGCATATATTTTTAATAAAATGAAACAGATTTCGACATTAATCGAATGTTTCATAAACTTATAATCAATCATTTTTTTGGAATGTATTATTCTCTTATTTTGGGCCTAACCCGGCGCATTCACCATTTATTCACAAATAATTATTTTTATAATTCCTAATGGAAACACGTGTCAGAAAACTGAATACAATAAAATTAAACTAAACAAATGTTTTTATTTAAAATCACTTAATATTAATGTTTATTTTTTTTTTTTTAATTACACAAAAATTATTTTAGAGACAGTGCTACAATTGTTTCGTGTATTCGTTTACACGAAATAATTGTTTTGTTTATTCATTTCTTATTTTATATTGTTATATATAATTTAACCGTTAACCCGGCGCATTCACCATTTATTCAAAAATAATTATTTTTATAATTCCTGACGGAAACACGTGTCAGGAAACTGAATGCAATTAAAATGAAACTAAATAATTGTTTTAATTTAAAATCACATAATATTAATGTTTTTTTTAATTACACAAATTTTTTTCTGGAGACTGCTACAATTGTTTCGTGAAAACGATTATATGTAACCGTTAACCCGGCGCATGCACCATTTATTCGCTAATAATTATTTTTATAATTCCCGATGGAAACACTTGTCAGGAAACTGAGTGCATGGAAATGAAACTAAACAATTGTTTTAATTTGAAATCAGATAATATTATTGTTTTTTGTTTGTTTTAATTACACAAAAATTATTGTAGAGTCAATTGTTTCCTGTAAACGAAAATATGTTCACAAATAATTATCTTTATAATTCCTGCTGGAAACACGTGTCAAGAAACTGAATGCAATTAAAATGAAACTAAACAATTGTTTTAATTTGAAATCACATAATATTATTGTTTTTTGTTTGTTTTAATTACACAAAAAATATTGTAGAGACAACAGTTTCCTGTAAACGAAAATATGTAACAGCTAACCCGGCGCATGCACCATTTATTCACAAATAATTATCTTTATAATTCCTGCTGGAAACACGTGTCAGGAAACTGAATGCAATTAAAATGAAACTAAACAATTGTTTTAATTTGAAATCACATAATATTATTGTTTTTTTGTTTGTTTTAATTACCCAAAAAGTATTGTAGAGACAATTGTTTCGGGTAAACGAATATATGTAACAGCTAACCCGGTGCATTCACCATTTATTCACAAATAATTATCTTTATAATTCCTGCTGGAAACACGTGTCAAGAAACTGAATGCAATTAAAATGAAACTAAACAATTGTTTTAATTTGAAATCACATAATATTATTGTTTTTTGTTTGTTTTAATTACACAAAAAATATTGTAGAGACAACAGTTTCCTGTAAATGAAAATATGTAACAGCTAACCCGGCGCATGCACCATTTATTCACAAATAATTATCTTTATAATTCCTGCTGGAAACACGTGTCAGGAAACTGAATGCAATTAAAATGAAACTAAACAATTGTTTTAATTTGAAATCACATAATATTATTGTTTTTTTGTTTGTTTTAATTACACAAAAATTACTATAGAGACAATTGTTTCGTGTAAACAAAAATATGTAACAGCTAACCCGGCGCATTCACCATTTATTCACAAATAATTATTTTTATAATTCCTGCTGGAAACACGTGTCAGGAAACTGAATGCAATTAAAATGAAACTAAACAATTGTTTTAATTTGAAATCACTTTATATTTATGTTTTTTTTTAAATTACACAAAAATTATTGTAGAGACACTACTACAATTGTTTCGTGTAAACGATTATATATAACAGCCAACCCGGCACATTCACCATTTATTCACGAATAATTATTTTTATAATTCCCGATGAAAACACGTGTCAGGAAACTGAGTGCATGGAAATGAAACTAAAGAATTGTTTTAGTTTGAAATTACATAATATTATTGTTTTTTTGTTTTTGTTTTAATTACACAAAAATTATTGTAGAGACAATTGTTTTGTGTAAACGCATATATGTAACAGCTAACCCGGCGCATGCACCATTTATTCAAAAATAATTATTTTTATAATTCTTGATCGAAACACGTGTCAGGAAACTGAATACAATAAAATTAAACTAAACAAATGTTTTTATTTAATCTTAATGTTTTTTTTTAATTACACAAAAATTATTTTAGAGACAGTGCTACAATTCGTTTACACGAAATAATTGTTTTATTTATTCATTTCTTATTTTATATTGTTATACATTATTTAACCGCTGACCCGGCGCATTCACCATTTATTCAAAAATAATTATTTTTGTAGTTCCTGCCAAAAACACGTGTCAGGAAACTAAATGCAATAAAATGAAACTTAACAAATATTTTAATTTGAAATTGCTTAATATTAAGTTTTTTTTTAATTGCAGAAAAATTATTGTAGAGACACTGTTACAATTGTTTCGTGTATTCGTTTACAGGAAACAATTTATTCATTGCTCATTTTATATTATTATACACAATTTAACCGTCAACCCGGCGCATTCACCATCTCTATCCAATTCTCTAATCTCCTTATCGAAACACAACGTTAAAAAAAAACGCAACGCATCAATTAATTACATACTGAAACATTTATCTAAAAAAAAAGATAGAAACCTTTTAACACGGCCGGTGAAAAGTAAAACAATCCTTCACGCGAAAACTTTGATGCCCGCCCAAAAGAAACAAACAAACAAACAAAAACGAGTGTTGTAATTAATCATAAAAAGAAAACAAGTTGTACAAGAATAGAAAAAAGAAAAAAAAACGCGTGAGTCCTTCCTTGTTTCTCCTTGTAAATAATTAACGGGATAATTTCGCCTCACACTTCCTCCTCTAATTTGTTTACAAAAGAAAATGTACATATATATTCATGTAAAGGGCTGAAGGAAAAAAAATATGCAAAAAAAAAATGATTTTTATTACTAGCAAAGATTAAATTGAAATTATATTGATATAAAAAAAAGGGAGAGTGTATTAGTAATTGAAGAAGATGAATTAAATTGAACAAAACAAAAATAACGATACGACATATCAGAGGTTTATATTTATTTTGCGCGCGCTCGTTTTATTGTTTTAAGTTTTATTCAAAAATGAAATGTGCGTGAAAAAATAAAACGTTGCATCAATCTTATATTGAAAATCTTTATTTCTGAGTATTACATTATATAATTTTATAATACATATACATACAATCATTTACACTTTTATTAATTAAGTTCTCACTTAACCCGTGGTGAAACATATTTAAATCGATATATATATATATATATATTATTTTAAATAAAACTCTTGGTTTGTTTCACTATTTATATTTTATCTCTCCGACTAGTTTCGACATTCCTCCCTGAAGATGACCATCGGTCGAAACTAGTCGGAGAGATAAAATATAAATAGTGAAACAAACCAAGAGTTTTATTTAAAATAATATATATATATATATCCATTTACACTTTGTTAGACCTCAGAAAATGGCTATCGACCGTCGGTCTTTCTGCCTGCACCAATCTTACTACTACAATATATTTATTCAAAGTTATTTGTTTTACATATATTTGCAATATATTATGGTATATTGGTTTCTTTCTTGCTTGCTTGAACAGGCTATCGACCTATGGTCTTTCCGCCAAACATCAATCTTATTTTAATGTAAGTTAAATAAAATTTAAACAAAGATGATTCACACATTTGCAGTTATTTAAATTATAATGAAATTAAACAAGGAAAATTTCTGGCAATAAAATTCGATCCAACTGCAAAAAATTACTTACACTGTAAGTTCTACAAACATCTATTGAAACAACTACTTCCCGAGCATTTACCCCGCCGGATTTTGGATTACGCAATAGAAATTTGTTGTTTGTTTGAAATATTTTATTATTATTTTTTTAACAGAATTTTCACTGGGTCTCGCAAACTTGACTCCAAACTGAGCCAGCACGGAGATTATATTGAGCTCGATTTCACTCGAAAACTTTGCACCTAAATTCACTGAATAATTTAGATTCAGTAATGTGAAGTGTATAATAACCGCTTAACATTACTCAACCTAAGGTATTCAGTAATAAAGTGAAAAACGAAAACTCCTTACTTCAATTTAAAGTGATTTAAGGGATTTTCATTTTCACCTACATTATTAAGTTCTATAAGTTAATATTTTTTATTGAGCTGGCTATCTCCCGAAAATTTGACTCTTAACTTCAATCAATCCAGAGATTTTATTGAGTTCGTTTTCGCTCGCAAACTTGACACCCAAGTCCAGAATTTTTCTTGGATTCGCTATTCGCTAAGCTCAACCAGTTCAGAGTTTTTGTGGAGCTCGCTGCCGTTCGCAAACTTGACATTAAGCTGCGTCATTCCAGAACTTTTTATTAACCTAGAAAGCAATGTGATTTCTGCCCAGTGCTCTGAATGTCAACGTGAAGAAATTTAAGCAAGCGCGGGTAAACGACTCATCGAGCAATGCCTTCAATTCAGCGTCTTCGAAGATTTTTGACCTTCCTTCACATAAACGGTCGTCAACATCGAAATCACCGTCTTTGAAGCGACGGAACCACGTTGTTTCACTTAGCATCTCCATAAATGTTTTGAAACACTTCCCGCAAATTACGATTATTTGGCATAAAATCAGACAATTTCACAAAACCAAACGTATATGACGCAATAACAAAATCACTAAAGCGGTTTGTTTACCATATGTCTGAGCTTGGTTCATGAAGTTTTGATTGTGTCACAATCGACCAGAACTTACTACTGGAGCCACCTCTTGAAAAACACGTAATAGATTTTTTACACAAGACAAAATAATATTAGATTCGATGGAATCGACAAACTTTACTTGTATTTTATTCCATAACAAAATTACTATGGAAATACACAATATTAATAAAAGTGCTTCGCTTTGGTTAATAAATTTGTAACAGACAAATCTATTAACGCGATCGTGGCTAATTTTTAATAATTTATTCATATTTATTATTATACGAACCGCCAATGTTTAAAAATTAAAAAAAAGGATATTTTTTTAAAGAGTGTAATTTCATTGATGCAACGTTTATTTCCGAACATTTCATTTCAGTGTACATACAGAGAGCTTTTATTATCTATAAACATTTCCCCTATGGATACCGATAAAATATGAGAGTCAAACGTACTGAACCGATTAATGTATGTTACATGTCAAACGCTAAAATTCAAATTATGTGAAATATATATAGAAAATCTTTATACATTAAATTACATTACAATATTTACAACTTTACAATCATAAACATCTAGTTAAGCCTCAGAAAGTGGCTATTGATCATCGTTCTTTCTGCCTTATGTGAAATATTTGATCGAAAATGTATACAAATAAAGAAAAAGCTATGGGGAAATATTTACTAATAAAAAAAGCTTTGTGTATATTTATATTACTAAAATTTACATTATTTATTAGATTATACAATAATTTATTGCGTTTATTGTATTAAGCTCCGATTTATTTATTTTTTTAAATAATCCCCCTTATTACTCGAGTGGGATTATTCAAAGAAAAAAAATACGGCGCGATTGATTACGTGTAATTAATATAATTAGCAAACCGAGAAAGAGAAAAGAAAACTTTTAGATAGTGATAAATGAAAGAAATGTGTTGAAATATATTTATAAAGATAAATTTTAAGTATATTATATAAAGAAGAAAATCAATCAATGATGAATCCAAACAAACAAAAACAAAAAATGTAAGTAAACCAAAAATAAAAACAAATATATAAAATAATAATAAAATTATTAAACGCGATTTAAGACCAATGATTTAATAAATAAAGAATATAAATTTAAAAATAAAAAAAAGGAAACGAGAATAATTGAAATTATCTCGTGTTTAAAAAAGAAAAAATAGCACATAATTTAAAAAAAATAACTAAAATGCGTGTTTCAATGAAATGTAGGGAATTATTTCGTGTCAGGAAATTTTTTTAACATTTTCTTCTCCCGCTTAAGGATTGTTTATTAATTTCAAGCAGGAAATTTAATCTTTTTTATGTTCATAATGTTCTTTATATTGGTTGTGGATACTTTAATTATTTTAATAAAAAATGTTGTCCTTTCTCCTACTTATTTTTTAATAAACTAAATATATTTCGGAAACTTCACTGAAGATGGAAACATAGTGTCCGAAATATATTTAGTTTAATAAAAAATATTAAATTTCTGTACATTAAATGATTTAATAATAACAAACACATCATTCAAACATAAAGATATACATTCATATACAAGGGAGATGGCTAACAGAAATGAACGATCCATTATAGACTATATATTAATAAGAAGAAATAATCTAAAATTCAATTGAAATAGAAACAACCGGAATTTGATTGATTGAACAGGAAAATAATCGGGAACTTACAGGAAACTGTTAAAAAACGTATTTAACGTTTTTTATTAGTTTAACAGTTTTTTTATTGTAGAAACACTGCTACAAATAAAACACATTTTTATAAAATTAATACTTGTGGCACTACATTCTTGATGGAACTCCTAATATTGGGTAAAAAACAATCACTCTTGTTATGTTCCATTTTTTACCTTTCCAGACATATTCTGGAACATTTTTGTTTTATAAACTCATGATTTCAAAAAGTGTAATTTTATGATGCCTTTAACTGAATTTTTTTGAGATAATCGCATAATTATTTTTCGACTGTTCATTGCGCCACCTACTGGAAGAGATACGAACTTGAAATATATTTCCAATATTTTCTCAATGTCACTTTTATTAACATATTTTTTTATTTGAAAGCTCTAGGAGTGTTAGTTCCTGAGATGTAGCCGGTGACCTTTCTTATCTGGACACCCGGTACAGTATATTGTTTAATAAATTTACTGGAACATTCTCCAGTACTTCATCTAAAATATTTACATAATTTAAGACATTTAATCTGCGGTGAAAAAAAAATGTCCAACTACACGTAAATTTAGAATACCAAGTCAGATGTTAACTGAACATTTCTTTTGATATTCCATTTCTCTAATAGCCCTAGGATTTTCTTCTGCCCAAACACGATAATTATAAGAATTAAATACCCCATTTCTGGTGAATGCACATTCATTACTCCGAAGAATTTTAAATTAAAAAAAATGTTTCTTCGCGAATTTGATCTAAAATTCTATCAAAAAATGTTCGTCGATGCTCGTTATCATTTTCATAAGGTGGTTGAATGTCTCTTGCATAAAATGGACGTAATCAATTCAATACTGCATAGAGTACTTGGGGCATTTAACTGTTGGGCTATTTGTCTCGTACTACTATTAGGATCTATTAGGATTATCTGAGCCGCCAAACACAGTTAAGTCTTTCTACCCACGTCTATTATTTATTTAAATATTATATAAATTTATTTTTAAATATATATAGTATTGGTCCCGTTTTTTGAACCACGTCAACGATATAGATAAAAGAAGATTAGATATTTATTTATTTAAATATTATTTATTTCAACCACAGCATAAAAGATTTCAATAAGTAAAACTCGATTTTAATTTTAAATAATCTATCTTTAACTAAAAAAAAGACATTTTTTATTGGCATCCTCTAAAATTAACAAAACACAACCAAAAATTCAAAAATTCACAAAAACCCCAGCCCTAACATCACCCTAATCCTCCCTCCCTTCTTCTAGCCTCCCGCTCCCGCATCAACTTCATCAAGATTTTTACCCCAGCACCATCCTCTTTCATCCATCTCTCCACTCTTCTCTCTCCTTCTATCCATTCCTTGCATATCCCCACACATTCCTCTCTCTTTAACTATGTTTTCATTAATCACTTGGTGATATCTATCTATGTAAGGATATTAATTCAAATAAAAAAGTGATTTTTATTAAAATTAATATTCTTACATAGATATTAAATAATCTATATTAACAGATATGTATAGTAAAATATACAAAATAATGAAAGTTACGAAGTCAAATATATAATTCATATAATTAACAGATATTAATTATACATTTGGCTATCGACCTGTGGTATTTCCGCCTACTCGATTTTATTTTCTTTAAAATTGCGAATTTATGCAAAAAATCAATGAAGGAAAATCCACATTTTTTCCTGGCACGAAATAAACAAATCCCTACTTAAACAAACGAACAAAAAAAAATAAATGAATAAACTATTTGTTGCCTAATATTGTACATTATATATATATATTAAAAAAATACAAGAAACAAAAGAAATCGCGCGAGAGCGTTTTTTCATAAAAAAAGAATTATATATGAATATTATTAAATAAATATATTTGAAATAAATTACTATATATATAATAAGGATTAATTTGTTTTAACTTTGTAGATTTTTCTAGAGGGTATTAATTATATCACGATTGATTTATATTTAAAAAAATATATGTAATAAAAAAAATGGGGATGATTTTTTGGAAATGGTGCATGGAAATGAATGAATTATTTCTTTAATTTTGTCGGCGTTAACTTGGTAGTACATTTTCAATATAGTATATATTTATATACTAGAATTAATTATTATTTAGTTTGTTTGATCTATCTGATTTATTTATATATTTTTATTCATTGACCCTTTTACTTTTTTCTTGCTTTATTTAGAAGAATATGTATAAAAGAACCATTACATATATTTTACAATCAGGCTATATTTTCTTCTAAACTGGCTATTTTATTATTTATTTATTAAAAAAAATGATACTTATTCGAAATTTAACTTTGTACAATTAAAAATAAAACACGTTGTATTCCTGTCTTCTTCACAAGTGAATAAATGAATAATAAAACAGCCAGTTTAGAAGAAAATATATAAATGTAGCCTGATTGTAAAATATATGTAATTCATATTCCTTTCTTCTTCAGAACTGAAGATAGGAATACAAAGTGTTTTATTTTTAATTGTTCGAATCTCTTCGCGTAACTCACAACAACACATCGTTTAACTTTGTACTATATATAAAACAGAACCAAGTGATTGCTTCAACTATCAATGATATGAGACAACAAAATTCTATTAAATTATTTAAAATAATTATAATTAATAGTTTTAATATTTAGACATTGGTAGTTCATATTGTATGAAATAAATATGAATAAATTATTAAAAATCAACCAATAAAACACAGATTAGATTGAATAACTTTAAATTCTCGACTAGTTTCGGGTTTTATTGGTTGATTTTTTAATAATTTGTTCATATTTATTTCATTAAAATAATTAATTTAAAAAAAAACTAAAATAATCCATGTATTTCCTTACACCATTCGACATTTTTTAACTGTACAAAACATTTTTACCTTAACTAACTTTCCGTTCACAGCTGTGTAAACTAGTCTGCTTGTGTGCGTGCGAATGGAGTGAGTGCATAAAGAAAATAACGAAACACACACGAACACTAAACCAAAATACGAAAATCCTCTCGAAATTGAAATTCGTTTTACGAAAACTCAAACAATCCTTAACCCATGTGTGAGTGAAAAAACAAATGAAACACTCTTTTTTTGTAAATAATAAACGCTGGGGATTTCAAATCATGAAAATTGAATGAAAAAAAAAACGATTAACAATCATGAGTAGTACTTTGCCTTGTGACCGACATGGTAGAGCTTTTATTTTTTTCGGATTAACGCTGACGACCATGTTTACTCTATATGTATGTAAAAATATCTCTCATCATGTATTTAGTGATTAAAGAAAAAAAATAAACAAAATATATGTCCTCCATTATAAAAAAACATAATATATATTCTTATTGCGTTTTATTTCAATGCGTTTTATCCCTATTTTAATTTTTTGTTTGCTTTGAACATTGTTCTTATTTTCCAGCAATTAGGGGGTCGATGAAAAAAAAAATATATATAACTAAAGTACATACCCCAAATTTTCTTTCTCTTAATAATTACTAAAACTACTAGTAAGAAGATGATATGAAGAAACTAAACTTAAAGTGCGTCTAACATAGTCATTTTTGACTTTGAACATTGTTCTTATTTTCCAGCAATTAGGGGTTCGATGAAAAATAATCATAAAAATATAACTAAAGTGCATACCTCAAATTTTCTTTTTCTAAATAATTCTTAGGACTACTGGTAAGAAGATAATATGAAAAAACAAAATTTAAAGTTCGTCTAATATAGTCATTTTTGACTTTGAACATTGTTCTTATTTTCCAGCAATTATGGGGTCCATGTAAAAAATCATAAAAATATAACTAAAGTACATACCTCAAATTTTCTTTTTCTAAATAATTCCTAGGACTACTAGTAAGAAGATAATATGAAGAAACTAAATTTAAAGTGCGTCTAATATAGTCATTTTTGACTTTGAACATTGTTCTTATTTTCCAACAATTAGGCGGTCGATGGAAAAAAAAATATAAAAATTTAACTAAAGTGCATCCCTCAAATTTTCTTTTTCTAAATAATTCCTAGGACTACTAGTAAGAAGATAATATGAAGAAACTAAATTTAAAGTGTGTCTAACATAGTCATTTTTGACTTTGAACCTTGTTCTTATTTTACAGCAATTATGGGGTCCATGAAAAAAATCATAAAAATATAAATAAAGTACATACCTCAAATTTTCTTGATCTTATTAATTACTAAGACTACTAGTAAGAAGATAATATGAAAAAACTAAATTTAAAATGCGCCTAACATAGTCATTTTTGGCTTTGAACATTGTTCTTATTTTCCAGCAATTAGGGGGTCGATGAAAAAAATCATAAAAATATAACTAAAGTGCATACCTCAAATTTTATTTTTCTAAATAATTCCTAGGACTACTATTAGGAAGATAATATGAAAAAACTAAATTTAAAGTGCGTCTAACATAGTAATTTTTGACTTTGAACATAGTTCTTATATTCCAGCAATTAGGGGGTCGATGAAAAATAATCATAAAAATATAACTAAAGTACATACCCCAAATTTTCTTTCTCTTAATAATTACTAAGACTACTAGTAAGAAGATAATATGAGGAAACTAAATTTAAAGTGCGTCTAACATAGTCATTTTTGACTTTGAACATTGTTCTTATTTTCCAGCAATTAGGGGTCGATGAAAAAAAAAAAATTAACTAAAGTGCATACCTCAAATTTTCTTTTTCTAAATAATTCCTAGGACTACTAGTAAGAATATAATATGAAGAAACTAAATTTAAAGTGCGTCTGATATAGTCATTTTTGACTTTGAAACTTGTTCTTATTTTCCAGCAATTATGGGGTCGAAGAAAAAAATCATAAAAATATAACTAAAGTGCATACCTCATAGTTTATTTTTCTAAATAATTCCTAGGACTACTAGTAAGAAGATAATATGAAAAAACTAAATTTAAAGTGCGTCTAATATAGTCATTTTTGACTTTGAACATTATTCTTATTTTCCAGCAATTATGGGGTCGATGAAAAAAATCATAAAAATATAAATAAAGTACATACCCCAAATTTTCTTTCTCTTAATAATTACTAAGACTACTAGTAAGAAGATAATATGAAGAAATTAAATTTAAAGTGCGTCTAATATAGTCATTTTTTACTTTGAACATTATTCTTATTTTCCAGCAATTATGGGGTCGATGAAAGAAATCATAAAAATATAAATAAAGTGCATACCTCAAATTTTATTTTTCTAAATAATTCCTAGGACTACTAGTAAGAAGATAATGTAAAGAAACTAAATTTAAAGTGCGACTAATATAGTCTTTTTTGACTTTGAACATTGTTCGTATATCCAGCAATTATGGGCTCTATGAAAAAAAATCATAAATAAATAAATAAAACATGTACCCCAATTATTCTTTCTCTTAACAGTTCCTAGGAGTATTAGAAATTAGACAAAATAAAGAAATTGAATTTAAAATGCGCTTAATGTAGTCAATTTTTTATTTTGAATATTTTTTTGTAACTGTCTTTGAATATTTTATGATATTTTCAATGAATTCTTTAGAATATTGTAGAAATGAACCGACTTTGAATTTAAGATAACTTATAAAAATTTAAACTAGATAAACGGCGATATAAATCATGCTAAATTCGTGGCTGAAAATGTTTCGTGTGGATGGTGCATTCACAAACAGGTTAAATTGGAATAATAACTGATTTTATTATATATATACATAAAGGTAAGTTAAATAGAAAAGAGTATTTATTCACTTGGTCACAGTTATTTAAATATATTAAATAAAAATGATTAACCTCGACACCCAATACGGGTAAAAGAGGATAAGATTAAGAAAGAAAGAAATAAAAATGATTTGGAAATAATTAATAAATTATTGATTCAGAAGTCACAGAGTTAAATGTGAAAATAATTTATTAATTATTTCCAAAACATTTTTATTTAATATATAAAGGTAAGTATTGCAATTATTAATAATTCTTAATTAATAACTCTCGACACCCAATAGAGGTAAAAGAGGATACGATTAAGAATGAAAGAAATTAATTAATAACTAAATGGATTATTGTCAATTATTAAAACACGGTGTATTCAATAACAGCTTATGATAATAACCACTCCTTCAATACTAATAACTGGTACAATTTAAATCCCAAGCATTACCCTCCCTACATCCGATGAAATAGAAAATTTAAATTCCACATTAAGGTAACCTGAATACAGAAGTTGGCATTCGACGATATATTTTGTAGAGCCCAGCTTCTCAATATACTGAATCGTTATCATAGTATAGAAAAATCACAAATTACTTACACAATAGAAACGAAGTAAAATTACATGAGTACACAAAACGGTAAATGATTCTTCTTTAATCAAAAGCTAAAATTATAGCAAACTGTGCTATAAATTTGTTTATCAATTTGTATAATACCGGTTGTTGAACTGTAACAATTGTATTGAACGCTTTGGTCATATCTGTATAGATAACATGAATTTGGGTTGATTAATAGTTGTATAGCACCCTGGAATAAATCGATGCTGCCGGGTTAATAAAGATTAAATATTTCGCTATAGAGAGCTTTCTTGAAGACTTTTTCAATATGCGATATAATAGATTGTATGAAATAAATATGATTATATATATATATATAAATCAACCAATAAAACACAGTTAAAATTGTTGGTTTTTCAGTTTCCCACTTATTGTTCCGGCTACCTCTACCTATATCTTTTTTCATCCTCTGTTTGAACTGTTACTAGGAAATTGTCGTTCTTTTGCGATCAGTATATGGTCAATCTAATTTCCTCTACTTTGTGCAGGTGGTATCCACGTTATCTTGTGTATAATCGGGTAATTATATTTAGTGCTGGCAATTATCATTTCTTCCGTTGCCGCTAGATTGCATAACCTATTACCGTTGTCATTTGTTGATTCGTGTACTGTAAATTTCCCAGCTACTTCATTTAGCCTATCTTCCTTGCCCACCTGTGCATTGAAGTTATCGAGCACAATTTTAGTTTCCTGCTTTGGTGTTTTTTTTTAGCATTGTTTCAATTTCCTCGTATAATTTCTCCTTCTCTGTGTCAGCTGCACTTTCAGTTGGTGCATATACATTTAATAATAATATGCAATATACAAAATGAAAAATGTGTATAGATTTTTTTTAAAATTATTAATATGTAGTCTATAATTCAGTTATTTGTTCATTAAATGTAAATTTTATATAAAAATAATTATTTATTATTGAATTTTTAATATTATTTACATTATGTATTCAATTTTATTTAAACAATAATTCCGAAATTATTTAAATTTGCCTCCAAAAGTATTTGGTGATTTTTCCGGTAACTTTTTATAGTGTAAATCAGGCTTCGGCACTTACTCCTCCTAGTTATTAAACAAACTATAGTGATTTCCATTTCGGTTTTTCGAACCTCATCAAATTAGTGTGTTCCAAGTGCAATGCCTTGATGAAGGCGGTTGAATCATAATAAATGGAAGACGACGCAAACGCCATCTGTGGCGATTCCACATGAAATCAGGCAAAAGATGGTGCTTGCGTCTCTTCCATTTATTATGATTAATTGCCTATGTTTGGTATGAAAGTATAATTTTCGAAAATTCATAATTATTTTTCTGTCTCGGTAATCAAGGAAATTATTTGATTTATTAATTGATATTTCCATACTTAAAATTGAAATAAAATTGCTGAGAGAGATTTTTGTTCTGCCTTTTAGAATAAAATGAATCAAGAGCAAACATTTGTATGATAATGATATCAATTAATCAGAGACCCGATTTTAGGTTTTCAACACGTGTTACGGTCCAGGCCGTGTAAATTTGCGGATTTATCTGCGAGCGCATAACTAAAGCGCGATCGCTGGCCATTGTCCGGAAAACATCGCGCCGGCCCCGCAAATTGAATGTTGTGTACTTCGGTTTTTCAGCGAGATAATTAATCCGCCGATGCTCGGCCCAAGGGTTATTTATTTCCGTGTAATTAGTGCCGGCTATAATTGCGAATGGATAAATTCAATTGGATGGATATCAATCATTGAAGATTAAATTGAAACCGCTTTTAGCACACTGGGAAATAGTGATTCATTCCACGGGTTCGTTGCTTTATCGACTCGTATTTATTCACATCAAGCGACTAGTTTGAGTTATGCATTATTTTTCTTAGCAAAATTTATAAATCGCTTTTTTGTTTCGAGAAATTTACAATATATATTGTGATGCGAATTTTTAAAAAAAAAAAGGCAATTTCGTTATAATTTCTTAAAATTTTGATAATTTTTCTTAGCAAAATTTATAAATCGTTTTTTTTTGTTTCGAGAAATTTACAATCTATATTGTGATGCGAATTTTTTTTTAAAAAAAAGGCAATTTCGTTATAATTTCTTAATATTTTGATTATTTTTCTTAGCAAAATTTATAAATCGTTTTTTTTTTGTTTCGAGAAATTTACAATCTATATTGTGATGCGATTTTTTTAAAAAAAGGCAATTTCGTTATAATTTCTTAAAATTTTTACCAGTGTTGTACACATTCTCAAGTGTAATAATAAATTACTAAGGTTAACTTCTAATACGTGAGGTTTTTTTTTTTGTTCCGACTTTCTATATTTTTAGTACCAATAAAAGCATAGAAAGTCGAAACAAAAAAAACCTCAGGCATTAAAAGTTAACCTTAGTAATTTATTATTACACTTGAGTATGTGCACAACAACACAGCGTGCGCTTTCAATTTGCACGTATTCATTAATTGAGTTAACGTT
The DNA here is from genome assembly GCA_963082785.1 of Philonthus spinipes. Classification (NCBI taxonomy): domain Eukaryota; kingdom Metazoa; phylum Arthropoda; class Insecta; order Coleoptera; family Staphylinidae; genus Philonthus; species Philonthus spinipes. The sequence goes on from OY720311.1 coordinate 14,319,863, forward strand.
TGAGCTTTCCCGGTTCCTGCAAAACATGCCCGCTAAATAAATATGAATGGGGATGATACAGCGCGGCGCGCTGTGTGGATGTTATATGGTAATGACGGGCCAATCTAAATGATTGATGCGCGTTGTTCTTTGATAAAACAAAACAGTTTAACACAAAGATTTATTAACCTTTTGTTTGTGCGCTGAAACGCGCGAATTGAATGGGAATCAGCGGTGGCGACTTTTCCCCTTTGCGTTGCCGAATTTATTCTCTTAAAAAAAGTCTAAGGTGCACGGTATATTGTTTAGAAGCTGGATGGATGGATGAATGAATGGATAAAAGCGTTGTCTCGGTTAATATGATGAATTACCTTTATGGTGGAAACAATGTCTGAGGGAAAAAGTTAACCCCTTTTCTTCCTGCGGGGGCCGGGAGGGGTTATTAAAGGAGCGTGCCTATCTATTATCCGCCTGCATGCGCGGAGGGGTTTGCCGAATCTTTGTTTGCACAGATTTTCTCGGGTTAATTTATATAGATTACACTTAATCATCATTTATTTTCATTTTTTAGCGAGTCATCATTGATTAATTAAATTAAAATTAATGTAAACATTTTTTAAATAGAAAAGAGTATTTATTCATTCACTTGGTCACAGTTGTTTAAATATATTAAATAAAAATGATTTGAAAATTAATTAATAAATTATCTTCACATTTTTGCAGCATTGAAAAAGACAACAATCGAATTTTATATCAAATTTCAATATTATTAAAAAAAGGGTGGATTTGGGATTTGGTTTATTCCGTAGAAAGCATATTCCTATTCATCTGCTGCTTTCGATTATAAATGAATTCGATTTACACGGGATCTTATGAAATCGATTTAAACTAACCGTTCCGATTGAGGATTTTAGAAGTAGTGCTGATTAAATTAAGATAACTTTGCTTATTTATAAAATTGCACATTGCGGATTGAAGTATGCGATTTAGGAAGAATTTTTCAGAATTTTAACCGAAAAACCATTAAAATGTGCGTTCTATGACTTTCTAGAAAAATTCGCAAAGCTGGACGATTTTTTCATTCGCTTTTCAAAAGCCAAATTTACACCTCTGCTATATAAAATCAATTTATTTTATGTAGCTCAAATTTGGACACTTAATGCTCCGATTAATTACAAACAATTTGATTATAATTTTAAGTTAATCCGCAATTTTCTGATTTTCCGCCAAATTATGTGTATTTAATTTTATATGAGAGGGAAAATAAAAAAATCATAGATTAATTTTCGTGCGGGGTGGCTCCGTGAAATTTTCTGGGGTTGTTATTGAAACCTTCCCCTTTCATAATATGAAAAGAACAGAAATTACCCTATCCGTAGTTTTTGAGTTATTTTCAATTTTATGCAAAAAAAACCGAATTTCTGTCGAATTTTCTGCGAGGGGTAAAAACAAAAAATCGTAATTTATTTATTTTGCGGAGTGGCTCTGTGAAACTTTCTGGGGTTGTTATTGAAACCCTCCCCTTTCATAATATGAAAAGAACAGAAATTACCCTATCCGTAGTTTTTGAGTTATTTTCGATTTTATACGAAAACACCAGAATTTCTGTCGAAATTTCTGCAAGAGGTAAAAACAAAAAATCGTAATTTATTTATTTTGCGGGGTGGCTGCGTGAAACTTTCTGGGATTGTTACTAAAACCCTCCCCTTTCATAATATGAAAAGAACAGAAATTACCCTATCGTTAGTATTTGAGTTATTTTCGATATTATGCGAAAACACCAGAATTTCTGTCGAAATTTCTGCGAGGGATAAAAACAAAAAATCGTAATTTATATATTTTGCGGGGTGGCTCCGTGAAACTTACTGGGGTTGTTGTTGAAACCTTCCCCATTAATAATATGAAAAGAACAGAAATTACCCTAGCCGTAGTTTTTGAGTTATTTTTAATTTTATGCGAAAAAATCAAATTTCTGTCGAATTTTCTGCGAGGGGTAAAAACAAAAAATCGTAATTTATTTATTTTGCTGAATGGCTCCGTAAAACTTTCTGCGGTTATTATTGAAACCCTCCCCTTTCATAATATGAAAAGAACAGAAATTACACTATCCGTAGTTCTTGAGTTATTTTCGATTTTATGCAAAAAGACGAATTTCTGTCGAATTTTCTGCGGTGAATAAAAACAAAAAAATCGTAATTTATTTAATTTGCGGGGTGACTTCGTGAAACTTTCTGGGGTTGTTATTGAAACCCTCCCCTTTCATAATATGAAAAGAACAGAAATTATCCTATTCGTGGTTTTTGAGTTGTTTTCGATTTTATGCGAAAAACCTTAATTTCTCTCGAATTTTCTGCGAGGGATAAAAACAAAAAAATCGTAATTTATTTATTTTACGGGATGGCTCCGTAAATCTTTCTGGGGTTGTTGTTGAAACCCTCCCCTTTCATAATATGAAAAGAACAGAAATTACCCTATCCGTAGTTTTTGAGTTATTTTCAATTTTATGCGAAAAAATCGAATTTCTGTCGAAATATCTGCGAGGAGTAAAAACAAAAAATCGTAATTTATTTACTTTGCGGGGTGGCTCCGTGAAACTTTCTGGAATTGTTATTGAAACCTTCCCCTTTAATAATATGGAAATAACAGAAATTACCCTATCCGTAGTTTTTGAGTTATTTTCAATTTTATGCGAAAAAACCTGAATTTCTGTCGAATTTTCTGCGAGAGGTAAAAACAAAAAATCATAATTTATTTTTTTTGCGAGGTGGCTCCGTGAAACTTTCTGGGGTTGTTATTGAAACCCTCCCCTTTCATAATATGAAAAGAACAGAAATTACCATATCCGTAGTTTTTGAGTTATTTTCAATTTTATGCGAAAAAATCGAATTTCTGTCGAAATATCTGCGAGGAGTAAAAACAAAAAATCGTAATTTATTTATTTTGCGGAGAGGCTCAGTGGAACTTTCTGGGGTTATTATTGAAACCCTCCCCTTTCATAATATGAAAAGAACAAAAATTACCCTATCCGTAGTTTTTGAGTTATTTTCGATTTTACGCGATAAACCTTAATTTCTGTCGAATTTTCTGCGAGGGGTAAAAACAAAAAAATCGTAATTTATTTATTTTACGGGATGGCTCCGTAAAACTTTCTGGGGTTGTTGTTGAAACCCTCCCCTTTCATAATATGAAAAGAACAGAAATTACCATATCCGTAGTTTTTGAGTTATTTTCAATTTTATGCGAAAAAATCGAATTTCTGTCGAAATATCTGCGAGGAGTAAAAACAAAAAATCGTAATTTATTTACATTGCGGGGTGGCTCCGTGAAACTTTCTGGGATTGTTATTGAAACCTTCCCCTATAATAATATGGCAAGAACAGAAATTACCCTATCCGTAGTTTTTGAGTTATTTTCGATTTTACGCGAAAAACCTGAACTTCTGTTGAATTTTCTGCGAGGGGTAAAAACAAAAAATCATAATTTATTTATTTTGCGGGGTGGCTCCGTGAAACTTTCTGGGGTTGTTATTGAAACCCTTCCCTTTCATAATATGAAAAGAACAGAATGTACCCTGTCCGTAGTTTTTGAGTTATTTTCAATTTTATGTGAAAAAATCGAATTTCTGTTGAAATATCTGCGAGGAGTAAAAACAAAAAATTGTAATTTATTTATTTTGCGGGGAGGCTCAGTAGAACTTTCTAGGGTTATTATTGAAACCCTCCCCTTTCATAATATGAAAAGAACAGAAATTACCCTATCCGTAGTTTTTGAGTTATTTTCGATTTTACGCGAAAAACCTGAATTTCTGTTGAATTTTCTTCGAGGGGTAAAAACAAAAAATCGTAATTTATTTATTTTGTGGGATGACTCCGTGAAACTTTCTGGGGTTGGTATTTAAACCCTCAGCTTTAATAATATGTTAAAAACAAAAATTACCCCTTTCGTAGCTTTTGAGTTATTTTTAATTTTATGCGAAATAACGCGAATTTCTGTCGAATTAATTCTAATTGTATTAACCATAATAATTTTGAGATAACGCAAGCACCATCTATTGCCGAATTTCATGTGGCATAGTCAGAGATTTGGGTCTACACGGTAGACGACCGAGGATCGTTTTTTCGTCCATGTGTTTATGAAAACAGAAAACGAAATTTATTCAAAAAAATAAATTTAATTTTATTACCATAATATAATTATTAATCATTGATTAATAGTAAACGATAGATTTTGAGTTTATTTCTGCAATCATATTATCTTTAACTCCATCATGGAAGATTTATGAAAACACTTTGTACACTTTTCCTCACTTATTTATTTATTAACAGATGTACATTTCGATCATCATGTGATCATTATCAATGTTTTACAAACAATGGAAGATTTATTGGTTTCAGATTATAACGATTTGAAATAAAAAAAATGATAAGAAATATTTATTTATTTTGTTATTATATATATACAAACATCTTTATTCAGACAACATCATTACATACTTGTATATATACATTTATGTTTAAATAAGAAAACAAATATTGCGTTAGTCTGTACGGGCTATCGACCTGGGGTCTTTCTGCCCTTTTATTATTATTTTTATACTTTGTATTCTATTCTTGGGTATACAAATAAATTTATTATTATTATTAAATATTACTTCAGAAATGATGCGGATATAAACGACTGTGCCATATTATTTTTTATTGCTACATTCTTATCTTACCTTATTACTTCCTGTGTGTTTTTTTATATAGGTTTTATTAATAAAGCAATTAAGCCATAAAAACAAACATTTTTTAATGATATTAGAGATTAGCAGTGGAATAATTCCGTGAGTAATTTTCCGGGGAATTAATTACCGAATCAACGGATCATTAAGCGGGGACCAGCAGGATGAATATCGGGAATAATCTGAAACATGCAATTAACCCCGGGGAAAGCTGGGGAGAGTCATTAAAAATCGCCGCGATAAACCCCTCCCTCAGAAAACATCATTAGGCTGGCCATACATTATTCAAGTGAAAAGTCGCGCCAGGACACATGTGCGATGAGCTTTAATTAGATCGAAACCGGGAAAGCGGGGTTGAAAGGAACGGGTGCGCACTTGAAACACGCGTAATTAACCCCCGCAGGAATGACGCACAATGACGGCCATCGCCGCCGTGACGGCGGTTTTAATTAAAAACTATATTAGGGATTCATATACGAAAATCCGTGATTCATTCATTTAAACGTTACCCAGATTTTTTTTAATTTTCAAATTATTCATATATTTTACATATGAAATATTTTAATTATACGAGCGAGATTTTTTTATTCTTATTATTATTAGGGTCATAAAGTTGCCTTAAATCCTACGTAAGTTAAAAAAAACACACCATATATAGAGCAGAGTTGGATAAAATCGATATTTTCGAGATGCAAAATTAAATCATGACAATTTAATAAACGTAACATATTCTATTATATCAGTAATTGTTTCTTAGTGATTAAAAAAACTAAAATTTATTGCTAATTATTGTCTTTATTTATTTAAAATTGCACATACTCGATTTTACCCAACACTAATATTTTTTTAATCACATGGATTTTTATTCATCATTCTCAGTCGTATTTCACGATTTTCACCATTCTATAGAAGTTTTCCTGGACCACGTCGGACTCCCCATATAGAATTATATTTTTAATAAATAATAAAAATTATTTGCATAAACAAGCAAATATTTTGAATATAAATTAAATTCAAATATATATAAATTATTAAAAGCAATTTATGAAATCCCACCATCGTTAAAAAATTGATAACACGCGCAAACATTTTGAACGATAAACATGATGTGAAAAAAAAACCATAAACAAAATCACGCGCTGTTTATTTTTAAAATTCCTGCCAATACAAAACCCATAAACGCGGCAAATACACAACATATTTATAAATCGCGCGGCCGGTTGACGCGCAACCCCTCCCCCAAAAAAATTGTTAGTTTCAGCGTTTCAACCTGCAATAAATCCAATTATATTTTATTCAACCATTATTCATACGCGCGCGGATATTTATTTCCGTTTATATTTATATTAATGAGCACGAAAGCCGAAAAATAAACAAGTGTTTTATTATTGTTATTATTTTAATCACGTGTGTATCGTTGGATTGCTTTATGCGTTATTCAAATCGAATTGAAATCGGAGTTTGGTACTTCAATGGGGTTTATTTGCGCGGTTGAATGGCTCGCAATTAAACGAATACCAGTCGGTTTTGTTTATTAAAATTTCAGGAGGGAAATACATGTTTTATAACGAAATTAGTTTGTGAATTATTTTTGTCAAATTAATTTAAGGCGTTTTTTTTAAATTACTTGTTTATTTAGTGCAAATTATATTTAACAAAAATTATTTATAAAATATTCTGTATATAATCCATTTCCTTTCCCGAAAAGCCCATTTCAGGGCTATTGTGAATGTATACTCTGGTGCTCATCAACGCAACGTGTGGGTACACACTGGTCCTTCGTACCGGATCCACTGCAAGGCCGACTTATAACCCGTTGTTGGCTTTGACGACGTTACTAATTTTCGTGTATACTCAGGGGATCGTACAGGAACACAGGCAGTTCCTGCACGATCTTCGTTTAAGTAATACCGACTGCTCCGTGAACAATAAAATCTCCGAACGAGAGGTTACTGCGAGTATTCACATTTGAAAATAAGAAATACTATTCAAATAAAGTGAATTCATTTCATTTTAACAGTCGTCCTTTTAAGTTAAAGATGAACATTATTGATTTTAAAGGACATCATAACATTTTATAGAGATGTCCTAATGTTTTACGAATCGTATGATTTTGGCGACCAATGAGAGAATATCAGCTCGTCTCCCACCACTATAAGCAAGAGTGCACTTGTATTTGGGCTTGCGCGAACAAAAACTACCCTTTTTTTGCCTATACTTTTGTACTTGCCGAATAAAGGAACATCACAAAATAAATATTATAACAGAGGTCTTACCCTACAACCATTAATTGTGGTTGTAGGCCTTAGCGAGGAATCCACAACTGATTATTTTGTATATTTTGATAATAATTATCAACGACACGACTCATATCTGTCATGCCTTGATACGTGCTTCAAATTATTTCATGTATTAGCTGTCGAATATCCACCTGCATGTTATGGGCCGTGGTACTTTATACAAAGATATTTTTATAACATTGAAACAAAACATGATAAACCCTCTTCAATTGTATCTTCGTTAATATCATTTTTATATACTCAATAATATACTTCAACCCTTAATGAATCCGTTTTCAGAAAATTTACATTTACATTTTTTACATTCTAGGCTATTTTGAATTAGATAACCTGCCAGAACGAAGGTTAGTTTTGAAAAAAAATGTATTTATTAATAAAATGTGTAATGTTTATTTATTAATTATATATTCTATGTATGTTTCTAGATCAAACATTTATATATATATATAAAACATCTTTATTGAGGCTTTGATATAATTAGCTATAATACAATATTTGATTTAATACGAACTAAATGGCTATCGACCATTGGTCTTTCAGCCTCAAACATTTATTTTAATATAAAATATATAATTATCAATTAATTATTTACTTTTATTAACACCACTGATCGTTTAACTCAATTAAATGATTGAATCTTTAATTATGCCAAATGACTATACTCATATTTAATATGTTAAGGAATTTTTGAAATAAAAGGATGGTATATGAAATATATTTTCATACTTACAGTCTTTTTCGTATAGTTTTCCTCTTTTATCAATTGTATTTCATTATTTATCAAAACTATTTCTCTATTAAACAGAGTGCTGTTATTGGCAAATAAAACTTTTGAGAAATAGTGAAATACAATTGAGTCAATTTCACTTTATTTTGAGATATAAAAAGTTTTATTAGAAGTAATATAAAAAAATAAAGAATGCAATATTTCATATATCTTTAATTATGCCAAATGACTATACTCATATTTAATATGTTAAGGAATTTTTGAAATAAAAGGATGGTATATGAAATATTTTTTCATACTTACAGTCTTTTTCGTACAGTTTTCCTCTTTTATCAATTGTATTTCATTATTTCTCAAAACTATTTCTCTATTAAACAGAGTGCTGTTATTGGCAAATAAAACTTCTGAGAAATAGTGAAATACAATTGAGTCAATTTCACTTTATTTTGAGATATAAAAAGTTTTATTAGAAGTAATATAAAAAAATTAAGAATGCAATATTTGATATATTTTTTATCAATAGTGTTCAGTATTACAGTATTGATAAAAAATATATGAAATATTGCATTCTTTATTTTTTTATATTACTTCTAATAAAATCTTTTATATCTCAAAATAAAGTGAAATTCACACTCACCACTTTTCCTTTCACGGCCTCAATTGATAAAAGAGAAAAACCAAATACTGTAAAGTATTTTTAAATCAATAACATTTATATTTGACATAAAAGGACAGTCCTTTTGAAACTAAATGATTCTATATATATATTGTTTATTGTTGTTTATTGTTTATTAACGGTAAGTCCATTTAAATAGTGCTTTATACTAAGTATACATTAAAAGATAATGGAGGGTTACAATATAAGTATAATTATAAATTAATTATTTCATAATTGAAGTCTTTTTAAACCAATAGCATTCACATTTGAAATGAAAGTCTTTTTGAAATAAAAGGATAGTCCTTTTAAAATAAAAGGGCAGTCCTTTCGAAATAAAATGATACTGTATATATTTCATGCTTGAAGTCTTTTTGAATCAATAGCATTCACATTTGGAATAAAATGACAGTCCTTTTGAATTAAAAGGATACAGTATTCATTTCAAAATGGCTGTCCTGATAATTTATATCAATTTATATATCAATATATATATATATATATATATATCAATTATGATATAATATGAAAACATATTTGAAACAAATACATAATCTTTGTGAAAATGCATTGTAAAAATGAAATGCCGTCCTTTTGAATTAACAACATTCATTAATGGCGCAAAATCATAGGTGGATCCTTTTGAATCAATAATGAAATTTTTGATTTTACAATGTTTTTTCTCTGAGTGTACGTTACACGCCGTTATTTCGGATACGCACTCACAAAATCAAATATCGCCTCTCATAACTGTATCACAAGAATAATGAATACAGCTAATGATTTCAATAAGTATCACTGGTTTCAATTATTTGGTAATTCTTTGCAATCTTTTAATCATACGTTAAAGATCAATACAGCTTATTAATATCGATTATATATGTATTGTTTTATATATATATATGTTGTATTATTATTATATTACGCTTGATTGTTGAATATTCACACACAAAGACATTTGATTATATTGTGTATGTTTTAATGTTATTTTTTTTTTATCTGTATTTATATATGTAATTTCTCTGTAAATAATGGGATCTCCCGTAAATAATAATAATTATTATTATAATTATAATTATTATTTATAGTAGTGTGAGTGTCAGTGTGTGCGGTCGCATTAATGTGTGCTCCGCTTGAGTGGTCTTTTTTTTTTTCGAGTTAGATGACATTAAAATTCTTTAAGATACGTACCATTCTACTCGTCTTTAAATCGCGAATCTCTTGGTGCTGAACTCATAGCAAGTAGCTCAGCACTGCTATCAGTATAAACTTTTAAAGTTTGATAAACTCGCGCAGAAATCTTCTCAAAAAAACATTTCAATACATTTATTCGTCTTACCGACGAGGACAATGCTATCTTATCAAGAGGACGTTCGCCGTATGCCGTACACCGTTCGCCAGAGCAAAGTCATCGTGTTTTTCATCTGAACAGCTGATTTTATAAATAATATATTATAAAAATAGCAAAAATAATTATATACTTCATTTAACTTAATTATTAATTTCTTACTATAAAAAAAATATGTATAAATAAAAATTAGCAAACTTATTCTAACAGTATGAAATGCACGAAGTGCAACGAATTGCTACCATCTACTTGTGATTTTATTACTTGCCATAACTGTAAAGCAACATTACATTATCATTGTTCAACTCTTAAAGAATCAACATACGAAGCAAAATCAGAGAGTGCTAAGAGGCAACGGAAATGCGATCTATGTCGTAACAGCACAGACTCTATAAAAAAGTCGAAATCATAGTGCAGATTCAGTTAAAAGTTTTGAAAGCATGTCGGAATCCTCGAAAATAATTGAAATACGTGAATATATTAAATAAAAATTTTCTATTTATATGAAATACGTGAACTTAAAACTGTGGTGTTGTCAATGCAATTACAACTGGAAAAACGAGCAAAAAGTCAAGCATTCCTTTCTACTCAATATGATGAATTATTAAACAATTATAAAGAACTAAAAATATGCATTTTAACATAAATCTTCTACAATCAGAAAACTCAAAAAAAGATTTAAAAAAATACACGAATTAAATAAGAGCATCAACGAATTAGAAGAAAAGGCAATGGAATCTAGTATTAATATAACCGGTGTATCAATTATCTCAGAAAATAAAGCATTATTGTATGAAATAAATATGAATAAATTATTAAAAATCAACCAATAAAACACAGATTAGATTGAATAACTTTAAATTCTCGACTAGTTTCGGGTTATTAGCCCATTTTCAAGAGAATTTAAAATTTGTTTTATTAAATTTCTATGGATATTTACATTAATGGATATATTGATTTTTTAATTTTTATTTTATCTTTATTGTGGGGCAGGCAAAATAATTTCGGTCCCAGCATTTGCTCACAAGGTGGAAAAAAACCCACTAAAAAACCATCCTCAGGATCATTATGGAATTATTTTGCTAAAATTAAACAAAATCAATTATTTATAAATAAGTTGGATTGTTAAAATTAACAGAAATATAAAGATTATATATATATGGTTTAATAATAGAATAAAGTGAAAAGTAGTATTTATAATACATCATAAAGTGAAGAATATAATAGATCTACTTGTTCATTTAGAAGTGATGAATTATTCAATCTAATCTGTGTTTTATTGGTTGATTTTTAATAATTTATTCATATTTATTTCATACAATATGAACTACCAATGTCTAAATATTAAAACCATTAAAGCATTATTATTATTATTAATAATAATACAAACAGTGGTCGCACCCTCCACATTAAATCCTGCCATCTCAGCCAAAACCATACCGTCTTATAGGTGAGGTTGTGACAAATGCGCTAACTTCCAGGAGTTATTTGGACAATTTGTCCACTACGACAATAGCATTATTTTTGCAATCGAAAAATCAGATTATCTAAAATGTTACGTACACTTCTATGCAATAAAATTACCATGTAAGTAAAAAAAAGTATTAGAAAAATTAATTATTCAATTGAATTGATATTCCTTTTAAATTAAATTTATATTTATTAATTGTTGAAATTGTACAAAATTGAGGTATAATTTAAATTTAATTAAATATAAAGTGGAAAAGAAACATCTCTGATGGGATTTGAACCCACGTCCCCCGATTGCCGGTCAGGTGCGCTACCAACCACACAACAGAGACCTGTGATATAAAATCACCATTCCTTGTTTTTTGTTGGAGAATATATTTTATGTAGGTTGGCACTATGTATTAGAGTATTTATGGCCGTCGCCATTAATAATCTTTCGCTTATACCTTATTATTACATTAAGAACCGATTTTACAATCCATAAGTAAGCTTCCTGAAATAACCCAACCCCAACATTTTTCGTAAACAGGACAAGTTCGCCTTCTTTAGTTGACGATGCTACTTGAAATTAGGCAAAAGATGGCGCTTGTGTCGTCTTTAATTTATTATCCATTCAGTAAATTTAAATTATACATCAATGTTGTACATAGAAAATTTCTACAATTCATAATTATTCAAGCAGTGATTATCGTTTCTTTCGCTCTTTCCCTTTACAGATAAAAATCTGTTCCGCGTCAATGTTTGTGAACGCGGAACTCGGAACGCAATTAAAATAGCGACGTAAAGAAAAATAATAATAATAATAATAAAAGAAAAATGTATGGATATAAAATAGTTCGCCCGTTGAAAAAAAAAACATGTAGGAGCAATTAACAATGAAAATTTCCCCCGCAGTCGGGCGGCGATAAAGCGCGGATAATCCGCGATAATTTTAATTTTCAAACAAAGGAAGCGAAACTCATTTAAATTCCGGAAAAGCGCGCGCGCTCCAAGAGTTGAATTGCGCGCACTTTTAAAAGATATGCACGGTTCAACACTATTAAAGCCTTTACTTAAGAAATAGATATGCAGATTAAATTATTTAGTTATATTTTTGGATTCCCCATTACCGGTGGGAATAGTGCATTCTTCAACGAGATTAGAATGATGGCTATTATTCACGTGGGATGAAATTTCCGACACGAGCGAGCACAGTTTCCGATATATATATTTAATTTATTAAAAAAATAAGAAGGAGAAAGAACATCCATTTTTATCTAAATAATTAAAGTCTCCATAACCAACACAAAGAAGATTATTTTGTTCCAATTTAATATTTTAATAATTTAAATAGAAATTATAAGGTAACGTACACTTCTATGCAATAATATTACCAGGTAAATAAAAAAAGTATTAAATTCTCTTAGTCACAGTTATTTAAATTAATTAAATAAAAATGTTTTGAAAATAAATCATTTCCACATTTAGCTATTTGACTTGCGTTACGTAAGTACATTAAACAAATGCACATTAAATGCAAATGCAACAGCAGGTGTACATTATGTAATTCCGGCGTGGGTATTTGCCCGGGAAGTAGTTGTTTTAATTTGTTTAACGTACTTACGTAACGTAAGTCAAAAGTCACAGAGCTAAATGTGGAAATGATTTAATTTCAAAACATTTTTATTTAATTTATTTAAATAATTATTTATATTTTTGATTTTACATACAACAACGTAATTTGAAATGAGATTTATCTCAGTGTTTACCTAAAACGTTGGATTTTCCATGAGAATGTGTGTGAAAATAAAAAGGGGTTATAAATAAAAGCCGGATTAAATAATTCAAAAAAGGGGGTGGACGAAAGTTTATAGCCTGGGAAACGCTGTTGTTGCTGTTGTAATTTAAGGTTTGATTAAGTAAAGTAGGTATAAGTGAAATTTACGCTGTATCAATAATTCGATGTGGAACAAGAGGGCCGTTATTCTCAATTAAGGGAGTTTTTCGTGGATGCGGATCACGTAGGGCGCGCTTCTTTTTCCTGCACGCCCTCACCGCCCGCTTATTGTTCTCGGACACACGGGATTATGTTTTATTCAGACGAGGATAATAATGACGGAGAGTAGACAGCACATCAAAACGACGCCGTAAAGCTGCTCAGGTGACATAAATCTAGAGTCGCGCGCGGGAAGGGAATCCTCTTAGTGGGCACCTGGGGTGCCGTGGGGATTAACCCCCCGCTCCTCCCACCCTTTTCCCAAGCATTGATAAATTCGGGGCGAGGGGTTTTCGTGGATAAACACGCGTGCTCTCACGAGCGGAGCAAATGTATGTGCGCGGGATTAATTAATGAAAATTAATTAACATTCATTGTTTGCGCTCGAAGATTCAATGCTGGCGACATCAAGAGTCTCCCGACGAGAAAATTGGTTCATCCTCTCGAGTCAAGTGAGTAAGAGGGAGAATCAACATTCCTACAATGTGACCCAAACGAGGGTCCTCCAACTAAAACAATCGCGCCGTTCCGGATTAGGATTTGTTTTCACTACAAACCTCCCCCCGCGTACCGACGTTTTAATATGTAATTTCCGGACGTTGTATTTTCTTTAAGTCCCACGGAAGATCACTGCAAACAAACCGTTTCAATTATTCAAAACGGATAAAGGAAAAAATGGGACCACTTTATCCCACTTTACGACACTCGCTGCTAAACGGGGATGAAATCCCTTTCATTTTCTTTCTACCTAGCAGCGCTAATATTGACTCGATGTAAACACGAAAGACAACGTCTAATTCTCAACAACTCGTTTAATGAATCTATTCAAATATTTCTCTGCTATATTTTAATACTTCGTGTTTTCAACGAAAAGAAGGAAAAAATTGTTGTTCGCGGTAATCGCGCGAATATTTTCTTTTATATATATATATATATTCTTTATAATTTAATCATTCAATTTCTTCTTTCCATTTTATAGGAATTTGTAATCTGTTTCTTATTTTTACTTATAATTCATGTAATAATTATATTTAATTAATTAATTTATTGTTGTTTTGGAACCGAATACTATTTTTTCCAATTTTTTAATCGAACTAGAGCGAATCCTTCAAGAATGGTAACTACGAGAAAAAAATCAATGAAAAATTGGTTTAGACACGTGAAATTACGGAAAATTTTAATGTCAAGCTTTGGAACCCAATACAAGATTTTGTGATCCAATTGATAATAAATTCCAAAACCGATCATAGATCTGGGATCCCTGTTTGTTGTGCACAATAAGAGATTTTATGATCCCTGACCTCTGTTCTAATTCCATGATCCCTGAGCAGGGATCAGGGATCATAAAATCTTTTAAATTAAATAAAATGAAACAAAGATGATTCACACGTTTGCAGTTATTTAAATTACAATAAAATTAAACAAGGAAAATTTCTGGCAATGATCAATAAAATTCGATCAAACCCTTTTTCCAACTGCAAAAAATACTTACACTGTAAGTTCTACAAACATCTATTGAAACAACTACTTCCCGAGCATTTACCCCGCCGGACATTGGATCACACAATAGATATTTGTTGTTGCATCGCAGCACTGCTGAGAAATTGCAACGGTTTGAGTCGAAATTATTTAATGAAAGGAAACAACAAATAATAGTTACAAGGCTATCTGTAGACTCGTGTTTCGGGATTTCATTCCTCATCAGTACAGTTATGCCCTGTAAGCCCTTAGTTGTTAAACAATTTTTAATTAATTTTTACGTACCGTCTTCAACGAGATCGCGGATGGAAGTGATCGCGGTGAAGGACGCGCGCATTGAGCGGATTTATGGTTCCGAGCAAAAAAACAATATCGACTCGGCGTGTAGAACTTACAGTGTAAGTATTTTTTGCAGTTGGAAAAAGGGTTTGATCGAATTTTATTGATCATTGACAGAAATTTTCCTTGTTTAATTTCATTGTAATAAAATCTTGTGTTTTATAATCCCTGAACAGAGATCAGGGGTCATAAAATCTTTTATTTCATGATCCCTGAAAAGAGGTCAGGGATCATAAATCTTTTATTGGGCACAAGAAACAGGGATCCCAATCTACGATCTGTTTTGGAATTGGATCACAAAATCTTGTATTGGGTTCCAAAGCTGGAAATCCGCAATTTCACTTATCTAAACAAATTGTTCATCACTTTTCAAATTCTTTTTCCCACACTTTCCTTCACTCCATAGAAAAAATCTTGAATCCCTCAGTCATATATACAAACATCTTTATTCAGACAACATCATTACATAATTGTATATATACATTTATATTTAAATAAGAAAACCCGAGGAGGATACAATTTTTTTGTAATTTTAATTTTGGATTAAATTTAAAAAAAAATGTATTTGCCTTAAATAAAAATGATTTGAAAATAAATAAAATCAATTTTATATATACAAACATCTTTATTCAGGCAATATTACATTTATACATGCATTTATATTTTTAACAAAAATAAATATTGTGTTAGTCTGTCCAGGCTATCGACCTGGGGTCTTTCTGCCCTTTTTTTTTATTTATTAAATAACTGTGACCAAGTGAATGAATACCCTTTTCTATTTATGTATTTATATATAATTTTTAAATCACTTCCCTTTTAAAATCGCAATATAATTAATACCAAACTATTTTTTTGTAATTTTAATTTTGGATTAAATTTAAAAAAATGTATTTGCCTTAAATTAAAATGATTTGAAAATAAATAAACCTGGGGTCTTTCTGCCCTACCCTCAGTCATTTCTCCATCTTCAGTCACAGAAGTAAGAAATTTACGAATCTACATTCAGTGCTTCAAGTTCATTTTTTTATTATTTATTTTACGGCAATGCCATTTTACAAAATTCATAACAAAAAATTTAAAGTAAATAACATGCAAATTATTGTAACTAATTCTACAACTCCATAATAATTCGTATACATTAATGAACAAAAACAAAAGACAAAGTATACAATTCTAAAGATCTACACGATATAGAAGATACGCTTATGAAATATCTTAATTAATTAATTTTAAATGGTACTTAAATTTGCGAAATGATGAATCATAAAAAATAAAATTGGGCGAAGAACAAATCAAGTTACATGTTTTTAACATTCGATTTATCGAGCAGTATCGGGTATAGTTTGTACGATAAAAATCTTCATGAAATATTTTGATATGTCTTGTTTTAGATGAAATATTAAATTTAAAAAAAAACCCAATAGCTTGCTGCAATTTATCAAACTATGTACTATTTTGTACAGTACACACAGATCAACATACACACGCCTTTCTCGCAATGAAATCAATTGAAGCGAGGCCAACATATAGCTACGACTATAATTAACCCCATTTTTGAATGATATTAAGATAATAAGAACTTATTCTGAACTAGTTCGATTTGATTAATTTTGACATTATAATAAGGAGAGCAAATACAAGAAGCATATTCTAGTTGTGATCTCACTAATGTGATAAAAAGTAGTTTTTGAGTAATCATAGAAAAGTCATTAGAAAAACGAGTAATAAAAGCAAGTGTCTGTAATGATTTACAACAGATAGTATCAATATGTTTATAAAATGTTAGTCTAGTGTCAAATATTACTCCAAGATCTTTAATATAATCGATACCGTTGATAGAGTAAATATTTTTTGAAATATGACCTCTACCAAAAGATATTTACTAATATTCAGAAACAAATCATTATCCACACACCAATCGTAAATATTATTTACGTCGTCTTGTAGGAGCGTGATATCAGAACTATTATTTATTTCTCAAAAAAGCTTTAAATCGTCTGCGAATAAAAGATATTTACAAAATTTTATGTATTTATTCAAATCATTAATAAATAACAGGAATAAGATTGGGCCGCAGTGAGATCCTTGAGGAACACCCGAAGTGACGTTAATAGCTCTAGAGTTGAAGTTGTTAATTTTTACATATTGTACCCTACCATCCGGAAAACTATAGAGCCACTTAGCTACCGATGATCCAAAGCCCATACGTTCCAATTTATTTATCAATATACAATGAGAAACACGGTCGAACGCTTTAGAGAAGTCAGTATACACAGCATCAACCTGACAACTATTTTCAAATTAAGTAATAATGTAAGCTTTGTATACTAGTAAATTTGATACCGTAGACCTCCCATAGCAAAAACCCTGTTACTCATCTCCTACAAGAAAACGTAATTTAATCTGAAATAATTTTATCGAATAGTTTTTGTATTATAGACTGGATTGAAACTCCTCTGTAATTTGAAACATTCTCTCTGTCACCACTTTTAAAAGTTGGTCGAATAAAGCTTTGCTTCCAGTAAGAAGGAAAAACACAAGATTTCAAGGAAGAATTAAATAAAATATGTAATGGCGTACACAATGAATAAATACAGTTTTTCGCAAATAAGGATGGTATCCCATCGGTGCCAGGAGTACATGAGTCCGATAAAGAGAATATCGCCTTAAAAATATCTGTAACAATTATAATGAATTGTGTTAAACTGACTGAATCTGAAGCAACATTTTTCGAGTTATTATTTACTTGACTCTCAGTAAATACACTCTGCAAATAAGTTTACACTATTTTCACCCGAGTTGCTGGTTATATCATTTAAATATAAACACTTGGGATAACCATCTGTTTTTCTAGATTCGTTCACATAATTCCAGAATAATTTTAGGTTGAAGGAAATATTCAATTCAATTTCATTTACGTGCCGTGTGTACAATTGATCAGCAAGACTTTTACATTTAGAACGATATTATTTAATCTGAATGATTACCACTACATTTATATTTAATATGTGCACTTTTTTTTTAATTTAATCAAATGTATTAATGTGTGGTTGAACCATTTAGGGTAAGATGATGACTTTATATGTTTAAGTGGAACAAATTTATGGATAGCATACCTACAAACATTATAGAATTTATCAACATTATCATTTACATTTGCTTGATTTAGATACTCTTTCCAAGATATATTTACAACAACATATTTATTTCAGAGTATTGTGCAGCCTTAAAATCATAAATAAAATCATCGTAACCAAGTGAATCAGTAAAATTATTGGTGTCAACAGATAGAGTATATGATACATGGTGAAATGAGTTATCAAACGGAGGATCTTCAGATGTGGAAATTACTATTTTAACAACGTTAGAAAAAAAAAATCTAAAAAGACGCCACGATTGTTTGGTATAGAATTAATTTGTCTAAGATTGTTGATTCACTTAGTACTTGGGCGCTTATACAATTATTATTTTCAGTTAAGACATGTTTATTATTATGGCTCCAAGAAGCATTTGGCAGATTAAAATCACCACAGAAGACATATTGAAAACTAGGATACAGGGCGCAGATTTTATCAATAAGCTCACTGTATTCCTCATAAATTGATGAATTTAAACCTGGTGGAATGTAAGCTTCTAAAATGATTATCTTATCACACAATTTAACAGATAATTCTTGGAAGTTGTGAGATGCGGAGGTTGGACCGTATCGCAATTATGACATCACCACCACGTTTATCAGCACGATCATACCTATACACTATAAAGTCACTTAGCCCGAGCTCACTGTCTGATACTGAAGAATCTAACCAAGTTTCAACATTGGATTTTCCATGAGAATGTATGTGAAAATAAATTGTATATGCAATTTATACAGGCATTCGCAATGGGCTCGAGGAGGATACAATTTTTTTGTAATTTTAATTTTGATTAAATTAAAAAAAATAGTATTTGCCTTAAATAAAAATGATTTGAAAATAAATAAAATGATTTTTATATATACAAACATCTTTATTCAGACAATATTACATTTATACATGCATTTATATTTACTTAACAAAAATAAATATTATGTTAGTCTGTCCAGGCTATCGACCTGGGGTCTTTCTGCCCTTTTTTTATTTTATTTATTAAATAACTGTGACCAAGTGAATGAATACCCTTTTCTATTTATGTATTTATATATATAGTTTTTAAATCACTTCCCTTTTAAAATCGCAATATAATTAATACCAAACTAATTTCGAGCGAAAGCGCATTTATTTATTTATGTGCATATATTTTTTTTAGTAGCCCTCGCGTGCTATTATCATAATTGGAAAACATTCACCGGTAAACATGTAATAATTGAATTCGGTTAATTCCGCGCATCAGTTTTCATTTTCCGGCCGGCCGGCTAATTTTTAATCACTTTTAATATAATTAGCGGTAAATAATAGATTCGATAATATAATAACCGGGCCAATATTTAATCATAATCACCCGTCATAAATAAAACAACGGACAACAAAGTGATTATATTATCCATTCGCAATTAGCGCACCGGGCGTAATTAATCTGTAGAAAATACGGAAATTAAATCGACGGATTGCAAAATAAATTTAATTATCGAATAATATCAATTTGTTGTATTCTTGATATACATATATGTAGTAATCTTTATTGAGAGGTATATCAACTTGTTCTAATTATATACAAACATCTTTATTCAGACAACAAAATTTTACAAAATTTATTATATCAATATGTACAATTGTGTTAGTAGTCTGTCAGTCAAAAATGTCGCAGTAAATAAAGAGCTAATTATTTTCATTTTTTTATTTATTTAAAATAAGAAAAACGAGAGAGAAATAGAATGTAAAATTACATTTTTTTAACATTCTATTTCTATTTCGAATTCTCTGGATACAATAATATATATCAATTTCGTACGTAACGCAATAACGGGCGGAGGCAATTCCACGCGGATCGATTGCTTGTTAAGAGTGTCACAGTGTTGTAAGTTATTAAAAGTTAAGGCGGGATGACTGAGGGATGGACGTGGAGTAGACGGGACAGGCTATCAATCATAGTCCTGAAGGATGTAGCTAATCAAGTGTAGAGAGGTTATCTCCGGATATCCACGTATATACACATCATCGCACCAGCGGAGCGATTCTCATTATAATTAGTGCCATCATACATCAACGGACCCTTATTATTATTATTTTTTTGTTTTGTTAACAAAACGAACAAACAACAAGAAACAAAAATGGAAATAAAAAGAGAATTTTTTGAAATTAATTTAATTTATCTGAATTTGAATATATAATTATAAAAAAATACCCCCAAAAAAACTGCTGTAGAATTAATTAGACTAATAGACTTTTAAATACAATAATTATAAAGTATTTTTGGTTGTTAATAATTTTTATATAAAGAATATTTACCACGGGATAAGTGAGAATTTAATTAAATAAAATGTAATAAAGATGATTCACATATTTGCAGTAATTTATTTATTTATTTATTTAATAACCCAACAGCCCTAAGGCTAGATTAAAGATTACATAAATTACAAATTTCACAATTACAAAATACAAAAACAATAATACAAAATCATAAATATCCAAAATATCAATACAAATCAACAACATGGCTTATAATTGTAAGTGTTAAACTAAAATTAATATAAAAAGTAAACATACAATCGCACAATAAATCTAAGAACCGTGCAAGATGTTAAGAATATAAGTGAACATCTGTTTAGGTGTAGATATGTAAAATAAATCAAGGGTTAGATCGCCCAAAAGTAGATCATTATACAAAGAGCACATTGGAAATAAAGGCGATTTAAGCAGTAAATTAGATTTGGGAATGTCAAGTTGAAAAAATCGGGTTTGTCTTGATACTTGGGGAACACGAATATTTAATTGAGCGAGTATATCACTACAGTCAATTAAATTGTTACAAATTTTAAATAATGTGGTAATCAAATAAGCTTTACGGCGATTTTCCAGTGAATGTAACTTGAATGTATCGAGAAGATTGTCGTATGTTATAGTATGTATGTTATAGGAACCAGTTTCTTTAAAATACAGGCATTTAAGCAGTTTCTCTTGTACGTTTTCAATTTGATTGGAATATGATGTGTAGTAAGGATTCCAAATACAGCAGCCATATTCTAAACGAGATCTTATAAAAGCAAAGTATAAGGAGAGAATTGATTCAAAGTGCTTACATTGTTTTGTATTTCGGAAAATGAAACCTAGAAAACGGTTTGCAGATGAGACAATATGATCTATATGTGCTTTAAAGGTCAAGTTGTTATCAAATAAAATACCTAGATCTTTAAATTGTAATACTCTCTCAAGTATATCTCCATCTATTGAATAATCAAATATGACGCTAGATTTCTTTCTTGAGAATGATATGATCTTACACTTATGAGTATTAAGAGGCAAATTATTTGAACAACACCACGCATGTATTCGATTTAAGTCGTCTTGCATTGATCGACAATCATCGATTGTTTTAATTGGTTTTATAATTTTGAGGTCATCTGCAAACAAAAGACAATCAATATCAATAATGTTTACAATATCGTTGATGAATATATTAAAGAGAAAGGGGGCTAGAACTGAACCTTGAGGAACCACAGACGTTACCTGAAACGTAACTGATTTGTATCCATCGTACTCTACAAACAGGCGTCTTTGGACCAAATAATGATGAATTAGCTTGCACAAAGATGTTGAGAAACCAAACTTAGATAGTTTGGAGAGGAGCAAGCTGTGATCCAACCTGTCAAAGGCCTTAGAGAAATCAGTAAATGCGACATCAACTTGCATCTGGCGATCGAGACAGTTCGATAACTGTTGTGTATATGATGTCAAATTAGTAAGAGTGGAGCGTTTAGGTCGAAATCCATGTTGGTTTTCTACCAGGTGCAAATTGATGTAGCCACGAATACGATCACGAAACATAAATTCGAAGCACTTTGACAGGTTAGAGATAATGGCTATAGGTCGATAATTTGATATTGAATTTCTGTCGCCCGATTTGTGAATAGGTATTATACGCGCATTTTTCCAAATATCTGGGAAAGTATTATGCTTTAAACATAGGTTAAAAAGATGTGTTAATGCTTCAGATAAGACGAAGCGACAATCCCGAAGTATAAGTGCTGGAAGACCATCGGGCCCACTACTCAATTTATTGCCCAATTTGTTCAGTGCCAATTCAGTGTTACATTGATCAAAACAATGTATATGTAATGAAGAGGTTTGTATACTAGAGGAATGCGAATCAGTGCTGATGATAGGTTGTATATTAGATACATATGACTTCGAGAAATGATTTGCAAAATTGTTAACGATATCTTGACCAAGAGTTAACAATTGTCCCTCATAATGCATTACTTTTGGTAGCCCGTTATTGTTTTTTAATGTGTTTACAAAACTCCAGAATTTATTAGGCGATGATAGTAAGGAATTTTCGCTGTTATTTATGAATAATGAAAAATCGCGTTTAGACAAAGTTCTAACTTGTAAGCGAAAATAATGAACTTTTTGTTTGAAAAATTGAGATAAAGGGATTTTTTTGCTTAGTTTAATGTACTTCTTTTTTCCTTGTAGTTTCTTTTTGAGTTGAACTGAAAACCATGACGGGTACTTATTCGACGATTTACGAGTATAGGACACATATAAACTGAAGATATTGTATAACTTTTCGTAGAATAAATCACATGCTATATTTACATCATTACAATTTAATAAATCGGACCAATTAATATCAAAAATTGATTCATAAAGTTTTTGGAAGTTTGCTCTTTTAAAATTGAATGACTTATGTTGAACATTATGTGAGAAAGAATGCTGTTTATGTTTAATGTCAACGTTGCACTCGATTGAGAGTGCGGGATGATGTTTGTCTTCGACAACAAAGGGTGTAGAATTATGGTATACAGTGCAAGTCAAGTTACAAAACACGAGGTCAAGAATACGGTTATAGTAGTTGTAGATATGTTTTTTTTTTATTTAGACCGGATAATTCCATACAGTTATGCAGTGCTTTAGAGCAATTATTACTCATTGGAACGACAGAAAAAATATTTAAATTAAAGTCACCTAATAAGATAGTAGTGCTATCTAACATAAATGGCATGCTGTCGAGCAAGTTAATGAAGCAAGTTACTTGATCAAGACTAACCGGTGGTCTGAAATATACGGTAATTATATAGACTACTTTTTTTTTTCGAATAAAACTTTTACAATTAGTAAATCTACACAAAGTCGAGATAAGTTTTCTGAATTAAAGATAATTTCGGAAGATTGAAGTTTCGAAGAAACGGCAATTAAAACTCCCCCACCTCTATTGACGTTAGACATCTTGAAGTCACGATCCTTACGGAAGAAAATATAGTTTGAATTAAATAATTCGCTATCCAATACACTACTCGACAGCCATATTTCCGTAAATGCAATAACAGAAAAGGTACAAGAGCAGTAAACATTGGCACATTTCGAATTTAGTCCGCGCGAGTTTTGGTAGTAGATGTTAAAAGTGCGTGTACTAATTGGGAAATGTATTAACAGGCGCCTTATTATTCCTATAATGTGTAGTGTAGCGATGTGTATTGTTACCAGCTGGTAGGTATGCGTTGACAGGTCCAACAGACGAATATGTAGGAACGATTCCTGTATCATCGGCATGATGAAGTTTTAAAATTTCTTGAAAATCATGAAGTTCGTGCGCTTCATAAAATGTGTTTCCCAATTGCAACTTATTTCTTTTAATAATAGCTGATAAACCGCAACCTTTGGCTTTATTCCTACAATCTCTTAAAATAGAAGATATTTCTCTATCTTCCCTGGACATATCGTTGTTAATATATATTCCTGCGCCTTTAAGCAATTTTGAATTTTTGGTAACCAATGTTTTATAATCTGATTTTAAAAATTTTATAATCATCAATCGAGATTTACCAGAAGTCGATTTTCCAATGCGGTGTGCTTCATAAAAAACAGTATTTATATTTATTTTTAATTTGTTTTTTTAATAAATCTTCGACCACTATACTGGACACTTCGTTGTCAGTTTCGGGGAGACCCGTAACGATAACGTTGTTTGCTCTTTTATTGCCTTTCTAAATGGATGACAGAATCACGAATACTAGTAATTTCCTTGTTTAGTATATCAATCTGATTTTTCAATTGTGCATTTTCACGTTTAAATGGCTCGATTAGTTTCTCAATGAAAGTTGTAAAATGTGCAGTCAATTCATTAATTATTTCGCTTTTTAATGAATTAATGTGCCCCAACATTTTTTCGTAGAGTTCATTATTTGAGATATCGGTCATTGCGGACAGAGAGAGAACACAGGAGACACAATTAAACAAGGATACAAATATTTCACAGCGAGGGGTCGGTCACGCTGACTTGAATTTACACACACAAAGAGGGCCACGGAGAGGAATTTGTTATAGGAAATATAGAGAGAGGTTTTTTTATCAGTATACATTTACCCTATGTATACCTGCAAAAAACGCAAGTCAAACGCATTGAACCGATTAATGTGTGTATGTTTAGTTGATTATTTGGCATATGTGTGTTCAGTTCCGTGTTATATGCAACTAAACATACATACATTAATGCGTTCGACTCGCGTATTTTGCATGTATACATAGGGGAAATGTATACTGATAAAAAAAGCTCTCTGTATATATATATATATGTATATATATATGTATATATATATATATATATATATATATATATATATACAAGTCGATGAATTTTTGTTTTTTATCGTCACCTTCGATATTCGGTGTTATTGGGAAATTTCCAAAATAAAAATTTAGATTTTCTCATCAAATAATTGATCAACAATTTTAAAAATCACTTACCATAAAGAAAATATGTACGGTTAACAATTTTTTATGCTTTTGAATCACATAAAATAGGAATATATGTTGAGCAACACGTTAATCACGTTAATAAACACCACACATCCATATTAATATTTTAAATTACAATTGAATTAAACAAAGACAATTTCTGGCAATTTCTACTCAAACCGTTGCAATTCGCAGTAGTACTGCTATGCAACAAACAAATATCTATTGTGAAATCCAATGTCCGGCGGGGTAAACGCTCGGGAAGTAGTTGTTTCGATAAATGTTTGTAAAACTTACAGTGTATATAATTTCTGCGGTTTGAAAATTGATTGATCGAATATTATTGATCATTGCCAGAAAGTTTCCTTCATTAATTTCATTGTAAGTTAGAATTTAATTTAAAATATTCTAAATACAAAATTCGTGCTAAAATACCTTTAAACCTAAACACGGATATCCAAATTGTGCTAATTTCATGGGATTCATCAGATTTAACTCGAATTAAAAATTATAGAGAAAATCGAAAAAAAAAATCTACAAATTTAATTTATCTACATCTGTGAATTGAAGAAAGTTTCAATGTACAACTTTGAAAAATAATTTAAATTGATTAAATATAAGTGGAAAGGAAATATCTCCAATGGGATTTGAACCCATGTCCTTCGATTTCTAGCAGAATGCGTTACCAACTAAACCGCAGATACAGGTGATATCAAATCTCTATTGAATGCTTCAATTTCACTTATATCGCCTTCCTTTAAAAGGAATATCAATTTAATTAATTCATTTATCTACTCTGGTCGTTGAATTAGATTTCTAACTACAAGATTCTAATAATAATTCGTATCTTGTACACTCTTCGTCCCCTTTACAGTAACCTAAATTTATGCCTTTTTACTGTGTTTTTTTGTTTTGTTTTGTTAATAATCTGAATTTAAAATTATAAAAATTAAAAAAAAAACGGGTAGAAAGACTTAACTCTGGTCAATAGCCCCGATAGACTAACACATACATGTATTGTAATTATTTACGTTAATCGTTAAAATTATTTGTGTAGTCTGATTAAAGTTGTGTGTATTAAAAAAACTGAAGAATTAATTTAATTGCTTGATTTGATAAATTAGATTACTGACTATAAGTTTCTATAAATAATTTGTACTTAAAACACCCTTGATTTAGATAACTGTGGAGGGGCCACAGTTATCTAAATTTGTGCTGATTTTATGTGGGTCGACAGATTTTGTGCTGATTTTATGTGGATGGAAATATTTAAATCGAATTAAAAAATATTGAAAAAGGTAATAAAAAAAACTGCTGCGGGATTAATGTAACTACTTGATTTTCTGAATCAGGCATCCAACTATTAAATACTCTCAATATTTTGTTTATCTAAAACTCCTCCACAGCAACACAAATTTATTAATATCGAGATATTAATTTCGATATCCTTGTTTTTTTTTTTGTGGATTTTACCCGGGGTGGAGTGGGGAGTTGTTTAAATATTTAAAACCTTTTACCGGACTATTCGGGAAATAAATTGTTCCCGGACATAATTTATAAACACGGAGAGCCTGAATTATTGATGGGCCATCGCTGCTGCTGCGGTGCGATCGCGGCCCCTCCGGACGGATGACTGCGGATGCAAATGGCTGGCGGTGGCGTGTGTGGACGCGTCCGAAAACGCAATTGTAATTTCAAATTTTCGGGGGGAGCCGAAACAACCCCCTTCTCCACCCTAGCATTAATAAATAAATGCAACGTAAAAATGCTTTTACGTGGACGATCCCCGCGTGAAATTATCCACTGGCTGGAAATATATACAAAGATGAATAATTTTCGACGGTTCTTTTATTACCACTTAAAGTGCTTTATTTGAATAAAAAAATGGAATGATTAAATAAAATTACTCTGATAGAGATTTCTAATGAAAATAGTCGATGCATATGAATCTTATTTGATCAATAGGGAAATGGATGTAAATCATCTCAAAGATAATTTGAATTTTTTAATGAACAAAATGTTTTATTGGTTGATTTTTAATAATTTATTCATATTTATTTCATACAATATGAACTACGAATGTCTAAATATTAAATTTAATATCTACATTTAAAACTCATTTTTCTAGTAAATATTTTATTTTTCATGAAATATTTACTACAAAAAAAAAACATATCATCCATTTCTCTTAAGTAGTATAATGTTGTTGTTAGTCATAAATTCTCTAACTTTTTTTAAATCTTGTATCTTGGAAGCATTCACTTCGTGGTGCGTTTTCAATTTTGATATAAAGAAAACACGTAACTTTTTTATACCACTTTTATTTTACTTCAGTGACTAGTTTCAATTACACGGTAATCATTATCAAACTTAATTTAAAAACGGCTAAGTGTTTTTTAAATCTTTTATTTGGTTCTCATTAATCGCTCGATGAAACATGATCACAATATTAATAAGTTGGAAAATATAATTGATTTGTTTCACTACTTAATTTATTTCCTCCCACTAGTTTCGACTCCTTGATAATGACGAGAGTCGAAACTATTCGGAGCAAATAAATTAAGTAGTGAAACAAATCAAGTGTATTTTCCAACCTGTTAATATTCTTTAACTTAATTTACGTATTTTTTTTATCAATTGCAATTATCGTTTTGCCTTGAACTGATTTAACTATTCTGAATTATTTAAATAAAAATTGTTGTCCTTTCTCCTATTTATTTTGAAAAATAATCCATTAGAAAATTCTGGTATTTATTCAACAAAATGCAGCAATTGTACAAAATTATACATGGGCCAAACTACTAGAAGTATTTTAACTAGATTTATAGAACATACTTACCATGTATGTGTGAAGGTGTGCTATAAGCACTGTGCATAGGCCTAAAAGGCCCCTAGCCTAAATATACTTACCATATTAGATACTTTAATTCTAAAAAATCATTTCCACATTTAGCTCTGTGACTATTGACTTACGTTACGTAAGTACGTTAAACAAATGCACATTAAAACAACTACTTCCCGGGCAAATACCCACGCTGGACATTGAATTACATAATGTACATCTGCTGTTGCACATTAATAAAATATTGCATAATGCAACAAATTTTGATCCGAGAAAAATTTAATGTAAAAACAACAAAAGGAACATTACTTAATATAAGGCCATCTGCAGACACGCGTATTATTTTCAAATCATTTTTATTTAATATATTTAAATAACTGTGACTAAGAGAATGAATACTGTTTTCTATTTATCTAAAAAATCTGCTGTAGCTTTTCATTCATTCATTTTTCGATTAAAAATATTAACCTTCTTAAATTTTCACGTGAATCACAATTAAACATGTTGGAGTCTATTAAAATAAAATAAAACACATTTAATCTTTTAAAGTTTGATACTAGTTGCTTAAATAACCCCCTCTTAGATCTTATTACTTCATAAATTTTAGCACGTTTTTTATAATTGTATTTATATTAGTTTATAGACAACATGATTTTTAAATATTTTAATATTATCACTATTGCATTGAGAATACTATAACAACGTGTTATTTATTTAAACTTCACTACTGAAGATGGAAACATAGTTTCCGAAATATATTTAGTTTAATCAAAAAATAAGTAGGAGAAAGGACAAGTGTTTTTATTTAAATAATCAAAGTCTCCACAACCAACAATTAACATAAAGAAGATTTTTCTGAATTATATCATTTAAAATGTTTATTTCTTTTTAAATTGTTTTTATCAAATTTAATTTTCCTCTAATCACACATTACATTTATTTAAAATTAATTCTATTTCTACTATTGTGTTTTTTTACTTGTTTATGATTTATATAGACTTTGATATTATGTTTAAAATCTTTTTATATAAATATATATATTAAATTACAACTGTTAATGCGAAATTTACTTCCAATTGTAATTTGGGAATTTATCAAATAGGACGAACGTGATTTTTCAGAAGGGACAATAAACCATTGTGTAAAATTTTCTACATTTCTATTCAGTTTGTCAAGATCGTGCCGAATTGACGGCAATAAGAGATAATCTGTGAGCGAGAGATTAAGTCGTAAACGACCGTTTTCCAACCCAACCACCAGATATCAAAATCCCCAGAATCCCCATCCAGTTATATTTTATCCTTCTTCTTCTATAAAATTATCTATTTATTCTTGTCTTTAAATATCCATTTTTAAAAGTAAATTGTAAAACCTTCTTCCAGAGAGAGTGTTGTCTCAACCTTCGTGAACATAACATCGATTATTTTTCTAAGTTCTAAATCTTGTTACATTTTCTTGTTATCTTAATTTTAGTCAGTGGTTGGAATAAAGATTATTTAATTCAACTTTCTGGTATTTGTAATTTTAAAACCAAACCGCGATCCCGCGTATTTACAACAACCATATTTAATTAAGATAAGTTAATAAATCCGTCAGAAAAAAATATGTTCAAAATTTGTTTCTTCTAATATTATTTTATGATTTTTCTATCGAATTAATCTTTCGAACGCAAAAAGACCGATGATTGATGGTCAGTTTCTGATGTAAAAATTAAATGTATTTAAAAAATAAATATGTGTATTTTATATATGTTGGCGCGTCGATCTCGGGACTGGGAGATCCCCGAGATCGGTAAACGCGCATATAGGAATCCAGGGACTTCCCCGTCTGTGAGGAGAACAAAACCGGCGGAGCAGGGGGATGAGAGGCGGTCAGTAGAAAGACCGGAGAGCCCTGTGAGACGCGGTTTTCGACTTCTTCTAAGTTTACTTAGTTAGTTAGAGAAGGATATTTAATAGTTACAAGTTTAAGTTAGTGTTAAATTGTACTTTGAATTAATTATAGAAATAATATAAATTTCTAAACAATGGATAACGATTCGGCTTGTGCTCCGACATATATATACTGGAGCTCGAAAGTAACGCAACACCCAGAAACAAAAATAGTGATATAATCTTGAATTACCACGTAGTTACGGTCGCAACCATCATGATGATTAAAAAATCGTAATTTTCAGTATTTTTTTTTTTTTTTCTTGTAAGTAAAAATCTTATCCCAGTTTTCTTAACGGGATATTAATGGGCACAATTAAAAATTCTGCAAACTAACTAATTTATCTCTCATAATAAGCGAGATCCCCATGGTGAGACACGAATTTGAAACACCAAATAATTCGTAATATACCGAAATTTTTTTGTCTTGTTTTTTTCATTTGTATAGCGCCTTTCCTAGCGAATAAATTCGCGATAGTCAAGAGTTGATGGGGTCGCTTAGTAGTCGCAGTGTCTGGGACTTTTATGGGCGATCGCCGGATGAATATTAATCAGCCCGTGCCGGAGCCGACGGCACCCGGCATTTAGAAAAATGGACTCGGAGCTTTTTTTTCGGCGGGGTTGGGGGCAGGGCCGTAATTGTTTACTAAGGGGAAAAGTTTTTCACTTACGAAAAATAATTACAGGCCGATGAGCATTAAACGACGCAAGTAATTACGTTTTCGCCCGGCTCCGGGATCGCCGCGAAACTTTCAACATCAATTTACATATAGATTATTTATATTCGGCTAATCGACGTCGAATCGGATTATCGTCTTAAGTTTGTTGGATGAATAAAACCGTCGGATTTTGTACATTACATTTACGTTTTCTCTCTCTCTCCGTTTTTTTTTATATATAAATACACAAAACTTTATTATTTTTTTAATATTTACATAACTATTATTTAAATTAATTTAAATAAATCAATATATACATGGTCTTTTTATGAAAGGATATTCTCTATTCAGACACAAATAAGTTATACAGAGCCAAGACAGCAGGTATGTTTTTATTTATTTTTAATTTTTTTCGGCCACAAAGAACATTTTTGTCTGGGGGCATTGTCATGGTCATTGATATCAACCGTCACGTAAGCGATCCCACATCTCTTTTAGAAACCTTCAGATAAAAGACTGAGTTGATAATTTGACCAATTCTTCGGGTGTTAAAGAACAAATTAACCAACCGTTTGATTATCTTCTGGCATGGAAATTTCAGTTTCTTCGAAATGTTGATCCACTTTTCGTTTTCTCCAACACTCTTCCTCCTTTCTTTTCGGTTTCTATTCACACCTTTTCTTCGGGATAAAGCTGCTCCAGTGGTTTTGTACTTTTCTTCATATTTTAGTTTTCTTCAGACTTCTGTTCTCGGATCTTTTGAATGACTCAACCACGTATTTGGCGATTAAGAAAAGTTATTAGTTTTGGGAAAGGTTTCGTTTAGGTTTTTAGCAAACATTAAATGAACAGGTGAATATATATATCTATATATTTAATGAAATGTTCAGCCAGCATTCAACTAGCACATGGATAACTAGTGATGGCCATTTCTTCATCCTCAGTGTGTTCCATGTGCAATGCCTTGATGAAGGCGGCTGAACGGAAATTGTGTTGGGGTTATATACCCGATATTAATCATAATAAATTAAAGACGACGCAAGCGCCAAATGGGAAATATTTTGAATAATTCATTTGAAACCAACCAATAAAGTTTCAGTTTCATCAAAAAAAAAAAAACAGCTAGAACTTAGTTGCGCATCTAATAAAAAAAAGACCATTATTGGCATATCATAATTAATACAAAAAAAACTCTTCTTTCTTATAAACTATTTACAACAATACCCCCCTCCCCCCCTTCTTTCCTCTCTTCTCTTTTCTCTCTCCCTCCCCAACTTTTCCAAAATCCTTACCCCTGCCCCATCCTCTCTCATCCACTCCATAACCCTTCTACTCCCTTTCGCTCCCATCCATTCCTCCTTCACCCCCTCCGCCAAGTGGTTCCACGTATCCTTCCCATGATCATACAACACACACTTTCCATATTCTTCCCCCATCCATATCTTCCTTCCTCTCTCCTTTGATCCACACCTTGCCCTTGCCACAATCACCGTCTCTTCTCTCTACTCCATTCCCTCTCTCTCAAATATTTCGGCATTCTTCCACACACCTGCCACCTCCCATACGTATCATTGTACTCGCTTCTCTCTATACACCCTTGTCTTTCCTGCCCTTCCACCTCCTTCCCTTTCACTCTCACCCACTCATCCACCTTCACCCCTTTCCCTAGCCATTCCATTACTTTCGCCTCTGACAAACCTACGCTCTCATACATTTTCCTCCTCTCACCCCTCCATCTATCCTCATCCCCAACACACGCTCGTCATCCATACACCCTTCACCAATCTCTCTTCCCTCAATTCCCACAATCTCCTCTCGTACCTCGCCACTATCACCATTGTCTCGCACTCTAGCCTCTCTCTATTTGTCTCCTGAAGCACTATGTAACTGGGCGTGGATCTTTCCACTCCTAACATGCGCTTCAGAAACCACATCTGCTCCCTTTCTATATATTCATACCCTCTAGCCCCCATACTTCCACCCCATACATCAGCACCGATCTCACACACGCATCCCATATCTTACACGCCACTCTCACATTATTCCCCATCCACTGACCCCACATCCCCCATGCCATTCCCCACGCCTTCCTCGCCTTACTCTGCACCCACCTCACCTGCTCACCATACCCTCCTGTCCCTTTAAACCAAAACCCTAAGTACTTAAAACTCTCAATAATTTCCCCCTTCCACTCCAAATCCTTCACCTTCCCTTCCCTCCCTTTATTCCTGAACCTCACCCACTTCGTTTTTTCCACATTCACACTCATTCCTCTCTTATCCAAGTACCACTCAGCCCTTTTCAACAGCTTCATTCCTTCATACTCTCTTGCTATCAACACCATATCATCCGCATACGACAGCATCCATACTTTACTCTTACCCATCACTAACCTCCCTCCCCCCGCCTGCCCCTTCCTCATCACATCTTCCATCTCACTCAAATACACATTAAATAACAATTGGCACCCCTACCTCAATCCCTCCCACGTCCTGACACATTCCGACACCTCCGACCCCACTTTCGCCACCACCCATATCTCCTCATACACTTTCCTCGCCCACTCAACTATTCCCTCACTCACCCCGCTCCTCCTCAAACACTCTATCAAACTCACTCTCGGTACTGAATCATACGCCCCTTTCAAATCTAAGAATACCGCATACATACAACCTTTAATGGAAGAGAACCATTCTTGCTAGGGTAAAGACTTAGTCCCTTGTCCCCCTCCCTCTTCTAAATCCCCCTGCGTCTCTGGTATATAAGTGGATATTCTCATCCACCTCCATCTCCATACAATTTCTCACAATTATCATCGCCGGCTTGTACCCAATATTCATTATCGTCACTCCCCTGTAATTCTTCACCTCCTTCTCATCCCCTCCTTTATATACCGGGCACATCATCCCCACTCTCCACGTCTCCGGCAAATTCTAATAATTAAATTGCTTCTTGTGCAAATTAAATTCTTACAAATGCTTAATTATTGATATCAACCAGACCATTTCGCAATATCGTTACATATATTGTAAATAATATTTAAGCATGTAGATATTACATTACGTAATATGTTATTGAATCGTTTATAATATTTATTTTATTTTAAACATAAATTAGCTGAATGATTAAAAAAATATGTGTCAATAATAATTAATTGCAATCAAATGTTACGCTCGGGATAAATAATTGTAATCAAATTTTTAAAGCCGTAAATTTCAAGTGATATTTAAACGATTTGTGGTTAATACCTCCCGGAGTTTATAAAATAAGAAGTCTGTTTCCCGAGTTCGCCTTCATTCCACTTTTGAATACAAATAAAGATTGATAAATCCTCCACGGGATTAAGCAAAGATTAATATATCCACTGTGGATTTATTTAAAATTTATTTTGTAAAGTTTATTTTATTTCGCGGGGGAGATTTTTTTTTTGGTGGAAAGGGCCGTTTAATAATAAGTCTCTGGATGTTATTAAGGGTGACTCGGGATATTTAAAAGGGCGGAAAGTCGCGTGTTCGGCGTCGACGGAGCATCCATCAAGGAGGAGCGCCTCGCGCCGACTTGCACCGCTAATTGTGCTTTATGCGGGGAGCGAAACACCCCTCCTCGTTATTTTTTTTTTCTCTCTCAATCCTCATTCGTTTTTCTTTTTTCCAACCCCTAATCATCGAAATTATGGAAACACAACCGGGAATTCCCGTCTTTATTTATAATTACGCGTACTATTTAAACGTGCGTTGACTATCTAACGTTTGGATATTAGGAGGAGGTGGAGGGCGGAGACAAACACAACTTTATCCATTATCATGCGGACTGCAGTCGGATTACGTACGAATTCCCATTATGTCAGCTATGTGTGTCTAATCAAATTCCAGATACGATGAATTAACGTGATCAATAACACGTAGACACACACACACACACGCAAATATTCACAGACACAGACGTACAAGCCCCGGGATGGGTGCATTATTACCGCGGTTAATGAGATTCATATAATTAATTGGATTCATCCAGACGAAACACTTTGTGCCATTCATATCACAGACATTAACGCCGTTGTTCGTGCTTCACTTAATAATAACCCAATTGCACCCCGGCTTTATACATACATGTGTACCAAGACACGAACGGGTTATTAATGTATACAACTAGGCAATAATAATAATATGTGAAATTTAACACTGTAATCAATTAATTTAATTATAAATAATGTAACAACGCTTCGCAGAAAAATCTATGAGAAAAAAACAATGTTTAAATAAAAACACTGTAAGCTTTTCTTCACTGTATATTTACTTGTTTCAAATGAACATTATCATTGGATATAACAGATGCAAACTAACACAAAATTGAAAACTTGTATATATAATAAAGGAACAAAATGGTTTGGTAGGTATAAAGGGAGGTATTAGGGAATTCACATCTTCATGTAACTCGCTTACAAATATTATTAATACAAGGTTTTCCAATAGGTATGATATCATTTTGAAGTGTCGTTTCGACCATTTGTAATATGTTATGATCTGTCATTTATTTTCCATTGTATTCAGTAGTGTTTACAATTTCATCATGGAGAGATATACACAAGAACAACGTTTACAAATTATTCAGTTTTATTGTCAAAATAATTGTTCTCCAATTGCAACTTTTCGTGCGCTTTTGCCATTTTATGGTCATAATAATCCTCCAAGTGTGCTCGCTATTCGTCGAATTGTTGAAAATTGTGAGCGTACATTTTCTTTACATAATGTTAAAGTGCCAATAAGACAAAGAATCGCTCGATGTAACGCAATAATTGCTGCCGTTCAGGCAAGTGTTGCTGAAGACTGCAATTTGTCGATTCCAAGACGTTCTCAACAATTGGGACTGTCTCAAACCAAAATCTGGCGGATTTTGAAAAAGGATTTGGGTTTGCATCCGTATAAAATTGTTCTCACTCAAGAACTGAAGCCATTGGACCACCGTAAATGTCGTGAATTTGCTGATTTTGCCTTGGAACAACTTGAAAACGATAACGATTTTTTTAAAAAATCATCTTCTCCGATGAGGCTCACTTCCATCTGAGTGGTGCGGTAAATAAACAAAACTGTCGATTCTGGTGCGAAGAAAATCCACAAATTATTCAAGAAAAACCATTACATTCACCTAAATTGACAGTTTGGTGTGGTGTTTGATCTGGTGGAATCATCGGTCCGTACTTCTTTCGAAATGAAGCTGGTAACACCGTTACTGTCAATGGAGAGCGGTATAGATCGATGATAACCAACTTTTTATGGCCGAAATTGGAAGAAGTTGATCTTGACAACATTTGGTTCCAACAAGACGGGGCTACATGCCACACAGCAAATGCAACAATTGAATTATTGCTAGAAAAGTTTGGAGATTCGATTATTTCAAGAAATTGTCAATATCACAATTTCTTGAAATAATCGAATCTCCAAACCCTCCAAGAAGTTGTGATTTAACACCATTA
The DNA here is from genome assembly GCA_963082785.1 of Philonthus spinipes. Lineage (NCBI taxonomy): Eukaryota > Metazoa > Arthropoda > Insecta > Coleoptera > Staphylinidae > Philonthus > Philonthus spinipes. The sequence goes on from OY720311.1 coordinate 14,355,638, forward strand.
GACTATTTCTTGTGGGGTTATTTGAAGTCATTGGTCTTTCGAAATAAACCAGACTCTCTTCAAGTATTACAAGTCAATATTGAACGTGCTATTCATGACATACGACTTGATTTAGTGGAAAAAGTGCTCGAAAATTGGGTTCATCGAATTCGTTTCTGCAGAAGAAGTCGTGGAGGCCATTTGAATGACGTTTTATTTAGAACTTAATTGTATCGATTGTACTTCACATTAAATAAAAAAACATTTGAATTTCCTTAACAATAAGTGTGTTTTTTTATTTAAAGGAATCATATCACTCTTATTGGAAAACCCTGTATTTCATACAATATGAACTACCAATGTCTAAATATTAAAACCATTAATAATATTATTAAGGTGGCGCTTGCGTCGTCTTTAATTTATTATGATTAATATTATTAATGTTTGTAAAAATGTATCTATTGTCTCAACATAGGTATTTCGATATTTAACAACGTCAGTAATATAAAAATAACATGTTTATTTATAAAAGTTGTAATTACTGATACATCCTGTGAAATCTTCCAATTTACCGTGTGGGTTTATGTATTGTTGTAGTTGTATCACGTTTATTTGTTGTAATCCTTTTTTAATAATCGGTTGTAATTAGGGTAAATCTTGTTGGGCAATAAAGTGTTATTATTATTATTAAATTAACTAAAAAAAACTTTATATAAAAACGAAATACCCAACGAAAAGCTTCTTTATAATAAATTGTGACTAAAGGATAAATTAATTTTGTTGTCGTTGAAATTCTTTATTAGTACAATACAGAAAGATGATAACCATTTAAAAGTTAAATAAAATAAAAATGATTTGTAAATAGTTAATAAATTATTTCCACATTTAGCCCTGTGACTTTTGACTTACGTTACGTAAGTACGTTAAAAAAATAATTTAGTATTTTCTAAACAGCTTCAATCGTACCCAAGGAATGGAAGAATAATCTGTGGAAATTTCAGCCCAGAAAGAACTGTAGTTTTCCTTCAGCACGCTCACAAAGATGATCTTCGTAAAATAGGTTAAAAATTTTGCAAATCCTACGATAAATCGAAAATAGCTTAATTTTATAATTAAAACGTAGCTAAATAATGGGGGGATAATCTGTGTAAATTTAAGCCTAGAAAAAAAAATAATTTTCGTTCAACACGCTTGCAAAGTTTACCATTGATAAAAGGGTTGAAATTTTGTTAAATTTTGCGACTATTTTCTGAAGATCTCAGCTGCTTAAATAAGGTGCAAATAGCTGAAAATATAGCTGCATTCTTTGAGAATCGAATACTGAAAACTATCTTTTTTGTGAAGCTTGTAGTCTAAATCGAAGCGCAGATAAGTCCGAAACGTCTAAACGGCGGGCTTCGCTTAACACTTCCCATAAGTCTCTGTGTAAATTCTACTAAGCAATTGGAATTGGTCTAAAATGACTGAAAATGCTTTGTTTTAAGGGAAAAATGAATATCCCGCGTTGTTTTTAGAATCATAAAGAGTGAAACACTTTTCTTACTTTGTACAACTCGGATTGTTGACTATAGTTTCGACTACCTTGATGTGTCATTATCAAAATAAAAGTAAAAAAAGTGTTTCATTTATTAAAATTGAATTACAATGTATAACAAAGTAAAAGTTTCAACAATTAACATCATAAAGAGTGTTTATGAAAATTATTTTGTATTGTAATATTTTAAGTTATATGTAGGTGTTGTATTATGCTTGTCAATAAAGATTTTGTATATATATATATATGCCAAAATTGATAAATCAAAAATCCCAAAATACGCAACTAAAGGATGTGGGAAAAATCTGTGTGAATTTAAGCCTTGAAAATGAATAATAGAAAAAGGATTTATTCACTTGGTCACAGTTATTTAAATAAATTATTTATTTAATTTATTGAAAATGAAATAGTTTTCGTTCAGACCGCTTGCAAAATTGACCTTTGGTAAATGGGTTGAAATTTTGTTCAAATTTACGATTTGTTCTGAGGGTCACGGATACGTAAAAGTTAAAATAATCTTCTTTATGTTGGTTGTTGAGACTTATTATTATTTAAATTATTTAAATAAAAATAGTTGTCCTTTTTCCTACTACTGAGGATGGAAACAGTTTCCGAAATATATCTAGTTTAATAAAAAAAATAAGTAGGAGAAAGGACAACTACTGCAACATCTTGCAAGCTGCACAAAAAAAAAGTTTTACAGCATTCGATTTCCAAAGAATGTAGCTATATTTTCACCTATTTTAACTTTATTTAAATAAATGTAATAATAATTAAAATAAAGTTTCACTTTATTTAAATAAATTAAATAAAGTTAAAATATGTGAAAATATAGCTACATTATTTGGAAATCGAATGCTGTAAACCTTTTTTATTTTATTTTGTGCAGCTTGCAGGATTGCAATCGAAGTGCACATAAGTTGGAAGTCGGCGGGCTTTGCTTAAACAGTCCGCATAAGGATGCCTGTAATATCGACCAAAAAATCAAAAATCCTGAAATACTAGAACCAAAGCGTAGCTAAGGAATGGGGGAATAATTTTTGGGAATTTCATCACCGAAAAAAAAAGCTTTTATTCTGAACGTATGCAAAATTAAACTATTTTTTATTATACTATTGAACTTTATCAAACTTGATAACTTATTATTTTTATATTTTAAATAACAAATTAACAAATTATTTCTACATTTAGCTCTGTGACTATTGACTTGAGCTAAGTATGGAAATAATTTATTAATTATTTTCAAATCATTTTTTATTTAAATTTGTGAAGTGGATTGATTTTTTGTTCATTTTTACGATTTTTTTTTCTAAGCGATACGGGTGCGTAAATAAAGTTAAAATAGATGAAAATACAGCTGCATTGTTTGGAAATAAAATGTTGAAAATCCAGCTTTTTTAACTTTTTTTAAGAAGCTTCGCTTAAACCATTCCCATAAGGCTACATGTAAATTTCACCGAAAAATTAAAAAAAAGAAATCGAAATGACTTAATATTATAATCAGAATGTAGCTTTAGCTGGGGGAATAATTTGTGTGAATTTCAGTACAAAAAAAAATAGTTTTTATTCTAAATGCTCGCAAAATTGACTTTTGTAAAATGGATTGAAATTTTGTTTAATTTTACGGTCACAGTCATATATGCGTAAATAAATTAAAAACACACAGAAAAAAAACGTGTATAAATTCCACGAAGTCGCTGCTTAGAATCGGCGCGAATTAGTTGTTTCATCAATTAAGTAAATTTTTGTTGCCGGTAATTGCTCTCGAAATTCCCCATCCCTTGCCTGCAGCCGGGGTTTCGGGTTTTGGGGCGAATAACGGCCCCGTATCTAATTGGGATCTATGCGGAGGAAGTAAACAAGGTTTTAGGGATAATTAATCTAAATTTGAGGGCGGCCGCAGAACTACACCGAAAAAAATAAAGAAAACAAAACAAAACGCGCCGCACGTCTCTGCCCATCCGGATTATTAATATTAACGTCGCGAATTACGGTAAAATAAATATCAATATCGCTCCCGGGTTGAAAAGGGCACGGCTTTTATATATATATATATATACAGGCAGATACATAATGTATATGAGGGACGGGGCGCGTGACTCCGCAACAGTTCAAATATTTGGACAAAAATAGAGGTTAATTAAAATAAAATTAATAACCGGTTAGTTAGTCAGACTCGTATACAGTGTGTAATCTATAAATATCTTTGTGTGTGGGGGCGCGCTTTCTTGAATTATTTATCAGTTTATGTAAATTTCTACACTCTGTGGGCTAATTAATCATAAATGTTTGAGGGGGATAAATAAGAGAAAAACTTCATCGCAATTAAAATGATCGAATTATAATTTCTTAGAACTCTTACTAAAAATAATAATCATAATATTAATCTGTCGTTGTTTGAATATAATGATAACTATATACTCAATTACTAAATTTTTTGTATTGACGACAAAACTTGTTGTTATAAATTAATGATTAAAATGATTTTTTTAAAATGAAAGTCAACTAAAACCTGTTTATTACCATTACTTCCTGCTTCTAAACATTTAATTTAGAAGTTATTAATTCTTGGAAAATGTTCATTAAAGTTGCAATAATAAATATCAGCTTCAGTTTATTAAAACGTATCTAATTATCATTTTACAGCCCTTTAAAAGTGAATCTAAATAATTTAGTTAACGATTAATATACGTAATACATTAATTTCAAAGCTTTCTCGGTGGTTTAGGATGCTGCCTTTATTATAAAATTGTGTGATTTTTCGAATTGAAATAGTATCTGAGTGCAATATAATGTTTTGTTGATTGCTTGATATTTATTATATCTTTACGATGTTCTTACCATCTAATTTTAAAGGATCTACCGGTTTGACCGATGTAGATTGCATCGCAATCATCACATTTCAATTTGTAAACTCCACTTTGCTATATTTTATTATTATTAGAGTTATTAATAAAAAGTAGTTTTCTTAAGTTTATTGGGTTAGTTATGATGATATTATTTGATATTTAGTCATATTGAATTCGATAAGGCTGTACTGAAAGGACAATTGAGACGAAGTGTTTTATTATAAAAAAATATTAAATTCAGTATTTTCTTTGTGTTGGTTGTGGAGACTTAAATAAAAATTGTTTTACTTTCTCCTAATTATTATTTTTTAATTCAAAAAATGATTCACGAAGTGTTAGATGAGTCTACAATTAAAAGTTTTGTCCTTTATTTATTTTAAAATATTTCGTCAAGCAACAACAAATTATTTCAAACAATAAAATAGTAATATATTATCGTTATTCTAGACAGAATTACCTCTAAAGAGTCAATTATTCTAAAATAGCGCAAATAATCGCAGCCGTTTCGTTTCGTTCCATCTCGTATTCTTCGCGCAGTGAAATTTTCACGAGCGCCAGGCGAAGTGGCCGTGGGCATTTTAAATATTCACCGAGAAAATTCTTCGATGATTTACAGCGGCTCCGCAATCAGAAAACACTCCGGCCTCGAGTGCCTAATCGTGTACCGTCATCAAAGCACTATTAAAAATTGAGATTCCCTCGCTCTCGCGCTGCTCTCTTCACGTCTGCATGCGCATTTTATAAACAGTCTACCCAACGAATGCGACACCACGGTCGATACTGTTTAATCGGTAAAGATCTTCGTTCAACACGAAAAACGCATTATTCGTCAAAATTTGTTGATATTTCCAATGAATTATTTTGTTAGATGAAAGAAACTTAGAAAATAAGAGTAGGTACGAGCAACAAGCGCACATTATTGCGCGGTAACAAAAAACGCATTATTTATAACGAATTTCTTCCTCACAACAGCGCTGCTTTATACCATGTAAAGCAGCGCTGTTGTTAAACAAAAGAATGCTCTAATCCGATGGCGCATCCTTCGCAAGAAGAGTGTGTGAGTGCAAGAGCAACAGGCGCACATTATTGCGCAGTCACATAAAACCAATTATTTCACGAAAAAAAAAATATTATTGTTAATTCGAGCGAATTTTTGTTAGATGAATCAAAATAAAAATGTGAGTGTGCAAGAGCAACAGGGGCACATTATTGCGCGGTCGCGTAAAACGCATTAATTCATGAAAACAAATATATTGTCTTTGTTTCCAAAAAATATATAAAGCAACACTTTTGTTTAGACAATCATAATAACATTTATGTAGAATACATCTATTTGTTATTCCGTCTGTCTTATCGACCTGAAATCATTACTTAAATTTATGGTGATGTACAATAAAAAAATCCGTGCTTGCTCGCTGAACTGCCTTGATTATTTGTTAAATAAATTATTGAATTCTAAGAGGATGATGTTTATGTTTTAGAAGAATCTTTAGGTTTAGTGAGATTCAAAATTTTCAGTCAATAAAGAGTCTGCATGAGCAAAAGCAACAGGCGCACATTATTAGGCGGTTACATAAAACGCATTATTTATAACGGATTTCTTCCTCACAACAGCGCTGCTTTACATGGTAAAAAAGCAGCGCTGTTGTTAATCAAAAGAATGCTCTAATCCGATGGCGCATCCTTTGCAAGAAGAGTGTGGGAGTGCAAGAGCAACAAGCGCACATTATTGCGCAGTCACGTAAAACCAATTATTTCACGAAAAACAAAAATATTATTGTTAATTCGAGCGAATTGTTTTGTTAGATGAATCAAAATAAAAATGTGAGTGTGCAAGAGCAACAGGCGCACATTATTGCGCAGTCACGTAAAACCAATTATTTCACGAAAAAAATTTTTTTATTGTTTTGAGCGAATTGTTTTTTTAGATGAATCAAAATAAAAATATGAGTGTGCAAGAGCAACAGGGGCACATTATTGCGCGGTCGCGTAAAACGCATTAATTAATGAAAACAAATATATTGTCTTTGTTTCAAAAAAAAATATAAAGCAACATTTTTGTTTAGACAGTCATAATAACATTTATGTAAAATACATCTATTTGTTATTCCGTTTGGATTATCGACCTGAAGTCATTAGTTGAATTTATGGTGATGTACAATAAAAATATCTGTGCTTGCTCGCTGAGCTGCCTTGGTTATTTGTTAAATAAATTATTGAATTGTAAGAGGATGGTGTTTATGTTTTAGAAGAATCTTTAGGTTTTGTGAGATTCAAAATTTTGAGTCAATAAAGAGTCTGCATGAGCAAAAGCAACAGGCGTACATTATTACGCGGTTACATAAAACACATTATATTTTGAATTAATTTCTCACTTAACCCGTAGTGAAACATATTTAATTAATAGACTTTGATTAAAACAAATTATTTCACGAAAACAAATATATTGTCTTTGTTTCCGATGAAATAAATCTACAAACATCTTTGTTCAGACAATTACAATAACATTTATATACATTACAATTATGTATTTGTCTGTTTGGGCTATCGACTAGAGGTCTTGAATATATTGTGATGTGCAATAAAAATATCTTTGTTTTCTAGCTGAACTGTCTTAATTGTTCGCAGAAATTGTGAGAAGGGGATGCTTATATTTTTAAGAAATCTTTAAGTGAGAGTAGGACCGAATAAACTCAAGAGAAAAGTGTGAGTGTGCTAGAGCAATAGGTGCACATTATTGAGCAGTCGCGTAAAATCCATTTTTCCACCGGAAAAATTCCACAATGAAATTAAACAAGGAAAAATTCTGGCAATGATCAATAAAAATCGATCAATCCCATTTTTCTAACTGCAAAAATTACTTACACAAACATCTATTGAAACAGTAAAACTTACAGTGTAAGTAATTTTTTGCAGTTGGAAAAAGGGATTTTTCGAACTTACAGTGTAACGCAGAAATTGTGAGAGGGGGATGCTTATATTTTTAAGAAATCTTTAGGCGAGAGTAGGACCAAATTAACTCAAGAGAAAAGTGTGAGCGTGCTAGAGCAATAAGCGCACATTATTGAGCAGTCACGCAAATTCCATTGTTCCACGGGAAAAAAAATGTTGTTTCCTAAGAATTATTTTATTACAATGAAATTAAACAAGGAAAAATTCTGGCAATGATCAATAAAAATCGATCAATCCCATTTTTCTAACTGCAAAAATTACTTACACAAACATCTATTGAAACAGTAAAACTTACAGTGTAAGTAATTTTTTGCAGTTGGAAAAAGGAATTGTTCGAATTTTATTGGTCAGAAATTTTCCTTGTTTAATTTCATTGTAATTTAAATAACTGCAAATGTGTGAAACATCTTTGTTTCATTTTATTTAATTATTTTATTAGATTAAGTAAAAGAAGAGTGTGAGTGTACAAGAGCAATAGGCGCACATTATTAAGGAGTCATGTAAAATCCATTATTTCAAGGGGAAAAATGTTGTTTGCAAAGAATTATTTTATTAGATGGATTAAAAGAAAAGTATGAGAATGCAAGAGCAATAAGCGCACATTATTACGCGGTCACGTAAAATCTATTATTTCATCGAAATAAATGTTTTTGTTTTCAATATATAATTTTGTTATATGAATCAAAAGAAGAGTGTGAGTGTGTAAGAGCAACAAGCGCACATTATTGCGCGGTCACGTAAAACGTATTATTTCACGAAAGCACATGTGTCTATTTATTTCATCGAAATAAATGCTGTTGTTTTCAATATATAATTTTGTTATATGAATCAAAAGAAGAGTGTGAGTGTACAAGAACAATAAGTGCACATTATTGCGCGGTCACGTAAAACGTATTATTTCACGAAAGCACATGTGTCTATTTATTTCATCGAAATAAATGCTGTTGTTTTCAATGTATAATTTTGTTATATGAATCAAAAGAAGAGTGTGAGTGTGCAAGAGCAACAAGCGCACATTATTGCGCGGTCACGTAAAACGTATTATTTCACGAAAGCAAATTTGTTTCCAACGAAATATATATACAAATATCTTTGTTCAAATAATTACAATTACATCTAAATAGAATACATCTATGTATGCCTAGGTTATCGGCCAGAGACCTTTGTTGTACCCTGTCTTGAATTTATGGGGTTGTGCAATACAAACATCTGTGCTTGCTAGCTGAACTATCTTAATTATTTGCAGTAATGAATTGTTGAGGATTATGTTTATGTTTTAGAGGAATATTTAGGTAGAATACTAAATGTTGAGAGGAAGACAGACAAACTCAATCAAAAGAAGAGAGTGAGTGTGCAACAGGCGTACATTATTGCGCGGTTACACAAAACGCATTATTTTACCAAAAAAAGATGGATATTTTGTTAGGTGAATCGAAAGAAGAATATGAGTGTGAGCGTGCAAGAGCTACATCATTGCGCAGTCACGTAAAACGAATTATTTCACGAAAATAAAAATATATAAAGGATTATTTTGTTAGATGAAATAAAATAAGAGTGTGAGTATGCAAGAGCAACAGGCGCACATTATTGCGTAATTATGTAAAACGCATTATTTCACAAAAAAAATTGCAAAGAATTATTTAGTTAGAAGAATCAAAATAAGAGTGTGCAATAGCAACAGGCGCACATTATTGCGCGGTTACACAAAACGCATTATTCAAAAAAGTTGAATATTTTGTTAGTTATTGAAAGAAGAATATGAGTGTGAGCCTGCAAGAGCTACATCATTGCGCAGTCACGTAAAACGAATTATTTCACAAAAAAAATATATATATATAATGGATTATTTTGTTAGATGAAACAAAATAAGAGTGTGAGTATGCAAAAGCAACAGGCGCATACTATTACGTGGTTACGTAAAACGCATTATTTCACAAAAAAAAATGTTTGCAAAGAATAACTAAGTAATTCTTTGCAAACAACAAAGAAACAAAATAAGAGTGTGCAAGAGCAACAGGCGCACATTATTGCGCGGTTACACAAAACGCATTATTCAAAAAAGTTGAATATTTTGTTAGGTTGAAAGAAGAATATAAGTGTAACCGTGCAAGAGCTACATCATTGCGCAGTCACGTAAAACGAATTATTTCACGAAAAAAAAATATATAAAGGATTATTTTGTTAGATGAAACAAAATAAGAGTGTGAGTATGCAAGAACAACAGGCGCAAATTATTACGTGGTTACGTAAAACGCATTATTTCACAAAAAAATGTTGTTTGCAAAGAATTATTTAGTTAGAGGAAACAAAGGAAGGGTGTAGGAGCGCAAGAGCAACAGGCGCACGTTATTGCGCGGTTAATTGGACGTCCAAGATGAAGAAGAACACTAATACTGAAAAATATATTATTACGGGATCCTTTATTGTTTGCTCGTATTTTTTTTTTATATTTAAGAAAATTTACACGAAAACTTTAATTTTATTCCCGTAACTTCAATTCATCAAAACCTTCCTCGGAATTCGATTTGTTTAGAATTTTGATGAATGGAATTTACGAATGTTTTCGTAATTCAGGAAAAAATAAATCGAGTTTGTTATAAGAAAAGCAAAAAAAATATATATCAGTGCAAATAGGAGGTATATAAAAAAACAGTATTTACGATGGTAATTACGCGTACGTTACGGAACACGCGAAGTATAAATCCCGGTTTTTATTTCAATTTAAGCAAAAGTGAAGGGGATGTTAATGCCGGATTTTTATAGTTCCACCAACTACAAATCATTACGCGCCCGCGCGGGTGGGAGTAATTAAAAAATTTCCAGTGACACACACGCGAACGCATACATTTCCTCTCGGCCATAAACTCCCGCCGAAATACGGACGCACAAAAAAAAAATATATAACAACAACGAAATATTCCGAGCGGGAGAAGCGCACAAAAAATATTAGGGCGGCGGGGGGAAATTCCGCGTCAAATTATTACCTGGGCCAAAACATAATTTTAATCAAAATTTAATTAAAAATAACGCCGTGTCGCGCCTGTTGACGTTTTCGGACGCCGTAAAACACCATTAATACCGCGGTTTAATAAATATTACCTGCGCTTTTTGTTGTTGTTTTATTTATTGTTTGAAAGATGCGTGTTGTGGGGTTTTTCGAAATTAATTATTTATTTCAATCAACAGGAAAATAACAATTTAAAACGTTTTATTGTTTATTTTTAAAATTGAGTTTAGGCTTTTAAAGCCGAATATTGTATTAAACATTTGTTTTTAAAGTTTCGCGATTTTCATTATTTTTAATTCCTTATGGTTCTTAATAGTCTATTTTTTTGCTTTAAGGGCATACCACTCGCCAGAAAAGAAGATAAAATAGTGCTTTACGGCACACGCCGTTGTTACCACTAATAATTATACTGTTGTATTGAAATTTCAGTACGAGAAAGTTAAAGGATGAATCAATGATCGTATTCGTTTAGTTTTGAAAAAAACTTCGTATATTATTTATAAGAATGCATTAAATATGCTCAATATTTATATAAATTTGATCGTCAATTTAACCAATTTAAACATTTTTATATTTAATTTTGAAGTAATAGGGACCTAGAATCGACTTTTGTGAACAATAAAGGGTTTGCATCATAAAAATAAATTTATTAGTTTGCCCACAATGAACGAATAATTATCGGACTATTTTACATTTTCTTGCGAGAAATAAGCGAAGACCAATTTGTCTACTTTACGCACTACTAATGGGCGAGTGTTACTTGATTTATGGTATTATTATAGCCAGAAACATCTTTTATGGGTTTTCGAGATGATTGTGTTACAATATTATTAGAATCATAATGTCATTATAAAACAGACTATTTTTTAAAAGTATAATTCATAATTTCTAGCTGAGGGGGTATTGTTATTGTTTGATCATTTGTTCTGAATATATAAATATAATTACTTATAATAAAAACATAGTTTTTTCTTAATTTATTAAGTAGGACCCCCCCCCAAATCTCTTCAAATTAACAAAACATCAAGCCTGACAAAATTTGAGATCGATAGGGTAACTTTAACCCGTTCCCCAGGCAAAATGAAAAATATATATTATTCTTATATTTTACATAAGTATGATCTCACAAAATATAAATTAAATATGAATTACACTGTTCTACATAAAGAGTAAGAAAAAACATTTAAAAAATGAAATAATAAAATCTATTGATGAATGAAATTTAAAGTTTTTGCGATTATTTTGGATTTTGAACCCCGTGGGGCACGGGTTTAAATTTACTAATTGGTCCCAGATTTTACAAGAAATAATTATTTATATACAGAAACAATTTTATGAGATCTTGTAAAGTTCAAAAATAATAACATCTATTATAGACTGAAATTTAATGTTTTTTTATAATAATTTTGGATGTTAAGCCCCGTGGGGCCCGGGTTAACATTAACCAATTGGTCCCAAATTTTACAGGAATTAATTAATTATATAAAGAAACAGTTTCATGGGGTCCCACATAATATTTTTTTCTGAACAATCCTTGCTTGTCTCTGTGTCAACATACCAAGAAAATAATAATTAATAAAAAATAAGTTCTGTAATATTTAAAACAACTAATTATAATGATTGTTACTAAATGAAATGATAATAATATTGTTTTCTATGACAAATCTGTAACTTATAGTATAGTTTGATAAAATCACAACAAGAAATGTGGATACTTTGTTTCTAAAATTAGAATGAAACAAAAATAAAAATTGTCAATAAAAGTATAAAAAGTTATTTTTTGTTTCTTATTATTTAGACATACATTTTACCGAAATTTCGACGTTATTAATTTTTCTCATTATTTAGACATTGATCGAGATACGGACATTTTTCACAAATTTTCAGGTAATATTAGCATTATTCATAATTTCAACGTTTTTTTTTATATAAAGGCAATAAGTCGGTTAAAGTTTAATTGTCAAATTTTAGATTACTATATTTTCTACAATATCTCGATAATTTTGTCACGTCTTAACTATTATGAATACATTAAATGATATTTTCCTGGTACTTTTTTTTAACATAATGCCGCAATAAAAAAATATATTTTTCAAATGTTCATTTTTTTTATAATTACGAAACTCAAAAAACAAACAATTTTAATTTTGACTGACTGATTTTTTAAATGTATATCTGAACACATTTTGTACATACAGTATATATGTGTCTTTGCTTACGGATTCTTTACTTCCCTCAAAAAGGAAAGTATTGTTTTTGTAAAAAAATCAAATCTTATTAATGTTAACTGTATCAAAATACAGATTTGTGATGATATTATTTTTAATTTACTTTTAAAAAACGTAGCGATCTGTCTACCATAGCACTTAAATAAATAAAATATTTATTTGGGATACAAAGTAAGACATATATTACTTTGTATCCCAAATAAATACTTTTTTCTGAACAATCCTTCCTTGTTTCCATGACATCATACCATGAAAATAATAATTATTAAAAAAAGTTCTGAAATATTTAAAACAATTAATTACTAGCCCTAACAACTATTTATATTCATTAAATCATTTGAGTCGATTAAAATGTATTAAAACATGTTTATGATTATTAATGTTGGAAACAAATTATTAAATATAAAATGTATTTAAAATAAAATGCAAATATGATATTCATCTCATTTCATTGCTACACATAAAAAGGCTATATGTTTAAAATATAAATTGTCAAAATAAATAAATTAAAAACAAACGGCGGAAAACCTCTGGTTGATAGCCAATTGTCATTTGTAAATATACAGAGTGGGGCATTTATCCTGGGACACTTGGAATATATCAGAAACTAAATTCGAGAGAAAAAATGTTCTAATTAAAAGTTCAAGTGAAGGAGTGGCTGTTTCAGCAATCATATCCATTTTTAATTTTCATCATGTCTTCAATATCATCCGAAGACAACTTTATTTTTCAAATGGAGATATATATTTTTCTTTTCTGATTCTTAATCTACGACTTAAAACAAATAACTTCTGTTTGAAACAATTTTTGTTTTAGTCATTACGTTTTACAATATTAATTTTCATACACAATGTCGTTTTATCGTAGAAAATCATTTTATTTATCATAAATGAAATTATTACTCAATTGAATTAGTATCAAATAAGCATGCAATCTAATCGGATGAGAAAATAATAGCTAAATATTGAAACAGGAAAAATTGTTTTTATTGTTTTAATAATTTAAAGGCAGTAGGATATGTATATTTTTTACTATTTATTTATTTATCCATTTATTTATTTTCTTTTTTATTTATTTATCTGTTTTATTTTATTTATTTCTTCCATTTTTATCTCAATTTTATCATTTTATGTACATATTATATTATTGTTTGTTATGTTTGATATTAACGTTGTCTGAGCGTGTCTGTTATATACATTTTTTTTTTATAATTATGTGATAATTGATCTGTGATATTTTATCTTACAGTGCTCGTACCTATACTCAATATGAACATACTTGTGATAAAACTGTGATCATATATTTAATTTCTTTTATTATTTTATTTTATTATTTACTTTATATTTTTATTTGTTTAAATTTTATTTTTACATTTTCTTAGGTAAATTATTGTTTCCATTATGTAATTATATACCCGTAGATGTTAGTTTGTGAAGTCATAAGCAACACTGAATCAATTCTTTGAACCGTTTGGGAATGCACTTATCTTACTTATTAATTATTAATAGTTTAGGAATACTTACTTGATTATATACAAATATGTAAATTATTGTATAATGTTATCAATTATAATGGAGAATTCCGTAAAATAAAGTTAAAGTTAATTAATTAATAATTCAAATATTATTATTTAGCAATTATTAATTTGTTTATTTAGATTTCATGTTTATTTGAGACTTTTTTAATCGAATATTAATTCCATTTATCACAAATAAAATGATTTTCTGCGTTAAAACGACATTCTGTTTTTTTTTTTAATTAATATTGTAAAAAGTAATAACCAAAACAAAAATTGTTTCAAACAAAAGTTACTTGTTTCAAGTTGTAAATTGAGAATCGAAAAAGAAAAATATATGTTTCCATTTGAAAAAATAAAGTTGACTTCGGATGACATGATGAAAATCATGAATCAGCTGAATAAGCCCCGTTTAAATCATTAAACTTTTTATTTGAAGCCTTTTTTTTCGGAATTTAATTTCTGAGATATTCCAAGTGTCCAGGATAAATCCCCACCCTGTATATATATATGTAACTCTAAAATTATACGATGTTGTGAACAATGTATGGTGTATTTATATTTTGATTATTATTATTTATTACAAATTTCTAAAAACAAAACTAATCTCGCTAACCATTAAGGAGGGGGACTCGATTTGTCAATCGTTCACGCTTGAAAACTAATAGATTGCATTAAAGAAGAAAAGAAACAAAATCTAGCAGGGAAACAAATTTTAAATTTAATGAGTCGACTTCTGAATCGAATTATTGGATTCTAGAGAATTTTGGGGTTTGACTCATCATGAGATGAGAATCCAATAATAATTCTCTAGAATCCAATAATTCGATTCAACGAATTCTTCCTCAGAAGTCGACTTATTAAATTTAAAATTTGGTTGCGACCGTGCTCAGATCACACTACAAATTGGCCTACTTCCAGACTTAGAGGAGGCAACTAGTGGACATTTTTTGGCACCCTCTCCACATGAAAGGCATGTGGATATAGAGAGTGACCATTTCTTAATAATAATTATTATTATTATTAAAAAAAAACATTTAAAACTAATTACATGTTGAAATAAACTAAATTTTGGAGGAATATTTCTGTGTAAATTTAAACGAAACAATGATGTAGAAAATCGCAACACTGTCATAAAAAAAATTTGTGATGTCGATTAATTGAAACACGGAACATTGAAGCAAAAAAGCACGTTTTAATAATGCACGTGATTCCCCTTTTCGTTTCTGCAAACGCCATCACCGGCGATTTCCTATCGAAAACGAACGCATAATCGCATTTCGCAGGCTGCAACGTTCCCACATACCCCGCGCGATTGTGGCAATTAAAGCCCGCCAGTCCCGACCCTTCCGAACCGGCGCAAATTGCATCGCCCTACAAGGTTTTCACCCCTAAATATTAGCTAAGCCTGATCCGTGATGCGGACCCGCTGACATTCTCATAAATCAAGACTAATGAGTCGGGCCGTAATAAACAAACAAAAATGTTCGCGAGACGTTCCGGATCACGTACGCTGTTTAAGCGGGGTTGTTTAACATTTAAGGGCGGGAAATGTCAAACGGGCGGGATAAGGCCGCGGCGGAATTCATCATCGCGTGCATTTTTCATTCCGGCGGACACACTTAGCTTTATTTAAAACTTGATGCCGCTCATAAATTATTTTATCTGCACTTTTATTGGGCCCCGGGAGGGTGTGCGAGGGGGTGGATCCTATAAATAAATGGCGGCCCGATCGAAATTCGAACCGGTGTCACTTCGCCCCCGTGAAATATGACATATTCCCCGACGGTGATACGCGATAAGTGTATTACTTTTCCCGGCGTTTCCTATGTCTTAACATAAATTCAGGTCGCTTAACGTAATTATTGAGAAAGAGCCTTGTAAAAATACCTTTTTTAGATCATTTCAAATGTATTTTTAATAAGAGGGAAATAGTTTCAACCTTAATCTCTCTTATATTAAATTTTTTAAAATGTGAAATTATTTCTACAGCCCGTAAAATTTGAAATCCTTTATAACATATAATGTAGTAATATTTTATTATGAAAAAAGGAATAAAATATTACTACAATAATGTAGTAATATTTAAGAATCAGAAAAGAAAAATATATAATATGTAATATTTACATGAAGTTTCTTGATATAAATCAAGAAACTTCATGTACTCACCAACAAATATCCTTTATAACAGTTTGGAATCTAAAAAAAAACGACCAACAGTCGATTAAACGAAGCTATCAAATTTTGTTAGTTTTCCAAATTTTGCCACCAATTCGAAACGCGTAGTGGTTGTGAAATTTCTAACACTCTTCCGGACCAAAATGATTTGTAAGCTTTTTTTAATCGACAGTTTGTAATTTGGAATACCCTTCGCGTTTCGAATTGTTAAAACTAATAAAACGACCGTCAGTCGATTAGACAAAGCTGACAAATCATGTTGCTACCGAAAAGTCTTCCAAGTTTTACCACCAGAGAGAGTATCGCGTGTGTTGTGTCAAGCGATACTCCATCTGGTAGTACAATTTTGAATACTCTTCGCGTTTCGAATTGTTAAAAAATAAAATGATCAACGGTCGATTAAACAAAACTGAAAAATCGTGTTGGACTGGAAGAGTGTTCCAAATTTTGCCACCAGATGGAGTAACTAACTGTCGATTAAAAAAAGCTTACAAATCATATTGATCCCGAAGAGTATTACAAATTTCACCACCGTATAGAATAATTTTGCTGGTAAAATTTAGAATACTCTACGCGTTTCGTATCGTTAAAAAAATAAAACTGCCAACAGTCGTTTAAACAAAGAAAAAAAATCAAGTAGGTCCCAAAGGGTGTTACAAATTTGGCCACCAGATGGAATGTCGCTTATGTTATGTTAAGCAATACTCCATCTGATGGCAAAATTTGGAATACTCTTCGCGTTTTGAATTGTTATTATATAAAAAATTTCAGAAATATGAAATTATTTCTACAGCCCGTAAAATTTTAAATCCTTTATAACAGTTTGGAATGTGAAAAAAAAAACGACCAACAGCCGATTACACAAAGCTGACAAATCATGTTGGTTCCGAAGTGTATTCAAAATTGTTAACGATCAACAGCTGAAGAATCATGTTGGTACAGAAAAATGTTCCATCTGATAGCAAATTTTTTAACACTATTCGAGACCTTATATTATAGCAGGGGATAATCTATGTGGTGGCAAAATTTGGAACACTCTTCGAAACCTTACATTATATCAAGCGATACTCCATTTGGTGGAAAAAAATGTAACACTCTCCGAGACCGATAATCAGGCAATAATCTATCTCGTGGCAAAATTTGGAATATACTTCGAAAACTTAATTTATATTAAGCGATACTCCATCTGGTGACAAAATTTGTAACTTTTCGAAACCGATAATCAGGCAATAGTCTATCTGATGGCAAAATTTGGAATATACTTCGAGAACTTAATTTATATCAAGCGATACTCCATCTGGTGACAAAATTTGTAACTCTTCGAAACCGATAATCAGGCAATAATCTATCCCGTGGCAAAATTTTGAATGTACTTCGAGAACTTAATTTATATCAAGCGATACTCCATCTGGTGACAAAATTTGTAACTCTTCGAAACCGATAATCAGGCAATAATCTATCTGATGGCAAAATTTGGAATATACTTCGAGAACTTATTTTATATCAAGCGATTCTCCATTTGGTGGCAAATTTTGTAACTCTTCGAAACCGATAATCAGGCATTAATCTATCCCGTGGCAAAATTTGGAATATACTTCGAGAACTTATTTTATATCAAGCGATTCTCCATCTGGTGGCAAAATTTATAACTCTTCGAAACCGATAATCAGGCAATAATCTATCTCGTGGCAAAATTTGGAATATACTTCGAGAACTTATTTTATATCAAGCGATACTCCATATAGTGGCAAAATTTGTAACTCTTCGAGACTTTATATGAGACGTTAATCCATCTGGTGGTAAAATTTGTAACATCCTTGGCAACCAACACGATTTTTCAGCTCACACAAATAAGATTAAATTTCCATTCAACAAATACTAGAATCGAAAGTCATTTTGAAACGAGCCGATTTAAACGAACAACGAACACTCAGGAAATGATAAGGAAACAAAAATTAATGCAGGACACGTGTAATTTCACGTGAGCACCATGACGAAATGATTTAGCGTCGCGCGCGGATAAAGATCGTGTGCGCGGGGTTTCATTAATTTATTTCGTGAACCATTTTTATGTAAACATAAGAGATTAGTCCGCAATTACGGCGTCAATCATAACACAATCAACTCACGCGATTCCCACCTTTCTTTCTTTCACTCTCTCACATACACACATAAATTCTACATTCATTCATTTTTTTTCTTACTATAAATAACATAATTAGTGCGATTTGCGTCATAGTTGGAAACGAGATATTTAATAAAATCGAAAATGTATTATTCTTCTGTTAAACAAATTTATACTTAATAAGACTGCAATTATATCGGAAATGTGTTTCCTTCTGCTAAAACAAAAAAGACTATACACAATAATAATGCAATAAAATCGGAAAAGGTTTATTATTCTGAAAAAAAAAAACAAAATAAGAAAGTCTTTACTCAATAACACTATAATAAAATCGAAAATGTACTAATCTTCTATTAAAAAAAAAACAAAAAAGTCTTTAGTCAATAACACTGCAACAAAATTGAAAATGTTTTATCCTTCTGTTAAAACAAAAAAAAGTCTATACTCAATAATAATGCAATAAAATCGAAAGAGTTTTATTATTCTGTAAAGAAAGTCTTTACACAATAACACTTTAATACAATCCAAAATGTACTAATCTTCTATTAAAAAAAAGTCTGGTAGAAAGACCTCTGGTCGATGGCCATTTAACAATTAATTAATTTTTGTGTGATATATATAATCAATGTTTGTTACGTTATTGTAAACTTAATTGTTAATAAAGATTGTTATATATATAAAAAAAGTCTTTACTCAATAATACTGCAATAAAATCGAAAATGTGTTATTCTTCTTTTTAAAAACAAAAAAGTTTTTACTATAAAAAAAAATAAAATCGATTTTTTTTATTCTTCTGTTAAACACACAAAAAATCTTTACCCAAAACACTGCACAGAATCGCTTCATGGAACTTTACGTAGTGAAGCAACTTATTGTGTCTTTCAATTATAGTTCAGTGTTGCCTCAACTTCGTTTTTATCGCTCCAACTTAGTTTTTGCCATTTTTACAATTGAAAGAGAAAAAAAGTTGCTTCAAGCAATTCTGTGCAGTATAATTGAGTTTTTTTTATTTTTAACAGAATAATCACAAATTTTGAATTATATTACAGTATTGTTGAGTAAAGACTTTTTTAATAGCAGAATAACACTTTATTGTAGTGTTGTTGAGTAAAGACGTTTTTTTTTATTTTATTGCAATGTTGTTGTTAATACTGAATCGGCAACTAAAAATAATCATTGGTATCGCTGATTAAGGCACTAATTCAAAAAATAATCATTTTGATTTACGCACTCATTATCAGTCACGTAAGTGGAATAAGCGGGGAATAAAATTTAGATTACTCGAAATAAAAGTGCGGAATTTTAGTGAAAACTCGGTTTACTGTATAATTAAAAAGCCGAACAATTTCCTGGTTGAGTGAGGGGGTGGGGTGGTGAGGGATTTTATTGCCGCCAATAAAGCAACGGCGCACGGTCGTCGCCGTTAAAGCGGCAAGAATTTCAATCTGGCTTTAATTATAATAAAGGGAAATTATAGTTTTCGTTTAATAATTTAACGTGCCGGAGATAAGGCGGGCCTGCCCGTCCGGGTGATCCGATTATGGCCGAAACGAAAAACGGAAATTGCTTTCTATTATAGACATACATCCATACCCTGTGTCCCACATTTTTAAACAAAACATTAAAACTTAACAAATAAAAACAATACCATAAACTACATAAAAAATGGCAGAAACAAGAACACATAAAGAAATGCTAAAAACCCTAAAAGAAATTCAAGAATCCATGAATTTCATGAATGAACAGTTTGAAGAAATGAAAAGAGAAAACGAAGAACTAAAAGAAATGTTACAGGAAAAATTAAGAAAAACGAGAAATTAGAAGAGAGAGTGAAGCTACTGGAAAATGTTATAGAAAAAAACGAAAAAATTAAGAACAATGTAATAATTATGGGTATATCTAAACAAAACAAAAAAAAAACATAAAAAAAATCTCAAAAAAATATTATTAAAAGAGTATACAATAAATTAGAGGAAGATGAAATAGTATCCGCTTATAGAAAAGACGAACTAAATGAAAATAGTCCAATAATTGTGGAACTAAAATCAGAGGAAATTAAAAATGAAATTATAAAAGCAAGAAAAGTATTAGGGTCCCTTACAACCACGGAATGTGGTTTAAATGGTCAATCAAAAGACATTTTTATAAATGAACAACTTACACATTTAACGAACCTATTATTTTTTAAAGGAAGAGAAATAAGAAAACAATACAACTACAAACACATATGGACTAGAAGCGGAAATATTTATTTAAGAAAAACTGATACACGCCCTAAATTAAAAATTAAAACACTGAGTGATCTAGAAAAGGCAGCAAAATAAATAAAATTACGTCAAAAACATAAAAATAATAATTTAAGCAACAAAATGTATACCATTCACCTACACAATATAAGAAGCCTAAAAAACAAACTAGAAGAACTAGAAATAATACCAACTCTACATAATAATCTAGAAATAATCGCTCTAACTGAAACGTGGCTACACAAAAAAAATGAGCAACTATACTTCCTAGAAAATTATAATTCCATATACAACTCAAGACAAACTCGAGGTGAGGGAATGGCCCTATTTATAAAAAAAGAAATAAAATACAAAACAATAATAAATAAAATAACTTTCAATTACAATCAAAATACACGAAGAAAAAATATTAATTACACTAATATACAAACCTCCACAAATAAACTTCGAAAACTTAAAGAATATATTAAAAAATCAAATTCTATATAAGCAAAAACCACATATAATAATAGGAGACTTCAACATCAACTTACTTGAAAAAACCAACACAGTAAAATGCTACCAAAACTTTCTCTTAGAAAATAACTTGAAAATTATGAACAAAATTAATACAAGAATAAAAACAAACGAAAACAGTAAAACAATAATAGATCACGTTATTACAAATATACCAAACATAATAACACAAATAAGAGTAGAACCTTCATGCGTATCGGACCATTCAGTACTTATAACAAACATATAAAAACATAAAGACAATCGAAATACCATCATTAGAAACGTTATCAGTAAAAATGCAAGAAATTATACATCACAATACAGAAAACAAAAAAATTAAAAGATCTACCAAAAAACCTTGGATAAACAAGGAGATAATTAAAAACATAAATGAAAGAAACAATCTATACAAAAAATATGTAAAACTGCCTGATAATCTTATTATCAAAAACAGATATTTAAAACAAAAGAGAAAAACGCAGTTTTAATAAAAGAAGAAAAAACAAAATACTACAAAAACATTTTCTCGAATAATACAAAAGAACCAAAAAATATATGGTTTCAGATAAACAAATATTTAAACAAAACAGGAATTAGAGAAAATAACATTTCAGAAATAACTAAAGAAGACGGAACTATTACAAAAAATATAGAAGATATAAATAAGTCATATATTTATGACAAAGTCATATATTTAAAACTGTTTAATTGTAATCATACAACAAAATATTTATAATAATTTACTGTGTATTTTCATTTCAAAGTACACTCGGATAGATTTGTAGCCAATCCATTGTAAAGATGTTGTCAATGTGGAATTGTATGTTGGAAAACAAAAGAATATGGATTTACTTGTTTTCTTTCACTTGCAGACCTGGAGGCAAGGACTGCTTCAACTTCTCAGCCTTCTCCTTATCGAAGATGATTAAGGTGTACAAGAACCTAGAGCAACGGACCTTGAATTTGGTGTTGTTCTTGATCTTTACAGATTTAGCGTCTTTCCTCCTGGCCCTCAGTAGGAATTCCTTGATTTCTTTAATTTCACGCTGTATTCTGAAGACGAAATTGTCTTGTCCGAAAACTTGATGTTAAATGATAAATACTTTGCAAAAATAGGAAAACAATTGGCGGAAAAGCAAATAAAAAAAAACATAAAGATTTAATAAAAGAAACAACTATAACATACGCCCCAAAAAATAATGATAAAATAACAGAATTTAAAGATACTACAGAACCAGAAAATCAAAAATCTTTAAGACCACACATCACCAGGATTCGACAAAATTACCAACAAAATAATTAAAGAAAACAATACAATACTGACAAGAAGTATAAATAAAATTCTAAGAAATGGAACATACCCAAATTACTTGAAAACATCAATAATAATACCTATATATAAGAATGAAGATAACACAAAACCAGAAAACTACAGACCTATTACTCTTCTGTCAACAATAAATAAAACACTGGAGAAAGTAATTCAGAACAGATCAACCAATCACCTGAATAAACATAACATAATAAACAAAAATCAATATGCATTTCAAAAACAAAAGGGAACATTATCAGCTAGCTATGAAATCAAAGAAAAATTTATAGATGAAATAAAAGAAAAAATAAACAAAAAGGAAATCACTATGGGCCGTTTTACACACACAAGAATTCTCGCATAAATTCATAATATAATTATATATAGAAAAATATTATAAGTTTGCGCATGTGCATTACAGCGATTTTTATAATATATTTCTTGCGAGAATTCTCGCGAGAAATATATTGAACATGTTCAAAATAATCTAGAAAAGAATTATATAAAACAGTCTCCCAATAATGTTAAGCAATAGCATACTACATAATGCCGCGTCTGCTTGTATTGGACGACTGTAAAAACAATCTGCTTTGCTTATTTCCACAATAATTATTTGCTGTGTAAAACAGGAAAAATATTTTTATATATATAATTATAGCAAAACTTTTATATATAATTCTCGCACAACTTTTTGTGAGAATTCTTGTGTGTGTAAAACGGCCCTATAGCAATATTCATTGACATGAAAAAGGCTTTCGATACGGTATCGAAAATAAAACTTATAAAAAAAAATAGAAGCTATAGGAATTAAAGAAAAATCTCTAAACCTATTGAAAACATATATATTCGAAAGACAGCAAATCACCAGAATAAAAAAAAACATAGAAAGTACACCATTGGACGCTGATTATGGGATACCTCAAGGAGGCATCCTACAACCAACGCTATATAGATTCATCTCTTGAGATGAGCATCTCCCTCCCAGCACCCCCCGCAGATTCATCTCCTGAGATGAGCATCTCCTCCCAGCACCCCCCGCAGATTCATCTCCTGAGATGAGCATCTCCTCCCAGCTCCCGCCGCAAATTAATCTCCTGTGATGAGCATCTCCCTCCCAGCATCTTCTAAAGATTCATATCCCGAGATGAATCATCTCAGGATGCTGGATGCTGCGGAGACTGGAAACTCTGGCCTACAATCTGTTCAAACCCTCCACTGTTAAATAATTCGAATGGTTAAATTAATCCTCCAGCAGTTTTTTTTTTTATTATTAAAAAATATCTGGAAATGAAACGACTCATTTAAATATTAAATAATTTTAAATCGCTGTGGAGGGGTTGGGGAGTGTTTCGGATACAAACATATAGATACAAACTTTAAGTAAAAAGTCTAATTAAGCGATTTGAGTGGTTGAATTAACCCTGCGGCAAAATTTTTTATTTGTTAAAATTTTTAGGTGCGCGCATAAATGGTGAATGCGCCGGGACATTCCCTCGCACTTTATTTTATCTTCCATATATTAAGCCCTATAACAACTCAGGATTAACTAAGTATAAACGTTAAGATTGAGAGCTCAATAATTTTTTTGGTTTGCCTAAGCTTAAGTATCAGGATTGCGAGCGAAGCGAACTCATTTAAAGTTCTGGATTGGCTAAGTTTAAGTGTCAAGATTGCAAACGAACCAAGCTCTACAAAAAACTTGTACTATCTTACTTTAGGTGTCAGGATAGCGAACTATAGCGAGCTCTATAAATATTTTTGATTGGCTAAGCTTAAGTATTAGGATTGAGACAGAAACAAAAAATCTGGACTTACTTAGTTTTAGTGTGAGGATTATAAGCGACAGCAGTATTTTCTATTTGTTTATAATTTTTAGGTGGGCGCATAAATGGTGAATGCGCCGGGATATTCTCTATCAGTTTATTTTGTCATCAATATATTAAGTCCTATAAAAACTCAGGATTAACTAAGTACAAACGAAAAGAATAAGAGCTTTATAAGAATCCGACTGACAGAGTTTAGATGTCAGGATTGCGAGCCCTATAAAAATACTGGACTTTCTTAATTAAGGTATACAGATTACGAGCGATAGCGAGCTCTATAAATATTTTTGATTCGCTAAGCTTAAGTATTAGAATTTTGACAGAAACAAAAAAATCTGGACTTACTTAGTTTTAGTGTGAGGATTATAAGCGACGCATTACTTTTTATTTGTTTACATTTTTTAGGTGAGCGTATAAATGGTGAATGCGCCGGGATATTCTCTCGCAGTTTATTTTGTCATCAATATATTAAGTCCTATAAAAACTCAGGATTAACTAAGTATAAACGAAAATAATAAGAGCTTTATAAGAATCCGACTGACAGAGCTTAGATGTCAGAATTGCGAGCCCTATAAAAACACTGGACTTTCTTAATTAAGGTATACAGATTACGAGCGATAGCGAGCTCTATAAATATTTTTGATTCGCTAAGATTAAGTATTAGAATTTTGACAGAAACAAAAAAATCTGGACTTACTTAGTTTTAGTGTGAGGATTATAAGCGACAGCAGTACTTTTTATTTGTTTATATTTTTTAGGTGAGCGCATAAATGGTGAATGTGCCGGGATATTCTCTCGCAGTTTATTTTGTCATCAATATATTAAGTCCTATAAAAACTCAGGATTAACTAAGTACAAACGAAAAGAATAAGAGCTTTATAAGAATCCGACTGACAGAGTTTAGATATCAGGATTGCAAGCCCTATAAAAATACTGGACTTTCTTAATTAAAGTATACAGATTACGAGCGATAGCGAGCTCTATAAATGTTTTGGATTAGCTAAGCTTAAGTATCAGCGAAGCGAGTTCATTTAAAGTTTTGGATTGCCTGAACTTAAGTGTCAAGATTGCAAATAAAGCGAGCTCTACAACAAAATCTGTACCAGCTTAGTTTATGTGTCAGATAACGAGCTATACTGCTGTCTATAAATATTTTTTATTGCCTAAGCTTAAGTATTAGGATTGCGAGCGTAGCAAACTCTACAAAAAAAAATACTCGATTGGCTTAGTGTAGGTGTCAGGATTACGAGCGATAGCAGTATTTTTTATTTATTTATAATTTTTTAGGCTAGCGCATTAATGGTGAGTGCGCCGGGATACTACCTCGCAATTTATTTTATCTTCTATATATTTAGTCTTATAAAGACTCAAGAGTAACTAAATTTAACCAATCCTATAGTACAGGATATATTTAAGCTTTACGTAGGATTAAATTAATTCTGCAGCAGTTTTTTTAATCCTTTTACATTAAAGATCGAAATGAAACGATCTTTATAGCTTTTATTGTAAGATTTTATAAATTGTTTGTATCTAAAACACTCCGCAATCCCTCCACCGCGATCCAAAATTATTCAATATTTGTTTAAATATTGAATAATTCAATATTTAATAATTTTGGATCGCGGTGGAGGAGTTGAGTAGTGTTTCACATACAAACTATCCATAAAATCTTACAATAGAAGCTCTAAATAAGCGATTTGAACGGTTGAACGGAGTATGCGGTCTCAATTAATTTTATCTTCTATGTATCAATACAAGACTGACTAAGCTTAAGATTGAGCGCGAAGTGAACACTGCAAGCAAACAACTGGCAGAACTCGGGTGTCAGGATTGGAAGCGTTAACAATCCCCATAAAAACGCTGGACTTCGGTTAGGCGTCAGGTTTGCGAGCGAAGCGAATTATATAAAAAAAATCTGGACTGGTTCAGCTATCAGGATTGCGAGCAAAATGAGCGTCATTAAAGATCTGTACTGGATAAGCTTAAATTCCATTAAAATTCTGGATTAGCTGAGCTTAAGCGTCAGGATTGCGAGCGAAGGTTAAATCAACCTCGAACAAAAAAAAAATGTTGCGTTTTTTATAACTAAATGACCCACACAAATATAACTTACATTCAGAACGTGGTGCAAGGATTAAAGGGTGCGTTAGGTACAAACGATTGACTGAATTCTATAATACAGAATATATTGAATATATATTTATTTCGAGATTTTTTTAAATGTAAAAAAATATGAAAAAAAAAAACTGGTGCAGGATTAATTTAACTCGAATTGTTAAATTAATTTAACTGGAATTGTTAAATTAATCCTGTACCATTTTTTTTTTGTTTTCATATTTTTTTACATTTAAAAAAAAATCTCGAAATAAAATTACTTGTTTAAATATAGAATAATTTTGGATCACTGTGGAGGAGTTGAATTAAGCCTGTTACGGTATTTGTTCTTTTTTTATATATTTTTTTAGAAGAACGAATAAATGGTGAATGCGCCGGGACAATCTCTCATAATTTATTTTATCTTCTATGTATTAAGACTCGAAAAAACTCAAGACTAACTTTAAGTGTTAAGATTGAGAGCGAGGCGAACTCTATAAGGAAATGACTGACAGAGCTCAGGTGTAAGTATTGCCAGCCATAGCGAGCCCTATAAAAAAAAAACCTGGACTTCGCTTAGGCATCAGGTTTTCATTCAAATAAAATATATTTCAATAACATACACGTTTTATTTATTTATTTATTTATTTTCATTAAACATAAACCCATGTTTAATTAAATAAATTATATATTTTAATTTTTGCGTTGTTTTTCGAGCAAACACAATTTTCATTATTAACCCCCCCATTAGAAATAATTCACGGCGTATGCATTTTTAATCACCCGATCATTAAACATTAAACGTCAATTTGCGTTTTTGTTATTATGGGATTAAAAATTTACAATAAATTCACTTTGCAAATGAATACCGGCCGCGTTCTGATCGATTGAAAATGCGGATGGGGTGGAGGGGGAAGCAGGCGGACGTTAAGTGGGGTAATGTAATTTTTGCATGATTTAATCCCGACGAAAGGATTCATTCTTCGGGCGCGGAAATTCAATACGGGCCGACGCGACCGGCTAATCTAAGTATAGATTACAAATTAGGGGTGCAGCGACGACCGCCGGTGTTAATTAAATTCGGGTGTAATTGATTTTTAACGAGCCACCCCCTCTTTTACCTTTCGTCGGAAGTAACGTGTTTCTTTTTACTCATTTAACGCTTTTCATTCAATACGTTTAGAAAATTAGTTTCACATAATTTTGTTTGCGAATTATTTTTCATATTTGTTTTTCACAATAGGGATACAGATCAAAATTGTTTTCATTATTTTAAATCAGTTAAAAAATTTTCAGAATTTTAATAGTCTTTATAAGTGTCAATAGAAAAGAGTATTCAAAATAAGCACGTGGTTTGTTGCACAATAAATATTAATTGTTTTAAATTTATTGTGAAATAAATTTAAAATAAATAACAAGTGCATTTATTTTAATAAAAGCATTTTTTTAATCCCGTTTTGATTTTTCCCTGTCTTTTTTTTTTCTCTCTCTCTCCAATTTGGAATATGGGTCGATTGTTGTAATCCGCAGATAATTTCAGTAATTTGCATGTCTGACCGGCAGTTCTCATACAGGAAATTACACTGTCAGGGTGTAACGTCGCACGCTCTCATCCTTTTCACGGCTCCCCCCCCCCCTTCCTCCCCGCCAATTATCGCCCCCTCTGGCGGGGCTTTCAGTCCGGACCCCGTTTTAAAACGGACTTGATTAAAATCGGATTGTTAATTAATTGCCAATCTTCCCCGAGCGTTTGATTTTCCTGATTATTCGAAATTCGTCTTGCTCCTGCTGTTTGTAAATGAGGTCCTTATGTGAAGTACAGAACAAAAAATGAGGGCTGAATAAAAAAAAACAATCGAAGGGAAGAAAATGGTTGGCAACTAAAAAAAAGTTAAAAAAAATCCATATGTGAAGTACGGAAGAAAAAATTAGGGCTGAATAAAAAAACAATCGAAGAGAAGAAAATGGTTGGCAACTAAAAAAAGTTAAAAAAAAATCCTTATGTGAAGTACGGAACAAAAAATGAGGGCTGAATAAAACAAAACAATCGAAGAGAAGAAAATGGTTAGCAACTAAAAAAAAGTTAAAAAAAATCCATATGTGAAGTACGGAAGAAAAAATTAGGGCTGAATAAAAAAACAATCGAAGAGAAGAAAATGGTTGGCAACTGAAAAAAGTTAAAAAAAATCCTTATGTGAAGTACGGAACAAAACATGAGGCTGAATAAAAAAAACAATCGAAGAGAAGGAAATCTTTAGAAACTAATAAAAAAAAATCAAGAAAATCACTCCTTTAATTTATTCAATACTTGTTCTGCTACTTTCTCGATGGAACCAAATTTTCATATTGAATAAAAGCAAACACTTGTTTTGTTCTATATTTTTATTTTAATTTGGCTGGAAATTTCGATCCGTTACGATTATTTTCATAGTTACATTTCGATCGTAACGGAACGAAACACTTGCCAGCCAATTAAAAATAAAATCATTGAATAAAATAAATGTTTAAATTTAACCAATATGAATAGAAAACAGTATTCATTCACTTGGTCACAGTTATTTAAATAAATTAAATAAAAATGATTTGAAAATAATTAATAAATTATTTTCACATTTAGCCCGGGAAGTAGTTGTTTTAATGTGCATTTGTTTAACGTACTTACGTAACGTAAGTCAAAAATCACAGAGCTAAATGTGAAAATAATTTATTAATTATTTTCAAATCATTTTTATTTAATTTAACCAATATGACCCCTTCAATTTTTATTTTTAAACTCCCACAGAGAATGTGTTGCGAATCACCATTGATTTTAATTTAAACACTTTGTTATTTCCTTCCTTCGCTTTTATTTGTATGTTAGATGTACATTTCGAGTACCATTAACTCGTTATCAATGAGTACATTGATGTACATTTCGAGTATTCTATGTTATCATATAGCAAGATGCTAAATAAAGATTTTTATTATCATTATATTATATACTCATATCATGAGTACCATGTACTCATTATCAATAAGTACATGAGTACATTAATATAAAATAATTTATTAATTATTTTCAAGTCATTTTTATTTAATTTATTTAAATAACTGTGATCAATTGAATAAACACACTTTTCTATTTACATTGATGTAAATTTCGACTACCATGTATTATGTACTTATATCATGAGTGTTTGCTATTTTTTATAATGAGTACATTCAAAAAAAAATAGGAAAAACGTGTTTTGTGATTCCAATTGAAAGTTATTGTATTTGTACCAATGGATGTTATACTCATCATCAGGCTAAGGTTTCTTGGAGAGTGATAGTGATGCCTTTTTCCGTCTCCAAGAATTCATAGTTTTATTTGTACTACCGTAATGAACTTAACAAAATTGTTGATTCATTAGGTAAGTGCGAAAAAAATAGTTTTAAAATTAAAAAAGAAAACAATTAAGTCCTGTGTTAATAAATTAGATTGTTAACTAAATTAAATAAAAATTATTTGAAAATAATTAATAAATTATTTCCATATTTAGCTCTATAACATTTTGACTTATGTTACGTGAGTAATTTAAACAAATGCACATTAAAACAACTACTTCCCGGGCAAATACCCCGCCGGACTGTGAATTACGATCAATAACATATTACAGGAAAAAAATCAATTATTGGAAACGGCTATAATAATAATAATAATAATAATAGTTTATTTAACGAATAATTCCTCTTTACAAAAGTAATACATATAAATTTAAACGTTACAATAAATTAATATATATATATACAGAGAGCTTTTTTTAACAGTATACATTTCCTCTATGTATATCTGCAAAATACGCGAGTCAAACGCATTGACGTGTGTATGTTTAGTTGCCTATAACACGCAATTGAACACATATACGCCAAATAAGCAACTAAACATACACACATTGCGTTTGACTCGCGTTTTTTTTTTTTTTGCAGTTATACATTTCCTATAATGTATACTGATAAAAAAAACCTCTATGTATATATATATATATATATACATACAGACACGCACACTAGTTACACAATATAACACATTTCACCTCATTGGCAAACATATTAAAACTAACTCCAAAAATATTAACTCTGTTGTGATATTTATTAACAATGTTAATCATTCTCGCCAATGGACTATTCATAGCATAGTTAACTCTATGAAATTCAGTAGCTAATAACCTAAATAATAACGTTCGACCAAAAATTACAATTTACAGCTCATATTGATTCCATTTGTAGCGAGAGCTACAGAATGTTTGAATTTATTAATAAAAACATGTCAGTCATTCTTTAACATACATTATTTAAAGACGATCTAACCACTACTACAACTCTCCATTTAACGCAATGATGCGGTTATATAACTGTTCGCCTCATTTGCAATGTAATATATTTAACAGCAGTTACAGTTCCTTTTACTCGGAGTCATTGTTAACTCTTGCGTAAAGTATTAATGTTTGAAAATAATTTACCTATATAACATATATAGCTTAACACATGGTTAAGCTAATGTTCTTCTATTTTTGTAAATCATCCCTGTAATTGGATACAATGTATCTGTTGAGTAATGAATAAATAAATAAAGGCATTTAGAATTTGTAAATTAAAAATTTTCCTATATTGAGTCAATTCTAAAAATAATGAATGTGAATTATGCAATACCCAATAATTTTTCTTACATTCATTCTTTTTAGAATTGTCTCAATATAGGAAAATGTTTAATACTAAATGTATGGGAGAATAATGACTGAAGACATTTAATTTTGTACTTTAAATATCATTATATTCTCCAAGTAATTTAGAATTTAAAACACCACTGGACGGTTACGAAGTTTCCATGTGCTACATTTACACCAACGATATTTTTAATTCATCTTCCTCTTTCATTGAAACATTGAGAATAACCCTCAAAGTTTCACAAAGCAAAGTTTATACGTCTTTGCGAAAACGAATTACCTTCATTTTATGGACACTCTATCCATCATTTTCACTTCAACCATATTAAAATACAAATTTTCTTCAAAAAAAAAATTAAAAAGTATATAGCAGTAATAATAAATAATATAAATAATCTACCATTGCATATAAATACGGTTTAATCACAATTGCACCAAATGCAAGTAAAGTCATAAACTTTACAGTTCTTCTCAGCAAAGATCTTTTTTTTTTTTCATAACAACTAAAATTCATTAAAATAATCCAGATACTGCTTGAAAAATCCAAATTTATATAATCATCCATAACTGATTAGCTGATATTTCATAAAAATCGCTTCAGTATTCCTTTAGAAAGTCTCCAGCCTATTGTGTCATTTCATCCACTTCTAAATTTCTTTAAAATATGCTATCACCTTATTTAGGAATCCTATTTTTTATATACCATGACATTCACAGTAAAATAACAGCACAATATAAAAAGCCTAGAACGAAAAATAATAAGAAAAATATTAGGACCCGTAAAATGAGAAAATGGCGAAATACGAAAGAGATCAATCGAGGAAATATATTATGAAATTAAACAAGAAAAATTTCTGGCAATGATCAATAAAATTCGATCAATCTCTTTTTCCAACTGCAAAAAAAAAGACTTACACTGTAAGTTTTACAAACATCTATTGAAACAACTACTTCCCGAGCATTTACCCCGCCGGACATTGGATCACATATAACTGCAAATGTGTGAATCATCTTTGTTTCATTTTATTTAATTAAGAAGAAATATATAATGTATTAGAGGACGATACTGTAAACATCATTAAATCAATAAGGATAAGATAGGCTAGGACAAAACATGAGTGTTGGATAAGGACAATAAAGGAATGGAAACCAGGAAACGTCAGAAGAAGATGGATAGAAGAAGTAGAGAGTGACTTAAGAATGCTTGGAATAAGGAAATGGAAGGAATATACAAGAGATATAAAAGAATGGAGAAACATAGTGGACAAAATGAAGAGGACGACCTGGGATTAATCCACCCAATGAATTGGACTATAAAGGCTCCTAACGGAGCGGTAAAACTTGAGGCCTTATAAAAAATGTATATATTCAATATAGATAGTAGTGGAGGCGGTTACTTTTTGATACATTTTAACTTTTTATATTAATAACACTTTTTGACGTTTTTACCTGGTTCTTTATTTTTACGTGCATATAAGGACTTCAATGTTAATTTTAAGTACTTGGTTTGATAATGACTAGCTCTATTAAAATTCTGAACTAGCTGAGCTTTAAGTATCAGCATTGCGAGAGAAACTAGTTCAATAAGGAAATTGGACTAATTCCTTATATATGTTCTATCAAGCGATACTCCATCTGGTGGCAAAATTTGGAACACTCTTCGGAATCGTATGTTGTTTCAAGCGACACTCTATCTGATGGCAAAATTTGAAACATTTGAAGCATTGAAATAATAAAACACTTTTACTTTGTATTACCATTGAGTAAATACTATATACATAGAGGGACAACTAGTTGGGATTTTAGCGTCACGCTCTCAGCGGCTACCGCAGAGATATTCTCCTCCGTGGTATTACTGAATATTTTTATTAGTGACTGCATTAATCAAATTAGCGGTAGTAGAAACTATAGCCACTAATAAAAATATTTATTTATAAAAACAAAGTAAAAATAAAAAGTGAAATACAAAAAAGTAATTAATTTATATATTCAGTCAATTGTAACAATAATGTATTTTAACAATTTAATTTATTGGGTTGTTCGGAAAATCATTTCATTTTTTTTTTTGTTTTGTTTTCTCAAGGAGAGGACTTAATTGTCATTTTAACGAACTTCACACTTAAACCTCAAATTATACAAACAGTGTGTTTCAAATTCGAGTCTCTCCAGAGGGATCTCGCTTATTTTAATAGATAGTGGGTAGATTTAAATTTAGCACAATAATAAAAATCCATTTTGCGGGCTTTCCAAATCGAATTAATTGCACTTCGAATGATTTGCAAAATCACATGCACTTCACACCAGATAATAAAAAAAAACATTACATTGCATTTAGTTTTATTATTTTAATCTTCGACAACTCTTATCAGTCCTCGATAAAATCTCCGCGTGCAATCATTTCAATCGCCCTGATTGTGCGACCCAATTTGTGTTTTTTTCCGGTTTAATCAAATTCACTTGAAGATAAGTAAACATATTTAAGCTGAGTGTATTCATGGAATTAGTAGAGTCTGGGAACGATGAAGGTCGCCTTGATATTGTTCCTGGCCGTTGCGCCCTTCTGCCTCGCGGAACGCGTGCATTTAGAAAAGTATGTAAATAATTATAATACCATCACATAATTGTAAATACTCAGACATACAAAACCACATATCCTTTCCGTTAAATTAAAAATACTAAACAGAGCCAAACATTTCAGATCCCTTACATATAAGCAGGAAGGGATATCAATTAACACTGCAACTAACATTTATAAATCGATATGTCGGCCTCTGTTAGATTACGGAGCCATTCATTTTACCTATATAAAACCTTTAACCTTATACCACCTGAACGATCCTCCCTAAGAACCCTCAATAACTCCGACATCCCACTAAACCACTCTATAATCCTTGTAACGAATTCCTTTACGAATCCACCCAAATAACTTCCATATCCCAGCGTATACTTACCCTATCCACAAAATTTCTAAAACTAAAGGTCTTTCTGGCCTTCTGTAACCAAACGCAGTTTTTTTTTCTCTCTGATTATGTACGCACTGCTACTTTGAAATGCTATTTTGTATTTCATCTCTTTACCTACTTACTTATAATATACATAAATGACAAAAAAAACATTTTTCTTGCATGACTATTTTTCAAATTCTTCAACGTACTGATAAAAATATAATAGTGA
Organism: Philonthus spinipes; assembly: GCA_963082785.1. NCBI lineage: Eukaryota > Metazoa > Arthropoda > Insecta > Coleoptera > Staphylinidae > Philonthus > Philonthus spinipes. Next base: position 14,389,838 of record OY720311.1, read on the forward strand.
TTATAAATAGCTGTGCATAGTTTTAATTTAAAAAATATTTAATATTTAATTCTTGAACTTACAAACGTTTTTTAAGCGTTTCGTTGAAAACCGTTTCTTTCCATTTAAAAATATATTAAACATTTTATTATATCGGACACTTTTTTCTCATTAATCACTTGGTAAAACATTTTTTAAAAATATTAGTTTGTAAATTAAATTCACTTGGTTTTGTTTCACTTATTTGTATTTTATTTTCTACTAGTTTTGGCTTGATGCCATTATCAAGAATGATCGGCATCAAGCTAAAACTAGTAGAAAATAAAATACAAATAAGTGAAACAAAACCAAGTGAATTTAATTTACAAATTAATATTTTTAAACATTTTTTGTCCAACATTTTCGTTTTATTCCTATCTTGCTGGATGGGATGATTAATTTAATAAAAAAATAATTTCAGTTATAAAGTGTACCGCGTCATTCCCAAAACCAATGAAGACGCCGCCTTTTTGACGAGCTTCAGGAGACTGAGCGCGAAAATCGACTTCTGGAATGAGATGCGCGTTTTGGGACACCCCGTCGACGTGATGGTGCCGCCGATGCTCCAAGGGCTTTTCGGTTTCATGCTGAACATCCGTAAAATCGAGCATTTCATCATGATCCAGGATGTCGAAAGGTAAAACTGCGGTTTTATTTAATTGAAACAAAAGTTTCTAAAGATTATGGCAATTTTCGAATTATTTATCAGCTATGAAAAATACAGGGTTATTATAAATAAAGAACCCATTTTAAAAAAATCGTGTTTATTAAAGTGCAAATCCAAAATTAACAATCTCTGTAGCCATGGAAAGAGAAAATTTAAATCAGTGAAACAAACCAAGTGTTTTAATCAAAGTCTATTAATTAAATATGTTTCACCACGGGTTAAATGAGAAATTAATTCAAAATATAGGAAGTTTCAAAGTTTTTTTTTAAATACATTACAAATATTCAATTTATGCACCGTTTGATCAAATAGTCATAAATTCTAGTGCAGGGGGCATTTAGTACTTAGGATACCCCAACCAACTGTATGGAAAGCACCTCGATTTACGAGGCTTTTTGAATAAATTCTTTCCTCGACGCTGGATAGGTCGCAAGGAAAGTGAAGACCTGGCTCTACACTTCTAGCCACCGAGATCTCATGATCTCACCCCATGTAACTATTTCTTATGCAGTTAAGTTAAGGAGGCTGTTTACGTCCTACCTTTACCAACAATTCTGTACGATCTGCAGAATCGTATCATCGTACATCAAACGGTGGGCACATTGAAAATTAATAATGTATTAAAAAATCTATGAAACTTCCTCTTTTCATGACTACAAATTGATAATTTTAGATTTGTACATTAATAAATATGAATTTTTAAAAATGGCTCCATCATTTATAATAACCCTATAAAATGAAACAAAATTATTCCATTAATACGTGCAGTTTATTTTCAAGTGAATTTGATTAATCGCAAAAGTCAAATGAATTTGAATGATTAATCAAATTCATTTGACTTTTGCGATTAATTCAGATGAATTTAAATAAAAATAATTTGAATAATTAAATAATAATTTTTCTATTATCAAATGAATTTTTTTAATCGTGAAATTTTACAAATGTGTAATTGATTGAAAAATCTGTAGATTTAATTCAAAATATTTATATATATCTTTATATATATTTATATATACAGAGAGATTTTTTTATAAGTATACATTAGCGAAAGTGTATACCTGCAAAAAACGCGAGCAAACCGCATTGAATAATTAATGTGTGTATGTTAAGTTGACTATTTGGCATATATGTTTTCAGTTGCGTGTTATAGGCAACTAAACACACATATATTAATGCATTTGGTTCGCGTATTTTGCAGGTATACATAGGGGAAATGTATACTGTTAAAAAAAGCTCTCTGTATATATATCCATAAACGCTTTTAATATTTTAATTTAGATTTTTAGATTTCTAATTCAAAATAAATCAACCTCAAGAGAGGTAATCACACTTAGTAAATTCTTCTTTGTTACAGGGTAGTCGAAAACGAGCATTTGAGGCAATTGCGCGCCCCGAAAATCGAAAATGGAAAGATCGATTTCGTGCAATACCATCGTTATGGAGCAGTGAGTATTGAATAGAATTCTTCCCCAAGAATTTATACGATATTATGGCTATCTTTTTTTTTCTTGTCTCGTATATATGTTCGATAAAGTTAAGATCTTTGTCGATTACTACTCCTATGCAGACGCGTAGATAGAAATAATTTTCAGGAGGAGCGGCTATTTAAAAGTAAACAGATTTTAAATGAAAAGTATTTGAAAATAATTAATTAATAATCAATTTTTTTATGTGACTTTTTAACTTACTAACAATAGAAAAAAAAATAGATTTATTCACTTGGTCATAAATTCTTTTTATTTAATTTATTTTTAACGTACTTTACAAAAACAAATGCGCATTAAAACAACTACTTCTCGGACCTATACCCCTCCAGACATTGAATTACGTAATGAACATTTACTATTGCATAGCAATTACATATTGGGATTATCTCCCTTATACCATTCTGTGTATAGTATTAAATAAAAATGATTTGAAAATAATTAATAAATCATTTTCACATTTTTATTTAATATATTTAAATAGATGTGACCAAGTGAATGAGTAATACTCTTTTCTATTTACTGTGTATAGTGTTTTGCCATTTCGTTGTGGAACTTCTTATATTTATTTTTCATCTAGAATGAGTTGTATCCATTCTGGACCTGCAACTCATCCGCCCTTAGTTGTATTGTCTTGCTCTCTTTCTCCTCTATTTCTCTTCTTGTCTATTCTTTAGTAAGAAGAGCGTTTGAATGAATGTATCACTCTAGAAGATAAGTATGTTGATGAATGGGCTACGTGTGAAAAAAAAAATAAGCAGCCTAGATTGTGGAGGCACTTATTTTTTAAAATCCATGATCACTTAAAATAAAACACTTAATGATTTTTCAACTAAAAAAAAATAAGTAGAATTCAAGCATTTTTAATAACCTCTTACGGTACGCTTTCAGGTTCCCTTAGAAAGATTTGCGTGGCTTTTCCGCTGAGTTTTAGTATATCTCTTCCTACTTGCTGGCATGGAAAATTTACGAACTTGATCTTTTAGTATATCTCTTCCTACTTGCTGGCATAGAAAATTTACAAACTTGATCTTGTATTCCACTCTGTGCGCTCTCTCACTTCTTCTTTGGATACAGTACAGTCCATTTTTTTAATTGTGAGTAGGGCTTTTTTTCTCTTAGTATGAATTTTAATGTCCGTTGCACTCTTTTGCACTCTTTCTGTTGTGCTGATGGTCGCCAGCTCAGCTTCTTAAATACTACCTTGGTTTTTTACTCTTCCTATTGTTACTTGAGTCTTTTGCTCCATCACCTATCCTGCCCCGATGTGGCCTTCTTCTTCAGTTGTTTCGAGCCCCTATCGTAACAGTGGTTTCGTTTCTTTCTTCTCCTTCCATTTCATCTTCCGAATGCCGGGTGCATTCTCTTCGCCCAAGATGTTTACCGATATCATTCACAAATATAAGAAAAAGTAACGGTTCTAAGTGAGAGCCCTGTGGTACCCCTGAGGTTGCATCAATTGTGATATCAGATGTGATGTTATTTACTCTGACCAACAATTTCCTATTATAAATAAAAGACCGTAGCCATTCAAGCATGAGTCCCGAAACGCCACATGAACAAAGTTTATACAAGAGCCTCGTATGATTAACCCTGTCGAAGGCTTTAGAGAAGTCGGTGTAGATAGAATCAATAACCGAGCCTTCTTCCAAAGCATCCGATATAAAGTTTGAATAAATAAATAGATTCGCTTCTGTAGATCTTCATGGAAAGAATCCGTGTTGTTGATCAATGATTGTAGATGAAAAGTGCAGCATCATATAATTTTGTCAAATAGTTTCGGAATACAAGATTGAATGGCTGTAGGGCGATAATTTTGAACATCATTTTTGATACCCGACTTAAAAACAGGAACGACATAGCAACGTTTCCGAATAGCAGGAAACTTACCATCTTGAAGAGATTTGTTAAACAGCAAGGTTAGAGGATGGCATAACATATTGGTACATGGTTTAATTATTGATGGAGGAATTCCATCCGGACCAGGAGAACTGTTCATCTTGATATCAGAACTTGATTCTACGATATCAGATTCAGTAACCTGGAGGTAATTGAAAATTATATTAGATTCCGCGGTAACTTGAATTATCAGAGTGTGACTCTTGAAAAAAATGAGCGAAGAAATTGGCTATATCTATATTAGAAGTAGCCATCACTGTTCCTTTGTGCATACATGATGGAAAAATACCAACACTGTCCCTTTTGGATTTGCAGTATTTCCAAAAGGCATTAACATTATTTGGTATATTATTTTCAATATCACGAATGTATGTAAGGTGGTCATTTTGAATGAGTTTTTTGCAATCTGCTCTTAATTTAGAGAAGATGTTATAGTCTTTAATACATCCAGTATTCTTGAATTTTGTATGTGCAAGACGTTTATTTTTAATTAAGTCAATTAACGTTGGCGAAAACCATTTCGGGAAATGTGATTTTAATTTTCTCCTAAGTGGAACATGTTTATGCAAAATATTGTATAATATTTCATAGAAAATATCAACAGCACTATCAATACAATGAGATTCTAAATAGTATACCCAATTTACACTGCTTATTTCATTACAAATAGCATTATGATTACATTTCGTAAAGTCCAGATAAAATTCCTCATTAGAAGCATCATTAGCAATTGCAGCATCAAAGTCGATATGCAACGGCGGGTGATAACCATCAGGTTTACATATAGGGTCGCCTATGACACAACTTATATTAGGATTATTAGAAAATATTAGATCTAAAACATTACCAGTACTATTTATGTTGTTATTAAATTGATATAACCCATTGCTAATAATACCAATACTAGTTGGTAAGAATCCCACGCATTCATCTTCTGGAATCCATCCGACACTAGATAAGTTGAAATCGCCAGCCTCGAATAAAGTAAGATCTTCATATTTATGGATGATATCTGATATTATATTTACATGTTCACTATAAGTATCCTCGTGAGATCGTGGAGGCAGATAAACACAGCCAATAATATAAGAATAATTAATTAAAATCCAAATCTCCTCCCGATTTTGATTTTGATATCCAGTAGTCTATTTATTATATATACCTTTGGGCCTTAATGGGTTTCAAAAGGTATGATCATCAATACTCCTTCCATGACTCATCGTATCAAGTAATGTGAACTTTATTTATCTTATTTAGTCTTATATAACATCGTTATACGTTCCTCTCTACTTCTCAGTGTGAGGTAAACTTTCAATTTAATCGTTGTTTATCTTTCCTGCATATCGGATGAACTAAAAGAAACTCCCTTTAAATTCCCTGTCGTTTAATTTCGTTACATGCTACTACTGCTCAAAAAGATTTTTTTATGATTTTTTTTATTTCAAACGCAGAGAAAATCGAATAAAAAATCGTCCTTTTCGTATAAAATTGAAAATATCTCGAAAACTACGGATGGGGTATTTTTCGTTTTTTACATATTCTGAAAGGGGACGGTTTAAGTAATGTCTCCGGAAAGTTTCATGAAGCTACTGCTCGAAAAGATTTTTTAATGATTTTTTTTTATTTCAAACGCAGAGAAAATTGAACAAAAATCGTCCTTTTCGTATAAAATTGGAAATATCTCGAAAACTAGAGATGGGGTATTTTTCGTTTTTTTTAAATATTCTGAAAGGGGACGGTTTAAGTAATGTCTCCGGAAAGTTTCATGAAGTTACTGCTCAAAAAGATTTTTTTATGATTTTTTTATTTCAAACGCAGAGAAAATCGAATAAAAAATCGTCCTTTTCGTATAAAATTGGAAATATCTCGAAACCTAGGGATAGGGTATTTTTTGTTTTTTACATATTCTGAAAGGGGAAGGTTTAAGTATTGTCTCCAGAAAGTTTCATGAAGCTACTGCTGAAAAAGATTTTTTTATGATTTTTTTTATTTCAAACGCAGAGAAAATCGAACAAAAAATCGTCCTTTTCGTATAAAGTTGGAAATATCTCGAAAACTAGGGATGGGGTATTTTTAATTTTTTACATATTCTGAAAGGGGACGGCTTAAGTAATGTCTCCGGAAAGTTTCATGAAGTTACTGCTCAAAAAGATTTTTTTATGATTTTTTTATTTCAAACGCAGAGAAAATCGAATAAAAAATCGTCCTTTTCGTATAAAATTGGAAATATCTCGAAACCTAGGGATAGGGTATTTTTTGTTTTTTACATATTCTGAAAGGGGAAGGTTTAAGTATTGTCTCCAGAAAGTTTCATGAAGCTACTGCTGAAAAAGATTTTTTTATGATTTTTTTTATTTCAAACGCAGAGAAAATCGAACAAAAAATCGTCCTTTTCGTATAAAGTTGGAAATATCTCGAAAACTAGGGATGGGGTATTTTTAATTTTTTACATATTCTGAAAGGGGACGGCTTAAGTAATGTCTCCGGAAAGTTTAATGAAGCTACTGCTCAAAAAGATTTTTTTATGATTTTTTCTATTTAAAACGCAGAGAAAATCGAACAAAAAATCGTCCTTTTCGTATAAAATTGGAAATATCTCGAAAACTACGGATGGGGTATTTTTCATTTTTACATATTCTGAAAGGGGACGGTTTAAGTAATGTCTCCAGAAAGTTTCATGAAACTACTGCTCAAAAAGATTTTTTTATGATTTTTTTTATTTCAAACGCAGAGAAAATCGAACAAAAAATCGTCCTTTTCGTATAAAATTACATGGAAAAATACACTTTCTTTGACAAAAAAAATGAAGTAACGTTTACGTAAACCGTAATTTCCAGATTAAAAGCTACTTGGAGCAGCTCCAAAAAGACCATCCTGACATCGTTAAGGTCGAGTATCCGGGGAAATCGTATGAAGGACGCGATTTGCCAATGATCAAAATCTCAACCGGCGGAAACGACAAGCCGATCATCCTGCTCGACGCCGGAATCCACGCTAGGGAATGGATCGCCCCCGCGAACGCCCTCTACCTCATCCACCAATTGGTCGAAAACCCGGACAACAGGAGAATGATCGAAAACGTCGACTGGCACATCATCCCGCTGTTGAACCCTGATGGATACGAATACTCGCACGAAGAAGTGAGTTAATAAAATTAGAGTAAAAGAAAGTTACAATTAGATAATAATATTTATATTATATTCCTTTCTTATTTTTTTTATTGAATTTGAAATACTAACTATATGTATAACGGAGTACGTGCGGATACAGTGCTGTAGTACCAAAGCGCTCCGCTTGCGTCACCATCGTATGCACCACAGCATCCCCTACAATATACGTCTTCATTTATATGTCAAAAGTCAAATTTTATCAATTTAGAAATATTAAGATAACGTCTTTATTTCAATAGATTTATATTTGCTGTAAAATTATTCTTAAGGCACTTTTTTAGTAGAGTTCTCTGAAGTTCTTAGATTTTGTCTTAAGTTTAAAATTTCTGAGATATAAAAGAAAGTTTTTTCTTTCAAATGCAAATCCTAGTTGGCTGTGATTTCAAATAATTGCATTTTTTTTAAGCTTTTCATATGTATATAATCTATAATACACCCCTACATCACCATTATGGTAGATGGGGATTTTAGATTATATATATATATATATATAATTTATAATAATATATACAAACATCTTTATTCAGACAGCAGAATTACAATTCTATACAAATATTTATATTTAAAATACATTCAGGATAATTTAATTAAAATAAAAACACTTGGTTTGTTTCAATTATTTATATTTTCTCCAACTAGTTTCGACCATTGGTCATCTTCAGGGTGGAAGGATGACCAATGGTCGAAACTAGTTGGAGAAAATATAAATAAGTGAAACGAACCAAGTGTTTTAATTTCAATTAAATCATCCCGAATTAATTCAAAAATGTTTCACCACGGGTTAAGTGATAAATTAATTAAACCTTTAAAATACATATCCATGGGTTAGTAGTCTATCATGGGCTATCGACCGGAGGTCTTTCTGCCTTTATAATATTATTTAACAGTACTTGTTTATTTTAACAGTCACAATTGAAATTGTTTTAATTAAAGTACCGTTTCTGGAGGAAAACCCGCTCGGAAGGTAGGAGCTGCTACGGTGTTGACGCCAACAGGAATTTCGATTTCCACTGGATGGAAGTCGGCGCCAGCCAATACGAATGCGATGACACCTACGCCGGGCCGGTAGCCATGTCGGAAAACGAATCCAAAATCCTCGCTAAAGTCGTCGAAGAAGGCGGCTCCCGCATCAAGCTCTACCTCACCTACCACAGTTACGGAAACTACATCCTCTACCCGTGGGGATACACTTCAGCCCTTCCAGAAAACGTCGATGAACTCGATTCTTTGGGCCGTGACGTCGCTGCTGCTATTAAATCGGTTGCCGGTACTAAATACACGATTGGGTCCTCGACGAATGTTTTGTATGCCGCGGCTGGGGGTAGTGATGATTGGGTTAAGGCTGTCGGTGGTGTTGAGTTGGCTTACACGCTGGAATTCCCCGGAGGTGGATCCTGGGGTTTCGATCCTCCCCCGAGTGATATCATTCCTGTTTGCACGGAAACTTTCGAGGGAGTTAAAGTCTACCACGATTACATTGCTAACAAATTCGCTTAAATATATCTATCAATAATAATTTATTTTAAATAAAAATGTGATTTATATTACTAATTATTTTTTTATTTTAACTTCCGTTTATTGCAAAACCTTTGGTTTTCAGAACTTCACCAGTAGATAGCTGTTTTCTTGATGTTCAAATGGTGCGTAATGAAGTTTAAAAAATTATCCCTCGCAATATTTGCATACATAATCATATAAATAATCCATAAACAAACACTATATCTGCATATTCTGCATAACTGAAAACATGAGGCATTTTTATAATCTCGTAAAAAAACTAAATCTATCACTTTTAAAAAAATATATATAATTAATATTTTGTTTAGGGAAAACGTTGTCAAATTTAACTTGATTAACTTTTTTAAAAGAAAAACCTTATTTTTTGCTTCCTGAACTTATCTTTAAAATATTTCCATTTGCTTCTGAATCACCCTGTATATACTAACCGTATAAGAAGGTAGCAGTTTGAGAGGATTACCATAGGGTGAGGGGGTTGAAATAAATTGTTAAACTAAAATGATATGTGGAAATGATCCAATACATCAAGAAAATATCGCTTTTTATAATCAAAGAATCTCTGGACTTCACATCGATGCATTTCATGGATACGAATTAAAAAAATTATATTTCTAAGGACATTTACCTCCTCCATAATATTAAGAGGTCCGTGTCTCTTGTAACTCTATAGTTTGAATTAGGCATTAACTGTGTCACAAAATGACTATAAAGTCAAAATTAGACAACAAGAGAGACATATCGTGACTCTATAGTTTGAATTAGGCAATAACTGTGTCACAAAATGACTATAAAGTTAAAATTAGACAATAAGAGAGACATATAGTGACTCTATAGTTTGAATTAGGCAATAACCGTGTCACAAAATGACTATAAAGTCAAAATTAGACAATAAGAGGGACATATAGTGACTCTATAGTTTGAATTAGGCATTAACTGTGTCACAAAATGACTATAAAGTCAAAATTAGACAATAAGAGAGACATATAGTGACTCTATAGTTAGAATTAGGCAATAACTGTATCACAAAATGACTATAAAGTCAAAATTAGACAATAAGAGAGACATATACTGACTCTATAGTTTGAATTAGGCAATAACTGTGCCTCAAAATGACTATAAAGTCAAAATTAGACAATAAGAGAGACATATAGTGACTCTATAGTTTGAATTAGGCAATAACTGTGTCACAAAATGACTATAAAGTCAAAATTAGACAATAAGAGAGACATATAGTGACTCTATAGTTTGAATTAGGCAATAACCGTGTCACAAAATGACTATAAAGTCAAAATTAGACAATAAGAGAGACATATAGTGACTCTATAGTTTGAATTAGCCAATAACTGTGTCACGAAATGACTGTAAAGTCAAAATTAGAGAATAAGAGAGACATATAGTGACTCTATAGTTTGAATTAGGCAATAACCGTGTCACAAAATGACTATAAAGTCAAAATTAGACAATAAGAGAGACATATAGTGACTCTATAGTTTGAATTAGCCAATAACTGTGTCACGAAATGACTGTAAAGTCAAAATTAGAGAATAAGAGAGACATATAGTGAATCTATAGTTTGAATTAGAGAATAACTGTGTGACAAAATGACTATAAAGTCAAAATTTGACAATAAGAGAGGCATATAGTGACTCTATAGTTTGAATTAGAGAATAACTGTGTGACAAAATGACTATAAAGTCAAAATTAGACAATAAGAGAGGCATATAGTGACTCTATAGTTTGAATTAGAGAATAACTGTGTGACAAAATGACTGTAAAGTCAAAATTAGACAATAAGAGAAACCTATAGTGACTCTATAGTGTGAATTAGGCAATAACTGTATCACAAAATGACTATAAAGTCAAAATTAGACAACAAGAGAGACATACAGTAACTCTACAATTTGAATTAGGCAATAACTGTGTCACAAAATGGCTATAAAGTCAAAATTAGACAATAAGAGAGACATATACTGACTCTATAGTTTGAATTAGGCAATAACTGTGTCTCAAAATGACTATAAAGTCAAAATTAGACAATAATAGAGACATATAGTGACTCTATAGTTTGAATTAGAGAATAACTGTGTGACAAAATGACTATAAAGTCAAAATCAGACAATAAGAAAGACATATAGTGACTCTATAGTTTAAATTAGGCAATAACTATGTCACAAAATGACTTTAAAGTCAAAATTATACATATATTGACTCTATAGTTTGAATTAGACAATAACTGTGTCACAAAATGACTATAAAGTTAAAATTAGACAATAAGAGGACATACAGTCTCTTTAAATTTAAAATTAGGCAATGATAGTGATACTAAATTATTGTAAAGTCCAATTTAGGCAATGACTGTGAAACAAAATGATTTTAAAGTCAAAATTAGGCAATAACTGGGACACAAATTGTCTCTAAACTCGAATATTCCACAAAATTACCCTAAAGTAAAAATTAGTCAATAAGAGAGTGTCCGTAATGTCGAAATTAGGCAATGACTGTGGTAGAGTCATTACTCTATAGTCTGAACTGTGTCACAAAATTACTATAAAGTCAAAATTGGGCAATAACAGTGGTACAAAATGACTCTAAAGTTCGATTTAGGCAATGACTGTGCGACAAAATGATTTTAAAGTAAAATTTAGGCATTAAGAGAGACGTACAATGACTGTAACGTCGAAATTTGGCAAAACATTTTGCATACAGCCTAAATTAGGCAATATGAGAGATACACGATTATTCTAAAGTCAAAATTAGGCAATAACAATGGCACAAATTGTCTCTAAACCCTGAATTAGGCATGGAATGACTTTAAAGTCAAAATTAGAAAATTAGACAATAACAGTAACATATAGTGTCCAGAAGACGAAATTAGGCAATGATTGCGGTACAAAATCTTTTTAAAATCAAAACTAGATATTATATAGTCTGGATTAGTCAATAACTGTGTCACAAAATTATTATAAAGTCAAAATTAGGCAATGACAGTCAATAACTGTGTCACAAAATTATTATAAAGTCAAAATTAGGCAATGACAGTCAATGACTGTGTCACAAAATGACTATAAAATTAGGCAATGAGAGTGGTACAAAATGATTCGACTCTAAAGTCCGATTTAGGCAATGACTGTGCTACAAAATGATTTTAAAGTCAAAACTAGGCAATAACTATGGCACAAATTGTCTCTAAAGCTGAAATTAGGCAATGAGTGTTGAACAAAATGATTTAAAAATCAAAGTAAGGCAATACGAAAGACCAATGGTGTCTCTAAAACCGAAATTTATCAATGAATGTAGTAATAAATGACTCTAAAGTCTAAAGTAGGCAATAACTGTGCTACAAAATGACTTTGAAGTCAAAATTAAGCAATAGAAGAGACGTACAATTAGTTTATAGTCAAAATTTGGAAAAATTTAGCACACAAGGCAATGAGAGAGACATACAGCGATTCTAAAGTCAAAATTAGGCAATAACTATGGCACAAATTTTCGAAATTAGGCATTGACTGTTCCACAGAATGACTTTAAAGTCAAAATTTAGAAAATAATACAGTTATATAGTCTGTAAAGTCGAAATTTGCCAATGACTGTCGTATAAAATGATTTTATAGTCAAAATTAGGCAATAAGAGATATATATAGTGTTGGTAATGTCGAAATTTTGTAATGACTGTGTCACAAAATGACATTGAAAAAATAATTAGGTTATGTCTGCTGGTAAGTTCTCAGCAATATTATTTATTACTATGTTAAATAGTGAGACTCTTAGTACCGATCCTTGTGGAACTTTGTTTTTGTGATTAATAATAAAATATATATACAGGGTGGTGCAAGATTCGGATGAAGTCCAATATCTCAGTTATTTAGAAATTTACAAAAAGATATTACTGATATAATTTGTAGCTACTGTAAAACTTCACATTTTAAAATTGGTTTCATATATACAGGGTGTCCACTAATCACATGACGTATCAAACATATTATTTTTTAAATGGAATGCTATATTTTTATGTCGATTTTAGATTCTACGCTTAAAATCATTTTTGACATATGATTTATTAGGTCAGTTTTTAATATTTTAAAAGTTATAAACAATTTAAGGTTGAAATCAATGGAAGATTGGGGCCTTATTTTTCAAAAATGAAAAACGATGTAAACTTTCTGTTAACGCAATTTAATTGAAAAAATGCTTAATAATATAAGGAATAATCGTTTGTTACCATAAAGCAAATTTTGTGTACAGGGTGAAACAATACGCAAAATGATTTTTTTCTTTTTTCACTTAAATGGAACACCCTATATTTTTTACACTATTTCGATAGAAAATTTTTTCTTTAATTTTTGTATAATAAACTATACCCCTATCTGTTACCATTTTTTAACAATTTCAATTCAAAGTACAAAATTATAAGTTTCGCTTATAATCTATAATTTAAGTAGGCTATAATTAAAACAAATGCAATTCATAATCGTTTTCTGGTATTTAATAACATACTTACTCCCTAACCTAAAAGGATATTCAAATGACAATCGATATTTAAAGGCGCATGCAAAATATAAAGAAAATAGTTGCTCAACGATTATTTAGCGAGTTATAATGGTTATTGGGACATATTTTTTAAGAAAAAAAATTGTAAAATGTTTGAATGCTATTGAATTAAAAAAAATGTGAATGTGTGAAATAAATACATAAAAATGTTAACAAAATATAATGATATAAATATTTTATTATTTCACTTAGTATCTATTTTCGGTTTTTCAGTCAACATGAATTGTTTAAATAAATCAATTTAACAAGCATATAGGAATATTTTAAATATTTTTCGAATAATAACCAAAAAATATAGTTGTTGTTAGTTTTTAACAATTAAATTAATCATTTATTGAAGAAGTATGTTTAACTGCACCAGTGTTACAAAATATAACGTAAAATGTACTTTACTTACTAATTATAATATTAAGCATTGAAAGTTACTAAATAAATTAGTTGTTCTGGCGCGGCCTACTTTGGTTAAAAATTCTATACCAAATTATTTAATCAAATACAATTTTGGAAAATAAATTGATGATAATAATAGGAATCGTAAAATCTGTTTAAAAATAAATTATTAATATTAACATACCTTAATAGAAAAAATAACTTCCAACCCATTCCTGGTGAATCGAAAACCAACTCACCTCCACCACTCACTAATTACCACTTGTTCATAAACAAAAATAAATCGCGTTTTTAATTATTAATAATTTCTAACGTTAAAAATTAAACCGGAATAGTGAACACTGCGCGTTTTCGGAAGACTGAATCGAAATACAAGAACGCAATTATCGCAAATCAAGAAGAAAAAAACGATCGACGACTCACTCCGAGAACGCATTCCTGAGATAAGAAGATTCGTTGTACCTGGATCCTGGCGCACAGCCAAGAACATATTATCGCGTATTAAAATAATTACAGCTTAATATTTATTTACTTTTTTTTTATTAAATTCTCATTTATCCCGTTGTAAAAAAATATGTATGAATTATGATGTATTTTAATTAATACACTTGATTATACGTTTCACTAAATTATTTTATATTTGTGTTCGTGTAACTTTCACAATTAAATAAATTAGTTGTTCTGGCACGGCCTACTTTGATTAAAAATTCTATACCAAATTTGTATTTGAGATTAAATATCTCAAAAACGGTAAACGGTAGCTATTTAATATGTTATATAAAAAATGAAGAGTGATTAATTTTCAATAAAATAGCATAAAAAATATAGGGTGTCCCATTTAAGTAAAAAGAGAAAAAATCATTTTGCGTATTGCTTCATCTTGTATATAAAAATTTGTTTTAAGAGAAAAAAAAAGAGTATTTCTTTTATTATTAAGTATTTTTGCATTTGTATGGTGTTGACAGAATGTTTATTTCATTTTTCATTATTGAAATATTAGGCTCTAAACATCTATCGATTTCAACATTCATTTGTTTATAACTTTTAAACTATGAAAAATTGACCTATTAAATCTTATATAAAAAAATGATAATTTTTAAACGTAGAATCGAAAATCTTCATAAAAAATATATCATTCCATTTAAAAAAAACATATGTTTGATACGTTACGTGATTATTGGACACCTTGTACATATGAAACTAATTTTAAAATGTGAATTTTTACAGTAGCTACTAATGATGTAAGTAACATTTTTTTGTATATTTCTTTATAACTGAGATATTGGACTTCATCGGAATCTTGCGCCACCCTATATACAGAGAGGTTTTTTTTATCAGTATACATTAGGGGAAGTGAATACCTGCAAAAAAAAACGCGAGTCAAACGCATTGAACCGATTAATGTGTGTATGTTTAGTTGACTATTTGGCATATGTGTGTTCAGTTGCGTGTTATTGGCAACTAAACACACATACATTAATGTATTTGACTCGCGCATTTTGCAGGTATACATAGGGGAAATGTATACTGATAAAAAAAGCTCTCTGTATATATATATATATATATATATATAATCTAAAATCCCCATCTACCATAATGGTGGTGTAGGGGTGAAATAATAAAATAACGGAATATTAATCAGCAAAAATGCAAAATTTAAACATACTCTCTATTTCTTATAATAAGCCTTTGACGAGACTCGAATTTGAAAATTCCTGTATATATATATATGTTTATTGGCAGAATAATATACAATTGAAGATATTACAAGAAATATCCTTATATATAAATTATCTACTAAATGATTATCGACCTGAAGTCTTTCAACCTCCAGAAGAAATATTCGTTTCGTATTTAAAATAAATATTTGCGGTCGAAAAAAAAAAGTTTATAAAACGCACTCACGTAACGTCTTTAATGCGCTCTTCATTACTCAATACAATCCAACTCCTCAACGAACGAACGAACAAACACAAAAAAAGCCTTATGTTTTATTACGCAATAAAGCACATTTATATAGTTGATGATATCCATACAAAGTAACTGTGTATACGAAATTACGTTTTCCATTTAACACCGACAGCCGTTTTATGATTTTAGCGTATTTACGAGTTTCGCCGTCGTCGACGTCTTCCCCCCGCCCATTCTCCGTTAATTATTGAGCAACCCCCCGCGTTTCGCAGGCGAGGGCTGTTGCGGGGCCGGATCGGTTTTTAGGGTTAATTTAGATATAAGGTGCGGATGTTTTACGGCCCCACAGTGACACGTCGCCGTCTCCCTTACCCGCCCTCGAGAAACGGGGGCGACCGCAGTATCTAAATAGTGCCTGTAACGGGGGGCCGTAAAAATTGACGACTCCAGACATCTAAAAGAAATGAAATTTATACGTTTCGCTCCAACTCTCTTTCTCTCTCTTTTGGAGAGATATTTCCTCTCTTACGCGAAAAGATGTTCGATTCGGTTCGCGAAATGCTACTCAACACGCTTTTTGAATTACACCTCATCATCATCATCAAAGGGATGTTTTTTTATTGTGGACTCTTTAGATTAAACTTTTAAAACATTGCTATTCGCTCATGTACAACTTTTAATTACAAATTATGTTTATTTATAAAATGTCATCAATAACCGTTGAGAGACCTTTGGTCGATAGCCAATTTGTAAATTATACATTAATTATGCATAATAAATTAAAGACGACGCAAGCGCCACCTTTTGCCTAATTTCAAGTGGCATCGACATTAATTATGTATTATTAAATTTATATGTAAATATATTTCTGTAAATTCATGAATAAAGATTTTTGTATACCGGGTGTACCATTTAACCTGACTAATCAAAATAACTCGAAAAATACGCATCGTATGAAATAACGCCAAGAGACCAAAAGTTGATGTTTCCTAAGGGGACGCCAACCTGCTCTAAATTCATCCCCCTGCTGTACCCTGTGGGTGGGGCGGAGTCAACTTTGAAATTTTAAATTATAACCCCCGTTTTTGTATTCAAGAATCTAGGGATAAAAATATATAAGATTTTATTCAAACATTTATTCCTGTTCGTAACAAAATATAAATTTATTTTTAAATGATTATAGATTGCTGACAATCTAGCTTAGTATAATTACTCTACATCACATTTTGTCACAGTCATTCTCTCTCTCTCTCTCTGTAGTGACTTTAAAGTCAAAATTAAATAATAATAATAGGTTTGGTATCTTTAAAGTCATAATGTCATGATAGTAGTAATCTATAGACAGTTTAAAGTCAAAATATGACAATAATAACAGGCTACAATAACTTTAAAGTCAAAATTGAATAATAACAATAAGTTTTGGTGACTTTATAGTCATAATAGTAAGATAATAATAATAATTTATAGACAGTTTAAAATCAAAATATAACAATAATAACTGGCTATAAAGACTTCAAAGTTAAAATATAACAAAACTAACAGGCTACAATGACTTTAAAGTCAAAATTGAATGATAACAATAAGTTTTGGTGACTTTAAAGTCATAATGTCAGGATTGCAGTAATTCACAGACAGTTTAAGGTCAAAATATGAGAATAATAACAGGCTATAATGACTTTAAAGTCAAAATTAAATGATTATAATACATGTTGATGACTAAAATTATAATGTCAGGATAGTAGTAATCTACAGACAGTTTAAAGTCAAAATTAAACGATCATAATAAGTTTTTGTGACTTTAAAGTTATAATGTCAGGATAGTAGTAATCTACAGACAGTTTAAAGTTAAAATATGACGATAATGTCAAGCTATAATGACTTTGAAAAACAAAATCGAGTAATAATAATAAGTTTTTGTGACTTTAAAGTCATAATAGCAAAACAATCATAATTTATAGACAGTTTAAAGTTAAAATATGATGATAATAACAGGCTCTAATGACTTTAAAGTCATAATTGAATGATAATAATAAGTTTTGGTGACTTTAAAGTCATAATAGCAAATTAATAACAATTTATAGACAGTTTAAAGTCAAAATATGACAATAATAACTGGCTACAAAGACTTCAAAGTCAAAATATAACAAAACTAACAGGCTACAATGACTTTAAAGTCAAAATTGAATGATAACAATAAGTTTTGGTGACTCTAAAGTCATAATGTCAGGATAGTAGTAATCACAGACAGTTTAAAGTTAAAATATGACGATAATGTCAAGCTATAATGACTTTAAAACCAAAATTGAGTAATAATAATAAGTTTTTGTGACTTTAAAGTCATAATAGCAGGATAATAATAATTTATAGACAGTTTAAAGTTAAAATATGACAATAATAACTGTCTATAAAGACTTCAAAGTCAAAATATAGCAAAACTAACAGGCTACAATGACTTTAAAGTCAAAATTGAATGATAACAATAAGTTTTGGTGACTTTAAAGTCATAATGTCAGGATAGTAGTAAACTATAGACAGTTTAAAGTTAAAATATGACGATAATGTCAAGCTATAATGACTTTAAAGTCGAAATTAAACGATCACAATAAATTTTGATTACTTTAAAGTCATAATGTAATTATAGTAGTAATCTACAAACAGTATAAAGTCAAAATATGACAATAATAACTGGCTATAATGATTTTAAAGTCAAAATTAAACGATCATAATAAGTTTTGGTGACTTTAAATTCATAATGTCAGGATAGTAGTAATCTACAGACAGTTTAAAGTTAAAATATGACAATAATGTCAAGCTATAACGACTTTAAAACCAAAATCGAGTAGTAATAATAAGTTTTTGTGACTTTAAAGTCATAATAGCAGAACAATAATAATTTATAGACAGTTTAAAGTTAAAAATTAACAGGCTATAATGACTTTAAAGTCAAAATATAACAAAACTAACAGGCTACAATGACTTTAAAGTCAAAATTGAATGGTAAAAATACGTTTTGGTGACTTTAAAGTCATAATGTCAGAATAGTAGTAATCCACAGACAGTTTAAAGTCAACATATGACGATAATAACTGGCTATAATTACTTTAAAGTCAAAATTAAACGATCATAAAAGTTCTGGTGACTTTAAAGTTAAAATATGACGATAATGTCAAGCTATAATGACTTTAAAACCCAAATCGAGAAATAATAATAAGTTTTTGTAACTTTAAAGTCAAAATTAAACGATCATAATAAGTTTTGATGACTTTAAAGTCATAATGTCATAATACTAGTAATGTACAGACAGTTTAAAAATCAAAATATGACTAGACTTTTAAGTCAAATTTGAACGATAATAATAAATTTTTGTGGCTTTAAAGTCATAATAGCAGAACAATAATAATTTATACAGTTTAAAGTCAAAATATAATGATAAAAACTAGCTATAATGACTTTAAAGTTAAAATTAAACGATAGTAATAAGTTTTTGTGACTTTAAAGTCATAATGTCAGGATAGTGGTAACTTATAAACAGTTTAAAGTCAAAATATAACGATACCAATAAGCTATAATGACTTCAAAGTCATAATGTCAGAATAGTAGTAATCTATAGACAGTTTAAAGTCACAATATAACGATAATAACATTCTATAATGACTTTAAAGTCAAAATTAAATGGTAATAATAAGTTTTGGTGACTTTAAAGTTATAATTTCAGGATAGTAGTAATCTACAGATAGTTTAAAGTCAAAATATGAGAATAATTACAGGCTATGATGACTTTAAAGATAAAATTAAATGATAATAATAAGTTTTGATGATCTTAAAATCATAATAGCAGGATAATAATAATATTCGATGGAGAGTTTAAAATCAACATTGAATGACAATAACTGTCTATAATGACTTTAAAATCACAATTGTATGATAATAAGATATTATTTTAAGTCAAAATAGAATAATTTTACTTTAAGGTCAAAATTTAATGATAACTATATTAATATTTAAATATATATATTAAATATCATTCATATTTATTGCAATTCTGTTAAGATTTTATTAATTCTAGTGATACGAAAAAATGAGAAATGAAAGGGATATAAAAGAATATAATATTATTTTAATTTTATTTCAAAATTTAATGATAACTATAAGTTTTAGTGATCTTACTATTAGGATAATAATAATCTACGAATAGTTTAAAATTAATAGAACGAACGATAATATCATTCTATTATTACTTTCAAGTCAAAATAGAATGATAATAACAGTATTTTATGACTTTAAAGACAGGATAGAATGATCAAAAAAAATCTTAAAGACTTTAAAGTAAAATTAAAATAATAATAACTGCTTTTTTGTTGTTCCACTCCCGCGGCCACCATCGGGCCATTAAACCCCCACTTATGGAGTTCTTGAATTAAGGGTAGTTTAGTTAGTACGTATGAGTAGAATTGTTAGTTCTCGTCAATCGAATAAACAATTAGTGTACACATTACCACAAGTCCATCATTTATCTCCTAAAGCATACATCCTTTGACGAGACAATTATATTTAATTAATTAAACAATAAAAGTATGATTAAATTATCGCCGCCCATAAGAAATTATTGTAAAAGTTTAAAAGCAATTCTTCGATTATTACTTTTTTATTTAATATTTTTTATAATAAAACACTTTTTAACTTTGTATAATAGAATTTATATTTATTATAATTATGATTATAATTATTACTTTTTTATTTAATTTTTTTTTATAATAAAACACTTTTTAACTTTGTATAATAGAATTTGTATTTATTATAATTATGATTATAATTATTACTTTTTTATTTAATATTTTTTTATAATAAAACACTTTTTAACTTTGTATAACATAATTAATAATAATTAATTATTATAATAAAATTATAATCATAATTATAATAAATATAAATTCTGTTATACAAAGTTAAAAAGTTTTTTATTATAAAAAAATATTAAATAAAAAAGTAATAATTATAATCATAATCCTCAATAATAAGTAATTTAATATATGTTGTTCCTTTTAATAAAATGCTAGTTGAACATTTTATTAAAAGGAACAACAATTAATATTAAATTACTTATCACTGAGGATTTTACTTATAGCACCTTCCCTTAGTGGATGAAACAGCGATTCTCGATCATCCACCTCGTAGATCCAAAATGTTGACGATACCACTTGAAAATAAGCAATAGGTGGCGCTTGCGTTATCTTTTCAATTATTATGATTTTTATTCGTTATTTTTTAAGTAGAAGTGTTATATTGTGAAACAGTGCGAAGTGTTTTTTAAATATCCTTACATAAATGAATTTCGTTTTCTGTTCTCATTAACAGGACAAGTTCGCCTTCCTTTAGTGGACGAAACACTCGGTCATCTACCTCGTAAGTCCAAATTGTTGACGATGCCACTTGAAATTAGGCAAAAGATGGCGCTTGCGTTGTCTTTCCAATAATTATCACCTAGTTATGTTTCTAAATTAAAAATAAATCGAATTAAAAAAAATACAGTAATGTTATATTTAAAAAATATAAATTAATACAAATTTACAGAAAAATAATATTTTTCAGGATAACCTCAAGTCGATAGCCATTTTACAGATAATTTGCATATAAGGATATTTCTTATAATATCTTCATTTGTTTGTTATTAATTTGCTATTTCTGTTAGTAAAGATTTTGTGTAATAATTTTAAAAATTCTCATTGATGTATTTGTGGTACTGTTTGATTCCCTCGAACGTTTCCTTGCCGACTGGAGCGATCCTCTCTGGAGGAAGATCGAATCCCCAGGAACCTCCGCCGGGGAATTCCAGCGTGTAAGCCAGCTCAACGCCACCGACAGCCTTAACCCAATCATCACTTCCACCAGCCGCTGCATACAAAACATTCGTCGAAGACCCAATCGTGTAAGTCGTACCGTAAATATTCCTTATCGCATTCGCGACCTTAACGCCCAAACTGTGCAATTCATCGGCGTTTCCTGGAAGGGCCGAGGTGTATCCCCACGGGTAGAGGATGTAGTTTCCGTAGCTGTGGAAGGTGAGGTAGAGCTTGATGCGGGATCCGTATTGCTGGACGACCCTGGCGAGGGTTTGCGTTTCGGGGATGTTCATCGGTTTCGCGCCGCAGTAGATGTCGTCGCACTCGTAGTTGCTGACTCCGACTTCGCCCCAGTGGTAATCGAAGTTACGGTTGCCGTCGACTCCGTAGCAAATCTTGCCGGGGGAACGGGTTTTCCTCCACAAACGATTCTAAAAAATATATATGTAAAAAAATGCACTTTTCCTCCACAAACGATTCTAAAAATATATATAAAATAAAAATGCACTTTCCTGATCACCAAAATTCCTGCTAATGAGATTCACGAGAAACGATAAACAAAATATTTAATAGAAAAGAGTATTTATTTACTTGGTCACTGTTATTTATAGTGTTGGGCAAAATCGAATAATATTAGTAATCGAGTATTACTAAATGTGTCATTTTAAGTATTTAAAGCGAAAAAGTAACTTCATATTTATATTTATTAATAAATGGGAAGTTATTTTTGATATTTTTATAAAAAGTAACATTCATAAAATTATAATATACTTAATTTAGAAATAATAAAAGATCGACTTTGCCCATCACTAGTTATTTAAATGATTTAAATAAAGTACTTGCGTGACCTAAGTCAAAATGATACAGAGCTAAATGTGAAAATAGTAAATTACGTAACATGTTCCGAAAGTGGTATTTTACGGGATGAATAGGAAGTTTGCAGGACGAGTCATAGGCGAGTCCTGAAATCCTTCGAGTACCGTAAAATCTCTTTTCGATTGTGTCACGTACAACATTTTTTCTGCAACCCTTTTGTATGTCAACATGTGTGAACATTAATTGAGCCGTTTATTTTGAAAGTGGCCTAAATCCATTTTTGAATTTTTTTCCGATGACGGTAGAAACGGTTACTATTTGACGTTATCTGTCATAAATAACAATTTGCGATTAAGAATATTTAAAGTATATGATAATTATTAACACATACGTTTTCACAAATTATTTATTAAAAAACATTATTTTGAAAGTGACCTAAGTCCACTTAATAAGTAATAATGTCCGAAAGTGCGGATCTTCAAATTTACGAAGGCAGTGATGAAGGTAATTTTATTTAATCATTAATCAGTATTAATTATGTTTAATTATTGCAGTGAAAATATTCACTTAATATACACTTACAATTGAATTTTAAGATAAAATATTAAATTTATAGAAATTATTATATCTTTGGGTATGAATAAAAGTACAAGACTATTTAATTCAGAGAGTGAAGACGAGTTGGAAAATATTGATTTTAACCAAGAGAAGGAGAATTTTAGAACAATATTCATCATTTGAAGATGAAGATGCAGGTGAGGCTTTTCACGACAATACCTCTGGAGCAAGATTTAGAGAAAAGAATGGTGACACCTACATTCAAAAATTGCGAAAAAATAAACGAAATACCGGGAAAAAATACTATACTCAAACTGGAAACCTTATACCTGCAAAAGTGTTTCAAAACAAAAATTGCCTTTGTCGAAAAGTTTGAATAAAAAATTATGAAGAAACAGAAAGAAAGAATACTTTTGAGAATTTTTGGAATTTGGGAGATTTTAATAAGCAAAATGTATTGCTGTGAAACGAAGACGTCCAAAAAACGGAAAAAGTTTGCCAAGAAGTTATAGTTTTAGGTATTTTTTAAATTCTAAAAACGGGAAAGTTTCCGTCTGTAAAAAAATCTTTTTGGATACCTTTAATATACGTGAAGGACGATTAAAACGTGTATTAAACGCGGCAAATGTAGGAAATGATTTACGTGGACATATGGCTGGATCATCGAGAAGGATTTCTAACGAAGAGAAAAAGGATGTTCAAGACCATATTAAAAGTTTTTCCAAATTTGAATCCCATTATACTAGATCTCATAACCCTAATAGAAAATATTTACATCCTGATCTAACTTTTTAAAAAAATGTTTAATTTCTACGAGCTTTATTGCAAGGAAAATAATAGAAAAGCAGTTAAAGAGTGGACTCACAGAAAGATATTTAAAAAGGATTTTAATTTGCATTTCCACCAACCCCGCAAAAATACATGCCAAAAATGCGACCTATTAAACATTAAAATTAAAGCATCGAATGATTGCTAGCAGAATCAGCAAGAAAAGGCAAGGAAATCATTAAAACAAGATCAAGAACTAGCAGTACGTAATCCAGATCATTATTTCGCATTTTCTTACCCAAAGTTGACCACTTCAGTAGCATATTATAAACGCAATATGTACGTTCTAAATTTGGGAATTCACAATTTTCATGATGATAATGTTCACATGTACGTTTGAAGGATGAAGGAGGTTCACAAGAAATAGCTTCATGCATCTTGAAACATCTTCAAAATTTAAGAAATCAAAAACATAGTATAGCTTACAGTGACATGTGTGCAGGACAAAATAGGAACATTAAAGTAGCTTTAACATGGCTAAAACTTGTCCAAACTGTTGAACATAATGTAGAAATAATAGATTATAAATATCAGAACAATCGTTTTTATCGAATGATAGAGATTTTGGCGTCGTAGAAATGTCATTAAAGAAAAATAATTTAATGTTTGTTCCTCAAGATTATTATAATGTTATCAAAAAGTACCGGAAAGATAACAACTTTCTTCTAAATGAAATAAAACAAAAGGATTTCAAATCAACAAGATTATTGGAGGACGCAGTTTTTGAAAGGTTGAAGAATTCTAACGGAGAAGCAATAAATTGGTTACAAATAGCCTGGATACGTTTTTTTGAGAAATGAACCATATTAAAATTTCTATAAGATATCAATGGATGAGAATGCAGAGTTTAAAATCCTGGATTTATTACCACGTCGGGGTAGACCAAGAAAATTTGAAAATATTATATTAACACCACTTTATAAAAATGTAAGACCAATCACGACATCGAAGTACAAGGACATGATGGACTTACTTCGATATATACCACCGGAACACCATGACTTCTTTAAATTCTTCCCGCATACACAAAATGTAAATGATCAGCAAATTTTTATGTAATTTATATAGTTAGAACATTTCTTGAATAGTATAAATTGTGTTTTTAAAATATTGTGAAGATATATAAAATAAATTGAGTATCGTTTTTCAATTTGAAGCAAATATGTCGAATGGACTCAAGCTCCTTCAAATTTTATAACATATATAGGTGTTAATTTTGAAAGTGGCTTAAATCCATTTGTGGTAAGAAAACAAATATTATTCAATTAATTTTTGGTATTATTTTAATAGGAATTGTAAATTTAACTCTCTTAGATAAATTTAAGCAGTGTGGAACATTGCAATCCTATACGTATATTTTTAATATTAGTGAAATGCAAACTTTTAAAAATCTCAATTTAAACATAAATGGACTTAGGTCACTTTCAAAATAGACGGCTCAATTATACAATTATAACAACCACTTATATTAATAGAGTTAGGGATATTAACAGAAGTGGCAGTATTGAAATTAGTATTAGAAAAAACATTTTTACTAGATAAATAGAAAAGAGTATTCATTCTCTTGGTCACAGTTATTTAAATAAATTTAATTAAAAATTATTTAAAAATTTGATTTAGAGATATTAATTTCCTTACGGCCGTTTTCAATCTGTTAAGCTATGTGGATTTATTATTTTTTTTAATTTATTTAAATAACTGTGGCCATCTCAATAAATCCTCACAATTAAAACACTTTTTATTCTTTACTTCACTTTTATTTTTTATATACGTTAGATGTACATTTCGAGTGCCAAGCACTCATTATCAATAACTAATCACTCGAAATGTACATCTAACGTATATAAAAAATAAAAGTGAAGTAAGGAATAAAAAGTGTTTTAATTGTGATTAACTAACTTCACATAACTCAAATTTAAACAATTAATGTTCAATAAATCCTTTTTTCTTATTTTTTAATTGTTGAATAATAAAAAAATATTTTTTGTGGGATGCGATTAAATATTCTCCAGTAAAAATGATTTGAAATTAAATGCTGCAGTTTATTCACAGCAAGATCAGCTTGTTGTAAGCACGATAAGCTTGTTGTAGATCAGCTTGTAATAAACCGTATGAATTAAATAAGTTAATCATACCACTCTGTGCGAGTATTCGTATCCATCTGGATTCAACACTGGGATGATGTACCAGTCGACGTTTTCAATCATTTTCCTGTTGTTCGGGTTCTCGACCAATTGGTTGATGATGTAAAGAGCCATAGCGGGGGCGATCCATTCCCTGGCGTGGATTCCGGCGTCGATCAGGATGATCGGCTTGTTGCTGCCGCCTGTGGAAATCTTGATCATGGCCATGTCGCGGTTCTCCGAGGTTTTGCCCGGATATTCCACCTTAACAATGTCCGGATGGTCTTTTTCCAATTGTGTCAAGTAGCTGGTCATCTAAATTAAATTTATATGTATATAATCTTAATCCCTTTTATCCTGTCAGGTGTCGGGTCTAAGAGGAGTTTAATTAATTTTAAATGTATAGTTCTCCAATTGAAAGATTTTTTTAAAAAATGTATTCATATTTATGATATTTTTAAATTAATTATTTAAAATCATGAACCCAACATCTAGCATCAAACGAAATCCAAACATTCCTCCTAAATTCAAATATCCCAAATCCACAATTTATTCATTCATCACTCATCGACGACTGATCGACTGACATAATATAAAGACAAGGACTTCCGCCTGAAAGACCATTAGTCGATAGCCATTTTATTCGTATTAAATATTGTATTATAATTAAATTTTATCAAACCTCAAAAAAGATGTTAGATATATTTAAAATCTACATATGCATATAAATCAGAAATAAAAAAAATCTCTTAAGTATTGGTTAATAAACAATCCAAAACAAATCAAGAATTTAATTTTAATCAATTTATTTATTTTTTCTTTTTGTATATATATTTATTTTATTCATAGAATTTTAATAATCCATTCATATTTATTGCAGTTCTGTTGAGATTTAATTAATTTTACTAACGGAAGGTTTTCATTCCTCCAGTCAGTAAAAATTGGAAGAATGAATGAGAGAAGATTGTAATGCGTAGAAATCGTGGTTCGATTGGGATGGGAAAACAAAAGAAAAGAAAAAAGAAGAAGAAATGTCTCTTCCTGTCAGTAAATAAATAGAAGAATGAATGAGAGAAGATTGTAATGCGTAGAAATCGTGGTTCGATTGAGATGGGAAAACAAAAGAAAAGAAAAAAGAAGAAGAAATGTCTCTTCCTGTCAGTAAATAAATAGAAGAATGAATGAGAGAAGATTGTAATGCGTAGAAATCGTGGTTCGATTGGGATGGGAAAACAAAAGAAAAGAAAAAAGAAGAAGAAATGTCTCTTCCTGTCAGTAAATAAATAGAAGAATGAATGAGAGAAGATTGTAATGCGTAGAAATTGTGGTTCGATTGGGATGGGAAAACAAAAGAAGAGAAAAAAGAAGAAAAAATGTCTCTTCCTGTCAGTAAATAAATAGAAGAATGAATGAGAGAAGATTGTAATGCGTAGAAATCGTGGTTCGGTTGGGATGGGAAAACAAAAGAAGAGAAAAAAGAAGAAAAAATGTCTCTTCCTGTCAGTAAATAAATAGAAGAATGGATGAGAGAAGATTGTAATGCGTAGAAATCGTGGTTCGATTGGGATGGGAAAACAAAAGAAAAGAAAAATGAAGAAAAAATGTCTCTTCCTGTCAGTAAATAAATAGAAGAATGAATGAGAGAAGATTGTAATGCGTAGAAATCGTGGTTCGATTGGGATAGGAAAACAAAAGAAAAGAAAAAAGAAGAAAAAATGTCTCTTCCTGTCAGTAAATAAATAGAAGAATGAATGAGAGAAGATTGTAATGCGTAGAAATCGTGGTTCGATTGGGATGGGAAAACAAAAGAAGAGAAAAAAGAAGAAGAAATGTCTCTTCCTGTCAGTAAATAAATAGAAGAATGAATGAGAGAAGATTGTAATGCGTAGAAATCGTGGTTCGATTGGGATGGGAAAACAAAAGAAGAGAAAAAAGAAGAAGAAATGTCTCTTCCTGTCAGTAAATAAATAGAAAAATGAATGAGAGAAGATTGTAATGCGTAGAAATCGTGGTTCGATTGGGATGGGAAAACAAAAGAAAAGAAAAAAGAAGAAAAAATGTCTCTTCCTGTCAGTAAATAAATAGAAGAATGAATGAGAGAAGATTGTAATGCGTAGAAATCGTGGTTCGATTGGGATGGAAAACAAAAAAAAACAAAGAAAAAATGAAAGAAGATTGTAATACGTAGAAATTGTGGTTAGAGTGGGGTGGGGAAAGAAAAGAAAAAAAAAAGAAAAGAGAAGAGAAGAGATGTCTAGTGGGGATTATATGTATTTAGTTTAGATTACTACTGGTTTTAATTTTTTATTATATTTATTACTATAATTATTGATGTATTGGCCTTATAGAATTATTATTTTTTTATGTGTTTACACTATTTTTATTGATAGTTTACAAATGTCAATTAATTAATGTTATACATTTTAAATTTGTGTTCGTTTGTCAATTATCAAGTGTTTTCCGTCATTTACACCTTTTTTTATATTATTGTTATTATTTTGAAATCCACCCACCACAGCTTCTAGTCATTTTTATTAATTTATAGAATTTTAGAATTTTTAACTTTTATCAAGTTATTACTTGTCTGGTGTTTATCTTTACAATCTAACGAGGAATGTTTTCATATATTAATATAATTTTAATTCCATATTTATATTATATTCATTCATACATTCATTTTCTTTTTAAATTCTAGCCGTTTTGTATATTAAGTTTATTTATCCGTTTTACTATCAAGCTTTGCTTATAAGATTTAGGTTGTTCTTTTAATTTATTATATTTATATGTGTAATTAATCTTTGTAGATCTGTGTAAAAGGAGATTCTGTCAATAAATAAATAAATAATAATTATAACAATAATAATTATGTCTCTTTTGTTTTATTTATTTATTATTTTCATTTTAATCTAATACAGCATCAGACTATCCCGATATTATTTTTATATATTTACCTCCTTCATGTCTCTTCACTGTATTCTATATATACAAACATTTTTATTTGTAAACTTCAAACCATACAAAACAATCCATTAAAAACCATTGCGTCTTGGTTTGGCACTCCTCTTAGCAGGTACTTCTAAATCAAATCGAAAATATTCAGCGCACATTTTTGTAATGTTTGCACTATAGAAATACTGGGAGTATGCGTCGAGAGGATATCCATACGAATATCTTCTAAATAAATTTAACATATCTGTCAGACTTCTGTCAACACCCCGCACTTGCCATTACACTAGTTCACCATAATTAAAACTATTAAAGTCCTATTATAATATACAACACTCTGTGGATATTTGTGATGTGTTTAGGAAAATGAATTAAATTGCGTCGCCCTTTAAAATATTTTTTAAATTTATTTTTAATTTATTCTTTTTGTTGTTGTTATTTATTGCATATTTACTGTAATAATTATTTATAAACTATTTGTAAATTTGTTTTTGTGTAAACTTTTATACATCGCATTGATAAACATAAGAATTTAACATGTGAAAACAATTTAATGCAAAATTCCTGCCTCCTGGTTAATTTTCGAGAAAACCTGTTGAATTAAATTTTGCATTAAATTGTTTTCAAATGTTAAATTGTTATGTTCCCATTGTGAATTTATATTTTTTCAGTCACATTTTTCACTTTTCCGTAATAAAGTTTAACTTAATAAATTAAAGACGACGCAATAATTAGGCAAAAGGTGGCGCCCACCTTTTGCCTAATAAAATTAATTAAATTAGTCAAAAGATGGCGCTTGCGTCGTCTTTAATTTATTATGATTAATATCGGGTGTATAACCACAACACAATTTCCGTTCAGTCGCCTTCATCAAGGCATTGCACATGGAACACACTAGTCTGATAAGAAATAGCCATCATTAGTTATCCATACGCTAGATGATTAAATGTGAAAGTTTAACTTGTTGAAAATAAATTACATTATTAATATTACGCTACATTATAAATTTCACAAATTGGCTACCGATCAGTGGTCTTTCAGCCTGTCTGTTTCCAGTCTGTGTCATTTTTTAAAGGTCATGATTTCCTACGGTCATCGTCAATGTCCGAAGGATTAGATGCGATAAATTGATGGTTGATTTTGTATTAAAAAAAATAGAATACTGAAAATAATTGTTATTATTCTTTATTTTCTCCTATATAAACTTTGTAGCAGTAGCATCAATAAAGTATTATGTAATTACACGTCATTGTTGCTAATAAAGTGTTATCGACGCATCATTTTGATTCCCCGAAACTAAATTTAATTAAACAATAAGTTTTTTCGTATTCAATTAAATTTTAATACAATTGAAAAAAAAAACGTGAAAAAAATTGTCTGACAATCGGATATGTTAATCTGGGATTGCAAATTCTTCACCATCGTGACATCTGCGTGGGTGACCCAGATTTTCCAAGAATGAAATTAAATAAATCCGTTCGTTTTCAACGAAATTATAAAGTGACCATTTCTCGAATTACCAAAAAATGAAGCCATAAAACAACTGAATTTGTTTAAACATTCACTTATTTCAGATTGTAAAACAGTCACCCAGATTAATGCACTAAATGGTTCCTTTTATAACCGCTCAGGAAATATACCTGAATTAGCCACGATCGTCCATTTCGGTATTTTTTTAAACTACTTTTGCTTAATATTTGTTTTTGTATAATATTTATTAATATTATTATACATACATAAACATCTTTATTTCTGGAATATACAATTACAATACAATATCTAACAATACATTAACGTTCACAATATATTTCCAACTCGACCAGTGGTCTTTCAGCCTATTATTATATTTTCATGAATATCTAAATATATATATAACAATCTTTATTAACAATTAAGTTTACAATAAGATAACAGACATTGATTATGTACATCACACAAAAATTAATTAATTGTTAAATGGCTATCGACCAGAGGTCTTTCTGCCTATATCTAAATATTTTCTTTGAAAACAGTGATACTGTATGTTATTGCGCTATTGTTTGTTATCATGAGTATCAACATGATGATCAATACGGTAGATCATCATGTTGATATGTTAACGGAATTATTTAGAAATGCAAATGTGAGAATGCCACATGTTTTTATTAAGGTATTGCAAACAATATTAACTACCCTATAAGGTCGCCACCCGATACGGGATGAGTCCCTTACTATTGGTGGTGGAGTGAGAGATCCCCTATAAAATGTGAGCAAGGTCTCTACATCAGCAGAATAAGAAGAGTAAGAGCTGAATGAAAAGTTTAAAGTAAGAACATCATTACTATTATTATCACTTTTCTGAGTAAGTGATTTGTTGTTCTTTTTAGATTATTTTTTTAATATGTTTTGAGGATTGGATATGTTTGATATGTTTTGCAAATTGTCAGTGTTATTTGCCTCTGTTATTTAAGACCATTTTAATGTGTTATTATTATATCTGTCTATAAGGTTCAGTCTTGTATATATTTCAACAATTTTAATATAATCTGTAATAGTTATTTCTTTATTTTTGTTCTACAATCCACTATAAATAAATATTATTAATTATATTGTAGATTTGTAAAAAGGTAAATCCGTTAAATAAATAAATAACTTATAAAATTTCGATTTTTTAAAATTTTTGCTATTCGTATGTATGTATTCGTATGTTTTGTATTCGTATTATGTTTTTTTTTTTGTTCATTTTTTTGTAAATATATTGTAAAAAGCTGTTAAACAATTTCTTTTTTTATTTTTTTTTAAGCTAACGGGATATCAGAGTGATAAATAAGGGCTGTTTAATAATAACAATATTTATTGCCCAACAGGAAACAAAAGTTTAAATTAACATAACTTGTCTCGCGAAAAAATATCTTTTTTTTTATTTTACTTACCTCACCATAACGATGGTACTGTTGGAAACTAATCTTTCCGGATGCCGATTTCGGCGTGATTAAATTCCTCAATTTTTCCTGTTGGAAAACCCTGAAAAAAAAATCATTTACCTTCAAGGACAACGCAACGTTTTCACGCGGATATCTCACCTTTCGACATCGGAGATAAGTTCGATAAAGTCGATCCTGTTGTACTTCAAGGTGAAGGTGAAAACGGTTTGGAGTCCAGGTGGGATCATGACGTCGATCGGATGACCCAGAACCCTGGCCTCGCTCCAGAAATCGACATGCTCGCTCAGTTTTTCGAAATTTCGGAGCACCTTCAGTCCGTCCTCTGTGTTGGGCGTAACCCGATATACTTTAAAGCTGAAAGTATTTTAAGGATATTTAACTGAATAAAAAACACTTGGTTATCTTGCGTTATCTTCCACTTATTATGGTTAATTATTTGATTTGTGGGGCTGCAGTGGCTCTACATAATTATGATTAATATTTTAAATGTATTAAATAAAAATGATTTGAAAATAATTAATAAATTATTTTCACATTTAGCTTTATGACTTTTGACTTACGTTACGTAAGTACGTTAAACAAATGCACATTAAAACAACTACTTCCCGGGCAAATACCCACGCCGGACATTGAATTACATAATGTACACCTGCTGTTGCACATCAATAAAATATTGCATAATGTAACAAATTTTGATCCGAGGAAAATTTAATGCGAAAACAACAAAAGGAACGTTACTTAATTTAAGGCCATCTGCAGACACGTGTTTCGGGATCTATCCCTCGTCAATACAGCTATGCCTTACGTTCTTAAATGTTTTTGACAATATTTTAGTAGGTGATTTTTATTCAAACCGCAAGAGAACATTAAAAAAAAATACGATGAAAATATATATTAAAACATTTTTAAGCAAAATTCCTGCACATTCCCCTCACTCGTTTGAATATGACAGGGCAAACAAAAAGTATAATGGTCTAGTAGACAGATTATTAATGAGCAGAGCAGTTCATTTCAATACAACCAATTTATTTTTATTTCAAAAATGCAAAAATGGTCCTTTTTTAATAAATTCACAATGGAAACATAAGAATTTCACATGTGAAAACAATTTAATGCGAAATAACTGCCTCCTGGTTAATTTTCGAGAAAACCTGTTAAATTAAATTTTGCATTAAATTGTTTTCACATTTAAAATTTTTCATTCTTTGCCTAAAAAGCGTTGGAAACAATTGTTGCGAATAATGGACAAATTTGTATTTTGAAAGTATGTTTTATTTAAAACAAAACTTAAAATATATGTGACACACAGAGCTAAATGTGGAAATAATTTATTAATTATTTTCAAATCATTTTTATTTAATATATTTAAATAACTGTGACCAAGTGAATGAATACTCTTTTCTAAAAACTTAAAATGTTAACAAATATGGTCTTTCAAAAATTAACAGCCTCAATAGTTAAATTATAAAATTTTTATATTTCCATTGTGAATTTATATTTTTTTTCGCTCACATTTTTCACTTTTTTAATAATAATAATAAATTGGTTCTAGTTAAACAATCCACACGAAAACCAACCTGCTCGTCTCTAGTAGAACATTACATTTTGGTAGTAGTGAGTTTGCCTCGTCATATTTAAACTAAGGGTTGTGTTTCGTAGTTCAAACACGATTTGAGCGTTTGAGTTAATCCTGCTGAAGTTCTTTATATTTTTTCATGTTTTTTTATTAATCGTGAAAACAAGCAAGAAAATTACTCAAATTGAATGGGCTGTGTTAGGGGGGGGGGGTGAGCCGCATCATATTTAAACTAAGGGTTGTATTTTGTAGTCAAAAGCATGCTTAAATAATTTAGGCGTTTTAATTAATCCCGCTGAAGTACATTTTATTTTTTCAGGATTGGTTTTTAATCGTGAAAACATGCAAGAAAATTACTAAAATTAAATGGGTTGTGTAGGGGGGGTGAGCCGCATCATATTTAAATTAAGGGTTGTATATTATAGTACAAGGCCTGCTTAAACAATTTTAGCGTTTTAATTAATCCTACTGAAGTACATTCTATTTTTCAGGATTTTTTTTATTAATCGTGAAAACCAGCACAAAATTGTTCAAATTGAAGGAGCTGTGTAAGAGGGGTGAGCCGATTCAGATTCAAACTAAGGGTTGTATTTTGTATTCCAAGGCTTACCTAAATAATTTAAGCATTTTAATTAATCCTGCTGATTTTTTTAATTTTTTTTCAGGATTTTTTTATTTTTTGTGAAAAGCAGCATAAAATCGCTCAAATGAAAGGGGTTGTGTAAAGGGGGTGAGCCGGGTTTTATTCAAACAAAGAGTTGTATATTTCAGTCGGAAACCTGCTTACGTAATTTGAGCAGTATTATTAATCCTGCTGAAGTTTTTAATATTTTTTCAGAATTTTTTTATTAATCGTGAATACCAGCACGAAAATTGCTTAAATTAAATGGGCTATGTAGAGGGGGCGAGTAGTATCATATTTAAGCTAAGGGTTGTATTTTCTAGTCCAAAGCCTTCTTAAACAATTTAGGAGTTTTAATTAATCCTGCTGAATTATTTTCTATTTTTCAGTATTTTTTTTAATAATTGTGAAAACCAGCATGAAAATTGCTCAAATTAAATGGACTGTGTAGAGCGGGTGAGCGGCATCATATTCAAACTAAGAGTTGTATTTTATAGTCCAAGGCCTACTTGAACAATTTAAGCATTTTAATTAATCCTGCTGATTTTTTTTGATTTTTTCAGATTTTTTTTATTTATTGTGAAAAGCAGCATAAAATCGCTCAAATGAAGGGGGCTGTGTAAAGGGGGGTGAGCCGGATTTTATTCAAACAAAGGGTTGTATTTTTCAGTCGGAAACCTGCTTACGTAATTTGAGCAGTAATATTAATCCTGCTGAAGTTTTTTGTATTTTTTCAGGATTTTTTTTATTAATCGTGAATACCAGTACGAAAAATGCTCAAATTAAATGGGCTATGTTGAGGGGGCAAGCCGCATCATATTTAAACCAAGGGTTATATTTTGTAGTCCAAAGCCTACTTAAACAATTATGGCGTTTTAATTAATCCTGCTGAATTATTTTCTATTTCTTTCATGATTTTTTTATTAATCGTGAAAACCAGCACAAAATTGCTCAAATTATAGGAGCTGTGTCAAGGGGGGTAAGCCACAACAGAATCAAACTAAGGGTTGTATTTTGTAGTAGAAGACTTCCTTAAACAATTTAGGCGTTTTAATTAATCCTGCTGAAGTATATTCTATTATTTCAGGATTTTTTTATTAATCTATAAAACTAGCACGAAAATTTCAAATTTAAAGGGCTGTGTAGAGATGGTCAACCGCGCATTATTCAAAATAAGGGTTGCATTTTGTAGTTCAAGGCCTACTTAAATAATTTAATCATTTTAATTAATTCTGCTGAAAAACTTTCTATTTTTTCAAGATTTTTTATTATTTGTGAAAACCAGTACAAAGTTGCTCAAATTAAAGGGGCCGTATAGAGGGGGTGAGTCGCGTCTTATTTAAACAAAGGTTTTTATTTTCTAGTTGGAAGCCTGCGTACGCGATTTGAGCAGTTAAATTAATCCTGCTGAAGATTATTTTATTTGTTCAGGATTTTTTTATTAATTGTGAAAACCAGCACAAAATTCCTCAAATTAAAATGACTGTGTAAGACGCGGTTTACCGTCTTATTCAAATTAAGGGTTGTATTTCGTAGTCGGAAGCCTGCTTAAGCAATATGAGCTTTTGAATTAATACTGCAGTGAGTTTTTGTATGTTTTCAGGATTTTTTAATTAATCCTAATAATAAAAATGTACCACGAAGGAAACGCATAAAATATCTGAGAATTTTTCAAATTATTTTATAACTTATTCAGTGAATATATTTTCGACGAGATTAATTAATTGAAAGCTAATGATGTCGAAACTTAAACAAAAATCAGTTAATTAAAGAAAGTTAATTAACAATTATACCCGACAGTTTTTATGATAATATATATAACTAACAGTTCTATTTTTTGTTATTATTACCATTTTAAATGCATTAGAGAAAATATTTTATAAGAATTATAAAAAATGCTTAATAAAAGTTGAAATCAAAACTTTTAATTTTGAATATTTTTTGAGGTAGAATACAACAACAAAATAGCTCTTTATTGGCATAAAACCATAACAACAAAGAAGCAAACTCAATAAAGAAGAAACAAAACCTTCTTTATTGAGTTTATTGAGAAGAAGAAGAAACAAAACCTTCTTTATTGTGTTTGCTTCTTTGTTGTTACGGTTTTATGCCAATAAAGAGCTATTTTGTTGTTATATTGAATTCCGTAATTAATCAATTATATAATTATAATTATTTCTATTATAGAATACAACAATTATTTATATTTTTTAATATACAATTCTGCACATTCCACCTTAATATAATTTTAACTTAAAAATGTTTTCTGTATTATTAAATAACTATTACAAATAATTACTCTTGTACAATAATTAATTAAATAAATCCTCAGGGGTTATTGTTTGTTTTGTCTTTCTATTTTTAATTAAATTACTCACGAATGTTTACAAAAAAAGGAAAGGGCGAGCGCACTTACTTCTCATAACTCCTACGCTCTGACAAACAGAAGGGCATCAAGCCCAAGAAGAGCACCAGCGCAAACTTCATCGCGATTGTCCCCCATTTCCACAACGCCCCGCACTTAAATACCTTTTGATTATCTCCAAGTGGGCACTCGAAGGCGGCTCGAGAGGGTTTTTATCTATCTCATTGGTACCGGCGCGAATGCCTCGCGATATTAAAATCAAAGGGATTATAATCCGATCCGGAGTTTCTCGGTGTTGTGTGTGTGTGTGTTTGGATTTGGAATAATAGCGGAAGAACGTAAACTCGATGCCGCGAACAAAGGGTTTAATTGAATATGGATCCCTCGGCAAAGAAGCTCCGGCAGGAACAAAGGAGTCCGCGCGACTTGAGAGAGTCTAGTCATTAATTTACTTGGAATTTTCGCCGGAGGGGGATTTAATATGGAATTACACGAGCAATTATAATATTGCATTAAACTAGATTAATCAAATAATTCATAAATATCATGAAATAATATTGGTAGAGGATTTTATCTCATTAAGAACATAGCTTTAAGTACTGGTTATGATATTCACTGATTACTCGAATATATTTCTATTCAATTATAATAGAGGCTTCTACTTCGTTATACTTTGTTTTAATAAAAAAAACTGATTCACTTTGTATTACTTTGAATTTATTATAGTAAGATTACTCTCTGTTTAATAACGACAAGTTAAGACTGTTGAAACTATAACCACTAAAATTCATTCCTAGTTATACAAACAATGTGAATCAATTTTCGTGCTTGTTTTCTCGATTGAGAAAAAAAATCCTGAAAAAATACAAAAACTTTCAGCAGGATTAACTCAACCACTCAAATCGCTTAAGCAGGTTTTTAACTACAAAACACAACTTCTAGTTTAAATTTGTGGTCACTCACCCCCTTTACACAGCCTTTTTAATTTGAGCAATTTTAGTGCTGGTTTTGTCGATTAATAAAAAAAATCCTGAAAAATACAAAAACCTGCAGCAGGATTAATTCAATCACTCAAATCGCTTAAGTAGATTTTTAACTACAAGACACAACCCCTAATTTAAATTAGTGGTCACTCACCCCCTTTACACAGCCTTTTTAATTTGAGCAATTTTCGTGCTGGTTTTGTCAATTAATAAAAAAATCCTG
Source organism: Philonthus spinipes (assembly GCA_963082785.1). NCBI lineage: Eukaryota > Metazoa > Arthropoda > Insecta > Coleoptera > Staphylinidae > Philonthus > Philonthus spinipes. The sequence goes on from OY720311.1 coordinate 14,427,247, forward strand.
AAAAAATACAAAAACCTTCAGCAGGATTAAATCAATCACTCAAATGGCTTGAGCAGGTTTTTAACTACAAAATACGACCCCTAATTTAAATTTGTTGTTACTCACCCCCTTTACACAGCCTTTTTAATTTGAGCAATTTTCGTGCTGGTTTTGTCGATTAATAAAAAAATCCTGAAAAAATACAAAAACCTTCAGCAGGATTAATTCAATCACTCAAATCGCTTAAGCAGGTTTTTAACTACAAAACACAATCCCTAATTTAAATCTGTGGTCACTCACCCCCTTTACACAGCCTTTTTAATTTGAGCAATTTGTGTGCTGGTTTTCTCGATTAATAAAAAAATCCTGAAAAAATACAAAGACCTTCAGCAGGATTAATTCAACCACTGAAATCGCTTAAGCAGGTTTTGAACTACAAAACACAACGCCTAGTGTAAATTTGTGGTCACTCACCCCCTTTACACAGCCTTTTTAATTTGAGGAATTTTCATGCTGGTTTTCTCGATTAATAAAAAAAACCTGAAAAAATACAAAAACCTTCAGCAGGATTAATTCAACCACTCAAATCACTTAAGCAGGTTTTGAACTACAAAACACAGCCCCTAGTTTAAATTTGTGGTCACTCACCCCCTTTACACAGCCTTTTTAATTTGAGCAATTTTTGTGCTGGCTTTCTCGATTAATAAAAAAATCCTGTAAAAATACAAAAACCTTCAGCAGGATTAATTCAACCACTGAAATCGCTTAAGCAGGTATTGAACTACAAAACACAACCCCTAGTTTAAATTTGTGGTTACTCACCCCATTTACACAACCTTTTTAATTTGAGCAATTTTTTGTGCTGGTTTTCTCGATTAATAAAAAAATCCTGAAAAAATACAAAAACCTTCAGCAGGATTAATTAAACCACTGAAATCGCTTAAGCAGGTTTTGAACTACAAAACACAACCCCTAGTTTAAATTTGTGGTCACTCACCCCCTTTACACAACCTTTTTAGTTTGAGCAATTTTCGTGCTGGTTTTGTCGATTAATGAAAAAATCCTGAAAAAATACAAAAACCTTCAGCAGGATTAAATCAATCACTCAAATCGCTTGAGCAGGTTTTTAACTACAAAATACAACCCCTAATTTAAATTTGTTGTCACTCACCCCCTTTACACAGCCTTTTTAATTTGAGCAATTTTAGTGCTAGTTTTGTCGATTAATAAAAAAATCCTGAAAAAATACAAAAACCTGCAGCAGGATTAAAGCAATCACTCAAATCGCTTGAGCAGGTTTTTAACTACAAAACACAACCCCTTTTAAATTTGTGGTCACTCACCCCTTTTACACAACCTTTTTAATTTTAGCAATTTTCGTGCTGGTTTTCTCGATTAATAAAAAAATCCTGAAAAAATACAAAAACCTTCAGCATGATTAATTCAACCACTGAAATCGCTTAAGCAGTTTTTGAACTACAAAACACAACCCCTAGTTTAAATTTGTGGTCACTCACCCCCTTTACACAGCCTTTTTAATTTGAGCAATTTTCGTGCTGGTTTTGTCGATTAATAAAAAAATCCTGAAAAAATACAAAAACCTTCAGCAGTATTAATTCAACCAAACAAATCGCTAAAGCAGGTTTTGAATTACAAAATACAACTCTTACTATAAATTTGTATTGACTTACACCCTCTACACAGCCATTTTAATTTGAGCAATTTTCGAGCTTGTTTTTTCGATTAATAAAAAAAATCCTGAAAAATAGAAAAACCTTCAGCAGGATTAATTCAACCACTGAAATCGCTTAAGCAAGTTTTGAACTACAAAACACAACCCCTAGAGTAAATTTGTGGTCACTCACCCCCTTTACACAGCCTTTTTAATTTGAGGAATTTTCATGCTGGTTTTCTCGATTAATAAAAAAACCTGAAAAAATACAAAAACCTTCAGCAGGATTAATTCAACCACTGAAATCGCTTAAGCAGGTTTTGAACTACAAAACACAACCCCTAGTTTAAATTTGTGGTCACTCACCCCTTTTACACAACCTTTTTAATTTGAGCAATTTTCGTGCTGGTTTTGTCGATTAATAAAAAAATCCTGAAAAAATACAAAAATCTTCAGCAAGATTAATTCAGCCACTCATCTCGTTTAAGCAGTCCTTGAACTACAAAATACAACCCTTAGTTTGAATCTGATGCGGCTGTCATAACATGACCTGCTAAGCAGTTTTCCTTCATCGGGAACATTTCTTCCGCATCGAGTAGAAGGATGGAGCAAAAACCTTTATCCTGCCCCTTTTTTTCCTCCCCTCCATCCTTCTCTCCCCTGAAATACACACCACCCATTTGATATTACAAAGGTGTTGTTTTTTTATGAATTACAAATGGATTGTTTTTTCTTTAATTTCCTCAATTAAAAATAATCATTTTTTTTAATTGAAGAAATGGAAGGAAGGTTTTGTTGTGTAATAAATTTTGCTTAGAGAGAAATATGATTTTTTAACAAACATGTGAAAATCGTTTAAATTCCAAACTTTTATTGTTCTAAGAAAGCACCACAATAGCTTTTTTCTTATTTTTATCAGAAATTGTAAACGTATTTTCATTTTACAATGACACTGAAGGCAATAATGTCGCTTTTTATTGCCTTCAGTGTCATTGTAAAACGGAAACAGTTTTACAGCAATGCGATTTGTTTTAAAATAGTATCCTAAACAACAACAGTAAAACAAAATAAAAAGCGTGAAGCGTTTTCGATTTAATTTTTAATTATTCCGCAACTGAGGTTTTTATTTGCGTCGAAAAAAAAATATGAAACGTGCATTCGCAGGTCCGTGCACTTTTGCTTTGTAGCGTCCGCGCAATAATTTGATTAAAAGCGTTTTCCCTGCCCAGAGACCAGCAGGACGGACGGAATGACGCGCTCGAATTTTTTTTTTCAGTATTATCCTCCAGCCCTGTCATTTTCGGGTATTCCAGCCCCACTAAATGACATTCGAAAATTTTAATCTATTAAAACGTATTCGGAACAGATGAGGCATTTACATGATTGCTTTTATATGTGCTGTATGTGTGTGGAGATGGACAAAAGCAGCTGGAATATGGAAGAACTGTGTTGGTCGTTGCGGTCGGGGTTGGATAGTTGACCGCAACACAGTCCATCGCTTTGTCCACCCCCTCCGGCTCCGACCCCGCTGACGTATATATATGTACACCCCGCTGCCGATCCGTTTCAGTTTGGACCGGGGGCTATTTGATCTACTTGAAACACCGACCATTCAACTCGACAATATGCTAAAATTGTGTCCAACAAAATTTACCCATCGATCATTTGACTACTCGAAACTCTCCACTATTCAACATTTGTCGCACATTCAACGCGCATTCGGCCCTTTTCATTTTAATTACATTCTCTATAATACCCCCTTCCCCCACGCACACTCTCCAACTCATTAAATCCAGAATGGTCGCGTCCTTTTCATGTAATAATGAAGGAAGTTTCGTGAGTGGTTAGTTTTTTTTTTATATAGCCCTATTTTTTTGTACGTGACGATTATTATTATCAATATGAATTTATATATATGCAAACAAGTCATTAATCTCATTTTTGTTATCTTCTTTTTATTTATAGAATTGTGTCATTAAATAAAAAATCCAGTATCTCTCAATGGCGCAATTAAAGATAGCTTTCGTGTGAAGTACAAGTGTTTACAGCTTCGATTGCCATCGCTTGATAAGATCTTTTTTTTTTGTTATTGTTGTTAAAAAAAATTAGAAATCAGCAACAAATTTACCCCTCAAATAAACAATCATTTTATAAAAAAAAAATATTTAAATTATTTAAATGTTTTCGAAATTTAAAAAGAAATTGTAATTGAGTATATAAAACTTAATCAAAATTTATAAATCAATCACAATTTCTTTTTAAATTTCGAAAACATTTAAATAATTTAAATAATTTTATTTATAAAATGTTTGTTTATTTGGGGGGTAAATTTGTTGCTGCTTCTTCACACATTCTTTTTTTAATATTATATACTCAGTGACATAAATAAACACAACACAAAGTAGGCGTAGGATTGTTTGCTTCAAACCTCAAATTTGCCATGGCTACTTGATTTTTTGTATGAATATTTAATTTATTATTACCTTTTACTAGTTAAACATTTCTGCCAAGTTTAGTCCTAAAATCCTGCCCCTTCTTATTGTTGCGTTTTTATATCACTGAGTATTTATAATAGATACAGTGTGGACCACAAGTAATGGTCATTAAAATTTACGGGGTTCCTAATCCAGGAAAAATTTGAAAAAAATCTATATTGCACGGTTGAATCCGATCTCATGGAAAATAGTTTCATTTTCAATAATATATTTAAAGGGTGTTCCATTTAAAATAACAAAATTGGTAGCCATTTCCAGTATAACCAGAAGTGATGGTTATACTGGAAATGGCTATTTATAATTTATTTCAAAATTTATTTTTAATTTCTATTAAAATCCAAAACCAAAAAAATAATATATATAAAGGGTGGTCCATTTAAAATAACAAAACAATAACACCCTTTATATATATTATTTTTTTGGTTTTGGATTTTAATGGAAATTAAAAATAAATTTTGAAATAAATTATAAATATTTTGCAGGATTAATTCAACAGCAGAAATTGACTGAGAAGACCTTGAACTACAAAATACAACGATCATTTTTTGTTTAATACATTTTTCAATTTTTTCAGCGCATTCTAGATTAGAGTCGTATTTTCTTGCTGATTAAAATAAATTGTGGAAAAAATAAAAAAAATCTTCATAGGTTTAATTGAACTGTAGGAATCTCCTGCTAAAACTCCTGTCTGCAAAATACAGCCAACACTTTTTATTTGATATACCTTACATTTTTTCATAGCCCTCTAGATTTGTATTATATTTTCAAAATGATTATTAGCTTAAAAGGGGATTAGAATAAATTGCGCCAAAAAAATATAAAAAGGTCTTGTAGGAATAATTCAACTTGAGGAATCGACTAATAAGACTTTCAACTACAATATACACCGAGCAGTTTGTACTTGATGTACCTTACAATCTTTCCACAGTAGTCTAGATTTGAGTTACATTTTCGTGCTGCTCGTTGATTTTAATAGAGACTAAAAATAAATTTTGAAATAAATTAAAAATATTTTGCAGAATTAATTCAACAGCAGGAATTGTCTCAGAAGACCTTTAACTACTAAATACAACGATCGGTTTGTGTTTAATACATTTTTCAATTCTTTCAGGGCATTCTAGATTAGAGTCGTATTTTCTTGCTGATTCTTCAATTTAATGAGGATTAAAATAAATTGTGGAAAAAAATCTTCGTATGTTTAATTGAACTGCAGGAATCTCCTGCTAAATCTCCTGTCAGCAAAATACAGCCAACAGTTTTTAATTGATGTACCTTACAATTTTTCATCTCCCTCTAAATTTGTATTATATTTTCAAAATGATTGTTGACTTGAAAGATTACAATAAATTGCGAAAAAAAAATATGAAAAAGTTATGCAGGAATAATTCAACTTGAGGAAACGACTAATAAGACTTTCAACTACAAAATACAACGAGCAGTTTGTACTTGACGTACCTTACAATCCTCCCACAGCAGTCTAGATTTGAGTTACATTTTCGTGCTGCTCATTGATTTTAATGGACTAAAAATAAATTTTGAAATAAATTAAACATATTTTGCAGGATTAATTAAACAGCAGGAATCGACTGGCAAAACCTGTAACTACAAAATACAAGGAGCAATTTGTGCTTGATATATTTTACAATCCTTTCACGGCTCTTTAAATTTGAGTTAAGGATGACATCGTTTGTATTTTAACGAAGGACTAGTTTCTTCAATCATGAAACAAATTCTTCATAAATTTAACTTGTTTATTTTAATAGTTTTATGTTAATTGTGAAGACTTTTAATTACTTAAATAAAATCGACATAAGTGATTTAATTTGGCTGAGTATAGTTGATTTAATTTAATTAATTTATTTTGCAACAGCAGGTGGTCATTATGTAATTCAATGTCCGGGGTGGGTATTTGCCCGGGAAGTAGTTGTTTTTATGTGCATTTGTTTAACGTACTTACGTTACGTAAGTCAAAATTGTGACAGAGCTAAATTTGGAAATAATTTATTAATTATTTTCAAATCATTTTTATTTAATTTAAAATCTACATCTATGATAATTACCAACTAATATAGGCAACATATTTACATCAGAAATATATGCAGCTTAATATACATATATATACAAGTGATATAGGCAACATATTTACAACAGCAATATATGCAACTTAATTAACATGTAATTTCAACTAATGTATTTCTATGAGGCAACATATTTATACATAGATGTAGTATAACTATATATGTATTTACATTAGAAATTGATACAACTTATTATACGCCTAAATTAATTAAATGAGATTTTTTAATCGTTTCTATAAATTATTCATAAATGAATTTAATAGCAAATTACACAATTATGTATTATATGAAATAAATATGAATAAATTATTAAAAATCAACCAATAAAACACAGATTAGATTGAATAACTTTAAATTATCGACTAGTTTCGGGTTTAAAGTAAGTTTTCTTTTAATATGATTAAATTTTGGTTTTTTTTGCTGTGAACAAATGTAGACATGTGCCAAGACCAGTTATTTTTATTTGAACAGTTGTAAGCCTGCTTCAAGAAAAGGGGATTTTTATAAGTAATTTTCTACAGACATTTTCAGATTTAGATGGATTTTCAAAATTATAACTATTCATGTAAATTTAGGATTTTTAAAAAACTTAACACGAGGACAGGGTAGCAGATCGTGAAGCATTTTTGTAAAAACGCAATATATTTGTTAGTTAATCAGTTTCTTGTCTTTTTCTTCAATATTCAGTTGAAAGCACGGATTATAAATAATAAAACCGTAACCTAAACTAGAAATTCTTTACAGTTCAAATTTGAAATATCCTATTAAAAGTAAATAATAAACTTTACATTATACGATCGAGAATTTTTCTCCTCTGCAGTGCTTTGATTTTTTTATTGAAAAAAATGTATCGGTGATAAAAGTAATGACACTGTAGGCAATGTTATTTTAACAAATTGCCATGGAATTTCAAATGAAACGCTATTGCAACAGCGAATCGGAGATTTCTCTCCATCAACCATTATTAGTTGGATTAGTCCCAACTTTGTTTTGAGTCACAGTAGACATGATCGACTAATTAAAAATTCAGCTCTTAATTTGATAATGAGACCTGCGACATTTTATTTGTTTTTATTCACTGGTGCCAACAAAATGTAAAATTAAGAAAAAATCAAAGCCTTCTAAAAGAGTACTCAATCATATAGTAATATTAGAATTGTTGATTTCCGAAGTATCAGGCCTAATAGCCTCAAAATCAACAATTTGGTCATGAAAGCATACACAGTTTCATATAGTATTATTGTTGTATAGAATGAAAAAAAAAAATAACTAAAAAAAATAAAATCACTTTTAATTAATATTACATAACCAGGATGAATATTATACTCGATAACTATTTTGTATTTTTATATATAATAATAATATATATATGAATAATTGATTACATAGTCACAAATATCCTTACTCATTAATATTTTTTTAATTATTTATTTAATTACAACTATATTTATATATAAACACAAACAAAGAAATATCTTCTGAAATAAATAATAATAATAATAATCAACATGTAGTTATCAAGTATGTGTAAGAAGTCAGCACATTAGATTAAAAAGGAAACGTCTTGTTTTGTGTGCAACGACAAAGAAGATCCGCTGTTGTGCCGTTTTCCTCTATCAAACAATAAAACGACGAACGAAATAAACGAAAAATAGGGGGGGATTATCTACTGTGATTTATTGAAATAATTGGACGCGTTGGGAAACCGGTCCGGCGTGAAGTCCTCGTTGTCCTGTATGCTGGAATGGACGCGGGTGCGCAGGAGGTCTCTGTACGCTGACTGGATGTTGAGGTCGGAGCCCGCCTCCTGAGCTATGGTTTCCAGGTTGCCAACTTGGGATAGGCCGCTGGAGGTCACTGCTCGACGTATGCTTTCTGAATTTAATGATGAAAAAAATATTGTTAAAATGTGTGCTTTAAAGGCTATTCATAAGTTTGGTTGTAATTTCACATTAATAAAGAATTGAATTAATCTACAATACAGTATGAAATTAAATAATTATTATTCCATTATGTAGATGCTAGAAGGAAACCTTCAAAAATAACTGATTAACATCACTTTTAATCCAGCAATATTTTACATTATACAACTCTATCCAGTCCATCACACTTTCTATTAATTACAAAGAAACAACATTTATTCCTGTACCTGCTATGACCTGTGGAAGACTTCCCTGGGGTTTATTATTTGTGACTATTTTGCGCCTTTTGCTGGGCATGCCTGATAAGTACGCATCACTGAGTGGGGACTGTTGATTTTGCCTTCTCTGCCTCTGTGTGTCTCTTGTAATTATCGGCACCCAATCCTGCTCAAAAGAAATTAATGTAATTTTCAAATAAATCAGCACGTTCCTCTACAAAGTTTGCTAAATGTATATTTATAAAGTAAGTTCATCTAATTTTAGTGATGTAATCATGTGAAAATTATAATTTTTCAATCAACGATGCAACCAAGAGTTGCCAGGGGTCTTATACCTGAAATTGATTACACGTTTCGGCCATACACAACTGTTAAATTCATATGTAAATTCCTATCTAAATGGTAGTTTTGAAATCGGCTGCCAATTCATATTTCACACATTTTACTTTTTGCTGCCAAATGAATTGTACATAACAGCTTTCATTCAGTGCAAGCAGTAAACGCTATTAATGTATTGTTAATCCAAAATTTGCTTAGGTAGAAAATGCTACTAAATAAATTAAAAAATATCTTACAGTAGGAACTTGACCGTGCCAAGGCTCAGATCCTATAACTACAGCCGGTAATTCTTCCGTGTTGTCAGCCAAATTGATCATGCTTAAGACACTTGTAGATCCGCTGGCTTGATCCATTTCAACATCACCTGCTTGATGATCTAAATCCATTGGCTAAAAAGAAATATAATAATAAGTTTAATTAGCTTCTTAGAAGTGCATAGAACTGTAGCGTATTGGTTAATTTAATATTAATTTTTATATTTGTGAAATAAAAATCACATGTCACTCTCATGTAACTTTAATTAAATAAATGTTTATCCTGAAGTTGATCCCTACACCACCATTATGTAGATGGGGATTTTAGATTATATATATATATATATCCTGAAGTTGGATTTGTTTAATAAAAAATTCCAATTTCACTTTCTTTTTTCCTTTCTTTACAATAAAAACTAAATCCACCTCTGGTTCTGCCGCTGTCGTCACTGAATCAATGTTCCTCACAATGTATGGCTGCAGTGTACTATAGGGAACGTTCAGGTTGCGCATAAAGTGCTGGAGTTGTATCCGCGTGGCAACCAAAGTCCACTGCTGCACCTCCTCGGATATTCCCTCCATGTATCTCGACTTAAATAATACATAAAAAAATAAATACAAATTCAGCAAGTGTTTACTGCATCCATCACTACTCAATCAAAATTACTTACAACCATAATACTAAGGACTTCTTCGACACCGCGTACGCCGTTGCTACTGGCATGAAGGATAAGCGCGCACATATGTCTCGCCAGGTTCTTCAACTGTTCCACCAACATCCTCATGGTATTCGGAGTACGTGAGATGGACAAATTCAGTATGTTGATTAGCCTGGACCTCAAGAGCAGAGTTGCGGACCGAACAATATCAATGTCATTTTGGACTTGCAGGTGAGACTACAAAGAAGAAATTGTATGAATTAATTTTGTTAATTGTTGAGGCTTCTACTTTGTTATACATTGTAATTCAATTTTAATAAATGAAACACTTTTTTACTTTGTTTGTATAACTCGGATTGATTGTATTAAAATCATTTATTAAAATTGAATTAATTTTGCCTATTTACAGTAACATTTAAGTATTCTCTGTGTATTTATTAGATTTTATTTGTTCTTCAAAATTGCACAAAATGATTATTACTTTTCAAAATTCAAAGTTTAAAGTAATAACAATTTAATTATTTATTTTAACTAACATACCAGGTTTTCAATAAAGGGTCTTAATTCTGTAATCAGCCTATCAGCTCCCCTTTCGACATTGGCCGGTGTAGGGTTACCCTCGACTATCCTTTCCAGGATAAACGTCCTCAGTTCATTGCGTATTCTCATCAGCGGGTCCAAACGACCAGCGTTTAATTGAAGCATGTCACTAAAAAAAAAACACAGATTATATTGAGTAATTTTAAATTCTTAACTAGTTTCAGGTTTCAGGAGAATTCAAAATTTATTAATAATAATAATGTAACATTTCCCTAACGTAACTTACCCTATGGTGAAGTTTCTAGATATAAGCATGATCAGATCATTAAAAATGCCTTCCCCGTTGTTGTGTTCTCCGACTTGCTGTAAAAGCTGTGCGATTGTTGGAGTTCTGGCACTTGGATCTACTGAATTGATCTAAAAAAAAAATCGATTTATTAAACGATTGCTTAATGAATGTCGAGTGTTGTTAAGAAAAGATTTTGTGTGGTAAAACAAATGCAGAAATGCATGCTTATTTATTGAAATTGTTAACTGTAATTTATACAATCTTTTAATTTTAATAAGCTATATTTGAGGCTTTTACTTGATGAAATTCCATTAAGAAGTATTTGTAAATAAAACAATGTTTTTTAAGTTTCACAAAAAGACACTGCTTATTGTAGCAGTGTCTTTACAATAAACATTTAATTAATTTAACTGAATGCGATACACAGGATCCCTCTAAGTAAAATCATGGGATACTTAGAAATCATGAGTCTGAAAAAGGTGTGAGGCCTCACATATGAGCCAAAATAGACATTCCAGTTTCTGATATTGATGCTTTTATATGTAGTATGTCGGCAATAATATTGCCTTTATTGATGTGGCCTTTACTTCACATCAGTACTATTGAGTTGTTTCCAGCTTTCTCCGCACAATTTTTTTTTTTTTAGTGCCGACAGTGGCTATGAAGATAGAAACCGACATCAAGGGGATGTCAATTTCTATAATTATATTGGCGCTTTCCATAATTGCATAAATTTCCATCTGTGTTGCAGTAGTATGTACATCCAGAGGCATTGAGCAGGTCAGGCTCAGAGCATCTGAAAATACACCAGCTCCATAGCCCATCAATATAAAAAAGGTTCGTATTGATTGTGCTTTTATTCAGGTTCACTGTATTTGCATAAAGATTTAAAAATCATAAAAATTGACTATGTTAATATAATTTTTATTTTTATTTGAAGTAATATATATTTATGTAAATTTAATTTTATTGACTTACTAAGTTTTGTCGACGGAGTATCTCAGCAAAGTCAGGCATGTTCTCAAACAGATTATTAAGGTCGATCATGACTGGTGGAGCCGGCGGTGGGGCTGAGCTGGACTGAGGGGGTGTTGGAGCGGGAGGAGCAGGTGCCGTTGGTGCAGCCTGCGTCTGTCCACGCCTTGAATACACATTTTGCAGGGAACTCAGCACGCCCTGCATGATATTAAAAACAGGATTCATGGGTATGCCTCCGTTCTGGGCTCTCTGGTTGTTATTCGTCGCCGTGTTGTTGTTGGTATTGGGAGCAGTCGGCCGCGGCATCTGCCCCCTGCGCCTGTGGACAACGTGATGCGAGTTGCACGGGAGGAACGGGTCAAAGCCCTGCATGGCATGTTGGGCTAAGTGAACGTGAGGCCGGGAGGTGCTTCTGGTGTGTGTGGCAGTCGTCGGGTTGGTCTGTGTGTTGCCCCTGGCTTGTGAATTTTGGCCGGTGGCTGTGGCGTTTGCGGAAGCTTGGCTAGTCACGTCGGGTTGGGATGTAGTGGAACTGGGTGTCATGGGAGGGGGTGGTGGATGCTGCATATTTGGTGGAACAGTTCCTCGGTTCACAATGTGACTCGCCATTTGAACAATCGACTGAATTAACTCTGATGGTGGCATTCCAGCACGCATACCTGATATACACAAAAAAGAAAATTATAACATCATTGATTTATTGCTCACCTCACACTGAGAAGTAGAGAGGAACATATAATGATGTTATATAAGAATAATAAATAAAATAATGTATTGCTTGCAGATCCATTATATATTATAGTCACTTATTAAGATAATTAATGGTTTTAATATTTAGACATTGGTAGTTCATATTGTATGAAATAAATATGAATAAATTATTAAAAATTATTAAAAATCAACCAATAAAACACAGATTAGATTGAATAACTTTAAATTCTCGACTAGTTTCAGGCTATCTCTTGAAAATGGGCTAATAACCCGAAACTAGTCGAGAAATTAAAGTTATTCAATCTGATCTGTGTTTTATTGGTTGATTTTTAATAATTTATTCATATTTATTTCTCACTTATTAAGAAGTTAAGTAACAGCCACAACCATACAATACTAAGAAGTTAATAATATATTCACTATTTGTTTTAAGTATAAATAAATCATTAATAAAATACGATTTAATTTCCTTTCTTCACTTATTTATTTTCACTTTGAAATTAAATAGTAAATCAAATCGTGTTACACAAATAGTAACTCACCTTCTCCTTGACTCCCACCCATCATTGTGGTCTCCAACGAATCTATCGTAATTCCCCCCGGAGTTACTTCCATAAAAAACTCCAAATTCGGGTTATTATTAAACCCACCCGAAGTAGCAGTATTGGTTCCGGTAGTGGGGGGAGCAGCTGTGGCATTCGGCTGATTGGCAGTCGTTGTCGGAGCAGAAGTCGGCCTGCCCGCACTCGCTGGCCTCATTGCTCTGATCCCGATCGGGAAAGACTGCACATGAACGCCCGACGGAGGCATCATCGGAAAACTAATGATGCTTGGTCCTCCTGTCGGTAATCCGGTAACCCGAGCGTGGTGCATAACGGGCTGAGGCGGGTTGTTGGCAGTAGGGGGATTCGGGTTTGCAGTCGTGTTGGTGTTTGTGTTGCTCTGCGCTGTGGTTTCAGTTGTTGTGGTCGTGTTAGTTGCCGTTGTGGCTGCAGTTGTCGCTGCGTTTCCAAGATTCTCCGGTGAGAAATTTATCTGTGCCTGTTGAATATTATAAAAAATATAAATTTCAATTCTCAAGAAATGATTTATTAATTTCCATTCAATCACTTGATTGATGATTTTTTTTTAACACACATTTTGGACACAAAGTGACCATTATCAATGGTATGATACTTTGTATCCAAAATGTACATCTGGTAACAAATAAAGTAGTGAAAAAAAGTTTCTATTATTCTATTCAAGTTATTATCATCTTCACAGTTAAGTGACTTAACCCAAATATCTAATTATGAATTAGATTAATAAATTAAAGACGACGCAAGCGCCACCTTTTGCCTAATTTCAAGTGGCATCGTCAACGATTTGGGTCTATAAGGTGGACGACCGAGAATCATTGTTTCGTCCACTAAAGGAAGGTGAACTTGTCCTGTTTAAGCAAACAAGGAAAACGAAATTCATATTTAATGAATTGTTGAAAATTAAAATACATTTCATAAAAGATAGCACTTTGTACTATCTTTCCGATTATCTGATTCTCACAAATACATCTACTATTTACATCACAATTTTTGTATGTCTTTCTTAATCTTTTCCCCTTATTGGGGTATTGGTGTAGAGGTAGATCAGGATTTTAAGGTAATAAAATTATGCATTAAATTATTTTCTAAACTGACCTCCACTTGTATGGGAAATCCAGCCTGCAAGACAGCAGAGTGTTGGATTAAAATCGGCCTGCACAGTAGTGGCCTCGGCGGTGGATTTCTGACGCGGATGATGATGTCGCTCAGGGAGTGATAGGCGTGACCAAGGAAATGCAATACTTCCGACACACGGTTCATCATTGCTTGTGTACGACGAACATCCTATTAATAATAAAAAAATATATATGAATATATTAGGCACAATAAAAGCGTTTTCCTCACTAGAATGGAAAAAAAATAAGTTTAATTAATGTATACTAAATACTAAGGGGGAGGAGGGGGCGAGGGTCCTTATTTTTTTTCATTCTAGTAATGAAAATGTGAGGAGAGGGGGGCAACAGATTGAGGAGGTTGAAATTTACAAAGTTTGTAGGGATTGGTCCTTAGGCAAAGCTATTATGATGCGTACTAATACCATAATACTTTTATTAATTCAAATGTAGTAATTTTTCAAAATTATGAGTGTTTTAGGAGAAAATGTTATTATACAATGTTTACTTTTTTAATAACTTTCTTTCTTAATCTTATCCTCTTTTACCCGTATTGGGTGTCAAGGTTTTTTAATAACTACTAGTTTCTTTTGTAACGTTTTTCAATAAATTTAACATTTAATGAAATCAATGGCTGAAAACTAAATTACTAATTACAGTTTGGGAATTTTAACAAAAAACTTCTCTATATTAGTCTTTTATTTGGTTCTCATTAATCACTTGATGAAACATGACACAATATTGATAGGCTGAAAAATACACTTGATTTATTTCACTACTTATTTCCTCCCACTAATTTCAACCCCCTTCATATACAAGGCTTGCAGTGAAATACAAAAATAAACATGATTTGAAAGTTATAACAAACGTGTTTACTTTAAAGTAAAAAATATTTATAAGGTGCCCCGTTTATATTAGAAAATAGTTTAATCTCAGGTTCTTCAGACCAAAATACGATGATTCAATCGAATCTAAAAAAAAAAATCTCTTGCTCTCAAGCTAACTGCATGTATTAGGGAGAGCTTGAGGGTGTTAATAATTGAAAACGTAATTTTTCATCACTTTTAAACCTCCCCTCTGATTTGCCGCAAAATTACACAACAATTAACTTTTCACTCAGTTTTTTTTTTGTTACCATACCTCTTGATTAACAACTGGATCATCCCTCATGAAGTTCTGATAAGTCTCCAAAAACGGTGCGAACCTGACCTGCAATCTTCCCAGTGTCTCCAGCAAATCGGCCATTTCTGAAGTCCGTGAAGCATTTCTAAATTAAAATATCAAAAAAAAAAAAAACAGTTGATTAATATTAATAATAAAAACAATACAAAAAAAAAAAAAACACCTAACACTGAGAAGTAGAGAGGAACATATAACGATGTTATATAATATTATACAAAAAAATATATTACTCAGCTAATCCTCCGTTGCCTTCTGATTGATTGGCGGGTCGCGTAGAATCACCGGCCAAATCCTCAGTCGATGTGGAAATCGGGGAAACCCCCTCGGGAGTGGACGATGCTGATCTGGGACCGGGCGACTCTGAATCGGGGGCCTGTGGTGCGGCACTGGCTTCGCCGGCACTGGCCGATGTTTCGGATGTTGTCGCTTGACCCCCAGCACTATGAAAATTGTGCATTATAAAATTTTTATAATGTAAAACAGAAATTTCTAAATTAAAAGAAATATAATTAGTGTGTTTTTACCACTTTTTACCAACATAATAAAATTAATAAAGTGATAAAAAAAAAACACAATAAATATATTTCTTTTATTACAATGGATTGAATATTCAATTTAATTTATTTTACGGAAATCTCCTTTCTACAAAATGATAAGCATTTACATAAATCATCACAAATAAGTCAATTTTACAGGCTGAAAGACCTCCGGTCGATAGCCGATTCATCATCATCTACAGAATATTATTCTAATTTTTGAATATTATTGTACATACATATACACATTTGAATAAAGATGGTTAGTTAAGTCAATTTTTATCCCAAGTAGTTTGACAGTTTACCTCGACACCCAATACGGGTAAAAGAGGATAAGATTAAGAAAGAAAGAAAGTTTGACAGTTTAAAATTAAGAGTAGTACGGTATTGACGAATTAATAGAAATTTTTATTTTCAGTAAAAATTGGTTGAATGATAATTATATAAATTAAAAAATTCTCACTAAAATGTTTACAATAATATACTGTGAAAATTTTATATCTTTGAATGTGCTTCCAATGATTTGACATGGATTTTATAAAATTGAACATAAGGTTATGTTCAAATTAAATCCTCACTGTTTATATATACAGACTTTATAGCATATCTTTATTCAGACTTAATACACATGTCAACAGCAGTAGCCTTCTTTCAAAGATATAAAATTCTTACAGTATATTATTGTAAACAATTTAGTGAGATTTTTTTCCCCTATAAGGTTTTTCTTACTGAACCTCCAAATCATATAAAGTTTTCTCTATTCTTCCAGTAAAAACAATAATTGCAGGGGAGGCAACGAAGTGCCTGTCTTCGATATCTCCCTTGTCATTAGAAATTCAGCATTAATTCATTAATAAAACTTGCTTGACTACTGAAGACACCTTATGAAAAAATCCTATTTTTCCTATAAATCCAGTAGCATATACATAGATCACTTGATTTTAATTATTGTAAATAATGTTATTAACAAAAGGAAATTTTAATATGTATTTAATCTCTGTGTATCTGAATAGTTAGATTTGTTTTAAATATTTTTCCAGCTTGTACTTTAATTGGTACTTAGACAGTTTTTACATTATTTGCAAATAAAATGCTATGGGTTAATCAAAAATAAATTTCTACATACATAGAAGCATTTATCAGTGAATTCTGAACAGCATTTAAAAAAACCGCTTCATCGAGTGGATCATTGGAATTAGTCGGGACGATAACTCGTGCTTCAAAAACGGGTGTAACATCCTCGGGGGGTTCCTCGACGGGGGTTACGTCAGCCGGACGCGCAGACGGGTTCTCCAACAAGTTGATTACGTTTTCGGCGCGTCTCAGCATCCTCTTCGCGACGTTCAGCCGGCTGGCTGCCAAGCTGTGCGAGGGTGGCGGCGGCATTATGTTCTGCGGCTCTATCGGTATGGCCATCGAGCCTAAATACATAGCATTGCCGCCCATCACCCTGTGTTGTGGTGGTAACGGGGAGTGGGCCCTCGGTCCGCCTGGAGCCCTGGCGTTTTCCGAAGGCGGCGCCCTTTCGACGAGGTGCACAACTTTTCCATTAACATCTAAACAAACAAATTGAATAATTAAAATTATTTATTGATTACTAAGGTTGGTAAATATTAAAAAAAATTGCAATTATTTTTGAATAGACTATTTTTATTTTATTTAGTCTTATATAACATCGTTATATGTTCCTCTCTACTTCACAGTGTGAGGTGTTTTATTTTTATTACAAATTGTATTACTGAGAAAATATGTGTGTGTGTGGTTAAACACTATAAAATTGAAAAATTTGGGCCGTCCGAATATGACGGAAATCATGAAACCGGTTTAAATAAACCATTTATAAATAAAACAACCGATTTAAATTGGAAATTACAGCTTTGATTTCACTCAAATGACTGAATCACTCAAAGCCAACTCACGTTTCAAACTCGTAAAATTATGGCTTCGTGATACGCTCGACAGACATATTTCAAGATATGAATCATAAAAAATGTAATAAAAATGTTTTCTTCGAAATATCAATTCTGATAACACGATCGCAGCTTGAAATATGAGACAAACACGTGATGTTCATATTAAATAAAACTTGCCAATAATAAGGCAGAAAAAATAAAATATTTAAAGATACACCCTAGAGGGTATTAAGGGTTCTTTAATAATATATATATATAATTATTGATATTTTGTTTTTATTACTTGAAAATAAAGATTTTTTTTAATTTATAATTTATTTAGTCTTACCACCTCACACTAAGAAGTAGAGAGGAACATATAACGATGTTATATAAGATTAAATAAATAAAATAAAAAATTTTGTCTTATATAACATCGTTATATGTTCCTCTCTACTTCTGAGTGTGAGGTGTTTTTTAATTTACATTATTTAAAAATAATTATAAATCACAATTTGCCTTTTGTTGAATCTTTTTTCAACCTTTAGTTATTTAAATATTAATAGATTTTTTATTTGAGTAGGATTTTCATGGAATATGTTAAGTCTAACATAATATTTTCCCAGTGCATCCCACGATTTTCTAAGACAAGTAAAAAATTATTTAATTTGTGGAGTCAATTCAAAACGGTAATTATTAATTTACACAAATTTATTGGAAGAAGTCATTGCCAT
This sequence comes from Philonthus spinipes, assembly GCA_963082785.1. Taxonomy (NCBI): domain Eukaryota; kingdom Metazoa; phylum Arthropoda; class Insecta; order Coleoptera; family Staphylinidae; genus Philonthus; species Philonthus spinipes. The sequence goes on from OY720311.1 coordinate 14,445,418, forward strand.
TACTATTATTACTAATAAATCATTTAATTTGTTGGGTCCATTTACACAGGAATTGATAATTACACAAATTTATTGGAAGAATCCATTGCCATTACAATCATTACTAAACGGTTATAAATATTATTAAATGAATTCTAAAAGAAGTTTTATAAACCAATAGATATTTTTTAATTCCGCTTTATTTTCAAACCAACATATCTACAAACATTCATTCGCTATGAGTAAATAATTTGAAGGTATGTAGAGCTCGAATTAATTTCATATTCTATAAATATATATATATCTATTACAAAAGCTAACAAATCAATTATTTCTATATATACTTTTTTTAATAACAAACGTGCGAAACTCACCAAATTCACTAAGCGGAGCTTCATCATTCAAAACACGCCCGCAATATATAATCCTCTGCGTTTCCGCTGGAATGTTCACGGTCTCTGCGATGTGCTGTTTGAATTGGGCCACCGTAATCTAAAAAAAGAAACAAAACACACATAAATCGAAAAAATTAAACTACAGCAATTTCACGTATCCTTACATCATCCTGCACTTCGAAGAAATGATTCTGCGAGTCCAACGTCCTCACTGTCACCCCGATCATTTTGCTAGAATTAAACACAAACGGCACTCATAAGAAACAGTCGAGTGTGCTGAGTAAGACGCAGTTACTAATCGAAGCGTGATTTGTAAATATTGATGAGTGATCGAGGGTAGGGATTTATTCGTGTTTTCGAAACGAAACATTAAAACATTCTCGATTTGTGGATTGAATCACTCGCCGAAAATGTTAATAAGCCCGCGATTGACGTGTTTTGTTTGACGGTGGGGTAATGAACGGGGAAAAAATCAAAAGTGTCATTATTATGTACTGACGCGGACGGACGACTCACCCAAATTGTTTGTATTCAGCGGCGGTCCAGGTGCAGTAAACGGTTCATAAGCACGGGGATTGCGTCGCGTGCGCCGAGATTTTTCGATTCGTTTGCCGGATTATTTTGTTTGCTTTTAACGTAAAAATCACGCCTAAAAACTCGCTCGAAGGTAAGATGGCCGTTCACCCGCTGTCAAACGCGCACGGTGCCAACCCGGCGGACGGAAATGTTTCTAGAATTTTTCGCGGCGTTGCCGGTTGTACTTACCGTAGGAGCACAAAAGTGCCGCCAACTTAAGGTAAACAAAAAATCATAGATGTTATATTTTATAGAAACAAAATTTAATTAGCAGTTTTCTATATTTAATTAAATATTTATTTATAAATTAATTATCGCATTAATTAATAATCAAAGCAGATATTGTAATGTAATCCCTAATTACCATAACTTGAATGAAAAGTTATTCGTCATTCAACATTATTATTCAACGATATACGAGGCTATTCCGTATGGAAAATGTTAAGTTTAACGTGTATGTTATTTTTATCATAACAGTCTAAGCAGCTATTGTAATAAATACGTATTTGCAACTAAACATAATTAAAAAGCATTGTTAATTATTAATATTAGGGGTGTTTTACTTACATGTTTGCTGATATTTTAAAGCCGGCGGGTCAAAATGGAAAACTGCAAAATAAAAACATAAAAGGATTTAAGTATTGTAAGCCTTAAACCGATTTTCCATTCGTAGGTGTCGGAGAATGATTAAATGAATAAGCAAATAAATACAGAAAAAGAAAACACTTTTTTTATTATATCCTTAAATCATCACCATAAACAATTATAAGTATTGTTAAAAACCGGACTATCAATAATTAAATAGTATTGATGTTTTATCAAAGAAAAAAAAAATGACGTAAAGACAAACAATTACTTCAACGGAATTAAAATTGCAAATTTTTTGCCGTTCTTAAAAAGAATCGTCAATGAATTACATAAACGTTACACGCTGGTCGCAGTGATGATAAATCCATTGCGTTATCATCGCCGTATTTAGCAACACGTGAATACAGAGATAAAGTATGTTTTGGTTTTTGTTTTTTTTTTTCCTATGAAAAATATTCTTGTTTTAGCATTTTTAAAGCCTTATGCAATCACGAAATGAAGAAAAAGAGAGAGGAGAACAAAATGACGTACGTTATCAACAATTATATCAACAAACCAATAATATATATATATATATTTTTAAATTAAACTATATGGTAATTACGAGAGGACGCAGCTGGACTTCTCGTGGACATTCCCGTCGGCCTTCTCGATCTCGTTTATCAGCAAGTGGAAGATGTCGGAAACGGCGGCGTTCTGTTTGGCCGACGTTTCCAAGAAGACGGCGCTCCAGCTCTCGGCGAGCTTCTTGCCCTCCTCGGTCGATACGAGCCGCTCCATGTGCAAGTCCGTCTTGTTCCCGACGAGGACGATCGGCACGTGTCCCTTCCCGGTGATGTCGAGGAGCTTTTCGTAGATCGACTTGACGACCTCGAAGGATTTCGAGCTGGTTATGCTGTACACCAGGACGTACCCGTGCACGTCTATGCTGTACTGGGAGGGGAATATCGAGTACTCGTCCTGGCCGGCCGTGTCGACCAGTTCGAGCTCATACTCCTGGGAATTGAACCGTGTGTTTTTCTTGAAAGTGTTCTCGATGGTCGGGTCGTACGAGTCGACAAACTGACCTTCGACGAACTGTATGCTCAACGAGGACTTCCCCACCGACTTGTACCCCATCATCGCGATTTTGCGTTGTTTCGGTGGCATTTTCAAAAATTAAAAAAAAACACTCACTATTTCTCCGGCGATTTTATTACTTACACACACGCGCGCGCTCACAAATCACATCACATTCCTCACAAGGTTTTCCACTCTGGAGCACACCTTAATGTTTGTTGATTTTTTTCCGTCTCGTCCCCAAAGGGTCCCCCGTGGCCGGCGCGTACGCGGCTGTGGAATTTCGGGGTTCGCAGCGTTGTTTTTCCCTGGGTTTTCCGAAAGTGCGCAGTCGGAGTGTTTTAATTAATCTTTCGAGGCGAAAAATCTGGAGCGATAACCTCGAAAATTAATGTCAAATTACTTTAATACAGCGACATCTTACAACGACAGGATGATTTATTAAAAAAATAAATGTTTATTTTTATAAATAAAAAATTATTAGCTTTGCAATATTTAAATAGATCTATTTATAAATACATTACGTTAATTAATTATCAATATTTTTATTTTGTATTGTACAAAAAAAAAACACAAATTTACTTTTGACACATCAATAATAAATATCCATAGACGTAGATTATAATATTTTAACTCTATATAAATATCAATGTTTCTTAATCAATACATAACGTGTACGTTATATTTTATCTTCATTACACCTTTTGGGTAAAAAGTATTAAAGATTATATATATATATATATATATATATATTTATCATCACAGTCTAAGCAGCTTTTTAAAGAGATATATATACATACTTTGTGAATTTAATTAATAACGTGTACATTAAACGTAACATTTCCTGTACGGAATAGCCTCCATAAAGTCCTATTTTAATTAAGAAATAATATAGACTTAAAATTAACACATAATTTTAAATAATTACAATAATGTTTTATATTATAGAATACACTTTTTTAAACAGTTGGGAACATTTTTTGTTAAGTTAGCAACACTTTTTTTATTAAGTTGGCAACACTTTTCACAAGTTGGCAACACTATTTACGTAGTTGGCAGCACTCTCGCGCGAAGTTGCACCTCCTCTATATATCCACCATCTATTATGCGACTTACTTCAAGTTGTTACCAACGTTACATAATCCCACAAAAGTGTTGCCAACATTACTATAATAATAGAGATAGATTTTAAAATCAAACTTTATATTCTAATGCTTAGATATATATATTTCGAGTCCTGGGCACTCATCATCAATAACTAATTTTAACAACAAATGCGTGGCGTCTTTCTTTATATCTACAGTGGATTAAAGGGAGGGAAAACCCAGGATTAAGGGGAAGTACTTAGGTCGGTTAACAAAGGCTGCCAACACGTTTTTTTTTGTTAAATGTCAATATAGTTGTCTTTATTTTTAAGTTTTATTTTATAAAATGAGTAAGAATATGCTTATTTAATTAATTTCGATGCATCTTTAGACGAAAACCAAGTTTAAAGTCATTGGTGACTGACGTGGCCACATTGGAATACTTCAGTGTCAGTCACCGGTAACTCATAAAGCGGTCAACAATTTATTCGGGCGGTGTTTATTGCGGCAAGAAATATAAAACTTATCTATGAATTGAAGAAATTTCAATGTACAGCATTGATATATATTTAAAATTAATTAAATATACGTGGAAAGAAACATCTGATGGAATTTGAACCTGTGTCTCTCGATTTCTAGACGAGTGCGTTATGGAGATTTGATCACATGTCTGATGTGATTGGCAACACACTCGGCTAGAAATCGAAGGACATGGGTTCAAATTCAATCAGAGATGTTTCTTTTCCCCTTATATTTAATTAATTTAACTTAAATTATATCGCAATATTGTACATTGAAATTTCTTCAATTGATAGATATAAATATAATTTAAAAGAAATATCAATTTAATTATATATATTATCGAAAAAACCCTTTATACCCGTGAGGGTGTAGGGTTAAATTTAATTAACCGATTATTTATATTCGAAATAAAACATGTAAAAATTTGTTTAATGTATAAAAGCATCATTTTATTCCACACAAAACAACACTTATATCTGCATTCACAAAATAAATCTGTACATAATTACAAATATATATATATATCTTATCGAAAAATACGTTTCACACGAAAATCACAAATGTTGTTCCTTACACGCTAACAATATATAATAATATAATCATTTTAATTTATGTGTAATAAATTTATATGTTAAGCAATAAAATGAATCGTCGATAGTTTCCAATAATAAAACGAAACAGATTTAAAAAACAACAGAAATAAAAAGAGACTAGTGAAATAAAGGGGATTGTGTGTGAACTAAACAAATTATTATAATAAAATTAAAAAAAGGAAACAAACAGAATTTAATACCGGAATCGATTAAATTATCAGGACGTATCGCTCTCTCTACTCTAAACGTTTGTTTATTTAGGCACAATTACTCTCAATTGTTTATTACTTAAAATTCAATTCTCGCAATTATATTCAATTTCCATATACCCTGAATGATTGAAAAAAAATACGCGCGCGCATTAATGAAGGTGTCGTTATTTAATCTTAATATTAAAGAGTATTTTATTTGTTTTAGCGGAATGAATGGATGTACTAGTAGTGCGGGTGGTGGTGATGCTCGGAGGAAGGGCCCGGGGGTTATTTCTCGGTTAATTTGCTGGTTGTGATTGGTGTCAGGTTGCAGATGCTCCCCTTCGCGAGCATTTGTTCTTCGAAGCCCCTGTCTTCCTCGGAATACCTGGAAAATGACATTAATTTAACTATTGAGTTTTTGATTGGCAATATAACAATCGTTGCGAGCAATAAATTATTTTCAAAATCAAAAACTTAAGTTAAATTTAAAGCTATCATGGATTAAAAAAAAAAAATAAATGCTTTCACAATCAATAAAAATATACTTTTTAGGGATATAAAAGTTGCAAATTTATATACAGTGATAATTTTATTTTAATAAACACGCGAAGTTGTACCTCCTGTATAAACTAAATTCACGTTTTCAGTAAAGTCTCGATCATATAATTGTTTTTAATAGTTCATGAAATTTCACTGATTACTTGAATTAATTTTAAATTGTACATTATTTGACACATGCCTTATGTTCAATTTAATTTAATTCATATGAAATGAATCATAAGGCTACGCTCAATGAAATAAAATCCTCATTGTATTTTAAAAATAAAAATCCTTCCAACACCAAACAAGAAAAAGTAAACACATTAACAAATTAATAAATACGGTAAGTGTGTGAAATTAATAGAAAATTTTGTTTAGTGATTAATCATTTGAATACCACCTTATTCGGTCTTCTTCTAAAAGCGCAATTAGTGAATCACGTTTTCTCACAATGTCCATCATCTCCTTGATAATACTGCCTTCAGTTTCGATGTCTTCCCTGCTTTTCTGACCATCTTTAAATAAATAAAAAATATATATATTTCTTTGCTTCCACTCATAGAAATGGCGTTCAAATAATAAATAAAATTCTAAGGTCCTATCAGTATTTTGAAACCATTTAATGATTAAGGATTTAGGGGGGCGGGAAGCAGCTCAGGCTCATTGTAGTGATTCCTAACCATTTAACCAAGTAATCTTTGTAAATTTGTAATTAAAAATTTGGGGACAATCAAAGCATTCATACTTTCTTTCTTTCTTAATCTTATCCTCTTTTACCCATATTGGGTGTTGAGGTTAGCATTCATACTACGACTAACATATTAGCCTCCACTCCGCCGGGACGGACAAATCAAATATTGATTTTGTATTTTTTTTTTAAATAGGAAAATAAACATAGAATTTTAAAATTACCAATTTCTAATCGTTCTTTCAGATCGTGCTGGAGCCTAGCGTGCCGGTCCTCCAATTCCAGTTCCTGCGCCCTGACGTTCAGCTCCCTCTCATACCTCTTGAGCTCGGTCATATCGCGCATTAAATCGAACCACTCCTTCAGCATGTCGGTCTCCTCTCTGGTGTCGTCCGCTTCGCCTTCACCCCGCAGGGCTTTCTCGACCCGCACACCCCTCAATTCCAGTTCGCGCATCTTCACTTCCGTCTCCTCCAGTTTTCGTTGTATCTCTTGAGCCATCCGGTGTCTGGGGGTTAGTTCAGGTTAGTGTGTTACAGTTACACGAAGTTCATTCAAGAGTTAGGGGATAGTTAACAACAATGAACGATTAAATTATTCATAACAAAAAAAACGGTTTTTGTTTTAAATCAGTGCGTTACTAGTTAGAGATTATTTATAATTTTTTTATATACATACGTTTTAGTTTTCTTTTTAATTGTTATGTGAATATAATATTTTTAATTAATATATATACAGGAAGTAGTATATCAGTTTAAGTATTGAGCCGCTTGATCTAATCAGAAAGATCGAGCCCATCACGTATAAACATCCGGATATTAGCGTGTTCTGCATGCACATCGTCTGCTTAGGCGGAACATGGGCAGAAATATATAAAAACAATTGGTGCTGCGTTTTACAAAAAAAAATCAAATTGTGGCACCAATAACCAAATATATAACAGCAGTCATAATAAATTTTGTGAAGAAAGGAGATACAATCATTCTATTAACAGGAATAATCTGTGATTAATTTTCTCCGTTACACTATTATGCTATTGTAATATTTTTAATTAAAAATATACATTCTGTGCCGATTTTTTTTTAGATGTATTAATTATTTGTGGAATTTACCTTTTCAATTGGGATTGTCTGGCAGCCCGTCTCGACCGGGCGCTTCTCCTGCTGCAGATCGAGCCGTCTTGAACACCGGACTGATCGAGTGTGTCGCACGAGCTGCGGTCTATCCGTTTGTAGTCGCTCTCTCCATCCGAACTATCCTCTATTTTAAACAAAAATGCGGAAAAGGTTGTAATTATAAAAAACATTATATATATATTTTTTTCTTAGCAGAAAGACCTCGGCGCTATTTTTGAATTACCCGCCTGCGCGCGCCATCTAACGTCACGGAAAGGAAATGTATTGTATGTTGGCTAGACTTATGAGATTTTAGAGGAGCTATCTTCAGGTTGAAAAAATCATAGAGTATGATTAGACGATTAAAGTTACGTTATGTGAAATTGTTTATGATTATTAAAGTTTTAAACGTCTAATTTCCAACCCCACGAAGAGGCAATCCCCGACTAAAGTATCATATAAAGTTTGTGAATATTATAATGGATTACGCTCTCACCTATTGATTTCGTCCCTGTGTAATTTAAGGGTAGCGGTGGTATAGGTGGAGGAGACACGTTCCCCGGCACCGACCTCCTCAGCTCCGTGAAGCTCATCCGTCTTTGCGGCTGTTCCTCCTTAATAACCACCTAAAAACGACAAATAAAAAAACCTTAAACCTCTCAATGGAAAAAATGAAATAAATTAGCGTTAATACGAAAAGTGATTGAAAAATATTTTCATACAATTTAATTAAAGCATGATGGCACGTAACTACGAAGTATTTTCGTATTACCCAAGCACCATTTATTTATTTAGTCTTATATAACATCGTTATATGTTCCTCTCCACTTCTCAGTGTGAGGTGATTAATTTATTAAAAATGTATTTCGTGAAAACTTTTCAATCACACACTAAAACGGTTAAGAATACAGTAGGAATATCAAAAATATACAACAATCATAATTACAAAAACAACCTCGAACTAATTAAATAATACACAACATTCTAAAAATACAATTAATCGAAAATATGAAAACATAAAAACGAACAAAATCATGCATTATGTAAATTAAATACAAGGGGAGGGTTCAAAAGAAAGCAAGCCGGATAATTCTACAAATAAACAGTAATTTAGGAAAATTATGATAATCTAAAAAAAAGGAATTTTGTGGTAATATTAATCTTTTGGCAGAAAGACTGTTGGTCGATAGCTAATTTACCGAAACTAAATGATATGTATTAAATGTGAATATGTAAATTCCTTACACCTAACAGTAAAAGGAAAAAGATTTTAAAAAAATATGTAAATTTATGTTCTGTAAGTAAAGATCTAATCCAATGTTCATTTTGTGTAACTAAATTTATATAAACTATATAAATAGTACTATATGATTGAGAACTTTTCTCCTCTAGAGTGCTTTGAATTTTTTCTTTATTTATAATTTTGTTGGCACCAGTGAATAAAAATAAATAAAACGTCACATCTGTCATTATTTATCAATTAAATTTAACTAGATTGTTATTCCTTTTAAAATTATATTTATATCTATGAATTGTAGAAATAGAACAACATTGAGGTATAATTTCTACAATTCATAGATATAACCTGTGGTGTGTGGTTAGTTTTATTTATTTCCAACATCATTTTTTTAATTAAAAAAACAAAAACATTCTAGAGGATAAATTCTTGATTATATAGTGGTTTTAACATTGCAACATGTCGTTTTATTGAACTATTCCACTTTGTTTATACACAATATATAAATGGATCACGTAATTTAATTAATAATCAATTAAAATTATTTTTTTGTTAAAATATGTGCTTGATTACTGACAAATTGTTTATACTATATGGCTACAAAAGGCGTGATAATGTTCAGGTGGAATTATACATTGGTTAATTTATATAGGCTGTTCACAGTAAATATTGGTAGATTCATTGATATCCTACACCCTCACGGGTATACATGTTTTTTTCTAATATAAAAAAAATATATATATAATATATATATATATAATAATAATAATATATATATATATATATATATAAATTCATTGATATCAGATAGTCCCATCTACGGGTTTGCAGTCTATGATTTTAATGATGTCACGGGTTTCCAAGTTACCAATAGTCGCATCTATGGATTTGAAATCTATTATTTTGATGACGTCAATTGTTTATATGTAATCCAAAGTTGCCAAATCTACTATTTGAAAAGTATACTTGCTGTTTTTGTGGCGAAAAATACAATTTTAGAAAGAAAAATCAGAAAATTTTGATGTGGAATACTATATTGTTTAAATATATTAAATAAAAATGATTTGAATGAATACTCTTTTCTATTTGTATATTGTTTAATTTGTATAGGCTGTCTGTTCACGGACAAATTTGGTAGATATTTATTTATTTACAAAGTAGGCCCATCTATGTGTTTGCACTTTATGCTTTTGATGACATCACAGGTTTTCAAGTAATCCAAAGTTGCAAAATTTGAAAAGTATGTTTGCAAAAATACAATTTTGGAAAGAAAAGAAAAACAAATCAAGTAAAAGCCTCAACCATCAATTATTTAAAATGTGAAGTGTTGCCACTTAAAATCTTCCTGAAGTTTGAAGGGAAGCTTGGAAGAAAGACGACACGTTACGAACAAGTGATTCCTTAAACGACATATTGTTGAAAGTTTCGATTTGTTAACATTATTATTCTTCCAAATTGTTTGCCTTTCAAATATAATTAACACAAAACGGACAAACTTCTAAATTTAATATAGCTGAGCTGTATTGTTGCTTATAACTTATATATTTTAAATCTCAATTGTTTGATTAAATCAAATGAAAGTAAATAACTGCGATCAATTGAATAGATATTATTTTCTATTATAAATTGCTTCCTTTTAAAAAGTGATGGTCTTTACGTGAATTATTATTATTTTTAAACAGCCTTATGTATAAATTGACAAATAATGTTGAATATATTTCTGCTTTTTAAAATTTCAAATAAATTTCAACGAACCAATTAAATATTTGTAATTAATTGGTAACCTCGACACCCAATACGGGTAAAAAAGGATAAGATTAAAAAAGAAAGAATTAATTGGTTCTAGAATTATGGTTAAACATTTCCGCGCTTAAGTTTCTCAAGCGCCGAAATGTTTGTAATTAATTGGTTCGTTAAAATTTTTTTGAAATTTCTTTCACAATATGAAAACAGGTTTTATTTTAATCATGACGTTTCTTCTTCTTTAAGTAATGCAGCAATTTGTATACTTTACTTTTACACTAACAGACAACAATGTGAACCTCACAAACTTGCAGTCAGTTCAAATTAGTGCAGCACAAACGAACAAGCCTATTGAAAATAATTTTACTGGAAAATCGCGTTTAATTAAAACCCCGCACGAAATTATTTCGCATCATAAAAAACGGATTCCAATCTCGCTCCTCGTTTTTTTTTTCACGACTTCCAAGAAATTCGGAATGAAAATAAAACGAAACGACAAAAATATTGTGCGCGGAATGTAATAAACACGCAGCGTGGCGCGTTTTTATTCTATTTTTTATATACAAATATTTATTAGAAACCGCACAATTAATAAATTAATTTCAGTTTAATAAATTACGAAATAATAACAGAATTATCATTGTAGAGTTAAGATTGATTTAAAATAATCACTGTAAGGTTATTACGAGACACAATTCATTATTGGAGATACAATTTAAGATCGAAGCGCCAAAGCGGCGAAATTCTGAACACGCTTCGGGCACGCAACTACATTCACGTATGTTTTGATACGTCAATCATTTTGAATATTATTTTCGCGATTTCTACTTCAATTATTGCTAAATATTTTTTGGGTGCATTTTTATTTAAGGCAGCATTAATTTTATTGGGCAGTATTTTGTTCTCGTAACTAATTAATCATAACATTAGCGATAATCATGACTTTAATAATAATAATAAAAAAAACATGAGAAGAAAATACGGCCCATCGTGCTTATGTTAAATGAATTATTAATTTTTTGATATTTCAAGTTGGAAGGAAATTTATTGAAACTAATCGCTTTATTCGTTGATTTTGAAGCACATCCTGACAAACAATACTTTTTAACCACGATTCTAGAACACACATGTTTCCTCTGGAAGTGTTGTCTATTAATAAACTGGGAAAATTAAAACGTAATCAAAGGATCGTCCATTTCTAATCCATACTGCATCTGAATTATAGTAAATGGAAGACGACGCAAGCGCCATCTTTTGCTTAATTTCATGTGGCAAAGTCAACGATTCGAATCTATAAGATAGACAGCCAAGAATCGTTGCTTCGTCCACTAAATGAAGGCAACACGCTGGATGAATACATTTTATTAAATATAATGTATCTGTTTGCAGAGTGTTCGAAATTTCGCCACCAGATGAAGTATATTGTATCTCCAAAACAACTGTGTAAAGTTGGAATACATAAAGGCATGCATGAATGATAAAAGGGAATCACAAAAGACGTTAACTATTTTCGATACACAACAACAGAATATATGAGAAAAAATCCTTACACTATCTCTTTGACGAAGGTCTATGCATGACTGGAAAAATGGAACAATTTTGATTATTAATAATAAATCCTTTTTGTTGTAATGAATAATGATTTAAACAAATATATCAGAATATTCTTCAAAACCTACTTGATTTTTTTTTTGGAGTAATTCCAGTAGGTTTTAAAGTACGATTTATTATATGCTTAATTAATTTCTCTGAAACATTTTTGATATAATTCAGGATATTTAATTGAAATTAAAACACTTGTTTTATTATTAATTAAGTTCTCACTTAACTTGTTGTGAAAAATATTTAAATCTATATATATATATATATTACTTAAATAAAGCACTTAATTTGTTTCACCTTTATATTTTATCTCTCCGAATAGTTTCGACCACTGGTCATCTTTAGGGAGGATTGTTACTCCTGAAGATAACTGAGAGATAAAATTAAAATATAAAAGTGAAACAAACCAAGGGCTTTATTCAAATAATATATATTTAAATATGTTTCACCATAAGTTAAGTGAGAACTTAATTAATAATATAACAAGTGTTTTAATGCCAATTAAATATCCTGAATTAGTACGATTTATTGTTTGAATTTTAAACAAAGTTAATTACCTTCGATTTATCCTTTGCTTTCGGTGAAATCCTCGCCAAAAACCCTTTGTTCCCGTTCCCAGGACTAACCGCAACCGCGTCCTTCTTCTTACTGAACAAATCCGTGAACATCTTCGTGATGCTCTTCCTCCTCTCCCTGTCCTTCGGCTTCTTCTTCTCCCGCCGCACCACCTCGACCTCCTCGAGCAAGTTCGGGTCAGACTTGTTGAAACACCGCGTCTTCGCCTGGTCCTCGACGTGTTCCTCTTTTCGCGACAGCGAGACCTGCCTGTTAATGTCCGACACGGACTTGGTGCGCTCGCGTTCTTGCGCGCCGCCGTTCGCCCTGTTCAAGTACTCCTCGCCGCTCTTCGACCGCCGGAACGAGTTGTTTTTCTTTTTCTTGAGGGTGTCGTTCGCGTAGAGCAGGGAGTTCCGGCGCTCGGTGTTCATCACTAAAGATTCGATGCTGTCCTGGACGTGCAGGTCGGCTTCGTTTTCTTTACCCCGTCGGTTTACACGCTGTCGCAGTTTGGCCAGTTTGTCCTCCGGACTTAAACCTGAGTTTAATAAAAAGGAGACGCAATTAAAATATATTCCACAATTGAGTTAATTGCCTTCAATTCATGATTTGAACAGAAAAACATAAAAAAATATAGAAAAAATGTTGTCACTGTATGTAACTCTCATTACCTAATTGTGACTTTAAAGTCACTGTACCTGACTTTTATTGCCTGATTCTGGCTTTAAAATGGCTGTATCCGATTTTTATTGCCTAATTCTGACTTAAACTGACTGTACCCGACTTTTATTTCCTAATCATGACTTTAAAACCTCTGTACCTGACTTTTATTGCCTAATTCTGACTTTAAGTTAACTATTCCTGACTTTGATTGCCTAATTATGACTTTAAAGTCACGGTACCTAATTTGTATTGCCTAATTTTGACTTTAAAGTGACTGCAGCCGACTTTTATTGCTTAATCATGACTTTAAAGTCACTGCACCTAACTTTGTTTGCCTAATTCTGACTTTAAAATCATTATAAATGACTATAATTGCCTAATCATGACTTTGAAATCACTATACCTGACTTTAGTTGCCAAATTCTGACTTTAAAGTTTCTGTACCCAACTTTCGTTGCCTAATTTTGACTTTAAAGTGACTATATCCGACTTTCATTGCCTAAATATGACTTTGAAGTCACTGTTCCTGACTTGAATAGCCTAATTCTGACTTTAAGGTTACTATATATGACTACAATTGCCAAATTATGACTTTAAAGTTACTGTGAATGACTATAAATGCCTAATTATGACTTCCAAGTTACTGTACTTGACTGTTATTGCCTAATCCTGACTTTAGAGTCCTATAATTGTATAATTATGACTTTAAAGTTACTACTTGATTTTGTTTGCCTAATCATGACATTAAAATAACTTTTATTGCCTAATTCTGACTTTAAACTGACTGTACCCGACTTTGATTGCCTAATTTTGACATTAAAGTCACTGTACCTGACTTTTATATGGCTGTACCTGATTTTTATTGCCTAATTCTGACTCTAAGGTAACTATTCCTGACTTTGATTGCCTAATTATGACTTAAAAGTCATTGTATATGATTGTAATTGCTTAATCATGACTTTAAAGTTACAGTACCTGATTTGTATTGCCTAATTTTGACTTTAAAGTCACTGTACCTGACTTTTCTTACCTAATTCTAACTTTAAAGTCATTGTACATGGCTTTTATTGCCTAATCATGACTTTAAAGTGATTGTACCTGACTTTAATGCCACTTTACGTAACTTTGATTGCCTAATTATGACTTTAAAGTCATTATATATGACTTTTATTGCCTAATTATGACTTTAGAGTTATTATACAGGACTATAATTGACTAATTATGACTTTAAAGTTACTGTACCTAACATTTCTTGTCTAATTCTGACTTTAAATTCATTGTACAAGACTTGTATTGCCTTATCATTACTTTAAAGTAACTCTTCCTGACTTTGAGTGCCTAAATTTTGACTTTAAAGTGACTGTACCTGACTTTTATTGCCTAATCTTGACTTTAAAGTTACTGTACCTGACTTTTCTTACCTAATTCTGACTTTAAAGTCACTGTACATGGCTTTTATTGCCTAATCATGACTTTAAAGTGACTGTACCTGACTTTAATGCCATTTTACATAACTTTGATTGCCTAATTATGACTTTAAAGTCATTATACATGACTTTTATTGCCTAATTACGACTTTAGAGTTATTATACAGGACTATAATTGACTAATTATGACTTTAAAGTTACTGTACCTAACTTTTCTTGCCTAATTCTGACTTTAAAGTTACTGTACCTAACTTTTATTGCCTAATTATGACTTTAAAGTAGCTATTCCTGACTTTAAGTGCCTAATTTTGACTTGTATTGCTTAATCATAACTTTGAAGTAACTGTACCCGATTTTTATTGCCTAATCAAGACCCTAAAGAAACTCTTCCTGACTTTGAGTCCTAACTTTGACTTTAAAGTGACTGTACCGACTTGTATTTGACTTTAAAATGACTGTACCCGTTTTTTATTGCCTAATCACGACCTTAAAGTAACTATTCTTGACTTTGCGTGCATAATTTTGACTTTAAAGGAACTGTACCTGATTTTCATTGCCTAATTCTGACTTTAAAGTGACTGTGGGCGACTTTTATTGTCTAATTCTGACTTTAAAATGACTGTACCTGACTTGTTTTGCCTAATCATGACTTTAAAGTAATTATTTTTGACTTTGAGTGCCTAATTCTAACTTTAAAGTGACTGTACCTGACTTGTATTGAATAATTATGACTTTAAAGTAACTATTCCTGACTTTGCGTGCTTAATTTTGACTTTAAAGTGACTATATCTGACTTGTTTTGCCTAATCATGACTCTGAAGTAGCTCTTCCTGAATTTGAGTGCCTAATTCTGACTTTAAAATTACTATACTAGACTTTTATTGCCTAATTTATAATAATACATAATATGGCGCTTTGCGTTATTTATGATATATTAAAAACGGATGTAATTTTAAACGCTTACCTAAATCTTCATCTGATAGTAACTTTGCTCTAGCCCTGGCGTCTTCCTTGAGTTTCTCCACCACCCTTTTGGCCTCCTCGTTCTTCAACCTGGGCGGAACTTTCGGCGTCTGAAACTGATCCATCACCAGCGCCTTCTGTATATCCGGCAGACTGAACGCCTCGCTCCCACCCTCCTGCTTCTTCCCCAGCGCGTCCCCCAAAAATCCCGAATGCACGCTCAGCGGCCTGTTCAGGTATTTCGCCCTCGGGAGGGCTTTCGGTTCGGTCAGAACCACCGGCTTGTTGAAATCCGCGACGGTCTGCGATTTCTGCACGGGGATCGCGTTGAGGAGGACGTCGGGCGTCGTGTTAGACAGGTGCTGCATCACGTTGTCCGACGTGCTGGACTTGGTGAGCTCGTTCGGGCGGGCCGGGCTGAACGAATTCCTACACCTGCGCTTCCTTTCCAGCGATTTATTCTGCGCCTTCATTTTGTTCATAACCATCTCCTGTACTAGTTTCTTGTTCAAATCGCGCTCTTTTTCGATTTGCTCGCGGCGCGATTGCATCGGACTCGGTTCTTTTTCCTCCTGGATCAAGTCGGGTTTAGGGTGGGTAGGGCTGGAGTTTCCTTTGCTCTGCCGCCGGGATTTGCGTATGTCGATGGAATCCCTCGCGTTGCCGAAATCGACTCGCGATTGCAAGCGCTGGCAGTGCTGCTCGAATTCGATGTTGTTGCGCAAGTTTTGCTCCGCGATTTGCTGCTTGTTGGTCAGCTCCGCTTTGCGCTGCTCTTGCAATTTTTTCATATCTTTTTTGACTTGCGCTAATTTATCCTCCAGGCGTTTCGTATCGAAAGTGTTGTTGTTTACAATCTGAGGGGTTTCCACTTTGGAAACCGTAATATTCTTCACGGTGGAATCGCTGCAAGTGTTTTCTTCCGTCGTAGTTCCACCAGTTTCCGCCGTTAAAATATTCTCCTCATTAGTATTTCCTCCAGTTTCAATGACCAGATTTTCAATTTCTATATTTTCATCCTTAACATTTTCTCTTGTTTCTATAATTAAAAGACTGTCTTCCTCATTCTCGACTTGATTCCGCTTCTCACGCAACCTCTCCAAATCCGTCGGTTTCAAATCGATGACTTCTCCTCCGAAATTATCATTCTCATTCCCAATGATGCAATAACCCGTGTTTTTCGAAACAGTCGATAAATCGTTGTAATCGGGCTTCTGTTCTTTCACAACATTCGATTTTTCATTGCAAAACCCGGGTTTAATCGAATAATCGCTCGCGATTTTTTTAAATCCCGTTTTCTGTTTAACAATCTCAGAACAGCTAACCGGTTCATCGAAATCCTCATCAAAAGTCGCTTTAATCCTGGGGTTCTTCGCCTCAACGACGTTGATAACCGGGCTCAGGCTGTCCTCGATCATCTCTTCCTCGTCGTGGAACTGCACGTACCCGTTGTTTTTAACCTCGGCGATTTCATCCTCGCTGGTCTCGCTGCCCGTGTCCATGAATTCGATGTTGTCCAAATCCGGATAGAGGACGCTGTTGACGCATTCGGCGAGCGGTTCTGATTTCGCACGAGCTTTCCCGCAGACGTGTTTGGTGAGCTCGTCGAATTCCGCGATCGAGGCTTTTCCGATCTCGTTTTTCGATTTGGAGCGGACGGTTTTGGGTTTCTTGTGGTGGCGCTGCCGGGGCTCGAACTCGTCGTCCAGGTCGTCGGAGACGGCGCCCTCTCGCGCCCAGTCGGAGAGTTCCGTTTCGGTGAGGACTGTGGTGATTGGGTCGTTGTTGGATGGGGTGCTCCTTCCGCTTCCGCTGCGATCGTCTTCGAGTTTGCGTTCTGTTTCCAGCTTGGGCTTGGATTTGTAAGGGGAGAGTTGGCTTGGAGTTTTCGCGGCGGTTTCGATTTTAGTTTCTGCCGTTTTAGGTTCATCTGGTAGAGGTTTACGCTCGGGTGAAACAGTTTTAATTTGACGTTCAATTTCCTTTGCTATTTTAGTAATATTCTCAGTCTTTTCAGAATATCCAAATTTAGAATCTTCAATTCCTATTTCGGCAGCGATATTCGGCAAATCATTTTTATTCTCATTCTCTACTTTAACATTCACTTCTTCCTTAAGAAGCCCACCTTCAATCTTATCTTTGCTTTTAATCACCTCACTTTCAAACGCATCTCTGCTGCTTTTAGTTAATTCACCTACAATTGTATCCTTGCTTTTACTTAATTCGTATTCAATCTTATCCTTCTTTTCACTACACTCAATTTCAATTCCATCCTTGCTTCTAACAGACTTATTTTCAAGATTCTCTTTGTTTTTAATAACCTGTTTCCCAACTGCATCTCTGTTTTTAGAAAACTCAATCCCAACATTATCTCTGTTCTTAAGGTACTCACTTTCGGTAACATCTTTGGATTTAGCAACGACGCTCTCATTCTTGTGCACGCTTTCCGTCTTATTCGATTTATTATGCAAAACCGCGTGCACCTGATTCAGCAAGCAATCGTCATCCCTCAATTCCGGCAATTTCTTCGGTTGATTCAGCGTTTTGCGTTCCCCGCAAATCGATTTCAGTACCTCGTTGCCCTTATAGTTCACCTCGTAATTGAGACTGTCGATCGGCAAGTCTTTCGCGTCGACGTCCTGCACCTCCAATTTGGGAATCGCGCTGAAACTCTTGACGCTGTTCGACTTGGCGATTTTTTCCACGTCGGAATCGCTGCTGGATTCGCTCGAGCTGTCGCTGGAATCGGTCGAGAGTTTCTGCTGTTGCTGCTGCGACCAATCGATCTGCGGGACTATAATGGAAGTTTCGTGCACCGGGCTCCGCGGTCTTCCCTCGTTCTCGTTTTCGAATGGAACGGGAATCACTTCGTTGTCCTCGTTTTTCTTCTCCTCGATTTTCTGGATGGAGAACAGCGTCGGGGAAACCGGGGAGGATCGCTCGTTCGGTTTGTTACTAAACACGGTTGTTTCCGCTGCCGGTTTGAGCAACTTCTGGCAATCCGAAATGGTCGAGTGGAACGACTTTAATTTCGAATCGAGAGTGGAAGCGGAACCCGATTTTTGAATCATATTAGCCGAATCGCTTTCCCCGAGCAGATATTTCTTCTTCAGCTCCAAGCTAACTTTCGTGGCGATCCCGCCGGTGCTTTGCGTCCTGTTCAAAGCGTACCCTTCGGTTTGCAAATGGATGGGTGGAGGTTTCCTCACGATTGGCGTTAAGACCAGCGGCGTGAATTTCAGCTCGATGTTCTTGGGCTTCGTGTTGATCGGCTTTTGGATTTCGGTGGTTTTGATTTGAACCTTCTGCGGGGCCGAGGAATATTTACCGCGGGTTTTCGTCACGAAAGCGTCGTTAAAGACTATCGAAGGGACTTCACGCGTAGGCGTGGGGTCATCATGGGCGAACTCCGAGTCGGTGGAGATTTCCGTTGCGGAATTTTGGATTTCACTCGAGGATTCAGTGCTGGTCTCATCAGAGGCGATCTAAAAGAAGTTGCAAATAAAATTCCAATTCCGCATTAATCATTAAAAATAATTCGAATTTAGTTATTATTATTTATTCTTATTAGAATCTATTCGTTTCAGTTAATCGTGATTAAAATTAGTGATAGGCAAGATCGATCAAAAAAGATCGACTGCTCGATCCTTGCAGGTGTTCGAGACGCTCGATCTTTTTAATCGGCTTGAGCAGCTCGATTTTTTCGATCTGCTTGATCTTTTTGATCGGCTCCATTTTTTTTATTTTATTTAAAAATAGTCCGAAAAGATCGAGCCGTCGGAAGGATAGATCCGATTAAGCGGTTTGAAATGATCGAGATTTCAAACCGCTTAATCGGGTCTATCCTTTCAACGGCTCGATCTTTTCGAACTGCTTTCCGGAGTAGATTGCTCAGCTCGAGCAATGATACTTTTTAGCGGATCAATCGTTCTAGGTAAGATCGATCATTGAATCACACTATTGCTTTGAAATAAATATGAATAGATTATTAAATATTATTAAAGTTAACCAATAAAACAATTAAACACAGATTAAATTCTCGACTAAAGTAATTCAATCTAATCTGTGTTTAATTATTTTATTGGTTGATTTTTAATAATCTATTCATATTTATTTTATACAATATGAACTACCAATGTTTAAATATTAAAACCATTAACTATTTCGTTAAGTTATTATGTTTTATGCGAAGTGAGACAGCTTTTATTAAGATCAGAAACGTACATGTTATTTATAGTGATAGGCAAGATCGACCTGATCTGGCAAAAATCTTAAAAAAAATCTCGAAGACCCTTGGTTATTCTACTAACAACGTCCACTATTTAATTTCCAGAAAAATAATTATTTTCAATCATTTCGGGCAATTAGAATTAACACGGAGCCTTACGGGGATGGTTCAACGGAAACCCGAAGATTGGCTGTTTCGGACGAGTCTGCAGTTGGAGTTAAATTACAAAATTCACATACAATATAGAAAGACGCGGTTTTCAGCATTCGTTTGTTAAAGAAATCAGCTACATTCCCATCGAAATTAATGTCTTTGTGAAGCTTGAAAGCGCCAGGAAAAAAATCGTAAAGTTTAATAAAATTTTCGCCCAATTTGGAAAAGTCAACTTTACGAGCAGATTGGCGGAAAATTAATAACTTGACAAGGCTCAAATTTTCACACCTCATTCTTCTATTTAGCTACATTCTGGTACTAAATATAGTCATTTGTCGATTTTCGGATTTTCGCCGAAATCCATACGATTTTTTTTCAATTTTCGCCGATTTTTTTTTCTATGCAAAAATTTGAAAAAAAAAATCGAAGATAAATGATTATTATTTATTATTTCGAAAAATGTTCTCTGATTTTTTTTCTACCCAAAAAATTTGAAAAAAATCCGAAGATAAATGATTATTATTCAGAAAAAATCATTTAATTTTTCCAAATAATAATCATTTATTTATTATTTGGAAAAATTAAATTAATTTTTCCAAATAATAATCATTTCCAAACATTTCAGGCAATTTTTAATCGCTGCATGAAATTAACATGGGATCTTATGGGATCGGTTTAAGCGAGGCCCGCCGATTTTTCATTTCAGATGCGTCTGCGGTTGGATCGAGATTTCGGAATTCGCTGAAGAGATAAATAAACGCGGTCTTCAGCATTGCATTCCCAAAGAATGTAGCTATATTTTCATTAAAATCCATTATTACTGAATCGTTTATGGACGATAGAAAAAAAGATGCAAATTCAAATAAAAATTTTGTACAATTTGCGAAAGCAAACTTTGCGAGCGGATTGATTGTAAAATATTTCCTTGATGAATCTCAAATTTTCACAGATTATTCCTTCATTCTTTAGCTACATTTTGGTATAATATGAAGTCATTTAGAGATTTTAGGATTTTCGCCGAAATCCATACGATTTTTTCAATTTTCGCTGATTTTTTTTTCTCTCCAAAAAATCTGAAAAAAATCCGAACATGCTAGATGATAAATAGAAGTAACGTGGGCATTTAATTTTCCCGAATAATAATAATTTCCAAACAATTCAGGCAATTTTTAATCGCTGCATGAAATTAACACGGGACCTTATGGGATCAGTTTAAGCGAGGTCCGCCGATTTTTCATTTCAGATGCGTATGCGGTTGGATCAAGATTCCGGAATTCACTGAAGAGATAAATAAACGCGGTCTTCAGCGTTGCATTCCCAAAGAATGTAGCTATATTTTCATTAAAATCCATTATTACTGAATCGTTTGTGGACGATAGAAAAAAATATGCAAATTCAAATAATTTTTTTGTCCAATTTGCGAAAGCAAACTTTGCGAGCGGATTGGTTGTAAAATATTTCCTTGATGAAGCTCAAATTCGCACAGATTATTTCTTCATTCTTTAGCTACATTTTGGTACAATATGAAGTCATTTGGCGATTTTATGATTTTCACCAAAATTCCATACGATTTTTTCAATTTTCGCTGATTTTTTTTTTCGTCCAAAAAAATCAGAAAAAATTCTCGAAGACACTTGATTATACTACTAACAGCGTTGACTATTTAGTTTCTCCCGAAATAATCGTTTTCAATCATTTTGAGCCATTTTAATAGTTCAGCGAATTTAACATGGAGCCTTATGGGAACGGTTTAGTCGAGACGCGTCTATTAACCGTTCCAGGCGTTTCCATATTCCGACCAAAATAACTAAACTCGCGGACAAGTTAGAAAAACGGAATTTTCAGCATTCGATTCTTATAGAATTCAGCTACATTCCCTTCCAAAATAGCATCTTTGTGTCGTTTGAGACGGCCAGGAAATAATTGCAAACTTTAATACAATTTTCGCCCAATTTAGGAAAGTCAAATTTGTGAGCAGATTGGCCGAAACCTAATTACTTATCAATTTTCACAGATTATTCCCTCATTCTTTAGCTACATTTCGGTATAAAATGAAGTAGTTTGGAGATTTTTGAATTTTCGACGAAATTCAACTTTTTTCATTTTTGATCGGCTCGATCATTTCGAGCGAATCGATACTTCCGATAATCGATCTTGCCCATCACTAATTAAAATCTGTAGAAACGATGATTATACGAATTTAGTTATTATTTTTTATTACAATCTGTTCGTTTCAGTTAATTATAATTAAAACCTAAATACATGATATTAATTTAGTTTAGCAGAAATACCTCGAGTCAATAGCTGTTTTTTTTAAGAATATATATATATATATATATATTTATACACACACACATATACAGAGAGCTTTTTTTATCAGTATACATTTCCCCTATGTATACATGCAAAATACGCGAGTCAAACGCATTGATGTATGTATGTTTAGTTGCATATAACACGGAACTGAACACACATATGCCAAATAATCAACACACATTAATCGGTTCAATGTGTTTGACTCGCGTTTTTGCAGGTATAAACATCCCCTAATGTATACTGATAAAAAAACCTCTCTGTATATATATATATATATATATTTATATATATATATATATATTTATATATATATATATATATATTTCTTTTAAATTGTTTCATGTATACAACACATCTTTATTCAGACTATACAGATCATTTCAACAATATAAATAATTACAATACATGTAGGTGTTTGTCTGGACTATCGACTATTATATTAAATTAAATTAAATTAAAATTAAAAAAAATCAATATATCTATTTATGTAAATATCCATGGAAATTTTAATAAAATAAATTTTTAATTCTCTTGAAAATGGGCTAATAACCCGAAACTAGACGAGAATTTAAAGTTATTCAATCTAATCAGTGTTTTATTGGTTGATTTTTAATAATTTTATTTAATAAAAAATAATATTAATAATTATTATTGTTAAATAAATTATTATTAAATATTAATAAAATACTATACCCCTACATCACCATTATGGTAGATGGGGATTTTAGATTATATATATATAATAAAATATTATTAAATAAAATATATATTAAATTAAAAACTTATTCTTTTGAAAAAAAAAAAGATTTAGCTTTTTTATTACAATCTCTTCATTACTGTAAATAATCATAATTTACAGTAATCGGATTGTAATAAAGAAAAACTAAATCATTTTTATTTATTTAAAAAATAAATAGTTTCATATATATATATATATATATATATATATATATATATATTTTAATTAGAAAAATTAATTGCAATTAAGAAATAAACAGATTGTAAAAATAATAATGCTCTTATAAAAAATTAAACAAAATTATTTTTTTTAAGTTAGCTCATGTGTGAATAATATACATATTTATATAAATTAATTACTAAACCCATGCATGAAATACAGCTGCATTAAAATTAAATAAAAAAAAAAACAAAAAAATGGAGTAAGTAAAGGTTAGGTGGTGGTTGTAAAAAAAGGTTAATCGGAGAGGGGGAAGTTTTCCTATAAACCCCTGCAAGGAAATAATAATGATAATAATAAGTTAGCTTTTGCCACACAACACTCACGTCAGCAATGGACAATGTTAATACTGCAATGTTTCTATTTTTTAAAAAATTTTAATTTCATTATTATGTTTGTAAATCGCAAAATTAATAAACATCAAACCATCAAAAAAAAAATTTCCACTCAAAATAAAATAATTACCTGACTCGAGTTTCTTTTATTTACAACACCCATTGCTTTGACGTGACTGTGTTGACCGTTGAACGAACACTTTCCGAAAGTTTTTATTGGACGGTATAAACGAAAATGTATGGTAGAGGGGCGGGGGCACGTTGAAAATGTTAAATTATTATTAACTGGCACAATTTTTATTTCTTTAAAATATCCACAAAATTGCGGTTCTTTAGCGTTTGTGATAAAAATGCATCACTTTTTATTCCAACAGAAGATTTTGCTATCGTTTCGAGGAGATTTCCCGACGACTGTTCAATATAAATCAATCTGATTTCAAATTTATATGTGCTCTTGTATGGCACTTCGAACTATAAAAAAATCGACACCGACATTAATTCTCGAACTAATTCAAATTGATCGATCGAGCAGCGCAATTAAAAAAAAAACTTCTGCGAAGTCAGGTGGTTCGATCGTAATTTTGCAATTCTAGAATCGGAAATTAAAAAAAATATATTCACTTTCCTTCGAGTACTTGAAACGCGCGAAGAAATGTGAATATAACGCTTTCACTTTCAATTGTTGACATTCGTTGCGCAAGGCAGGACAATGCTTGACACGATTGCATAGATGGCGCTTTATAGTACAAAGGGCACAGATGGCGCTTTGTGCTATAAAGCGCACCATATGTGCTCTTTGTATGGCGCTTTGCCTAATAACAAGTGGTAGCATCGTCTGATTTGACGAGTAAGATCCGAAAGACCAAAATGTCCATCACCGCGTACGCTAAATCAATGCTGATTGAACACTTCATTGAAAAGTATTTTATTTACAAAACTTCATTAAATTATTTATACATTTACATTAATTTAGTAAATGCATAAATAGCAAGTAATAAGTAGTAAGTAAAAGAACTCTATTTTTACACAGCAGGGAGGTCGAATAGGGCGGGAGTTAATTCGTTTGTTTAAAAAGCAGTCATCAACATTAAAATAAACCCTTCGAAACTTAACAGAGCGATTTATTAAACACTAACACTAGATAATAATGGTAATAAAACAGAAAGAATAAAAATCCGAATCACGAATATCCAAAACACGTTTCATCTTGAGCGGTGTGAGGATGAAGGGGGGAATATTTCAACCCGTATTTTAGTTAAATTATATATATATATATAAAAAATTGACTAATTGACTAGAATATATTCGATCTTTCATTTATAGCCGTATTAATAGTCACAGCTTAATCCTTGAATCGATTGGAATTGATGAATCCCGTATTCGCGAATGCTATTGGTTGATCTAAGGATTATTTGCAATATAAACTATAATTATTTTTATACATTTTGATACGATCCAAGAATTAATTCTCAATTCTGAATCAATCCATGACTATTAGTACGGGCATTAGAGAGTTTGATTTTTTATTCAATAGCGAATCTCATTTGATCAATTGATAAACATTGTATTTTATTAAAAATGCGGTTTCTTTTATTTTTAAGCAAATATTTAATTAAAACCGATGTAAATATTTAAGAATTATTTTTAGCAACTCGCGTTTTAAGCAATTAATCTAATCATGTGTTATTTTATTTTTAATTTGTTCGTTTTTTATTACTCAAAGCGTATTTTTCGATTAATTGCAAATTAATTAAAAATATTCTATTTTTTTTATTTGTTTTTCCTTAAACCGCTTAAATAAGTTGAGTATTTTTTTAAGTATTGTTATTTTTGTTTTAATTGTAATATCAACTTATTTATATAAAAAATCGATACCGACGATAATTATTGAAACGACTCAAATTGATCGATCAAGCGGCGCAATTCGAAAATCTGTGGATTGAGTTAGGTGGTTGCAATTCTCTAATCGGAAATACAAAAAAAAAATGTACTCATTTTTCTTCGCGTACTTGAAACGAGTGGAGAAAAGTGAACGCAAAGTTTTTATTTTCAATTATTAACGTTCTTCTTCGCGTAAGGCTGCATTTATAGTGGGACAACACGATGCTTGATGCTAGCTGCATCACACGATTGCATTTCTAGCGACTTTCTAAAAGGCTGATCATTTAAATTTGATTTCTGAGAACGTGGATTTATTTCGATGAACGCGCGTCACAAATTAGCCTCTATTAAGGTATTTTCGTGCACCAAAAAATAGCCTTCATCAAGGTTCTTTGGCGCACCAAAAATTTGCCTTTATTAAGGTACTTTCGTGCACCAAAAAATAGCCCCCATCAAGGTTATTTGACGCACCAAAAATTTGCCTCTATTAAGGTATTTTCGTGCACCAAAAAATAGTCTTATCAAGATTCTTTCGCGCCACAACAAAATAACCTCTATTAAGGTACTTTCGTGCACCAAAAATAGCCTTCATCAAGGTTCTTTTGTGAACCAAAAATTAGCCTTTATTAAGGTACTTTCGTGCACCAAAAATAGCCTCTATTAAGGTACTTTCGTGCACCAAAAAATAGCCTTCATCAAGGTTCTTTGGCGCACCAAAAATTTGCCTTTATTAAGGTACTTTCGTGCGCCAAAAATAGCCTCTGTCAAGGTTCTTTGGTGCACCCAAAATTAGCCTCTATTAGGGTACTTTCGTGCACCAAAAATAGCCTTCATCAAGGTTCTTTGGTGCATCAAAATTTAGTCTCTATTAAGGTACTTTCGTGCACCAAAAAATAGCCCCCATCAAGGTTATTTGACGCACCAAAAATGCCTCATTTAAGGTATTTTCGTGCACCAAAAAAATAGTCTTATCAAGATTCTTTCGCGCAACAACAAAATAGCCTCTATTAAGGTATTTTAGTACACCAAAAAATAGTCTTATCAATATTCTTTCGTGCCACAAAAAAATAGTCTCTATTAAGGCACTTTCGTGCACCAAAAAATAGCCTCCATCAAGGTTATTTGGCGCACTAAAAATTAGGCTCTAGCGAGGTTCTTTCACGACGAAAAAAAAAAAAAAATATGCGGTTGAACGGATCTTGTGTTGTGGTCAATTTTTTTTGTTTTCAATCCTTTAATCAATTTCAGCCGTCGGGCTATGAATGATTTTCTTTTGGCGGGTCCAGTGTTTAAGGAAAAACACCGAATTTATTTCATTTTTTTGCTGAGGATGGAATGGAGCTGCGATTCCTTGAGTCGGCTGTCCATTTCTCTTCTGTTCCGTGTTTTCAGAACGACGACGACTTTTTCCCAAATCGCTTTCTTTTCGGAACCAGCAAACGTAATGGGTCACCCCAGGGTACAAACATCTGCCGGGACAGCAACCTTTGCTGACGCACGACCGATGCTCTCCCTGAAAGATCCACCACGTTTGCTTTCTTGGAGTCACCCTCCGAAACCCGAAGTTGCACACTAGCCGGGTCAGCATCTTTTGCTGATCGCGCGACTAGTGCTCCCTTCGGGCTCCCAGTGACGACTGCGGTTAAATACTTGATATGAATCATAATAAATGGAAGACGACACGAGCGCCACCTTTTATCTAATTTTATGTATCTTGATGAAGGCGGTTGAACAGATATTTTGTTGTGGTTAAATACCTGTTATGAATCATAACAAATGGAAGACGTCGCAAGCGCCATCTGTTGTATAATTTCATGTGGCTTGATGAAGGGGGTTTAACGGATCTTGTATTGTGATTAAATACCTGATATCATGGAAGACGACATGAGTGCCATCTTTTATCTAATTTTATGTATCTTGATGAAGGCGATTGAACAGATATTGTGTACCTGATATGAATCATAATAAATGGAAGACGACGCGAGCACCATCTTTTGCCTAATTTCATGTGTCTTGATGAAGGTGGTTGAACCGATCTTTTTTGCAGTTAAATACCTGTTATAAACCATAATAAATGGAAGACAACGAAAACGCCATCTTTAGCCTAATTTCATGTGGCATTTTTTTAATGAATTTCGTTTCCTTTCTCATAAACAGGACAGGTTCGCCTTCCTTTAGTGGACGAAACAGCGATTCTCGGTTGTCTACGTTGTAGATTCGAATCGCTGACGATGGTGCATGAAATTAGGCAAAACATGGCGCTTGCGTCGTCTTCCATTTATTATAATTCACATCAGGTATTTAACCGCAACACAAGATCCGTTCAATCGCCTTCATCAAGGGATTACATATGGAACACACTAGTCTGATGAGGTTTGAAAAACCGAAATGGCCATCACTAGTTATCCATACGCTAGATGAATGCTGGCTGAAAATTTTATTAAATGAATTTCGTTTCCTGCAAAAGATGGCGCTTGCGTCGTTTTCCATGTATTAAAATTCTAATTACAAACTTAAGATTAACCTTTTTCAATGTAGGGTGCAATCAGTATCTAGCATCGTGCTGGCCTACTATAAATGCGGCTTAACGCGAAGAAGAAGGACGACATTAAAAAAATAACTTTTCTTCCCTTGTTTAAAGCGCGTAAAAAAAGTAAATGCAACCTTTTGTTACTTGGGTAATCAGGGTAGGCGTGTGGCACCATTAGATACCAATCAAGCAAATTCGATTTTATTTACGATTCGAGAATCCCAACTCGGAGTGTATTTGTGTATCAGCGAGTAAATCACTGTATGCAACACTCTTTATCTTTACCGTACGCACTTTTGCGCTCCCCCTTGTCCAAACCCGAAATGCAGCTCTTGCTCCTCGAGCCCGTAGTCAGGGCGTTTTCTTCCTGTTGGCGTTGTTTGCTCTTCGAGCGCGGGGGAATTCGCGGGAGTTTTTTCGCGAGGACCGGCGAACTGTCGGCGCTTCGGACTTTCTTCGCGGGGTCTTCGGGGGGTTGCAGGTTGTTTTCGCGGGGCTTGTGGCGGGAGGGCCGCGTCGGCGGCGGTTCGGAAGATTTTCGCGTTCTTCGCGGGACAACCGGAGATTTCGGCGGTTGGGAATTTAATTCACGCCCATTCAACATTTCTTCATTTCCATTCATTTGTTCAGCGTTGTTTTCAGCTAAACCAAAAATTCCTTCATTTCCTTCTACATCGCACGATTGAATTTCCAAAGATTTCTGCTTTTTAATCGATTTATTCCGCATCCGCGGTTTCGGCGCGTTTTCATCTTGTAATTCCGAAGAATTCAATGATTTGCACCGTGTTTGCGGCTTCGGAATTAATCCTCGCGAAAATTCCCGATTTGCATTCCCCTTCAAATTCGATTCGTGAAGATTCCCGTTAATCGAAGAAATTCCTTCTTCAGACACATTTGTATTTTCTACATTTTTTAATTTTTGCATAATATTTACTTGCGTTTCCCCCGCGGGCTTGATTCCTTCAATCGACGCAGCTTTCCCTCCATCCACACCTTTCTTCAATTTAATTTCTTCAATTGATCCAGCTTCATTATTATTTACTTCCTTCAAATCGCTCGATTTCCCCAAGAGCTGAGTTTCTTCAATCATTCTCACTTTTCCGTCCGAAAATTTCTTCGATTTTATTTCTTCAACCGGCTCGAAATCTTCAATCGATTCACGATCATCATCAAGTACTTTTCCACCTTCTCCGATTAATTTTTGATCCTCGTCAATTGATTTACAATCTCCTCCAATTGATTCACGACTTTCTTTAATTATTTCACGATCTTCTTCAATTGACTCACAATCATCTTCCTCAATTGATTCACAATCATTTTCTTCAATTGATACACAATCATTTTCCTCAATTGATTCGCAACCGTTTTCCTCAACTGATACACAACCTTCAATAACATTTTTGTTACTTTTAGTGTCTTGAACCGATTTTATTAATTCTTCGCCGTTTACAGATTCGCTTTCTTCGCTCAGTTTAAAGTTATTACCAACAATTTCTATGGATACAATTTCTTTAAATGAACCATTTCCTTCACTACCAATAGATTTTTTCTTCGATCCACGTTCCTCGTTGTTGATACATGTAATTTCTTCAATTGACTTTGATTCTTCAATTCCTTCAATCAATTTCAATTCACTGCCTAAAAACTCATCAGATTTTATTTCTTCTTTCAACTCACGCTTTTCGATGTTGGTAGGTTTGATTTCTTCACTGTCTACAAACTCCTCAGATTTTATTTCTTCTTTCAACTCACGCTTTTCGTTGTTGATTTCTTCAACTGGCGTTGAGTCGTCTTCTGTTGCGTTTACACAGCCTACACTTTTTCTAGATTTACTTTCTTCATTAATCTTCTTTTCGTTATCGTTTCGTGCTTCACTCAATCCTATCTGGTCCGTAGAATTTAATGAAGCAATATCAACAAGAGCATTTTCCTTTACTTCACTTTCAGCTGATTTGCTCTGGAGTGCAATCAATTTCTCCTCGCTCATTTTAATTTCTTTATTGCTATTACCGGGTCGAATTTTATTAACTTTAGCGTACAAATCCTCGACGTTTCTCTTCTCAAAATCACTGGACGCAATTTTATTTCCTGCTGGAAGCACAATTTCGGTTTTAAGAATGTTTTTATTAACATCCGTCTGAGGATCTTCGAATATTTTACTGCCCCGCTTCTTCCTGGCCGGCGCCAACGGTTGCAGCTTCTCGAAATCCGAAGCCAGCGAGGAAATCTTCTCGGCGGAGAGCGATTCCGTCATTCTGTCGAATTCCGCTAGGATCTCATCGGAAACGGAATTCGATTTTACGAAAGTCGATTTGTTGCCGGTTTTGGTGGTGGGCAGTGATTTCCGGTGTTTGATTAAATTCGGATTTTTATCGAAAATTTCTTTGCGGGTTTCTTCAATGGTTTTAGAAGAATTCTGAATTCCGGCTTTAGGAATTTTATTTTCAACATTTGCTTTCGTTCCTGCGTTATTTCCATCTGCTGAAAAATTTAAATCAACGGCATTCTTCAATTCTACTACTGGCGTTTCAAGGATGTGTGCTTCATTCTTCGTTTCCGTCAATAAATCTTCGATTTTAATATCAATATCTTCATTCTCAGTTTTTATTAATTCCTCCTTTTTCCCACTTAAATCATCCTCATTTTCTTCATTCTTCACTTGTATAAGACTTTCATTATCTTCATTCTTCCTTTGTATTATACTCTCAGCAGTTGAATTTTCTTCACTCACATTCCTCATTTGCGATGCAATATCCTCATTCCTCACTTGCGTTGGCTTATCATTATTTTCATTCCCCATTTGCGTTAAGCAGTCCACATTGATATCTTCATTCTTCACCTCTAATAACTTTCCAGAACCTTCGTTTTTCACGCTTGGTAATTTTTCTTGCTTAGTGGGAATTTCGTTTACATTCCTCATTTGTGCGTGAACGTCTTCAACTTCCTGCTTCATTTGCTTTAAATGCTCTGTTTCATCTTCATTCTTCACTTGCTTTATTATTTCTTCATCTTCATTTTTTACTTTCTTTGCGTTTTCTTTATCATCAATCTTAACTAACTTTACAATTTCTTTATCTTCAATCTTAACTAGCTTTACGTTTTCTTTATCTTCATTCTTTGCTTGCTTTGCGTTTTCTTCATCTTCATTCTTTGCTTGCTTTGCGTTTTCTTCATCTTCATGCTTTGCTTGCTTTACGTTTTCTTCATCTTCATTCTTTGCTTGCTTTACGTTTTCTTCATCTTCATTCTTTGCTTGCTTTGCGTTTTCTTCATCTTCATGCTTTGCTTGCTTTACGTTTTCTTCATCTTCATTCTTTGCTTGCTTTACGTTTTCTTCATCTTCATTCTTTGCTTGCTTTGCGTTTTCTTCATCTTCATTCTTTGCTTGCTTTGCGTTTTCTTCTTCATTCTTTGCTTGCTTTGCGTTTTCTTCATCTTCATTCTTTGCTTGCTTTGCGTTTTCTTCATCTTCATTCTTGCCTAGCTTTAAGCATTCGTTATTTCCATTCTTAACTTGCTCCATGTTTTCTTTATCTTCATTCTTTACTTGCTTTATCATTTCTACATCCCCAGTTATTGAAGATTCTTTTATTTCAGCCGCGTCCGTTTTTTGTGTTAACTTCAGCTCATCTTTATTACTTGCTCGCGTTGAGTTATCTTCAAAGCTCGCACTTGTTTCAGAATTTTCCACCAGAATTTGCTTCTCGAATTCCGCTGAAGCATCATTGGATTTTGTTTCTTCCTTAATCCCACCGATATTAATCTCAAGCAATTGCGATAGCTTTACATATCCACTTTGATTTTCCGCCGCGTTTCCTTTCTTTGCCTTTTTGGAATGATCTTCTTTAAATTTTCGGTTTTGTTCCGATACCTTCGATTGGTCAATCGCTTCTGATTTGCTGGATGTTTTGCTCTTCGCTTTTGCGCTTGATCCAGCGGGATTTACATCCAGCGTAGCCGCCATTTTATCAAATTCCGATAGAATATCATCGGATACTTCAATATCGTCTAACGTTGTCGGCTTCCCAGATTTTTGTAATCGCGTAACGCTTGATTCGGTTTGGGCTTTAGGTAAAAGATCTGCTGTTAATTTTTCGAATTCATCAAGAAGAGCTTCATCGCCTAGAGAAATTTCCTCTGCGGGCTTTTTCGCAGCAATGGGTTTCGATCGTTGAGGAGATTTGTTATCCTTGACTTTTGTTTCGGGTAAAATTTGAACAACTCCCGACGAGGTGGTTTCCTTTGCTGACTTTTCCACAGCAGTGGATTTTGATCCTTGTCGAGATTCCTTATCCTTGGCTTTCATATCGGGTAAAAGTTGAGCAATTCCCGACGAGTTTTCCTTTGCTGATTTTTCCACAGCAGTAGATTTTGATCCTCGTCGAGATTCCTTATCCTTGGCTTTCGTTTCGGATAAAATTTGAACAACTCCCGACGAGGTGGTTTCCTTTGCTAACTTTTCCACAGCAGTAGATTTTAATCCTTGTCGAGATTCCTTATCCATGGTTTTGGTTTCTGGTAAAAGTTCCTCAGTTAATTTTTCGAATTCACCCAGAACATCACTTGCCTGAGCAATTCCAGAAGATGTCTTTGCAGTTTTTTCAACAACAACGGATTTTAATCCTTGTGAAGATTTTTTATCCGCGCTTTTTGTTTCACGTGAAAACTCCTCAGATTTTTTTAAACCACGCGAGGATTCTTTAGGAGTAACGCTTGATTTGATTTGCGTTTCAGCTAATTCATCAAGAAGAACATCATCATTTGCATGAGCAATTCCTGAAAAAGTTGCCTTTGTAGACTTTCCAACAGCAAGAGATTGTAATCCTTGCGAAGATTTCTGATCCTTGCTTTTTGTTTCACGTGAAATCTCCTCGAATTGTTTTAATCCACGCGAGGATACTGTACTTGATTTGCTTTGGGTTTCAGTTGAAAGATCCTCAGTTAATTTATCGAATTCATCAAGATCACTCATTTCAGCAATTGCCGAAGATCCTTTAGCTTTAAGATCCGATTTCGTTTTAGGTTTTACCAAAAGCGTTTCAGTTAATTTATCAAACTCAGCTAGAACATCATCATCGCCTTTTTTAATTAACGATTTCTTCGCTTCACCACCATTCTTTATAGATTGTTTCGAATCGTCAGATTTTTTTACTTTAGCTTTAATGCTCTTTTTAGCCCCTCCAACATCATTCGTTTTCAGAAGAGTTTCCGTTAACTTATCAAATTCCGCTAAAACATCATCAGTTACGACAATCTCCTCATCCCCCACTTTCACACTACAAACAGCCTTGCTTCCCGACTTTTCCTTCGTTTCTCCCCCATCTTCGGATTTCTTCTTCGCAAAAAGAGATTTCGTGATCTTGTCAAATTCACCCTGAACATCCTTCACTTCGCTGTTCTTTTTCGCAACTGGCTTCTTCTTCGGTTTCACTTTCGATGTTGCCGCTTCCTTCTCCGGTTCCAATTTCTTAATCCTAAACGCGTCCAAGTTCGCCGTTGTCGACGACCTTCTCCTAGCCTGTAAATCAGCGGGCCCTACCAAATCCTTCAGCATCGCGTCGATTATCCTCTCGTCGGCTTTCGTGAAGCCCGTGTCGATTTCTTCCACGCCGAAATAATTCGTTTTCGGTTTCTCCTTCTTCGGTTTAGAAGCAGCGGGCGTTCGGTGTTTTTCTTTCAAACTCCTGAATTCGGATTCGATTGATTTCAACAGGGAAGCGAATGCGTCTTGATTTAATTCCTCGCTCAGATTAATTTTAGCTTCGTCGCTGGCTTTCTCGTTATCAAAGGTTTCCGTTTGAATGTCTCCTGCAAAAGATGAATTGTCAGCGCACGTTTTAGAATTACCGTTCAAATTTATCGTTTCTACAGGTTCGTTACTACCAACAACTTTTTGTAGATTCAGATCCTCGGCAGATACTTCATTTCCGCCAATTTTGTGTGAATTCCCTTTTAATTCCTCCGGAAATTCATTCGCGTCAACTTTTTGTTGGTTCAGTTTCAGTTCCTCGGTAGATTTTTCATTTCTATCATTTTTTTGTAGGTTCAGCTTGATTTCCCCAACAGATTCTTCATTTCCACCAAAATTTTGTGGAATCAACTTCAATTCATCAGAGGATTTTTCATTTTCACCAACTTTTTGTGGATTCAGCTTAACTTCTTTAACAGATTCTACATTTTGTTCCTTAACCGATTCACCATTGTTTTGTAGATTCAGCTTGAATTCCCCAGAAGATTCTTCATATCCACCAAGGTTTTGTGGATTCAACTTCAATTCTTCAGAGGATTCTTCATTTCCACCAACTCTTTGTGGATTCAGCTTAACTTCTTTAGTAGATTCTTCATTTTGTTCCTTAACCGATTCACCATGATTTTGTAGATTCAGCTTGAATTCCCCAGCAGATTCTTCATGTCCACCAACGTTTTGTCGATTCAGCTTCAAATCATTGGCAAACTCTCCATTTCCACTAAGTTTTTGTTGATGCAACTTTAATTCCTCAGTAAATTCATTCCCACCAACATTTTGTAGATCCAGTTTTTTAGTACATTCTTCATTTCCGCCATTTTTTTGTGAAATTATGTTCAATTTCTCGCTGGATTCCTCATTTCCAACAACATTTATCTTCAGTTCATCTGTAGACGCAACATTTCCAACATTTTTTTGTGGATTCAGCTTCAGACCATCTGTAAATGCAACATTTCCACCAATTTTTTGTAGATTCAGCTTCAGTCCATCTGTAGATTCCTCATTCCCAACAACATTCATCTTCAGTTCATCTGTAGACGTCACAGTTTCACAAACTTTTTTTAGTTTAAGCTCCTCCGCAAATTCTTTATTTCCACAATCATTTTGTAGACCTCCTAATGTATCCTCCGATTTCACCTCATCACGAACATTCTGCAGATCCAAATCCTCAACTCCAATCAATTCTTTCATCCCTCCAGATTCTTGTTTATTATTAAATTCAGGCTTAAACTCACCTTCAATTCCATTTGTATTCAGCTGCTTAATCTCTTCAGAATGGAATTCATCGTTTCGTAAAAGCACTTCAGTGTTCTCTAAAACTTCAACAACTTTTTCGGTTTCACTGTTTTCCGGATTTTCAACTCCACCAAACTGTTTTGCTTCTCCAAGCTCAATTTCAGCATTCGCTCGTTGTAGATCCAGCTTATGTTCTTCGATATCTTCCAAATTATTTTTTTCGTTTGGATTATTTTCATTGGAGATGTTTTGTTGGTTCAGTTCCAGTTCTTCAACACGCTCTGGTTGTACACTCTCCTCAGACTTATACTGATTGCCAGAATTTTGTGAATTCAGTTTGTTTTGTTGATTCAGTTCCAATTCTTCAACACGCTCTGATTGTACAGTCTCCTCAGACTTGTGCTCGTTGCTAGAATTTTGTGAATTCGGTTCTTCAGTGCTTATCAATTCGTTACTTTCTGCAACACCCTCCATTTCTAGTGAAAGCAATTTGTTACTTTCTGTAACACTCTCCAGTTCTAGTGAAGGAACACTTTCCAATTTGTTATTTTCTGTAAGACCTTCTAATTCACATTTGTTCTCATTGTCAGCATTCTGCGAATTCAGTCCTTCAGTATTTTTCAATTCATTAACTTCTGTGTTAAATTGTTTACTCTCGTTAGATTTACCAATTCCTTCACCACTAATAATCCGTAGATCCAGCTTCGAATCTTCTGCAACGTCCAATCCATCCTCAATTTCATCCTTCGATGATTTAATTCCAGAGTCATCCAATGTTTCAATGTTTTCTCTCCTTACGGAATGCTCACTAAAGTGTTCGCAATCATCAACATCTTTTGTATCGAAATTATGAAGGTTTTTAATTTGTTCTTCGCATTTTTTCGAAATTAATAATTCTTCACTTAAAATCTCCTCGAATTCATCAGTTACATCCAGGGATGCTGCGATTTTATCAAACTCGGCTAAAATATCATCGGATACTTCAATTTCTTCCAACGGATTCGAAAAATTATTTTCCTTGCTAACCACTTTCTTGCTTTCATCTTCATTCTTCGTAGCAACCTTACATTCATCTTGCATTTGGTTGATTCGTTTTTGTTCATCAATTTTGTTCAATTCCTTAAAATTTCCTTGCGTAATCGCGTAATTATCGCTTTCCTCGCTATCACTTGAAGATTGCTCGGAAGAGTCTTCAATTTCTTCAACTTTGTTTTTTAAACCATCATTTTTGTTCAATTCAACCCCACTTTGCTTCAAAACCAAAAAGGGAACATTTTCATTACTCAAAGAACCTTTTTCTTCGCCGGACTCTTTTGCCAAGTTTGAAGGCTTTTCTTCTTGCGTTTCCCCGTGAAACTCTTCGTTATTTAAATACTCATTTTCTTCACTAGACTCTTTAGAGTCTGGAGACGTTTTAATGTTTGTTGATTTTTCGTTACCATCTTCAATTTTTTTTATTGAATTCGTGGATGAGTTTAAAAAATCATCTTTGATGTTATCAAGTTCCTGCGATTCTTTTTTAGAATCCTTGGTATCGAAAGATGTTTCTTGGTTTTCAACCTTAGTATCCTGAGAAGTTTCTTCTTTTTCCTCATCGTATGCATCCTTGGTATTCAGAGACGTTCCTTCTTTTTCATTATTGTAAGCATCCTTGGTATTCAGAGACGTTTCTTCTTTTTCCTCATTGTAAGAATCCTTAAAATTCAGAGAAGTTTCTTCTTTTTCCTCATTGTAAGAATCCTTAGTATTTAGAGAAATTTCTTCTTTTCCCTCATTGTAAGAATCCTTAGTATTTAGAGAAGTTTCTTCGTTTTCCTCATTGTAAGAATTCTTAGTATTCAGAGAAGTTTCTTCTTCTTCTTCATTGTGAGAATCCTTAGTATTCAGAGATGTTTCTTCTTTTTCTTCATTGTAAGTACCCTTAGTATTCAGAGAAGTTTCTTCTTTCTCCTCATTGTAAACATCCTTAGTATTCAGAGAAGTTTCTTCTTTTTCCTCATTGTATGCATCCTTGGTATTCACAGATGTTTCTTCCTTTTCCTCATTATAAGTACCTTTAGTATTCAAAGAAGTTTCTTCTTTTTCCTCATTGTATGCATCCTTATTATTCAGAGATGTTTCTTCTTTTTCCTCATTGTTGGCACCCTTAGTATTCAGAGATGTTTCTTCTTTTTCCTCTGAATTTTCTTCAACTTCCATAAAAGTTAACCCACCTCCCTTGGTATTTGACTCATCTGAAGTTTTGCAAATTGCCAATTCGTCAGAATCTTCTTCTTCGGGATTTTTACTCTCCTCCATTGTTAAGCCGGAATTAAAACTCGTTTCAATATCCGTTGCTTGTGTCTCGATCTTCAAAGCTGCTGCTTCTTCAGATTCCATCTTCGAAAATGTTTCTGTTTCATTTGTTTCTGCTTCGTTCTTCAAAGCTATTTCTGTTCCCGTCTTCGAAGTTTCTTCTGATTCGTTCTTCTTAATAGTTGATTCTGTTTCATTTTTCAAAGATGCTCCTGTTTTCATTTTCGAAGCTGTTTCTATTTCCCTCTTTAAATTTGCTTCTGTTTCATTCTCCAAAACAGTTTCTGCTTCTATCTTTAAAGTTGCTTCTGTATCATTCTTCAAAGATGCTTCTGTTTTCATCTTCGAAGTTGTTTCTGCTTCCCTCTTTAAAGTTGATTCTTTGTCATTCTTCAAAGATGCTTCTGTTTTCATCTTCGAAACAGTGTCTGCTTCCTTCTTTAAAGTTTCTTCTGTGTCATTCATCAAAGTTTCCATATTTGAAGCCGTTTCTGCTTCCCTCTTTAAAGTTCCTTCTGTGTCATTCTTCAAAGTTGCTTCTGTTTCCATCTTCGAAGCCGTTTCTGCTTCCCTCTTTATAGTTCCTTCTGTGTCATTCTTCAAATTAGTTTCTGTTTCCATCTTCAAAGCCGTTCCTGCTTCACTTTTTAATGTTCCTTCTGTGTCACTCTTCAAAGATGCTTCTGTTTCAATCTTCGAAGAAGCCGTTTGTGCTTCCTTAATTGAAGTTGCTTCTTTATCATTCTTCCAACTTGCTTCTGTTTCCATCTTCGAAGAAGCCGTTTGTGCTTCCTTCTTTGAAGTAGCTCCTTTATCATTCTTTGAATTTGCTCCTGTTTCCATCTTCGAAGCCGTTTCTGCTTCTATCTTTAAAGTTGCGTTTGCATCATTCTTCAAAGTTGCTTCTGTTTCAATATTTGAAGCCGTTTCTGCTTCACTCCTTAAAGTTGCTTCTGTACCATTCTTCAAAGATGCTTCTGTTTCCATCTTCAAAGAAGCCGTTTGTGCTTCCTTCTTTGAAGTTGCTTCTTTATCATTCTTCGAATTTGCTTCTGTTTCCATCTTTGAAGTCGTTTCTGCGTCCCTCTTTAAAGTCCCTTCTGTTTCATTTTCAAAAACTCGTTTTGCTATCATCTTAAAACCTTCTTCTGTTTCTGATTTCAATGTCCCGTTCGCTGATATTAATTTCATTTTATCAAACTCCAGCGGAGATGATTTCAACGCATCTTCAGATTGTGTTTCTGATTCTACTCCAATTTCATGAAACCCCATAGATTGCGTGTTGTTCTGGTTTTCACCAGAAACGTACTGTTCTTTTATATCCGAAGAAACTGGAGGATATTGGTGAATTTCCTTTCTTTCCTCCTCGCGGATATCTTTATGAGATTGGAGGTTTGAAGATTCATGAAATTCGAAGGAATTATCCCGAGGGTCTTGTTTTTTTATTTCTTCATTCTGTTGCCTGGAGTTTGCATACGTGTCTTCACGAAACCCCAAGGGAATATTTTCATTACTCAAAGAAACTTTTTCTTCACTGGACTTTTTCATCAAGTTTGAAGACCTTTCTTCTTGCGTTTCTTCGTGAAATTCTAAGCGAAACTTCTCATTATTTAAAGACTCTTTTTTCTTCAAGTCCGGAGACTTTTCTTCTTGTGTTTCCAAGCGAAAATTTCCGTTATCTTCCTCAGACTTTTCTTCTTGAGCTTCTTCGCGGAAATTTCCATTATCTTCATCAGATTTTTTCGAGACTTCAGACTTTCCTTCTTGTGATTCTTCGCGGAAATTTCCTTTATCTTTATCAGATTTTTTCAAGTCCTCAGACTTTTCTTCTTGTGATTCTTCGCGGAAATTTCCATTATCTTCATCAGATCTTTTCAAGTCCTCAGACTTTCCTTCTTGTGCTTCTTCGCGGAAATTTCCTTTATCTTTATCAGATGTGTTGAAGTCCTCAGTTTTTTCTTCTTGTGCTTCTTCGCGGAAATTTCCTTTATCTTTATCAGATTTGTTAAAGTCCTCAGACTTTTCTTCTTGTGCTTCTTGGCGGAAATTTCCTTTATCTTTATCAGATTTGTTCAAGTCCTCAGTCTTTTCTTTTTGCGTTTCTTTGCGGAAATTTCCATTCGTTTCCTGTTCGCTGAATCCCGGGGGAGTTTCGCAATTGTTGCTTTTTAACATTTCGTGGGTTTCACTGGGATCCAGGTGCGTTTTTAAATAACCCTCGTCAAAAAAATGACCGGCCAAACGTCTGGAAGGGTCGGGAAGTGGGGACTTGCTGCGCTGGTTCATCCGTTTCTGCAGATCGGAAATTTTGCTGACCATATTATCGACGTCCTTTTTCATGTTCTTCGCAGCTTCGGCGTCTTCTTCGCTCGTTTTGTTTTTTGTTGCTTCAATAGAGAGATTTTTATCGTCAAGATTGCGTGTGAGGGATAATCCAGTGGAGGAGATTTCATCAGTGTTATCACAGTTGCAAATTTTCTCAGCGCTTTTATTTAGATCATTACTTTTGCTAATATTCTTTTCAGCTTCATTATTTATGTAAAACAAATTCTCAGCATTTTCATTTCCATCATAACTTTTATTTTCAGCGTTATGGCTAACTTTTTTCTCAACGCTTTCATCATATTTTTTGTTTGAATTATTGATTTCATCCAAATTTCCGTGATTACTTTTATCCAAACTCTCTAATCCTTCTTTTGTTTGTATTTTCAAAACCTCAGCATCTTCACCTTTGAAATCCCTACGATTTTCATTATTACCAACTTCCGTATTTTCACTCTTATTGCAATTATTATTAATTTCCGAATCCTTATAAAAATCAGGATTGACCGTGCTCTTTACGGTGCACATACTTGCGTAAAACTTCCGCTCGTCCTCGGCCTTTCCGAAATTACTAAACGAATTCCTCTTTCCGAATTTTCGATTCGCCCTGACCGGGGGTTGCTTCTTGGGCTCCTCCGCGTCGATGCTCTCGAATTTCTTCAACACTTTCTTGATGTCCACCTTGCTGATCGCGTCGAAATCCACGGATCTCCTCGCCTGGGCGCGATCGCAGGTGACTTCGGTTTTCGAACGCGAGAGATTGAAGTTCTCCGGATTGGGAGTTTGCTTGCCGGACAGGTGCATTTCGAAGTACTTGATGTTGTCTTTGGGGAGTTTGTTTATTACGGTTTCGGCGCGTTCGGGGCTCTTCAGCACGCGCTCCAGGTTTTTGTACTTGGCGTCGCTGAACGATCTGTAGATTTTCGGGGTGGTTGGTTGGTAATCTAAATCCTCCATCCAGGTGAGGAGGTCTTCGATTTTGCCCTCGGGGTTGGTTAAGTCTGCTTCGCCTTCGCCGGGGTTCGTTTCCGTTTCTAAAGCTTTCAGCAAATCCTCGATGCTGCTGGAGATTTCCGCACCGGCTTCCTCGGAATCTTTTTCGGAGGACGATGCGGAAACCGGCGCAGGTTCAAGTTTGTACTTATTGGGATCAATCGGTTTTAGAAGCTCCTCCTCATTCATTATAAGGTTTTCAATATAATCATCAATATCATGAAGATCGGAATCAATTGGGTCGAAATTAAAACCGGCGTCGACTTTTTCTGCTTTGGGGGGCGCTTTAACCTCTTTGGGTTTCTCGGGAAGACTTACCTGCTTCGGCAACGTTTTTACATCGGGTTTTTTGAATACAAACTTCCTCTTAGTGGTATCACCGAAATATTTAGTAGCACTATCTAAATTGGGTTTAACCGCGACTTTCGGCTTAATTTCTTTGGGGAGATTAATTTTGGACGGGGTGCGCTTTATAATTAAGATCGGTTCGGGACTCGGGGGTTTGAACGCGGGGACGAATTCCTTCCCGAAACTCCTGCGCTTTTCTTTCGGGGGGAGCACAAAATTACGTTTAACCGGCTGCGGACTCACCGAAGCAACCGTCGCGCTTTTCGCTAACGCATTCAACTTTTTACCGGGCTTAGCTTTATCGACTTGCAATTTCGCGGTTTGTTCCTCCCTTTCAATCCGCTCGAACTCTTTAAGAAACGCCTCCAAATCGGATTCAGCGCTACCGAAATCGGAAAGATCGTCATCGCTACTGGAAGTCAATTTCGGATCAGGGGAGACCCTAGGCGTTTCCCCGCTAGGAAACGAACAACCTTCTAGGATCGGGGATTTTACATCGTTTTCTGGGATACTACATGAATTCTCACAGTTTTCTCGGGGGAGTAAATTGGGATCGGGATTGAATTTCACCTCAGTGTCGGTGCCGGTGTCGGTGTGGACAACTGGCGGTTCCACTCGCACTTCTTGCTTGCGCAATTCCCTAGCGCGGATCTCCTCCTCTCCCTCCGTGGCCGTGTCTGAGTCGTCATCTAGAAAACCCCCCTCAACTGAAACTCCCACGCTCACACAAATAAAAACTTCAATAAATTACCACCGCTGCTATTCTCATAGTAACTAGATGGATCAGAACTGCTGTAGTCCTCCGAATCGGAATCGTCCCCTCGGTGCTTCTTCGAATAGCGCTTGTTGAATCGCTCCGCCCATTTCAGGGTGCCCTCCTTCGTCGGCGGTTCGTCCAGCGCTTCCTCGAAAGCGTCTTCGTCGTCTGAATCTGTATCACTGCAACAACAACAACAAAAAAATAAACAACGCAAATTTATTAATCTGCCATTTTTTTTACTTCAAAGCCCATTAATTCCAATTTACAGAGCAAAATTTTACTGGGGCCATTTACATACGTTAAAGATATTTTTTTAATATAATTATTTTTTATCTAACCTCATACTAGATGAATCGTCGTCGCTTGTTCCTAATTCGGCAGTCGAAGCGCCGAAATTCCTGTCAGTCCACTCATCCTCGTCCATCTGGCTCAAGGAATCATCGTGATCGGAGGACGCGTTACCGGTCGACAAGTTCGCAAACTCAATCCTTTCCGGAGTTTGTACTATTTGGAAATAATAAACAATTATAGAGCACAAGAAATTCCAGCATGAATGGCTCTAACCGGTAATAAAAGACGGTCAGAAAACCCTCGCAGAGTTTCCCTGTAAGGAAGTTTTAGCATTGACGAATAACATGACAGATGGCGGCGCCACCATCGCCACACCGAAATAGTACACTCAATCTAATGACTACAAACTAACTTATAAAGTTTATAGACTCTAAACCAACTGTGTTCCATGTGCAATGCCTTGATGAAGGCGGTTAAATGGATCTAGTGTTGTGGTTATATACCTGATATTAATCATAACAAATGAATGACGACGCAAGCGTTGACGATGCCACATGAAATTAGGCCAAAAGATGGCGCTTGCGCCGTCTTTCACTTGTTATGAGTTATATTGTTATTTAAAATCGACGACAAAGTCCAATAGCACCCAGTACCTCCACCTCCACTTACGGGATGTTGAGCGCACCCTTAGATACTGGACGCGTTCAAGCCTTAAGTCAGTTACATAGATTTATAGCGGCTGCCAATTCATATTTCGAGCAGTTTTTTCATGCTGACAGTGCTGATTTGCACGTAATGTGTAGTGTCTTAAAATCAGGGCAGTGCTATACGACACAGCGCACCACGATTCTGTGTAAGCATAAAACACTATTAGTCTACCTAGATGAAGTATGGAGTGGGGATACAAGATTGTTAGCTATGTATTTATTAATAAGGTAGGTGGTTCTATGGATTTGTACACTATGATTTTATCGACATCACAGGTGTCCATTTAACCCGATATCGCTAGTTCTACTATTTCAAAAGAATGTTAAATATTTCTGAAGACATGTGGCATAAACATTTTTTATAACAGATTTAGACATAATTTTGATAAATTAAAAAAAAAATGAATAGCGGGAGAAAGGTTTGATGACATCACAGGTTTCAGTTCGGCTTCCATTACCTTATATTTCAAATAGCATTACAAGGTGGCGACCCATATATTAAAAACAGGTGGCTAACTTCATATGCCAACTTGCTGCTACATTTATTTTCTGACATATGGATGCAATGTGCGAACAATACTTCTCTCCTGTGCATTGACGAATTTAGGAAACGCTGCTCTTCATCGACGTTATAAATGTAACTAATTATAAAGTTAAATAAAATGGATAGATCATTTTCTAGAAGTACAATATCTATTTTCATTTAATTTCTATGGAATGTGAAAATCGTGAAATACGAAAATTATGAATAAAAACCATTGTGAATAAAATATTAGTTACAGAACAAAAACAAAACTTTCTTTATAATATGTTACATCTATAACGTCGATGACAAGCAGCGCCACCTGAATTAGTCAACACACAGGAGAAAGAAGTATTGTTCGCTCGAATGTGTTGTTTTTTGTGTGTTTACAACTAAAACCAAAATTGTTGGTCCTTTTACTTAAAGCATTTAGTTGTGTTCCGGTTAGACGAAGAATTTTTGTTTACAATAATTCCTGTCGCTGCCAGCTAGGGGTTGTTCCAGATGTTGCCTTTCTTCTAGGAATTGCTGGGTACCTCCTTTTTGCCCGGCGCAAAATCCACCCTCAACGGCGTAGAAATCATTTTACCCCCACTTATATATTTTGTAAATATTTTCATGTATTTTTATTCATTAAGTTTTAAAACTTTGTAGAAGAAGGTTCAATAGAAGTTATCCAGACAAGTGTAACTCGTTTTATTTCATTGAACAAATTATTCGATGGTCGTAACAACTAGTCGCCTTACAAGTGACAAAGTCGAAAGACAATACAAAATTATCCAAGTTGTGTATTTCATTGAAAATATGGCTTCAAATTGTTGAATTTATGGACGTGACAACGTGGAAGTGAAACAACTTTTTTTATTTCTC
This sequence comes from Philonthus spinipes, assembly GCA_963082785.1. Taxonomy (NCBI): domain Eukaryota; kingdom Metazoa; phylum Arthropoda; class Insecta; order Coleoptera; family Staphylinidae; genus Philonthus; species Philonthus spinipes. The sequence goes on from OY720311.1 coordinate 14,489,437, forward strand.
ATGAAAAAAAGTACACAAGCGTGTATTTATTTGGCAATTTCAGACGCAAACGGATTTTGTAATCTTAATTTTGATGTAAACCAATTTCTCCGGGCACTCTGCACTCCAAATTAAAATTTTGAATTAAATTTGATAAAATTAAATTCCGCACAACTTCCTTGCTATTAATTCTCTTTTTTTAAGTGGAAAGTTATGCTATAGCGATAAGGGTTAGCTCAGCATGAAACTCTTCAGGGATTTGATTGGGTTTTCGCTTAATCATGTAAAAGTATTCAGGGTTTGAGAAATGAATGATGCTGCAAAAGGAAAAAAATGAACAAATATATTAAACAAATGAATGCAACAATAATAAATAAAAGAATTAATGATGATAGCAGTAGTAATAATAATAGTGATAATAAAATAATTGAGCGTAGGCTTAATTAAAGGTGAAACAATTCAATAATATTTTTGAAAATGTAAACAATAAAAAAAAACACTGACGATGATAATGATGTCCACGAAGAGTGAAAATAACTTTGATGACTCCGAAGAGTGAAAAACGACTTTATATAACGCTGCACTTTTCTTTCGCCTTCGAAGAGCGAGAACGAACTTTCGACTCCAAAGAGTGAATGTAACTGACTTAAGGGTTGAACGCGTCCAGTATCTAAGGGTGCGCTCAACATCCCGTAAGTGGAGGTGGAGGTACTGGGTGCTATTGGACTTTGTCGTCGATTTTAAATAAGAATATAACTCATAACAAGTGAAAGACGGCGCAAGCGCCATCTTTCGCCTAATTTCATGTGGCATCGTCAACGCTTGCGTCGTCATTCATTTGTTATGATTAATATCAGGTATATAACCACAACACTATTTAACCGCCTTCATCAAGGCTTGACCATTGGATGCGGGGTGCATTCACTTGCGGGAAGGGGGTAAGCATACGATACTAGTGCTGCTTCTTGTGGTGGTATTTGTAACTACTGTGCACTTTCACACCATAGAAACATAACCTTACACATTTGAATTAGCCACGGCTGGGCCATTGTATGCGGGGAGGGGTTAAGTATGCGAAACTACTGCTGCCTCTTGCGGTAGTATTTGTAACTATTGTGAGCGTTGTTTACATCATAGAAAAATAACCTCATATATTAAATAAAAATGATTTGAAAATAATTAATAAATTATTTCCACATTTATTAACTCTGTGATTTATTAATTATTTTCAAATCATTTTTATTTAATATAATAAAATAACTGTGACCAAGTGAATGAATAAATACTCTTTTCTATTTAGAAAAATAATCTCATTTACACATTTTTATTAGCGACGAGAGTTTTTAGTTTTTTATTAAAATTTATTATAATTGAGCCGCTCGTTTTTTAAATGGCGTATAATAATAGAGAGGTACGCGAAACACATCGCGCAAAGCAAGACTGCTTAACTGGATTTAAAATGTGTCGCCAATAAGTTAGCATACAAAAATGGCGGTCTCCCCGCCGCACTTTGCATGCATTCTGCAGCCTCCTACAGACTTTACGCTATGTTTCCTGATATTCATAGGTCCACGATGGAAACAGTACTACTTCGGGCGATTCTATTTTCCGCCACCAGATGTCGTATTCGAAAGCGTTAGTGGACAATATGTTAGATATATCGAGCGTGTAACAAAAACCGACGACGAAGTTGGCATTGGAAATCTAAAGTGATGTCTGAACTAAAATCACACGCGTACGCATGTACTGGTTGTCATGTTTAACCGCAACCAGCATTTCACGCGTGTGATCTTAGTACAGACATGACTCGAGACTTCTAACGCCAACTTCGTCGTCGATTTTTGTTACACGCTCGATATTTTTCGACGCTAATAAAATTAAACCCCGCGAGAGTTTTCTCAGTTTATGAGCTTTCTTTAATTTCCCGTTGGAGCCATTTGATGTTTAAAAGAATAATAACAAAGTCCTACCTCTGTCCAATAAATCAACGCCCGCCACACCGGAGAGCACCTTCTTCTCTGGACTAACCCCGCTGCCGTCCCTCCTCTGCGACGGCTTCCTCGTGACTTTCGCAGGCATCTTCAGCTCTCCCGACATGCCGAAATGCTGGGAACAGTAGAACCTGTACCCGAACTTGCCGTCGCGGTCGTACAGGTAGGAGCCCAGGCGGAGGGCGGTGTGACAATATTGGCACCTGTTGATTGTAAAGCGCGATCAATTTTGAGTTTTTCATTTTCTTCAACCGTTGCACCTGCACGTTATTTTCCTTCGCATATTTGCGAGTGAGGAAAAGGTGCGGGAACTTACCTGAAACACCCCCTGTGGAAAAACCTGCCCTCTGCGGAGAGACGCTCCATTAGGTAAACCCTCTTCGCGCAGAAGTGGCACGATTCCGAGTTTCCCTGCGTCGGGATTATCACAGCTTTTGAATTCTGAAAATTAAATTTTTTGATTAAAAACAAAATGCAATAGTAATTAAATAAATAAAATATAACAAACAAAAAGGGCAGAAAGACCTCTAAAATTAATTTTAAAAATTGCAAGAGTAACTAAAAGAAATAAAATATGTATTATTATATTTTTTTTAGAAGATCCACGAGAACAATAAAACAAAAAGAGCAGAAAGATTTCTAAAATTAATTTAAAAAAATGGAACGTTAATTAAATAAATAAAATAAAACAAAAAGGACAGAAAGATCTCTGGAAAGTGTTTGTCTGTCCTGGGCTATCTAAAATTTGTTTTATTTAATATATTTCGATAGAGAATTAATAAGATGATTAATTTGCCATCAAACAAAAATACTTTCCATATGTCTTTCTGTTATTACTTCTAAAGATGACTAATTTGCTATCACTACTAAAACAATTGAAATATGAATATTAATCATTATTAACATATATATTAGTTAGGTTAATTTAATGGTTCCTAAGATAATTTGATCTAAATTTTAGTTATTTAAATTTGTTTTATTTATTCTTTTGTTTAATTAATCGTCATTGCAAATTAATCATCGTAAACTTCTAAACACGATTAATTTGCCATCACGACTAATTAATTGTTTTGTATACTTACACTTTTGGGCACAGGCTTTGGCTCAGGCTCGACTTTCGCGACGAATTTCTCCGTGATCATCGCCACCTTCTTCTGCTTCAGATCTCTCACCGTTCCCTCCTTCAACTTCTGGTCTAATTGCTTGATATTTTTATCGATCTCCGCGTATTTCGCTGTAAAAGAAATAAATTAATTAATTTCAATCTTATTAGATTCACCAAACTTGAGACTTGTGCGATTTTGCTAAGACATATGTCCACATCATAGATATTGTCGCAAATCGAATCATTAATTGATTAATTATTGTATTTGTACCGGCATCACTTTCACTCCCGAAGAAAGCTAAGAAAACCTTAGTACTATTCGTAGTAGAAAAACGGTTTATGATGTACTTCCAGAAAAATATTGATTAATTAGTAAAGAGTAAAGGAATTACTTGTAAATTCGTTGATTCTCTTAACTGAAAACACAGTTACATTCCTTTCTTCACTTTTTATTGCTATATGCACATTTCGGCTACTATGTACCTTTATCTATAGCTAACTTTTTATTCTCGATGACTTGTTTTTGTTTATAAATGATATCAGATCCCATTGGTTTGTTACGTACCTTCAGTACTATCTTGTTTTTCCAAATGCTGCTTCTCCATTTTGGTCTGCCGCGCGAGGAATTGCTCCCTGCTCCATTTCGGCACCCGCTCCTTATCCCTGTTAACCTTAACCAGCTTGTTCTCGTGGATCTTCTTCTCGATCTCCTTGATGTTCCAATCGGAGTTGTCGATCTTGCCGATCGCGCGCAGCAGATCCTTGGGCTTCTTCTCGGTGGGCGCCGTCTCCGACCATTTCTCCTCGATTCCTTTGATGCGGGCCTGGAAGTCCTCGTCCTTTTCGCCCGCGTTCTTGTTGTAGGCGGACGGAGGAGCGCGGTTTTCACGTTCCTATAATACACCTCCGCTCATTTACAAACACAATTCATTCGAATGGGGGTTTACATCAAGATTCGTTGAGAAAAATTGTTCATAAAAAAATGTTGCGTCAATGTTAACATAGATTAATGCGGCTTGGATTAATTTCATATGAGGCTTTACGACCAAGGTATTGAAAATTGTATGACTCGCTTTTATTAACAACATGTTGGAACACATGACGTCAAAATGACGGGCTAACTTAATTAATGCGAGTCCCCACGAACGACCAAGGTATTGAAAATTGTATGACCCGCTTGAATTAATAAAACGTTGCATTACATGCCATCACACAATGAAATTGTGTTGTAGGCTAACTTCATGTTAGCGACCAAGATATTGAAAATTGCATAACTCGCTTACATTAACAGCATATTGCAACACCTGACATCACCATGGAAGTTAACCTCATATCGCATTAACGCCACAGTATTAATGTTGATACAACGTTATTTGTGAACATTTTCTTAATATTATTTTTTTTTTAGAAATCTTGATGTGGAGTAATTAATATATATACACACCATGCTGTAATTCGTTTAACAAAATCATTCAAACTGTAATCCGTAAACAAACTGCGACCAAGTCAATAGAATATGTTGTATTAATTTGCTTTATTATTATTATTGGGTGTAAAAATATAATTTTGACTAAAAATTTATATTTTACTATTACCTGTTTTTTGATTGTTTTAATTTCGCCGAAATTTGTATTAGAACGAAAATGTTATTCACAAAGAAATCCACACAACGTCAAATTAGTAAATGATAAATAAATATTATTCTATAAAATCCTGAATGTTAGTAAAAATAAATAAATATTATTCAATATACATAGAATATTTTTTTACATAAACCAAACATATTTATATATGTAATGAATTTTTTTGTCCATTTTTAAATTTGCCTATTAAGATTGATTGTTTCAATTTTTTTTTCTGATTATTTAAAATCATTATCTCGAAAGATATTCTCATTTCGTTTGTTGTCCCAATCAAGGTTGACCCTTGTTTGGTTTTACCCAAACCATTTCAGATTTCTTTAATGTATAAAAAAAAGAGAGTACTTTTTATCCCTTTTCATCCGAATCATTAAAAAAAAATAAAGGAAATTTTATTTTAACGATAAGAAAGTTAAAATAAAATTCCCTTTATTTTATATCGACGATAATGAATTCATTTGATTTAACATGTCCATTCAAGAAATAATAAATTCTTGCTAAATTCCGAGAATGTTGGTTATCAATTAGTGAATGTTGGACATCGATCAATACCAATTAAAATGAATGTTGGACACCAATCAATGGTAATTAATGAATGTTGGACGTTAATCAATGCTAATTAATTAATGTTGGACATTAATCAATGCTAATTAATTAATGTTGGACATAAATTAATGCCAATTAATGAATGTTGCACATCAATAAATGTCAACTCATGAATTTTGGCATCAATTAATGCTAATTAATAGATGTTGGACATCAATCAATGCCAATTAATAGATGTTGGACATTAATCAATGCTAATTAATTAATGTTGGACATTAATTAATGTCAATTAATGAATGTTGGCATCAATTAATGCTAATTAATGGACGTTAGACATCAATGAATGCCAATTAATGGATGTTGAACATTAATCAATGCTAATTAATGAATGTTGGACATCAATTAATGTCAATTAATGAATGTTGCACATCAATAAATGTCAACTCATGAATTTTGGCATCAATTAATGCTAATTAATAGATGTTGGACATTAATCAATGCTAATTATTTAATGTTGGACATTAATTAAAGTCAATTAATGAATGTTGGACATCAATAAATGTCAATTAATGGATATTGGACATCAATCAATGCCAATTAATGGATGTTGGACATTAATAAATGCTAATTAATTAATGTTGGGCATTAATTAATGTCAATTAATGAATGTTGGACATCAATAAATGTCAATTGATGAATGTTAGCATCAATTAATGCTAATTAATGGATGTTGGACATCAATCAATGCCAATTAATGAATGTTGGGCATCAATTAATGCTAATTAATTAATGTTGGACATTAATTAAAGTCAATTAATGAATGTTGGACATCAATAAATCACAATTAATGGATATTGGACATCAATCAATGCCAATTAATGAATGTTGGACATTAATCAATGCTAATTAATTAATGTTGGACATCAATCAATGTCAATTAATGGATATTGGACATCAATCAATGCCAATTAATGGATGTTGGACATTAATCAATGCTAATTAATTAATGTTGGACATCAATCAATGTCAATTAATAAATGTTGGGCATCAATCAATGCTAATTAATGAATGTTGGACATCAATTAATGCCAATTAATGAATGTTGCACATCAATAAATGTCAACTCATGAATGTTGGCATCAATTAATGCTAATTAATAGATGTTGGACACCAATAAATGCCAATTAATGGACGTTGGACATTAATCAATGCTAATTAATTATTGTTGGACATCAATCAATGTCAATTAATAAATGTTGGGCATCAATCAATGCTAATTAATGAATGTTGGACATCTAGGTATGTAAATTAATGAATGTTGGACATCAATTAATGCTAATTAAGGAACAATTTCTAAGGTTCAGGTAAAAAGAGACAATCGGGGAAACCTTGACTGAGACGACGAACAAAATGAGAATATCTATCGAGATAGTTTCAGCAGATTTTAATCAGATCACCAAAACTATCTCGAAATATATTCTCATTTTGTTTGTTGTCTCAAGATTAGCTCGATTGTTTCTTTTTACCCGAACCATTTTTCACTTTCTTGTAATTGATATAAAATATCGGCAAATATCGGCAGATACAGAAAACCTGTATCTTTTTACCCAAATTGTTTTGGATTTTCTTATCATTCATATAAAATACAGGGTAAAAAAGAGACGAAAGTGTAAACAATCAACCTTGATTAGGGCAACAAACAAAATATCTTTCAAGATAGGAGTTAAAAATAAAATACAGGAAACAAGCAAAAGTAAATTCGTGGGTTAAGTAAAACAAAAAATATTCCCTGTATAATAGTGATGGTCAAAAATGATTATTTAATCATCTGACTAATTCAAATTTTAATGAAAATTCAATTAGAAAAACCTTAATTAAATGGAAACAACTATGTTTTGAATCGATTGAATCAACATTTGATTATAGAAAATAATCGATTATTTCGCATTCGATTACTGAAATAATCGATTTTGTACATCACTACTGTATAATTGCTTCATATAGGCGTTGGTAAATAGCGAAATATACGTTGTTTTTTTTTGTTGATTTTTGCTTTATTGTATTTTTTTGCGTGTTAGTATTTTTAATTTTTTTTCTGCTTCTGTTTTAGAAACACAGAACAATTTCGTGCATCAAACGTAAAACGAAAAACACTCTCTCTATTTCGGTGCTTACGGGCACGTAAGTGAACTTTTTCTCTAAGTCTTTGACGCGGTCTCCAAAATTAGGCGCGGTTTGCCGGTACAAGAAAATCGAGTAGTCCTCGAAGGGCTCGGAATGGTCGGGCTTGCAGTTCGACTGCAGCATCGCCATGCTCTTCACGAACTGGTCCGTCTGCATTTTCCGCTGCTGGCGCCGCTTGCTTTGCCTGTCCGCCCTGTTTTGCGCAATCTCCTCTAAACGCTTCATTCTATCCTCCTTTTATTTTCCCCCAAAAAAATAAACAACAACAAATTCATCACAAATCTTTCGATTCAAATATTTAAAACAAATGCATCGACGGGAATTTGTTTTAACTGTTTAAGACTAATCGAAAGAAATCCGTTTCAAATGTTTAAAACAAATGCATCGAAGGGTATTTGTTTTAACTGTTTAAGATAAATCGAAATAAATCCGTTTCAAATGTTTAAAACAAATGCATCGACAGAACAGAAATACATCCATCTCAAATGTTTAAAATAAATGCATCGAAGGGCATTTGTTTTAACTGTTTAAGACAAATCGAAAGACATCCGTTTCAAATGTTTAAATTAAAACAAATTAATCGACAGAAATCCATCTCAACTGTTTAAAACAAATGCATCGAAATACTTTCACTTTAAATGCTTAACACAAATGAATTTCGTTTTAATTATTTGGAACAAATGTATTCATTTAATACACTAAAACAGAATATGGAATAAAATACGCTAGACCATCGTCTAGTCAACTTAATTCATTCAGTATTGTTAATATTATTTATCCTTTATGAATAAAGCGTTTTTTTTTTTATAAAATGAGTTCAATTATTTAATCTAAAATTATTACAGAAAAAATACATCATGCAACCTTCTATAGATTCGATGCTCAAATATGATTGAATAAAACACAGAAATATTTTGTATTCCAGAATGTCAGGTAGGTTTTTAACTATTCAGGAAATAATCAATTACTACTAGATCCGGAGATTCTTGCCTTTTCTGGAAGGAGCTTTCGTAATACTAATATAGACAAGTTTCATACAAAAAGCCTTGCGTCACCTTTCTCTAATAACAAATATCGTTTATTCATAATTAGAGCCGAGCAATGGCATAAATTAACAACGCTCCACATACAAACAAGCAATTCTTTGGCCAACCAGCCATTGTTACATTAAAAAAAAATGAAGTTGACGTTTTAAACAACGAGAATTTGATTGTATTTCCACGCTTAATATTTAAAACCATTATAGTTTACTGGTAATAAAAGCTGAGCAATAGCTCCATTCAAGCAATGGTTTCATTAATCGGTAATCGCTATATTAAAATGACTTGAAGTTTGCTGAAGAATTGACAATTAAATGAATAGCAAGTTTTTATGAAGAGAAAATAGGGCATTCTTAATTTGTGATTAAACAGTATTTAAACACAATGTACTGATATTCAATGTAGGGAATGTTGGACATCTATTAATACCTGTTGATATCCAAGATGATGAATATTTGAAATTGCTCAATTCCAGTTAATAAATGTTGGACATCAATCAGTCCCAATAAATGAATGTGGGACGTAAATCAGTTCTAATTAATAAATGTGGGATGTAAATCCTTTCTAATTAATGAATGTTGGACATCAATCAATAGCAATTAATGAATGTTGAGCGAAAAGTAGTTCTAATTGAATTTTGGGTATAAATCAATACCTATTAAGAAATGTTGGACATAAATCAATACCAATTAATGAGTGTTGGACATATCAATCTATACCAATTAAAGTCCAACATTCGTTACATTTCAATGATTCAACTTCTCATGTTACTTCCTTTGGGCCTCATTGCGTTGGATAATGAAATTAACGATAAAAATGTACAAATTGTATCAATAGCGTAAAACGTCATCTGTTGCCTATTTTCTGTGAGGCATCGCCAACGAATGCAATATGGGCTCTACAAGGTAGGCACAGAAACAAACGTTTCATCCAGTGAAAGAAGGCGAACTTTTCCTGTTTATGAAAGAAACTAGTTTGATGTATTTTTGATTATCATACTTAAACATGTATAATGAAGTAGAAGCCTCCACAATAGAATGAAAAAAAGAAACTAATTTATTAAAAATCAGTACTTTAAATTATATCCGCGGAAATGTTTCACTTTACATTTTTATAATTGCGCTATGTTTTAGCCAATGATAAGGCTGAAACATAGGTTAGTGACAGCTTTCCACCAACAAAGCACTAAAAAACAAACGCACGACTTTAAAAATTTTACTTAATTCACATGTACACAGTAAAGGAGAAATTACACGGGGTTATCAATTAAAAAATAAGCGAAGGCACACCGTACACATCCGGATTTATAAGCAAGTCCAACCCGAAAAGCGTCAAGCTGACCACGCTGGTCTCCCATATGATAGGGACCAGCTCCTTGAATAACTAAAATAGAGAAAGAAAACAACAAATGAAAATGGACGTTGGGAATTGGTGGTAGTTTACGGAATGGGTGTGGATTGAAAGAAATAGTAATAAAAAAAAGAGAGTTTAGAGAATTGAAAAATAAAATAGTATATTAGTAATAAAGAGGACGTTAGTATAAAATAATAGTAATTAAAAAATAAAAATAAAAAGCGGGTGAGGTATGTACATAGTAAAAGTAAAGTGAAGGTGATTGTGATGAGGTAGAAAACATTTGTGTTTTTTAGTGATGTGAGGGTTGCTCAAAAAACCAGCAAGATTTTAATACAATTGAGGTTTTTGTTCATCCCCCCACTTATATCATTCCAGCCTAAGCTACTACATGAGTGGCCAACATTTTCAGTAGTTTTCAAAAAGAAATGTTCATCATGTTTAATTAATTTCTCACTTAGCCCGTGGTGAAACATTTTCGAATTAATTCAGGATAATTTAATTGAAATTAAAACACTTGGTTTGTTTCACTTATTTATATTTTTTCCGACTTGTTTCGACCATTGGTCATCTTCAGAGAGGAATATTGTTTTATGATAATTTTTGTTAATCAATTTGAAATCTGGAAACTTGATTATTTTGTGAAACAAACCGAGAGATTTTTAATAAAGATCTCTAAACCTAACCTATCGAATTGATCGATTATTAACTAAAAATGTATCACCATGGGTTAAGTGAGGAATTTATTCAGAATATAACAAGAGATTTTTCATTAATATTCTTACATATATATTTAATCATGTTTCACCAAGTGATTAATGAGAAAATAGTCAAAACATATTTCTTATACAATCAAGCTTTGAGGGTCTGAAATTTCCAATCGGCGAAACGTGCTGGTTGGCCACCCATGCTCTACATTATATACATATAAATAAAATCGTTGTGAAAACAATACTTTTCCTTCTTTTTTTTTTTTCATTTTCGCAAAATAAATAATCACGTGAGCATCGTTCGGAAGTATTCAAGCACCTCGTGCAGCACCTTCGTGATTATGAAAATACTCACCACGTTCGTGAGGCTGAGCTTCTCCATGGTTTTCCGTTTCCTCGGCTTGCGCTCGTTGGAGGCGCTCTTCTGGAGGGCGGGCGGCGGTTCCACGGAGTGCCTCTTGTGCCGGCTCGACGGTCGGTGGACAGTGTGCGAAGGTGGCGCCGCGGCCGTCGGTTGCACAATGATCGATTTGATCGCGGGGTGGTTTTTGGTGAAAGCTGACACCGTGTGTTTCGGCTCTGCTATTTCCTAATTGAAAAAAAAAAACGAAAACATTAAGAAAGTAAGAGAAAAATTTATTTTTAATACAATTTTTAGAATTTTGAGTAATTGAGAGAAGGTGTAAATAATTTCAAATGTCATTACAAAATTCATCAGCTATTTCCAAAGATTTTTGTGGTAAGCAACATTTATGCCCGTACTAATAGTCATGGATTGATTCAGAATTGAGTATTAATTCTTGGATTGCGTTAAAATGTACAAAATAGTCGGCATAATCCTGGATTATATTAAAAACAATCCACCAATAACATTCGCGAATCGGCGATTCATGATTCCTAGATTGATTCCAGGATTAAACTGCGACTATTGGTACGGCCATTAGTATCTGATCAGTTATTGATTCCATAGTCTTCAAAATACTAGATATTGCAATAAAACAGTGAAATAAAGAATATAACTGCGTTCAATTATTGATTAAAGAAGATTGTGTGGAGCGTTAAAGTAGATAAAGTGCTAAACATAGAAGGAATAGTTTTTTTTTTAAAGAATGAGGAAAATGGGAAGGAAATCGAGTCATAAAATCAAAAACGTACACTCTCCTCATTCTCGGCAATGATCGCGAACAGGCCCGGCGGCTCCGACCTGGACCTGATCCTCTTCTCGTACAACTTATTCGCCGGACAGTGCGACAATTTCGAAAACCTCTTCGCCAGCATATCCGGGTTCCTGAACTCCTCCAGAAAGCGCGTGATGCTCTCCAGCGACGGGGACTTCCCCTCCTTATCGAGGATTTTAACATTGTTGGTCCCATCGGATTTGAACTGCAGCAGCTCGTTCAGGTGCTCGACGGTGATCTCGTCCTTTCTGCGGCACTGCCGCGTCACCGAAGTTATATCGGTCAACCCGTCGAGGAGCATGCTGCTGGTTTTCTGGGAGTCCGTCACGCTGCGTAAATCGAAGTTGCTGGTGTTGAGCCACTCGTTGATGCGGATGAAAGCGTCCGACGGTTCACCGGCGTTTCTGTTCAAGCCGATTTCCGAATGGCTCATTTTAACCAACGAGAATTTCACTGTGTCTCCGCGCTTGATACCCAAATTCTCCTTCGAGGAATCAACGTCTGCTTTATTGCCCCGTACAGCTTCTTTTTTATTAGTTTTTCCTAAATTACTCACGACGATTTCCACGCGGGGATCACTTCGACGCGCTGGGCTCGAGATTATTATGTTGATTTCATTTTTGGGCACTTTCCCACCCAGTAAATTCTTCTTGTTGGCGTCGCAGCACTCGCATGCTCCACGCTGGACACTCTTTCCCCGCTCGGCGTGTGTCAGCGTCGAGGACGTTTCAATTTTGACAGCGCGCTTAATCGCTCTGACACGCAAGCGCTTGATTGGGGCTGTTTTTTTCCTCAAAGCCCTTTCAATCAGCCGTTCCAAAAGCTCACTCTGCCTCATAAACTCCACTTTACTTATTTCCGCAAGAATTGCTCGCTCGCGTTTATTTTCATCCATTACCAACTTACTTGATTCTTCCACTTTCATCGTTGAATTCCTTCTTTCCTTGGAGCTTCCTTTTTTAATCAACTCAACATTTTCATTCAAACGTATTTGTTTATCGACTTTATTTGAATTACTTGCAATCAACTCATTATCTTCATCAAAACATATTTTCTTCGAAATATTTTTAATCAACTTGATATTTTCATTGAGACGTATTTTTTTAACAACATTATTTGAATTACTTATAATCAACTCATTACCTTCATCAAAACTTATTTTTTTCGAAATATTATCAATGTAATTATCAAATATTTTTTTATTTGTATTATTTTTAATCAACTCAATATTGTTCGTATTATTTCCCATTGATTCAACATTTCCATCAAAACGCATCTTTTTAGCATTGTTATTTACAACCAACTCAGTATTTCCATCGAAAAATATTTTTTTATTACGCTTACTTGTATTATTTTTAATTAACCCAATATTTTCTCCCATTCGTATTTTTTTAACATTTTTTTCATTCAAACGTATTTCTTTAACACCATCATTATAATTATTTATAATCCACTCATTATTTCCATCCAAACATATTCGTTCATCATTCGATTTATTTCTCATCATCCTAGCACGAGTTTTTTCATCAACATAATTCGAACTCTCGTTAAAGTTGCAGCCACTCATTTCAACCCGACTCGATTTATCGTTAAAATCCTCATTCCTTAAAGTTTTTAAAATCCTTCTACATTTTTTAAAATCAATTCCTCTTCTATGATTTGCGTTCTTAATTTTACTCCCCCCAACAGGAGTTTTATTTATCTCCCTGGATTTTGAATTGACTTCGTAAACATTCCTGCAAGCATTTACAATGAGCCGTTCTTCCGACGAAGTAATCCTGCAATTGGTTTTATTCTCGCGATTTATTTTTTCGTTAATAAATAACACTTTCACATTATGCTCCTCCTTTTTCACCTTTGCGTTTTTATCAATTCCACGGGGATTATTTTTTATTAGCGCTTCGCTTTTATCAGTTTCGCAGGAATTAATTTTTATTAATGCACCATTTTTATCGTTTTCATAGCAAGCTTCATTTTTATTTTTCTCGATTTTCATCAATGCTCCATTTTCATAGCAACATTTTTTTATTAACGTATCTTTTCCATCTACTCCACTATAATTGAGTGTTTCCTCAACATTCTTCAAACTACCTTTTATTGCTTCACCTCTACGAGACTCGCTTTTATAATTCTCTTGAAGAGTTCTTTTCATTACTGTTTCATCAATGCAACCTTTTAAAATTTCATCGTTGCGGAGTTCACTTTTAAATTTTCCTTGTATAGCCTTGTAATTACTGCTTTTGCAACCCTCTTGCAAGTATGTAGACTTTGTGGAATAAGGCGTTTCATCATTGCAACTATTTAAAATCAATATATTTTCCAGTTTGTTTCTAAATTTATTCACGAAATTTTCTTGAGTAGCTTTGCCGCATTTGCAGGAATTTTCCATTAATATATTCTCCAGTTTATTTCTGAAAATCTTCCGCTGGGTTTTGTCTTTAGCCATAGAATTTTCCTGAGTGGTTTTACAATATCCTTTGCAGGAATTTTCCATTAATATATTTTCTACTTTATTTCTAGAAAATTCCTGCTGGGTTATATCTTTGGCTATAGAATTTTCCTGGGTAGTTCTGCAATACCCTTTAGAGGAATTTGTCATTGATGTATCCTCCAATTTATTTCTGGAAAGTTCCTGCTGGATTTTATCTGTATTCATATAATTTTCCTGATTTCCTTTACATGAATTTACCATTAATATATTCTCTAATTCATTTCGAGTAATTTCATGTTGGGTTCTATCTTCATCCATAGAATTTTCCTGAGTAGTTTTGCAACAACTTTTGTAGGAATTTTTAGAATTATCCTGCTGGGTTGTGTCTTTAACGATAGATTTTTCTTGAGTAGTTTTGCAAGAGCCTTTGCAGGAATTTTCCATTAATATATTTCTAGACATTTCCTGCTGGGTTTTAACTTTATCTATAAAATTTTCCTGAGTAGTTTTGCAAGATCCTTTGCAGGATTTTACTATTAATATATTCTCGAATGTATTTTTAGTATTTTCCCGACAGGTTTTGTCTTTAACAAAAGAATTTTCTTGAGTAGTTTTGTAAGAGCCTTTGCAGGAATTTACTATTATTATATTCCCGAATTTATTTTTAGAACTTCCCTGCTGGGTTTTGTTTTTAACGATAGAATTTTCCTGAGTAGAATTGTAAAGGCCTTTGCAGGAAGTTTCTATTAATATATTCTCGATTTTATTTTTGGAATCTTCCTGCTGAGTTTTGTCTTTAACGTTAGACTGCTCCTGAGTAGTTTTGCAAGAGCCTTTGCAGGATTTTACTATTAATATATCATCGAGTTTATTTTTAGAATTTTCCTGCTGGGTTTTGTCATTAACAACCGAATTTTCTTGAGTGGTTTTGTCAGAGCCTTTGCAGGAATTTTCTATTAATAAATTCCCAAATTTATTTTTAGAATTATCCTGCTGGGTTTTGTTTTCAACCTTAGAATTTTCCTGAATAGTTTTGTAATACCCTTCATGGGAACTTATTAATGTGTTCTCCAGTTTATTTCTAGAAAATTCCTGCTGAGTTTTGTCTTTATCCATTGAATATTCCACAATAGTTTTACAGAAATCTTTAGAGGAATTTGTCATTGATGTATTCTCCAATTTATTTCTACAAAGTTCCTGCTGGGTTTTGTCTTCATTCATACAATATTCCTGATTTCCTTTTGCGGAATTCACCATAAATATTTTTTCCAGTTTATTTCTAAAAAAATCCAGTGGGCTTTTGCTTTTATTGGTACAATTTTCCTGAGCGGTTTTGCATAATCCTTTGGCGGAATTTACTATGAATATATTTCCGAGCTTATTTCTATAAATTTCCTGCTGCGTGTTGTCTTCAGCCTGCGTAGTTTTACAATACCCTTTGGAGGAATTTATCATTGCTGTATTCTCCAATTCATTTCTAAAAATTTCCCGCTGTAATTTGTTTTTTTCCTGATTTCCTCTGCAGGAATTTTCAATTAATATATTATCCAATTCATTTCTAGAAAATTCCCGTTGAATTTTGTTTTCATTCATACACTTATCCTGAGTGGTTTTGCTATATCCTTCGCAGGAATTTACCACTGATGTGTTCTCAAATTTATTCCCAGAATTTTCCTGCTGGATTTTATTTTTATTCACACAATTATCCTGAGTGGTTTTACTATATCCTTCGCAGGATTTTACCATTGATGTATTCTCAAGCTTATTTCTAGAATGGATTTTGTTTTCATTCATTTTTCCTTTGCAGGAATTTACAATTAATTTATTATCAAAATCATTTCTAGAAAATTCTTGCCGAGTTGTGTCTTCATTTAAACAATTTTCCTGAGTAATTTCGCAATAATATTCTTCACAAGAATTTTCCATTAACACCCTCTCTAATTTATTTCTAAAATCTTCCTCTTGAGTCTTGTTTTTATTAACACAATTATCCTGAGTGGTTTTGCTATATCCTTCGCGAGAATCAACCATTGCTGTGTTCTCCAATTTATTTCCAGAATTTTCCTGCTGGATCTTATTTTTATTCACACGATAATCCTGAGTGGTTTTGCTATATCCTTCGCAGGATTTTACCATTGATGTATTCTCTAATTTATTTTTAGAATTTTCCTGCTGGATTTTGTTTTTATTCACATAATTATCCTGAGTGGTTCGGGTATATCCTTCGCAGGATTTTACCATTGATGTATTCTCTAACTTATTTCTGGAATGGATTTTGTTTTCATTCATACAAATTCCACGATTTCCTTTGCAGGAATTTACAATTAATATTTTCTCCAATTCATTTCTAGAAATATCTTCCTGAGCTCCGACATTATTCATACAATTTTCACGATCGATATTCTCCAATTCATTCATGGAAATTCCCTGCTGAGTTCTGTTTTTATTCAGAAAATGTTCCTCAGCAATTTCGCAATAATATTCTTCACCGGAATTTTCCATTAATACATTCTCCAATTTATTTCTAAAATCTTCCTCCTGAGTCTTGTTTTCATCAACACGATTTTCCCGAATTGTTTTCCAATTATTTTGCGAGGATTCATTTAACCCCCCGTTATTTTCATCATTTTTCTTCGGATTTAAATAATTTTCTTCTGTGGATTTATTGAAATTACCACGTGAGGATACGCAAGGATCCTCTTCGTTATTCCTGCAATATTCTTTGAAAGGATTCATCATTAACCTTTGCAGAAGGTTTCCTTTTTTAATTTTATTGTTACTCAAACATTCATCCCGCGTGGTTTCGTAATTAACTTCGGGATTTTCCTGCTGCGTTTTTGTAGAATTCTCCAATTTTAAAATCCTGCTGTTTTCATGCGGATCATTATTGTTTTTGTGATGTCCTTGCGAGGATTTGTAATTACATCCTTGATTTTCCCGCTGTGTTTTTGTACAATTCTCCTCCAACAATGATTCATTTAAATTCCCGCTGTTTTCCTGTGGATTATCATTTTTCTTGTAATTTACTTGTGAGGTTTTGTAATTACCTCCGTGATTTTCCTGCTGTGTTTTTATAGAATTCTTCCCCTGTGAGGCTTCATATAAACTCCTGCTGTTTCCCCGTGGTTCATCATTGTTCTTGTAATTTTCTTGCAAAGTTTTGTAAGCACCTCCGCAATTGTCCTGCTGCGTTTCTGTACAATTCTTCTCCTGCGAGGATTCATTCAAACTCCTGCTGTTACCCCGTGGATCATCATTGTTCTTGTAATTTACTTGCAAAGTTATGTAATTAACTCCGTGATTTTCCTGCTGTACTTTTGTAGAATTCCGTCGCTGCGTAGAGTCATTTAAACTCCTGCTATTTCCTTCGCTGTTTTTGTAATATACTTGTGAAGTTTTCATGTTTTCTGCAGGAATTTTATCGCTACTCTTATAACTTCCTCGCGCTTGTGTTGGTTTGGAAATATTCTGTTCGTTTCCATCAGAATTCCGCTTAATTTGATTTTTATAACAATTTTTCGAGTTTCCCTGTAATGATTTGTTATGATCAACCTCGTGAAATGAATTGTTATTACAATATTCGCAATACTTCTTATTTTTTTGTTTACAATTTATTTGCTCACGAGTCATTTCTTGAATATTGTTACACATTATTTGCTCAATATTGTTGCGATTTGTTTGTTGAATATTGTTACAATTTCTTTGCTTAATATTATTACGATTCAATTTTTCAATATTGTTGCAATTTTTTTGCTGGCCAACATTATTTCGATTGAGTGTAAGAGGAGAATTATTATTATTAATCAATTCACTGTCTTTAATATTATTAAAACCGGTGTCATCATTAAAGCAGGTAATATTTCCTTTAGAAAAATCCGAATTATTATTACTATCATTAAACAAATCACTATTACTGTACAAAACATTAATTTCGTTGGTAGCCGCGTCTAAGAACAATACCGATTTCGAGTTATCGTATCGCGCGAAAGAATCTGTCCCGCTTTTCACCGGCGTTTCGTCCAAATCGCTCGAGTCTATATAGTTGGGCGTTCTGCACCGGCAACCCCTTGCCTTCGAGAAATCGTCGCATTTTCTTGACGAAAGATCCTTGGTGATCCTGTACGCGTCGTTCAGCCTTTGGAAATTCTGCGGGGAGTCTTCCAGCATTTCGAAAATGTCGAACTTGCCGTCGCGAAGGTGCTCCGGGTATCTGAGGAGGCTCAATATGAGATTCGGGAATGCGGTGTCGTAAGGGTTGATCTGCGTGGAGGCGGGAATGGATTCGGGATTGATATTTGGTTACGTTTTATATATAAAAGAAAAGGGCGATTTAAATGAATATATTTTGGATGTTTTCAAATGGTTTTGTCCAACTTCTTTTTGTGCAATCACTATAGTATGTTTGTGTCTTGAGAGATAAATGAAGGAATTGTGGTAATATAGACACAAGCTGTTCATTGCCAGTTGACTAAACAACTAGTGTCCATATTATTACAAGTTGACTGATTTACAATTCTATTCTTACGTACTACCTAAATTATCCTTAACCTAAACACTCCAATTAACTATTGATAATGAACACTTAGTATTTGAAATGTACATCTAGTGCTGAAATAAATTGGAATTTAACTACGTTTTATTACTAAACACTCCATTATGTTGCTCCAGGCAAAATTTCTATCATTGTTCGTTAAATAATCTCGTTTTTCAGCCATCAATATTTATATTTTATGATAAATAATGATGGCTCGTCGTGAATCAGTGAATTTACTATTAAAGAATCGTTTTCTACGAAAAAAATCTGGAACTGTCATAACCGAGGACTTATTACCTTCAAGATATAAATTATTAAAATCCGCACGGGATTGACTTGGAAATAACAACGCTTGGTCGTATAATGGCTCTATATATGGAAAGATTACGCTTAATGGAAAAGACTACAAACATAAAATAAGAAGAATTACTTACAAAAAAAGACTAAGATACCTTAGAACAAATAACTAATTTGTTTTATTTTGATTAGTACTACATTAATCCAAATTTATGTCTCTTTTTTTTTTCTTTATTACATCTTAAATGTTTATATAAATTAATGATAATATGAATATGTGCATATTATTTTTATTTTAGTTAATTATAGCATTAATTTTAATTTTATGTATAATAAATTTAGTCTATAATCACCATTAAACTAGTATGCACTTAGCATACTTTCATGAATCTTATTACTTTGTGTCATATAAATGTAAGATCTTTAATTTGTAATTTCAGTAACTTTAAAGCTCACGTAACTTCTAATTCATATAATATTATCGCGGTTACCGAAACATGGTTAAATTGTGGAATAGATGTTTCTCTAGTTAACATTGACGGTTATAAATCTCTATATAAAAATAGAGCAGTCGCGGTGGAGGCGTAGGATTGTATATAAAAAACGATATTAGGTGTGAAATCATTTCCATCTCAGATATTACTGAGCAAATTTGGATAAAATGTAAATTTAGCAACATAGTCTATTGTATAGATGTTACATATAAATCTCCAACTATTAACATTAATAACTTTATACAATCCTCTTGACAATGCTGTCAGCCATATTTTACCAATATGTGATGATATTTTACTGGGTGACTTTAACATTAACATGCTAAATGTTGATTCTAATAATACAAGACATTTTATTGATTTTCTGGACGCATACGGATTTCATCAGATCATTGATGGGCCAACGCGGACTACCGCATACTCCGAGTCAATAATTGATCTAATTATTGTATCTAACAAAAGTGACATCAAAGAAGTTGGTGTCATCAAATTACACAATATAGCTGATCACGACTTAATTTACTTTAGCTACTATTACCCTTATCCCTAAAATAGAAAATCCACACGATCTAAAGAATCTTAGGCCAATCAGTATTATTCCCGTTATGTCTAAGGTTATGGAACTTGTCATTAAGGAACAGCTTACTAACTTTATAGAATCCAATAATATCCTTCCTGATCATCAATCTGGCTTTAGGCCTAACTACCACACTATTAAATGTTACAGAGGATATTATTACTGCCACAGATAAAGGATTAATAACTTGCTTAATTTAAGTGGATTACAGTAAAGCCTTTGATACGATCATTCATAAGGTACTATTAGCTAAACTAAAGCACATTGGACTTAGTTCGAGTGCCATCAGATTATTGGCTAGTTTTATTTGTAATAGGAAACAACAAGTCAAAATTGATAGTATGATCTCTGACTTTGCTACCCCGTTAGCACGTGTACCACAGGGTTCTATATTGGGACCTATTTTATTCTCAATATATACGTCATCATTAACAGATGTGCTAATATTTTGTACAAGTAACTTGTATGCAGATGATACAAAACTCCTTTAAGTTTGAAGATATCACAGCAGCAAGTGATAGCATAAACTGGGACCTGTCAAATTTGTTACAAATATCTAATAGACATTCACTAATCCAAAGAAAACAACTGCAATCTTGGTTGGCCCTAAGAATAAACTGGAGGAGGCCAAGACTCTTCTAAAGGTAAAAGTAGATAATGTCGTTATTCCTTTTGCTGACTCTGTTCGGAATTTGGGCCTTATTTGCACTTTAAGTTACATATAAGCAAGTGTATTTCTCGTGCTTATCACAATTTGAAAATGATTTATGTCAACCGCAATCTTCTGAATACCAACATTAAACGTATATTGTATGATACCTTAATGTTGAGCCATTTCAACTTTTCCGATGTAATCCATAGTGCATGTCTAGACAAAATAACAATAGAGCGTATACAGAAGGTGCAAAACTCTTGTATTTGACTCATATTTGGAATTTCGTAAATTTGACCACATTTCACATAAATTGCCTGAATTAAATTGTTTAAATATGGCTGATAGGAGAACTTTACATTGCTATACATTATATTTTAAGGTCATACATTTTCGTACTCCACCTTACCCATACAACAGAATTGTATTCCGTACTGATGTACATAATGTAAATGTGAGATTTCGGGGATTAATTTCACCGCCGAAACATAAAACAGCATTCTTTACTAGATCATTTACCTATAACATTTATAAATTATTCAATAGAATACCCATACACCTGAAATCTCTCAATTTGAACAATTTCAAATCGTCCATACGTACTTCTATATTGCATTCTGAGCTTTAAAGTTACTGACTCGAACCGTTTATAAAATACGACACAAATTGTAATACGCCCGATATTTCAAAGATAATTTATTATTATTACTTTTTTTCATTTATAGTAGGTTAAGTGGAAGAGCAGCGACGGGCGTTAGCCAGCCTGAACCTTGCCTACTCTTAATTATTTATGTTTCTATTGTACAATTATTGATGAAATAAAGACATTTATTATTATTATTATTGCCGCGAAAAGGGTGAACCGTTCACACGATAGTGTAATGTTACATCCGGTTGACGATATTACTGCCTGAGCCGTTGATGTTCAAGGATTCCTCCAATCAGCGGAAACATGATTTATTGCTGATGAGGGATTGGAGAGTCAAAGAACACATCGAATCGGGGAGTCGTTGTGCAGACACCAGGCAGGTAAGTTGTTATTTAATTTATTCTAAGTCTCTAGTTTTTAAGTAATCACGTTGACCCCCACGTCAATTTTTTTTTAATCATTCACTTTTCTACCACTGTGTGGTGTAACGCGACAGTATTATAAATGTGTGATAATTACACCATTAAAAAGTTGTTGGACAAAAACATTTGAAAATTACCCGATTAATAGATCTATTCACTGGCTGAAAGACCGATGATCTTTTGATATATTGTAAAATTATGTATATTTAGAAATGCATGGTTGATGTATATATATTTAGTAATTATTTGTACTCTCGATACCCTATACGGGTAAAAGAGGATAAGATTAAGAATGAAAGAACTATGTGTACTATTTTTAAGGTTTTCGTACATTTCGACCTCAACATTATGTGTTTCTGATATACAAATTTACCATATATACACATCAACAATAAATAAAATGATAATGTATAAATGGAACTTACCAGTTTGGGGTGTTTGATGTGCGGGATTTCACACCTGAATGTGTCGTAAATGAGGGTCAAGTACGAGACCATCGTGAGGTAGTCGGGAACTTCGGAGTTTGACATTTCTTCTCCTGTCATGACGGGCGGAATACCTGAATAATAAAAAAAAAAAAGATTTTTAATTAGTTGTGAACAAAATAATTAACACTGTTGTATCCTTTATTCACAGTGTTAATTATTTTGATTATACCCTTCATGAAACTCAAAACCAATCATCGATTATAATTGTGAACAACACATTTTTTTTAAATAAATTTTCTAATAGAACCCTCCTCGTGGCTACACTACTACATTTTTTTGTTCATTTCACATACCTATGTCCTTTTCCAAGATGTCGAAAGCCAATTTGTTATTTCTGACTGGATCGTCCGCCGTAATTGCACTGTAATCCAAAAGATCCGGCCTGTAATGGTTTATTATTGCACACAAAACCCGCCCGTCTTTCAAGGAGGTCGTGATATCGTCCACCGCCAAATCCTCGTGAGCCTTCACTTGCTCCTTGATCCACGCAATCAGCGTTTCACTGTCAACATTCGAATCTGTAAGAAAAAAAAATATCGTTTTTAAAAACATTATTAAATTGATAAATGCAGATTGTTTGATTCATCATTGTAAATATAACATTAACTCAAAATAATTCATCAAGCACTAAAGTCAATAGCCTTGATGCTTGATGAAATATGAGATTTTTTTTAGAAAACTAAGTGAGTTTTTTTTCTTTTGTTGATTTGATGTGGTGGATAAATCATTTAAGAGCAAATTCCAGCAACCTGTTTATAAATGATTTCTACATCACATCAATTCAACAAAACAAAACACAATAAATTAAAGACGACGCAAGCGCCACCTTTTGCCCAATTTCAAGTAGCATCGTCAGCGATTTGGATCTACACGACGACCGAGAATCATTGTTTCGTCCACTAAAGGAAAGCGAAATTGTCCTGTTTATAAAAAACAAGGAAAACGAAATTCACATTTAATGAACGATTCATTAAATGTGAAAACAAAACACACTTGATTTTTCAGAATAAGCTTTTCTAACACATCAACAAGACGCTAATTTTGTCATCTTAAATGATTTTTTTTGCAGCATGGGGTGTTTACCCTAGACCAGAAGTAGTTTCAATAGATGTTATCAAAAACATACAGTATATGTAAATTAAAGAAAATCAATAGAAAATTTTGAATTAATTTCTCACTTAACCCATGGTGAAACATATTTAATTAATAGACTTTGATTTAATCAAAGTCTATCAATAGAAAATAATTTTTGCAGCATTACAAAAAAAAAAAGATTTTCTATTAATTTATATTTTTGTTTGATATAACTTACCTCTCCTCCTTCTCTTCTTCGGCGCTTCGATAACGTGATGGTTCGCGGCGAGGTTGGTCTTCGTGATTTCGATGCTCTTCGGATCGTCGGTGTCGTAGAGGGAAAGCATCTGCGCGGCCGTCAGCAGGTTTTTGTTCAGATTGGGATACCTGGTCGACGGATCCAGGGTGTAGCCCTTGTAATCCTTGTTCAGATTTTCGGGAGTCGTCTGCGCCAGCAACCGGTATATCGACTCGCGTTCCGCGATCACCTCCAGCGGACTCAGCATTCCCGAACCGTACGCCCTGATGGCCCACGCAGCGTCCAGCGATGACAGGAAGCCGCGCGCACAACCCGAACCAGTCGGCCAGAATGGCTAACACAAAAATGATAATCGCAATAAACAAAATGTTCGAAACAAAAAAATACATTGATATTTAATGTTACGAATTTAAAAATAATTAATGAATTGATTATTCAATTTCAATTGCTCTACAATTAAACGGAAAAAATAAAAAATTATTGAAAAAAAATACTTCCCGGGCAAATACCCACGCCGGGCACTGAATCATACTATATTTGGACATCAGTAATACTGATAAAGCAACGTTTTTTGAATTGAGAAATTTTCAAAAACAAAATTCTAATTATGGGCATATGTAGACACGTGTTTCAGGATTTATCCCTCGTCAGCACTACTTTAACTTATATACCCTTTAAGTGACCACTTTCTCCGTGAATATGTGGGTGTTTTCATAGTATTTACTTCGCAAGACTTTAATTTTCTTTTGTTAAACCGGTTAATTTCGCACCTTCTAGTAAAACAATAAACAACGAGTTTTATTTTATATAACCAACACTTAGTTGAGTTAGTTTTAAGTGATATACAGTTTTTTATAGGAAATGTATTTTTCCGTAAATGTATTATTTAATAATAAATAAATAAATTCGACGTGGTCCAGGAAATCTTCCATGAAACACAATTGTCGTATAATACGAAATTGATAAAATAAATAATAAATTGCAGAGTAATTGAAGGAGAATAATTAATTATTTATTATCAAATTCTTTCCTTTTAATTTTATTAACACCATGATGTGAAACATTTCCACCATCATTATAATTAAATGTTAATGTAACATTTATAGAAACTATTTAATAACCACTTTGCTCAAAAGGTTAACTTTTTTTTAACAATTATTTGAGTGTTGATCTTTTCGCGACAACAAAAGAAATGTTCTTTTAAAAATCCTATAAATCTGCCAATCGATTATTTAATCTTTCCATGCAAGATGTAAAACTATTTTTTAAATTAAAACTTCTTCTTTTCTAAATTAATAGTTGATTTTTTTTTAAGTTGTACAACTTCAAAGATTCAACTATTAAACTATCATAAATAGAAAAGAGTATTATTCATTCACTTGGTCACAGTTATTTAAATATATTAAATAAAAATGATTTGAAAATAATTAATAAATTATTTTCACATTTAGCTCTGTGACTTATGACTTACGTTACGTAAGTACGTTAAACAAATGCACATTAAAACAACTACTTCCCGGGCAAATACACACGCCGGACATTGAATTACATAATGTACACCTGCTGTTGCACATCAATAAAATATTGCATAATGCAACAAATTTTGATCCGAGAAAATTTTAATGTAAAAACAACAAATCATTTTTATTTAATATATTAAACTATCTTTGAAGTTGTACGGTGTACAACTTAAAAAAAATCAACTATTAAATTCGATTTCGAATTTATTTATCAAATTTCTTTTATCCTTAAACAAAAAAAGTTAAAAGAAATGCAAAACACTCTTGTTTTTAATTTTAATGATTCGTTTAAAATTTGATTGGTTCTCACTTCAAGTAAGCTATCTCCAACTAAAATTGTGAGCAACTTGTAACCATGTCGTTCGATTAATCGCGAAGCGTTCTCGGCGGCGTACATCGAGGTGAAATCGAACATGGCCACGTCGGGCTGTCCGTAGTGGTTGACTGCGAACTCCAAATCGACCATTTTGTAATTCGTGCTGAACTCCGCCGCCTCGCGGGCGTAATTCATGAGCGCTTCCCTGTCGACGTTTTCCTGGGCCAGCAACTTCGCTGTATCCGGTAAATCCTTTAAATTAAATAAAATGAAACAAAGATGATTCACACATTTAAATTATTATTTAAATTATTTAATGAAATTAAACAAGGAAAATTTCTGGCAATGATCAATAAAATACGATCAATCCCTTTTTCCAACTGCAAAAAAATTACTTACACTGTAAGTTTTACAAACATCTATTGAAACAACTACTTCCCGAGCATTTACCCCGCCGGATATTGGATTACACAATAGATATTTGTTGTTGCATTAAAGGCGAGACAGACATTTGCAAAATATCAAATATTATTATTTTTGTATGTTTTTTTATTTATACTGTATTATATAATTAATATTACTTATTATAAGTTGTTTTTTTTATAACATTTTCCTGTAATTGGTTCAGCTGCTAGGCAATAAAGTTGTTATTATTATTATTATATTATACATGAAAATTATTAGGTTATGTTTTGTACATTCTACATAACCTCAAATTGATTATTTCCATTGACTGCATTGTTCATTTATGTACAAAACATAACCTCAATTTCTTATTAATGCAGAGTACAGTAAATGGATACAATCAATTTGTGGTTATGTACAAAACCAAGGTACGTCGATGGGCGTAACACATATATACATACAGAGAGTTTTATATAACACCGAACATACTAGAATGCACTCAATGTAAATTTTCCTATGTTCGATTTGTTCAAGAACGCATCAAAGCATTGGGTGCGATGTGATTGGCTACGATTTCTAATGTCAACTATTATGTCAAGTGCAACATGTATAATTATGAATATTATACTTAACCGCAATGCATACCATAAAAATCTGTTCCTCCTTTGTATCATTATTGATACGTAAAGATGTCCAACTCTTCGTCTACTTCTGATTTAAGAGCCAGAACAGTAAATATCACTTGCTTGCGATAACTGACAAGTGTAAGTCATTTCTGACGTGGAAGGGTGTAGTTTGGGTTGACTATATTATTTTTAGAAATAGTAGCCAATCACATCGCACTCAATGCTTTGATGCGTTCCTGAACAAATCGAACATAGGAAAATTTACATTGAGTACATTCTAGTATGTTCGGTGTTACATAAAACTCTCTGTATGTGTTACAAGGTATGACAGAATTGTATCTTTTGATGTTTTCCCCTACCCCTTTCCCCGCAGGCCTTAGTTCGTGCAAGAGAGAGCAGTGACGTCGACTTTGGTTGCGATTTGCGAGTCTATCATAACCTCTCTTTCCGGCTTCGTAGTTTGACTTTTACATTTTGTGTTAATAATATGTGTAATTAAAATAAAACTTTGTGTTAGTGTTAAGTGTAATTAAAATAAGACATTGTATTAGTGTTAAGTGTAATTAAAATAGGATTTAGGATTGAATTATAAATATTCAGTTTTGAAAAATAACAAACATTTTAAAAGAAAAATAACTCAAATAAAACAAAATTTAAGAGGCCAAGATTTAATAAATAAATAAAATTATTAACATGTTTTGATTATATTCATTTTCCAATTTCGCACCTTCCTTAAATACGTATTTACATTTATATAATAAAATTGTATTGTATAATGAAAAGTACAACCATAAATAAATAATGTTTTTTTTACTCCTGTAATTATCAAATTCCGGTAAATTAGCAATCAAATGATTTATAAAATCATTTGAATTATTTAGCACTAAATGTACTTATTTTTTTTAATATTCTTATCTAATTATGCCTTTTATCTTATGTAATAACTTGTATATTATTAATATTTTTTTTAGTTAGAATTAATATTCTAAATCGCTGTGCTTGTGACGTAAGCGATCTCTACCCCCACTCCAAAATCTTCGATTCTGTCTATCCTTCTTACCATATACTTGACCGCCCTTGGTATAAAACATACTGTTGTACAAATTAATGTACAAAACATAACCTCAAATTGATTTCACCCAAATTCAAATTCATAGACGTTTTTTTTATTTGTATAAGGCCCAATTTTACAATCCGCAAAAAAAGGCGTAAGTAATGTATTCGCGGAATAAAATTTGATGTCTATGATTTTCTCCATTTGATTGTCAATAAGATATTAACTGAATGAAAAGAGTAACGTTACTTGAAGTTCGTAAAATTAGGCCTAAATCTACAATTATATTTGAAGACCCATTTAGATAGAATTGCTAGTTATTATTGTTAACACAAATTTCTTGTAAATCTGTGTTTCCCAACCATTTCCTGCTCGCTTAAAGAATATTCCCATTATCCGCGAACCACTGTTTTCGAAAATCCTACCCTAGCAGTAATTCTACTCACTTGTCTGATAACACCTTTTTCGATCAGACTGGCCTTCTTCGCGGTCATGACGAAATAGTGCGTGTCGTCCTTGTAGTAGACGATGTTCTCCAAGTCGATCCCCGTTTCGGCGAAGAGGTCTTTGAAGAATTTTTGGTTGAATATGAAGGCGACGCCGCTGATCTCCTCCACTCGGGCCTCGGCCTCCGTGCGTTTGTTGATGAAATTCGCGGTAATCGCTATGGCCAGCTTACCCCTGAACTCCTTCCGTCTGAAGCCCTGCAGCGTGTTGCGTTTACCGTCGGCGCCGATGATCACGTCGAACTCGAATTGCGACACCGGATGATCACTGGGTTTGAATTCCGCCCTCCATCCTGTTTCTGAATACAAAATAGCTCAGAACAATACAATTTGAAATTGGAATCTAAGGTCAGCCTGATTTCTGTATAAGGTTTTAACCCCCCCTAATAAATTATATTAAATAATTAAAATTCTTTTGGTAGCGGTGGATGTGCCGAGAAAACCTGTAACTGTAACATTCGTGGTTATCTTCACATCGGTGTCACTTTGTATATTATTTTTATTTATTTTTGCGCCTATTTTAAAATTAAAATAGAAAACACTTAAAAATCCCTAATCACTTATTGATTCCTCTCCGGTTTTCCCCATCGGTTGTCACTAATTTCGTAAAATTTAGACTTACTTTCATCCGGATTAGGTTCAACGAGCCGCTCGAAGCTGACTTCCGTGTGGACCTCGACACCGAGAAGAAGGGCGACTTTCAATAAAATACACTGCAACTGCCTGATGCTGATGTGGTCGATGGCGCCGGCGCAGAATTTCCCGAAGAACTTTTTAGCACCCAGAGATCGCAGATCGTCGATGACGAAGGGCCATAAATGCAGCACGTTGTTTCGGGACATGCGGTCTCTTTTCTCTATCACCACCTAAGATATAAAAAAATAAAAAAAAATTAAGATGATCCGGACTCTTGCAGTTATTTAAATCAAAATTCGATTCAATAAAATCATTTTTATACACGCGAAAAATATATATATATAACATCTTTATTTCTGCAGACAATTTTATATACAATAAATTAACAATATAATTCTTATAATATGTTATACGTTGTCCTTAGAAAACGGCTATCGACCATCGGTCTTTCTGCCTACCGCGAAAAATATTTACATTGTATACTTGAAAAAGATAGCGTTGCAGAAATGGTGAATGCGCTGGGCCGCAAAATTTTCTAACTATCGATAAATTACTATAAGAAAATTACATTGATTTGAAACTCTTTGGTGTAAAAAAAAAAACATAAAATTACCATTGAATTTAACAAACAAACAAAACATATTCCAAAAACTATGTTGAATGGGCAAGATTATAAAAATGATGGATGCGCTTGGAAACAAACTGATAAACTGCTTTCGCTTTGATTAGTAATTTGTTTAGAAGGGCTAGTACCCCATCTTACCCCCACTCACCCCAACCAAATGTTAAAATTAGTTAATATATATATATATATATATATACATAAAGATTAATGATGACTTTTAATAAAAATACACTGCAACTGCCTAATGCTGATGTTATCATATTATTAGATAGATGTTTCACCAATACGTATTTTTTAATCTTCTTTATGTTGGTTGTTGTTTGTGGAGACTTTAATTATTTAAATAAAAAGGAGAAAGGACACATATTTTTTGTTTTATTTTTCGATTTGAAATAATTTCAGATTACATACATGTGAATATTGATTTTATTTCATTTTTATTCCACGGAATTTATATCGACAGTATAACAAAAATCGACGACGAAGTTAGCGTTGGAAATCTAAAGTCATGTCTGAACTAAGACACACGCGCATGCGTAATGTACTGATTGTCATGTTGACCGCAACCAGCATTTCACGCGTGTGATCTTAGTACAGACATGACTCGAGACTTCCAACGCCAACTTCGTCGTCGATTTTTGTTATACGCTCGATACATTGAGATATGTAAGTCTTGTAAATAAATCATAATAAACGGAAGACAACGCAACCGCCATCTGTTGCCTAATTTGTAAAATAAGTTCATCCTTATCTTTTGTATCCACAGTACAAAACTGCGAAATCCTTTCGTATGCCTCATTTATAGTGGGTCGTAAAAGGTATTAGCTGCATCAAACATACAAAGTAAAAATTCGTTGAATAAACAAATATTTCACGGTCAATACAAAAGATCTGGTTTATTTATAATTTCTTTTTCCATGAGAAAGCATATTTTTATAATCAAGGGCGATCGGAGGACTCCTCACGACCGTTACTTCTTGCTCTGGTTATTTTTATAATCTACAAGTGTATATTTTCAATTTGAGTCTCATTAATCACTTTTAGTAATATTAGGAATTGTTGAGTAAGTTTCACTTGGTTTGTTTTACACGCATTTTCACAAATCAAGTGAAATTTGCTCAACAATTCCTAATATCTACAAGTGTAGTTCTAAAAATATGATATATGTTTAAGTTAGACGGGGAATTTCTTTTGTTCCCAAAAATTCTCGCCCATGGACAGAAACAATTTTAAACAGTCGGTGGTTCCAAAGAGGATAATTTATGCACAAACACGCGTGAAATGGTCAACGTCGCCAGATGGCGGACTTTCTTCAAAGAATTGCCAGGTACCTGCTTGTTTATCAGTGATATCTTTTTATAGTACAATAATTCATTTTCTCATTGATTTTATATTTTTTTAGTATATATAAAATATATATATAATAAAATATAAAATATATATAAAAATACAACAGAGGAAATTATTAAATATTAATAGATATAATATCTATTAATATTTAATAATAGATATATCTATTAATATTTAATAATTTCCTCTGTTGTATTTTTATATATATATATTTTTGTTTGTTTGTATAAATTTATATTCTAATTTGATTTGTTCTGTAATTGGGTTAACCTGTTGAACAATAAATATATTATTATTATTATTATTATTGTTGCCAGGAGCAAAATACTTTACACCCCCACTTTTGTATATTTTGTAAATATTTTCCGCCATTAAACTTTTAAAATTGTTGAAAAATGTTCAATAGAAGTTATAAATAAAGTGTAACTCTTTTTATTTCTTTGAGCAAATTATTCCACTAGTCGTCTTACAAGTAACAAGATCGTAAGACAAAACAAATTTAAAATTATGCAATAAGGAATATCAAGTTTTTTTGATGCGTACCACTTTGGCTCCTAATAATTGTGCTTCGATAGCTGTGCGCAGGCCGCACGGCCCCGCTCCTATGATCAACACCCTCGTATTCGGGCACAGCTTCCCCTTGCCGTAAACCTTGTTGTTCGCCCTGAGATCGAACTTCTTCCACAGTGCCTTCGCCCGCCAAGTGATCATGTGCGCTCTGAGCTTCGGGTAGAAATGAGGTAAAACGTTGGGCTTCAGGTGGAGCGCCTCGCATATCGTCCTGTACGTCCCCAGGATGGTTTTCAGCGTTGTCCCGTTGAGGAACAAGTCGAACAGCTGGTTCGCCCATGCCAGCTCCTTCTGGGTGACCGTCGTCCTGCCTTTGTGCGGCGCGTCCGCGTTTTGGCTGGTTAATCGTTGCGAGTCCATTATTGATTTGGAATTTGCATATCTGAAAACCAAAAAAAAAAAGTTAAATAAAAAGAATTTGAAAAGCTAGCATCGAGTTGCTCTATTATAAATGAGGATTTCTCCTACAAGCTAATGCTGTATGACTCACGCTTATGGAAATTGAGACAAGCAGCAAGAAATTAAATACAAGCATATTATTTAATGTCATTAAATTTGTTCACGGGATAGACAGCAATTAACAAGAATGGAATTAATTATTGATGTAACTTAATAATGTAAATTCCGCGAGCATGAATGAATACTTCTTTCCGCGGACTATATTTATCCACCGCACCCAGCGCGCCGCAATTACCGATTTAAATCGTCCTTATTCGGTAACACAGATGAAGAATAATTGTATTAAAATCACCGCGATTTGCATAACGTCTTGTCTTCTATGCAAATATGGTGCAATTGGAAAGTCAAAAAAAAAGAATAAAAACAAAATTATGTGGTTGTTGCGCTCTTCCTGCTGGGCGTTTGCGTCACGTTTCCTGGTGAACACGCACACGCCGGGCACAAAGAGTTCAGGGTGCGATTGATACGTGCACAGGGGACCGTGACTTTTCAATGTCGCTTCCTTTTTCGTAATATTGAAATGCGTACAGAAAATATTAATACCCACTCTTGATGTTGCTCTAAAAAGAGAAAATAATCGAGTGAATAGAAATAAATAGTGAAACAGACCATGTGTGTGTTTTTTTATATATATATATATATACAAAATTTCTTTATTCAGACAGCAAAATTACAATTCTTTACAAATATTTATATCGAGCGTATAACAAAAATTGACGACGAAGTTGACTGATGTGAAGTTAGCCATAGATTTCAGCCATAGATTTTCAAATTTCATTATTTCTATACATATTCAAGATAAATAAATTGTTTTTACTTTAGGGTGTAAATAAAACGTTGAATTAACAAATATATTTTTTTAAATATTTTTTATCACACAATTAAATAATAAAATTAAAAAAATCTAAGTGCGCCCTCTCCCATTAAAAAGTTAGCAACAAATATGGATTCAGCACATATTCAAGATAAATAAATTGTTTTTACTTTAGGGTGTAAATAAAACGTTGAATTAACAAATTGTTATACAAGCACCCCAATTTTTAACCCTTAATATTTTTTATCACACCCTTAAATAATAAAATTAAAAAAAAAATCAAAGTGCGCCGTCTCCTATAAAAAAGTTAGCAACAAATATGAATTCAGCACACATTAAACTATTATTTAAACAAATAAAATTCGGACCACCTAACTTTTATTATACGAAAAAAAAGGAAAGAAACAATGTCAGTCGGCATTCTTAAAATAGTTCAAAGTCGGCCGCCTCCCATAAAGAAGTTGTCAACAAATATGGATTCAGCACATATTAAACTATTACAAAATAAAATAGAATCACAATTTCAATTTTAAAAAGACCGCTATCTCAGACTAGCAACTAATATTGTTTCTTTTTTTTTTTCGCATGATAAAAGTAAGGTGGTCCAAATTTTATTTGTTTAAATAATAGTTTATTTAATATGTGCTGAATCCATATTTGTTGCTAACTTTTTAATGGGAGAGGGCGCACTTTGATTTTTTTAATTGTATTATTTAATTGTGTGATAAAAAATATTTAAAAAAATATATTTGTTAATTCAACGTTATATTTACACCCTAAAGTAAAAACAATCTATTTTTCTTGAATATGTATAGAAATAATGAAATTTGAAAATCTATGGCTGAAATCTATGGCTAACTTCATATCCGTACGAAGTTGGCGTTGGAAGTCTTGAGTCATGTCTGTACTAAGATCACTAAATTGCCTGCTTTTAATAAATACATTTGTTTTAATAAGATATCCGAATCTTGCGATATATTTCACGATAAATTAAATATGGTTTTAACTATTTTGGATCAATATATTCAAAAACTATAGTTATTGTAATGCGGCTATAATGTTATACTACCATTTTTATATCTTCATATTTTCTCTATGCTATGTTTGTATTTGATTATTGTATTTGTTCTGTAATTGGGACTTGTTTCCTATTGGACAATAAAGATTTATTATTTATTGGTATAGGTACGTGGATGATGTGATTTTAGCATTCGACGGCACAGTTAGACAATCAGATACATTTATAAACAAAATAAATTCACAACACAACAAAATTCAATTTACAAAAGAAGTAGAAATAAATAACTCCATTAATTATTTAGATCTGACGATTACAGAAATTAACAATAGACATGATTTTGCAATTTAGCATAAACCAACTCACACTGACACTACAATTAATTTTAAATCAAACCACCCAATAACACATAAACTAGCAGCCTATCACAGTATGGTACATAGACTATTAAAAATACCAACTTCGATGGGGAATTAAAAATTATATTTCAAATTGCTGTTAACAATGGTTTCAATAAATCTACAATAGAAAAAATAATATCGAAAAAGCAATGAAATATAATAATTAATTCAATTTATCCAGTTATAAATGATAAATCTTTACACAATTACAAAATTATCACGTATACTGGGAAAACGAGTGAGAAAGTCGCGAAAATTCTAAAAAAATAACAACATTAATATTGCCTTTAAAACAAGCAATTCATTAGAAAATTTTATAAAAAAAAACAACAAAGACAAAAGTACAAAAACACAACAAAGTGGTGTTTATCTGTTAACTTGTAAAAACTGCCCCAAGATATATGTGGGACAAACTGGAAGATCATTTGAGAGCAGAATAAAGGAACATAAATCCAGTTTCGAAGAAAAGAAAACAAACTCCACATATACTAATCGAGAAGAACCAGAATTTCGACGATAATTTCAAAATCCTACACAAAGAGGAAAAAAAGCTATTATGGAGAATATGGAGAGAAACAAAAGAAAATTCAACGGACATCTTCTAAACGACCAAATGGACGTCACAAATTCACCACTACTTAATTTGAATTATTTTTTTTAAATCCCGCCCTCTCATAAACTAATAAAACTTTTTGTGTATATATACCCGGACAGAATAGTGTAGTGTATCGTTTATTCCCCTGAAGAAGCCACAGTGTGGTGAAACAATTGTAGGGATACTACAATAGTCATTGAAATACTAAATAGTGTTATTTAATATAAGAAATAAAAGATTTTAAGGGTGCGGTTTAGACGAAAGAGATAGGTATATAAATATTGGCAATCACTAATTCGAGTTAGATTGCTCTTATGGTCAATGAACAATATTGTATTATACATTAAAGTAATCTTAAAATAAGCAGGAATTTCATCAGATGAATTAAAAATTATTTTAATGTTTAGTTTGTGTGAAAAACAATTATGAAAAATAATGAAAATTGATGAAATTTATAGCAAATTTTAAATTTATTTTTTGCTAATAAAAACTTGTGCAATGAAAATTTAAAGGATTTCACTAAATTCCGCATTCAAATAACTTAGTAGACATGACCTATTCATTTCATTAAATCTTACAATTTTCTTTTCTAACTTGAACTAGTAAGTTGACGTAATACACGAAAATTAACGATTTATTTTTTATTTAGACTGATACTTTATACTTGGTAGATAAAAAATGTAAATACATATTCATATTATTAAATCCAAAAGAATGGCTCTTTTCTCAAATGATTATTTCCATTTCATTATATAGCTATTTCTTTCTACTAAACCGCAACCTTAATGCGTTCTAAATATTATCCAGGAATCAGTGATATTTCAGAAACAATGTACAAGCTATGTTCAATAAAATAAAATCCCTACTGTATAAATTTTTCTTCCAATTTTTTTCGAGTCGTTAATTTCAAAATTAACCAATCATAAATTATTCCCCAGCTTATTGTTCGGAATAATCCGCACTTCCTTATTCTGCAACAAATTTAGGAATTTTTTGTTTGTCGCGTTTTGATTGTGTGAGAGTATGCAATCATCGATTGTGAACAGTTGTAACGGTGATCCATTGTAAAAACGCAGGTGCTATTTAGGCAGAACGCGATTTATCCGTGACCGGGTGGGTGATGTGAATACAAAATCTGACCGACCAGAAATCGATTCAGAATTCAGAACCAAGTGATCTCGTTTCAATCGAAATAAACACACGTACTAACACAACAAACAAAGACACAGACGGGAGCACAATCATTCATAGGGAAAAAAAACAAATACATACATACAAAAATAAACACATACACACACACTCAGATGGAAATAAAAACACAGACACGCAGAAACGTTCACGTAGAAGGATAATTGCAGACACATACACAGTGTACAAATACAGACGTTTCAAAATATACGCTAGGGATAAATACACACACATACACATATTCAGGGATATTATGTAAGAGAAATGTTAAGATTAACGTATGCGTTATTTTTATCATCACAGTCTAAGCATTTTTTTGTAATAGATATATATAAATTAAATAAAAATGATTTGAAAATAATTAATAAATTATTCTCACATTTAGCTCGGTGACTTTTGACTTACGTTACGTTAGTACGTTAAACAAATGCACTACTTCCCGGGCAAATACCCTCGCCGGACATTGAATTACATAATGTACACCTGCTGCTGCATATCAATAAAATATTGCATAACGCAACAAATTTTTGTTCCGAGAATAAATTTAATGCAAAAACAACAAAAAAACGTTACTTAATACAAGGCCATCTGCAGACACGTGTTTCGGAATCTATCCCTCGTCAGTACAGCTATGCCTTACATAACTTAAAGATATTAAAATAAATCAATTAAATTAATCCAACTATACTCAGTCAAATTAAATCAACTAACTGTGACCAAGTGAGTAAGTACTCTTTTCTACTGCTACAATTGGGTTTCGATACACAATATCATCACAAAACCGTGTGTTTTACTTGTATAATCAATCAAATAAATAATTGTTTGTTTATTGAATGATAAAAATCACAAATAAATAGAAATATTTACAACATATTGGGGATAAATACATATAGATACACACACAATCAGGATAAATACAAGTACACACATAAATACATGCACAATCAGGATAAATACAAGCAAGCACGCACACACAGACACACAGATTGAGTATAACTGTAATCGGTGCACGGCTCATTTAATATTTTCACCTGCTTTGTTTCCAGGTCAAGGCTGAGGGAGGGGCAGCACAGAATATTACATTACGGAGACATCATCAGGTGGGTCGGGAATCATTTTAAAATGTCATTCACCTCAACTGGATCTAAAATAATTCGATATGTAGATCTCAAACGCAACAAGGATTTTTTTGACGATCTCACATTTTTTTGCTGTCCTTTATTATAAAGGGCGTCTCAAAATGATCTGACATTTTAAATTGCGCGCCATATTATTTGTGGTGAGTACTAATCTTTGACAAAGTATTGAGGTTTAGTCATGAATAATTACACGATCGAGCAACGCATAGAAATTGCGAAAAATCTTTACAGAAATAGTGTTCGTTATCGTGACATGATAACAAAATTTTTATGAAATGATTCGTGGACTTGGATTAACAACAACCTGCAATACTGCGAACGGAACAATGCAGTTATTGCAGACAAAGTTCCTTCGTCGTGTTATTTCGCGCCGCGGCGATGTGAATTGGCCACCAAGATCGCTATTAGACTTCTTTCTCTGGAAGGAAAATTTGAGGATATTAGACTTCTTTCTCTGGAAGGAAAAAGTGTATGCCGATGATCCACGGCCATTCCTGCGCTCAAGGAAGAAATTAGAAAAGTTTATCAAAAGAATGCCCGTTTGCAAACAAAGTCGAGGAGCCCATTTATTGGATATTGTGTTCCACACATAACCTCCATGTTTATACCTTATATTAAAATAAAAATAATCGTATTTTTTCATGTAAATAATATATTTTATTAATAAATTAAAATGTCAGATCATTTTGAAACACCCTTTATATAAAGTCACTATTGCAAAGGCGAAACATTAATTTTTTTGTAACTCACTTTGTTCAATTTTGTGTCTGACACAAATTACTTACAAACTTCTAAACCATTCTTTAAAGGTTTAAACGTGATTTGTGCAAAAATATTATTTTTTTTGTAACTCACTTCACACTTTTGTGTCTGGCACAAAACACTTACTACGTTTTTTTATTATTCGAATAACGATGTATAACGAAGTAGAAGCATTAATATATTATGGAGTATCTTCCAATTCTCCAATATCATCCAGTATGGCTGGTATTCACTGTAACAGTAGCTTCGTCTTCTTCGAAAAATCTGCCATTGCCATCTTTTTTTCTTTCTTTCTTAATCTTATCCTCTTTTACCCGTATTGGGTGTCGAGGTTTCCATCTTTTTTTTTAAATAATAAAAAAAGATAGAGCTACTATTGGAGTGAATCTTAGTTATATTGAAAAACTTTAGAGAAGAAAACAACCTACAGAAATTCTGGTTCGAACAGGATTGATCTACTGCACACGCAGCACTGTGTAAAAGCCAAATTTTGCGGGAGATCGAGTGTAGAAATCAATCTACAGAACTTCTAGTTCCAGCAGGATTGAGTTAGTGCTTACACAGCATGCTATCTGTTAGGATATGAATTATATTTATTTTGTATTTTGTTTAAATACGCGCTTGCGTCGATCGCATAAAAAAAAGAATGTTTGAAAATGTTGTTTTGAAAGACAAGCACAAGGGAGGACTTAATTGACAGCTGTCACATGGAAGACGCCAAAAACCTAGGTTCAATTGACAGCTGTCATTTGAAAGATACTCAACAAAAAGGGTATACACAATTGTCATTTGAAAGACACTCAACAAAAAGGGTATACACAATTGACAGCTGTCGTTTGAAAGACATTCAACAAAAAGGGTATACACAATTGACAGCTGTCATTTAAAAATTACGCATAAATACGAGGTTAAATCTATGTCGAATTAATCATAACGACGCAAGCGCCATCTTTCGCGTAATTTCATGTGACTTCTTGATAAGAAAGAGACTATTCCACTCGATCAAATATTAAAGAAAAATGAAATAACTGGGATACCTATAAAAAAAATATTGGTCAAAAAAAAAAATAGTGGAAATAAGTGTGAAGACTTTAATCGTCCTCACTTTTTCTAATCAAAATTTTTGTTGACTTACCGTAAAGCATTTCAGGATATCTCTTGAAAAGGACGATCATTTTGTCTAATAAAGCGTGTCCTCCACATTGCCTGGTAGATAATTAACTTATTTATATAAGTTCACCCATCATATGACTCATCTAATTAGCTTATTGGACTGATGATCACCCTGCCCCACTAGTGCAGTCAGCAGAAAAGTCTTTCGTCTGATTGAGAGCGTCAACGATGCTTTTCTAAGGGCACATTTATAGTGGAGCAAATCGATGTTAGCTGCATCATATTTTGAAAGAGGTTAATTTAGATAGTGTTTCCGAATGGTGTCATGGGATATATAAAATTTTGAAAACGGAATCTTGCGTGAAATGAACGAATCCGAAGTCAAAATCTGTAGGAAACTTACCGTTTGGTCACAATTCGCATTTAAAGTCCCAATTTTGAGGTTATAATTGATCCGATTTTCGACTAAATAAGCACATTGCGAGTATAAATCGTACACATGATGAAATAATCTTCTAATTTATGACGAAAGTTAACAAATTTGTTGCGATTTTTTCATTTACTCAGCCAAAATCACGATTTTTATTTTATACAGAAAATGACGTTTATGTAAAAAAAAATCAATATATATTTTAAATATATTTGTAAATAATAGATATTTTAATTTATGATATGAAAAATAGATGGCGCCACCGCTCCACTAAAACGAATGTATTTTGTACAATATAATAAAAAAAATAATAGAGAATTATTCATCGACTATTATAAATAATACATATATATATTTAATTAATAATTTTTTTAATGAAAATATTGGATAGATTGGTATAACTTACGATCTTTTACACGTTTTGTCGACTTTAAGTTAGCAGCATGCAATGCGCATACTTTAAATTCACAGATATCTGAGTAAGTTAAGAAAACCACTGTGTGATTGTTTTAATAACGTGGAAATTTATATTTTTAATCAAAATATGCATAATAACCTAAAAAGGTAACATGTTTTGCAACAGAAAAGTTACACTCATAGCTAGAGTATTTGAAATACTCTAATAATTGTCAGAATACTTTCCAAACATGTTTGCACACTCACCTAACCTAACCTAAACTAACATAACCTAACCTAACCCAAACTAACCTAACCTAACCAAATGAAAAATGTTTGGGTTTAGGATTTGAAATTGCACACTCTTTTTTTTTACTAATTTGTATTTTTTTACGCAGATTATTAGATGGAGCGGTGGCGCCATCTATTTTTGATATCATAAATTAAAATATCTATTATTTACAAATGGATCTAATATATATATATATTGATTTTTTTTACATAAACGTCAGTAAACGTCATTTTCTGTATAAAATTAAAATCGTGATTTTGGCTGAGTAAATGAAAAAATCGCAACAAATTTGTTAACTTTCGTCATAAATTAGATTATTTCATCATGTGTACGATTTGTACTCGCAATGTGCTTATTTAGTCGAAAATCGGATCAATTATAACCTCAAAATTGGGACTTTAAATGCGAATTGTGACCAAACGGTAAGTTTCCTACAGATTTTTACTTCGGATTCATTTATTTCACGCACGTTTACTAATGATTCCGTTTTCAAAATTTTAAAAATCCCGTGACACCATTCGGAAACCTTTCCTTAATTTATATTGTGTGCGCACACTCGCGTGTTTGTTAATTAGTTTAGTGTGCGCGCGCACAAAAAAATAGTCAAAGTATGATAGCTGCCCCACTATAAATGCGCCCTTAGAAAAGCATTGTTGACGCTCTCAATCAGACAAAAGACTACGAAATATATTATCTACGAAAATACACTGTTTATGTTCAGCTGATAACTAACTCTGGCTAAAAACTCAATTTTTGATGATTATAAACTTTAGTAAATTAACTCAACGATTAAATAACTTGTTAATTAGGCAAAAGGTGGCGCTTGCGTCGTCTTTAATTTATTATAACTTGTTAATGGTTGAGGCTTCTACTTTGTTATACATCGTAAAGTGTTTCATTTATTAAAATTCATCTTATATTTTACTATTATTTGCTACTAACTGAATAAAATAGTGAATTTAAAGGTCCGGTTAGTTCCACCGATCGCATCGGCGGCGTCTGTTGAACACGAGCACTGATTGTACATTTTTTTTAATATCTCTAACAATTAATCTATGCACATACTCAATAAAGGAAGTTTACTCGCCAGTTCCGTTCCGTTCCCAAGCATCTAGAATCGTTTTATTTTTATTGTTATGAATTATAGTGTTCGCGTTGCGAATGTGGAGTCATCGTTCCCTCGTTCACATTCGCGAAAATATCGCCAGTGAAGAAAGAATGGACTAGGGGGTGATGCATTCAGGTCCGGAAATAGACATTTTCGAACCGACATTTAGAGGCCGGGATTTATTGACCGGCGCGCCGCTGACATTTCCCCTCGCTGCGAAAACACTTACGTCATGACGTGCGAACGGTTCCAAAAATTAAATTTAGCGGAGTGGGAATTTGTTTGATTTCGATTCAGAAAAAATGGTGATGTGTCCATCATGGTACTTTCCTCGGTGAATACGGTCAAATAAGTTTCTGATTGAAAATTTAATAGGAAAGCAAAATGATTAATAGAAAAAATTGATTGTTGTCTTTCAAAGTTAAAACCGAGTATTTAAAAGAATATTATAATTAAATGTGTTATTTCTTACTTTACAATGGGTTTAAATAATTACTCCACACTCTTCTTCA
Source organism: Philonthus spinipes (assembly GCA_963082785.1). Taxonomy (NCBI): domain Eukaryota; kingdom Metazoa; phylum Arthropoda; class Insecta; order Coleoptera; family Staphylinidae; genus Philonthus; species Philonthus spinipes. The sequence goes on from OY720311.1 coordinate 14,530,875, forward strand.
TTTTTTCTAACTGGAGGCGTTTGCGAATGTGTTGAATATGACGGCATTTTGACGTTTTATTTGTCATTAAAATAATTATTTCAAAAATTTATAAAAAGAAAACCGGAGGTCCTGCAATAAAAGTTTTATAACAGAAATTATTTATTTTCCAAGATCTAAAACTTTTATTTGAAACATTTTTCTATCCGAATTAAAAAATGAAAAATTGCTAAGAGTAAAGTTGTACTTAATGAGTTTTTATTCTAACCAAAAGCTTTTCAGATTATTCCACTGTTATAAAAAGCTTAGATATAAAGTTTGGGCTTAATCCATTTAGCCGTTTTTGCGCTATCGCGGAAACACACAGACACACACACAGACATTTTTCAAAACACGATGGAATGGACGCAGGGGACCTCAAAACGTGCATATTTGTTGAAATTGGCGGTTCGAAAATTTTCACGATCACAATACTTTCCCTTGGACAGGGGTCCGGGGAAAGTAAAAATAAAACAATTGATGGATTTTTGATCGAAATCAATTTATTCGAATTTTACATACAGGGGTACGGCAGAAATAATTGCCATATTTTGAAAGGGTATTAAAAAAAACGCACGGTGATCTGGCTGCAAATACGTTTTTAAAATAAGAAATAAATGCATCAAATCATATAATTTTTTTTTTAATTTATATATTTTCAATATATATTTTTAATTTATATTTATCGATATTAAATAAAAATGATTTAAAAACAATTAATAAATTATTTCCACATTTATTTCCACGTTTATTTAATATATTTAAATAACTGTGACCAAGTGAATGAATACTGTTTTCTATTTATATTTATCGACTTTAGCACTTCTTTTGACCTTGCGGAGGAAGGAGAATATTTAAAGATAAAAAGGTTTTAGCAATACTTTCTTTCTTTCTTAATCTTATCCTCTTTTACCCGTATTGGGTGGAGAGGTTTTTAGCAATACTAATAGAGCTTAACTAGTCGATTCCAGAACATCCTCTGACCTTGAGGGTTGTGAGGAGTTTCTAGAATCAACTAGTTCCCTCTGCTGGAATTTTGCTAAAAATTTATTATAACCTCGAGGGTTGTAAAGAATCGACTAGTTTCCTCTATTAGTATTGCTAAAAACTTTTTATATTCTAATTGTGGAAATCATATTAATTCGTACATTTTTTAAAATTGGGGGTTACTTCTGCAAAAGAGCTTTTTTAGCAGAGGTTTTGAAAATGATATCAAGCTGACCTAGAAGATAGCGATAACTAAATTTATTTAAAAAAAATTGATGCTATGATGTATCCAATTGTTGCAATAATAAACTTCTATGGAATGCGATTGTCGTAAAATATTTATACAGAGAGTTTTCTTTATCAGTATACATTTCCCCTATGTATACCTGCAAAATACGCGAGTCAATTGCATTAATGTATGTGTGTTTAGTTGCTTATAAGACGCAACTGAACACATATGTCAAATAACCAACAAAACACACACACATTAATCGGTTCAATGCGTTTGACTCGCGTTTATGCAGATATACACTTCCCCTAATGTATACTAATAAAAAAAACCTCTCTGTATATACACTTATAAATAAACTTAATAAATAAGTTTAATGAGATTAAACATCTTATGTTTAATGTATATTATATATTATACAATTTATATATAAAACATAAAATTACATATAAATTTTATTTATATGTAATCCATTACATATACATTCCTTTATCATATCAAAAACGTCAATCATTTTATGAATAATGCATTTATAAAAACAAAGAAATCAATATTAATACAAAAAAACAACAACAAGAGTTTGCGCGCGTGCAATCTCCGCAACGATTAATCAATCCAATTCATTAAATTAAGTGATTTTAATTAACGACCATCGATCTGTTAATAACGAGTGAATAATATTCATCCATATTTATGCAGATGCAATTAATGCTCTATACGGTATTCCGTTTCACTCTTTTTTTTTGTTGTGGTTGTTGTTCGCCATCTTTACCCGATCGAAAGACAGCGCCGAAGGCCGAGTCATTTTTCCTGTTTATAAGCAATCAAGGCATTAATGATTCACCTCGAGTGGATTCTTGAAAATGTTTAATGATAATAAGGCGGGTGAGTAAACAGCAAGGCTTCTTCCTTGAACGTGTACCCAATGTGTCAGTGGATTTAAAAAAAACATGAGGTGTTCGTGGATACTTTTGTGGAGCGCGGATTATAACAATTATGAATGTAATAATAATAATAAGTCTTTATTGCCCAACAGGAAATATACATCCCAATTACAATATAATATAATATAATATAATATAATATAATATAATATAATATAATATAATATAATATAATATAATATAATATAATATAATATAATATAATATAATATAATATAATATAATATAATATAATATAATATAATATAATATAATACACTGCACCGCAAAATTAACGCAAAATTCGAAATTTCTTTTTAAAAAATAATTTTATTGTTTTGTATTTTTTTTTTCTCCATTTTTTCCCGAAGTGGTTCCTAATAGCTACTTATTAAAACTAATTTGCTTATTTGTGAACAAAAAATGAGAAAATAAACAACAAACTGCAATAATACAGGAAAAACCATAAAATTATTTTTTTTTAAAACGAAATTTCGAATTTTGCGTTAATTTTGCGGCGCAGTGTATATAAACCAACTTAATGCTAAAATATAAACATAATCGGGGCTATTCTATAAGTGAAATGTAAAGTTTAACGTGTACGTTAATTTTATCATCACAGTCTAAGCAGCTTTTGTAATAGATATGTATTCATAGAATGTGAAATTAATTAATAACATACTCTTTAAACTCAACATTTTCTGTATGGAATAGAAATGTGATCTAGAAAAAAATATATATACAGAGAACTTTTATTATCTGTAAACATTTCCCCTATGGGTACCGATAAAAAAATGCGAGTTAAACGCATAGAACCGATAATGTATGTTGTGTTATAGGCAACTAAACATACTTGTCAAACGCTAAACTTCAAATTATGTGAAATATTTGATCGAAAATGTATGCAAATGAAGAAAAAGTCGAATTTCCCGTAGGGAAATGTTTACTGATAAAAAAAGCTCTGTGCATATAATTTAAGTAAATAATCCTTATAATTTTAACAATAGATCACTAGAAAAAATTGATCTTATTTTTCTAGTAATCACAACAACAGCTGATATTTCAAAGACACTTAGCAAAAGGGTATACTCAATTGACAGCTGCTATTGTTTGAATTCAACCTCCAGTTAATTAGACTTCATAGTATCATAGATTGAGTTCAACCTATAGTTAATTAGATACTAAAAAATCCAATAATTGACTGGAGGTCAACCTTAAACAATGACAGCTGTCAATTTAGCCTACGTTTTTTGCGTGTCTTTTAAATTATTTGACATTGATTCAACCTCCAGCTGAATTCAACATCTATAACATGTATGAGAACGGATTTTGATTTCTTGATTTTGTGTAATTTTCAAATGACAACTGTCCATTGAGTATACCCTTTTTGCGTTTCTTGCAAATGGCAGCCGTCAACTGAATCTACCTTTTTGTATGTCCTTCGAAAGACAGCTGCGTTTGAATCTACCTTTTCGCATTTCTTTCAAAAGAAAAGGCTGTCAATTGAGTATATCTTTTTGTATGTCTTAAAAAAAACAGCTGATTAACAGCTGTCAAGATAAACTCAATTGACAGCTGTCAAGATAAACTCAATTGACAGCTATTATATGTAAGACACGTAAAAAGGTAAACTCAATTGATAGCTAAAAAAAGGAGTACTAAATTTACAACTGTCATTGATCGAGATTAACCAATCAATTAGTAGACTTTGTCTAATTGACTCGATGTTGAACTCAATCAATGGCACTATAAAATCTAATTATTAACTGGAGGTTGTGTCAATTGTGCATACCTTTTTCAAAAGGCAGCTCTCAATTGAATCTACCTTTTTAAATTTGTTCCAATCGAGTCCTTCCTTTTGCTTGTCTTTCCATTTGACATTCATTCAACATCCAAGCGGAATTCGACATTCACAGCTAATTTATTTATTTATTTAGTGTTACCAGAATAATCGTTACACAGTTCAAAAAAGTTATAATATGAGTAAGATAATATTAAATAATACACAGAAATATAAAATACTAAATAAAATATGACGAACATGTTAAAATTAAAAATACAATATACACATCACATATTAGAATAACATTTAAACATAATCATTTATATAAAAAATATACCAATGTAACAGTGTATGTGAAAAGCAATATGTATATATGTAATATTACAAACGTTCAAAATAATTGACAGCTCTCAAGGTAGACTCAATTAACAGATGTTATTTGGAAGACTCGTAAAAAGGTAAACTCAACTGACAGCTGTCATTTGAAAGGCACGCAAAAGGGTATACTCAATTGACAGCTGTCATTGGTTGAGTTCAACCTCGACTTTATTGGATCTAATTGGCTCGAGGTTGAACTCAATCGATGGCACTACAAAGTCTAATTAGTAACTGAAAGTTGAATTCAATCAATGATAGCTGTCAATTGTGCATACGTTTTAGCCTGTCTTTTAAAAGATAGCTCTCAATTGAAACTACCTTTTTAAATGTCTTTCAAAAGACAGCTAATTGACAGATGTTTAAAGATGTTATTTGAAAGACACGTAAAAAGGTAAACTCAATTGACAGCTGTCATTTGAAAGGCGCGCGAAAAGGTATACTCAATTGACAGCTGTGATTGGTTGAGTTCAACTTCGATCTTATTTTTCTAGTAATCACAACAACAGCTGACATTTCAAAGACACTCAGCAAAAGGGTATACTCAATTGACAGCTGCTATTGATTGAATTTAACCTCCAGTTAATTAGACTTTATAGTATCATAGAATGAGTTCAACCTATAGTCAATTAGATACTACAAAATCCAATAATTGACTGGAGGTCAACCTTAAACAATGACAGCTGTCAATTTAGCCTACGTTTTTGCGTGTCTTTTAAATTATTTGACATTGATTCATTTGAAAGGCACGCGAAAAGGTATACTCAATTGACAGCTGTCATTGGCTGAGGTCAACCTCGACTTTATTGGATCTAATTGGCTCGAGGTTGAACTGAATCGATGGCACTATAAAGTCTAATTAATAATTGAAAGTTGAATTCAATCAATGACAGCTGTCAATTGTGCATACCTTATTGCCTGTCTTTTAAAAGATAGCTCTCAATTGAATCTACCTTTTTAGATGTCTTTCAAAAGACAGCTAATTGACAGCTGTTTACAGATGTTATTCGAAAGACACGTAAAAAGGTATACTCAATTGACAGCTGTCATTGGTTTTTAAATGTCTTTCAAAAGACAGCTAATTGACAGCTGTTTACAGATGTTATTTGAAAGACACGTAAAAAGGTAAACTCAATTGACAGCTGTCATTTGAAAGGCACGCGACAGCTGTCAATTATGTATATTTTTTGTATGTCATTGGACAGCTGTCAATTATGTATACTTTTTGTATGTCATTGGACATTAGCTGTCAATTAGATATATTTTTTGTATGTCATTTGACAGCTGTCAATTATGTATATTTTTTATATGTCATTTGACAGCTGTCAATTATGTATATTTTTTATATTATGTCAATTGACAGCTGTCAATTATGTATATATTTTATATGTCATTTGACAGCTGTCAATTATGTATATATTTTATATGTCATTTGACAGCTGTCAATTATGTATATTTTTTATATTATGTCAATTGACAGCTGTCAATTATGTATATTTTTTATATGTCATTTGACAGCTGTCAATTATGTATATATTTTATATGTCATTTGACAGCTGTCAATTATGTATATATTTTATATGTCATTTGACAGCTGTCAATTATGTATATTTTTTATATTATGTCAATTGACAGCTGTCAATTATGTATATTTTTTATATGTCATTTGACAGCTGTCAATTATGTATATATTTTATATGTCATTTGACAGCTGTGAATTAGGTATATATTTTTCAAAAGAAAGCTGTCAATTGAGTATACCTTTTTGTAAGCCATTCAAATCATTTGAAATTGATTCAACCTCCAGAATAAATTTTGATTTCTGAATTTAATATAGTTTAGAATTTTTGTTTTTGTTTTAAATTATCTAAAGCATTCCATGTTAATAGCTAATTTTAACAATTCACAAATACCGTAACAATTACATTTAACATGAATATTACCTCGGGTGTAATGCTATGGTAGCCATTTTGAAAATCCAAAAATATAACAAATAAGGAATACACACGCACTATTTTCAATTAACACCAACAAAAATCGACCGCGTGTCGTGTGCTCGGAAAATCTACTGAAACCTCCTGCGCCGCGTCCAAAACATCCATCATCACACACTGGACGTGATTCACGATTATTCGCAAAGGATCTCGGTGTGTGCCAAGAAAATTTTCATCCGTCGATTGCTCCGCTAAAAATAACCGAATGCACCAGTTTTCCCGTGCACGCACACAAACACGAGCAATTGCACAGAGAAAAACGAGGGGTGAATCGATTCCTGGAACGTCCCGTGAATCGGATTCGGTCTTGCTGGAATGCTTCCAAATAATGCCGGGTATTCCGAAACCATGCCAAGAACGGAGTGATTGAAACTCGATTTGTTTTATTTGTTGTTGGAATTGTTTATAGCAGCGGACCAAACAAGGTTTTCGTTGCAAAACAGTTGACTATCTCAAAGAATCACCACTTTGAAAGGAAGTTTTCAATTTCAACCAAATATGTGTGAATCTTACGAAACAAATTCAATGGTAGAGAACCAAGCAAGTTTCTAATATTTGCCAACTTTTTTTGCACGAATAAAGTGTGCCATTTCATAAATGTCAAACATGATACTAAATTTTTGCCAACCCAAGAATCAAACTGTGTGGGCTTTATCAGCTTTGCTGATATGCAACAGCAAGTAAACGGTACGTTTTTGAACAATTTTTAAGGCAGAGCTGTACTGACGAGGCATAGATCCCGAAACAGGTGTCTACAAATGCCCTTTGTTGATGCCTCCTCGGCAATCATCGGCTTCAATTGCCCAGAAGACATCAATAATTCTAATTACTTACTACTCTTTATTATTATTATTTTTAGGCAAATCTACCGTGAGGACAGGTGCTTGATATAAAGGAGATTCTTAATGGATCTTACGAAACAAATTCTTGATATAAGGGAGATTCTTAATGGATTCTGGTTTCTTAATGATGATGAATGATTTTATATTGCATGCATAAAAATTATTGTTTTATATAAATAAAAAAACAGTTTTCATAATTGTTATAAATTCTGAATAATTACACACACACACTAATAGAATTATCTTAATGTAAATTTAATTTACGTAAAGTATACAATAATGTAAATGTCATGGAAATTAATGACTCGGTCGGCAACAATAAAAACATAAAAATATTTAGAACTGTAAATTTGCCAAATGAATGTAAATTCGTGTCGTTGCTCTCTGCGCCGATTTGAATACACACACACACCGCGCGCGCGCATACATTTACGTGCGGCCGAATGTTTTGTTTTGCATTTTAAAATAGACCTTGCGCGCAACTCGGTTCACATATGAAATCGACGCACACGCGCGGGTAAATATAATAATTGTCTTAGCAAAGTGCAATTTGTGAAATAACACGCGCAATAAAGTTTTGCAAATAGATACGTTTGTGTGATGATTACGTAAATGGCGTGAAATTATTTGAATTGTGTTGAAAATGGGTGAATTAATAAAAACAGGAATTTTTACTAGTAATGGGCAAAATCGAGTAATATTAATAGTAATCGAATATTTCTAAATCATAATAGAAAAAAGGAGGGTTTATTCACTCGACCACAGTTATTTAATGAAATAAATATGAATAAATTATTAAAAATCAACCAATAAAACACAGATTAGATTGAATAACTTTAAATTCTCAACTAGTTTCGGGTTATTAGCCCATTTTCAAGAGAATTTAAAATTTGTTTAAATTCTCTTGAAAGAGAAAGAGAGCTGTACTGACGAGGCATAGATCCCGAAACACGTGTCTACAAATGCCTTTTTTACATATTTAGTTTTGTTTATGTGAAATTGTTTTGATTTGAAAAAAAAAACATTGCTTTATCAGCTTTGCTGATATGCAACAGCAAGTAAACGGTACGTTTTTGAAAAATTTTTAAGGCAGAGCTGTACTGACGAGGCATAGATCCCGAAACACGTGTTTACAAATGCCTTTTTTTACATATTTAGTTTTGTTTATGTAAAATTGTCTTGATTTGAAAAAAAAGTTGATTTATCAGCTTTGCTGATACGCAACAGCAAGTAAACGGTAGGTTTTTGAACAATTTTTAAGGCAGAGCTGTACTGACGAGGGATAAATCCCGAAACACATGTCTACAAATGCCCTTTTTTTACATATTTAGTTAATTAAATATAAATTCTACAATTCATAGATATAAATATAATTTAAAAGGAATAACAATTTAATTTACTAATTATTTTCATTTTTTTATTCAATTTATTTCTAAATCGACAATTTAAAATAAATAAAGCCTATAAGTAATAATTTTTCATATAATTTTTCAATAAATATAGAAACTGTTACTTATAGCAATAGAATATCGAAAAACGGTACGTTTTTTAAGACAGAGCTGTACTGACGAGGCATAGATCCCGAAACACGTGTCTACAAATGCCTTTTTCACATATTTAGTTTTGTTTATGTGAAATTGTCTTGATTTGAAAAAAAAAAACGTTGCTTTATCAGCTTTGCTGATATGCAACAGCAAGTAAACGGTACGTTTTTGAACAATTTTTAAGGCAGAGCTGTACTGGCATAGATCCCGAAACACGCGTCTACAATTGCGCTTTTTTACATATTTAGTTTTGTTTATGTGAAATTGTTTTGATTAAAAAACATTGCTTTATCAGCTTTGCTGATATGCAACAGCAAGTAAACAGTAGGTTTTTGAACAATTTTTAACGCAGAGCTGTACTGACGAGGCATAGATCCCGAAACACATGTCTACAATTGCCCTTTTTTACATATTTAGTTTTGTTTATGTGAAATTGTCTTTATTTGAAAAAAAAAAAAACGTTGATTTATCAGCTTTGCTGATATGCAACAGCAAGTATCTATTGTATAATTCAATATCCGACGTATGTATTTGCCCGGGAAGTAGTTCTTTCAATAGATATTTGTATTTTTGTATACTCACTGTGTAAGTACTTAATTGCAGAGCAAATGGAAAGAAAGTGATTAAGAAATTTAATTATTTTCTTTTTCATTCTTTTAAGAATATGTTGCGTTTATAAAATTGTCATATACTTGTCATTTATATTTTTGTGACACTCCTTAGAACTAATTGAAAAAAAAACACCATATTTGGTGTCCGTGACTTTAGTTCTTATTGAATTCTTATTAATATTTTGTGAATATTAAATTGGAATCGCCTTGTGTTTTGTAGTGTTTTATGTAATATTTAAGTGTTTGTATTTTGAAATGTATATGTCTGTGTTTGGAAGTTTAATAAAAATAAAATTGAAATAACAAAATTGAAATATACTTAATTTTGTAGTAACAAAAAAGATCGAAAAGATCGATTTTGTCCATCTCTGATTTCTACAATTCAAAAATTTTATAAAATGCATTAAACAAAAAACAAATTTTATTTTTAAGATTAATTTCAAAAACGTTTTGTACGATTTTTTTTTCGTTTTTATAATAATTGAAAATATTCTTTTTATAAATATTTTCAATTATTATAGAAATCATATAAATAATTAACAAAATTTTATTTTTAAGATTAATTAAGAAAAAACTATTTGTAGGAATCTTTTTCTTTTCTATAATAATTGAAAATATTTTTTTTGTAAATATTTTCAATTATTACAGAAATCAAATAAATAAATAATAAAATTTTATTTTTAAGATTAATTTCAAAAACGTTTTGTACGATTTTTTTTCGTTTTTATAATAATTGAAAATATTCTTTTTATAAATATTTTCAATTATTATAGAAATCATATAAATAATTAACAAAATTTTATTTTTAAGATTAATTAAGAAAAAACTATTTGTAGGAATCTTTTTCTTTTCTATAATAATTGAAAATATTCTTTTTGTAAATATTTTCAATTATTATAGAAATCATATAAATAATTAACAAAATTTTATTTTTAAAATTAATTTTAAAAAAATTGTAGGAATCTTTTCCTTTTCTATAATAATTGAAAATATTCTTTTTATAAATATTTTCAATTATTACAGAAATCAAATAAATAAATAATAAAATTTTATTTTTAAGATTAATTTCAAAAACTTTTTGAAGGAATCTTTTTCTTTTCTATAATAATTGAAAATATTCTTTTTGTAAATATTTTCAATTATTATAGAAATCATATAAATAAATAATAAAATTTTATAATTGAAAATATTATTTTTTTAATGGCAGAAAGACCTCGAGTCGATAGCCTATGAAAGGACAACCTCAAATTATATACCGTATTATACTATACAATACTGTACTTAATATAATGTAAAAGTCCCTTGAATAAAGATATTTGTATATATATTATTTTTATAAATATTTTTATTTTAAAAATTTATTAGTTTTTGAAATGCGTCTTAAAAATAAAATTTTATTTATTATTTATATGATTTCTATAATAATTGAAAACATTTATAAAAAGAATATTTTCAATTATTATAGAAAAGAAAAAGATTCCTGCAAAAAGTTTTTGAAATTAATCTTAAAAATAAAATTTTATTAATTATTTATATATTTATATATATTTTTAAGATTAATTTCAAAACCTTTTTGTAGGATTCTTTTTCGTTTCTATAATAATTGAAAATATTCCTTTTATAAATGTTTTCAATTATTATAGAAAGGAAAAAGAATCCTACAAAAAGGTTTTGAAATTAATCTTAAAAATATTTTTGTTTGTATTTTTAATAATAATAATAATAATTTATTTCTCAACAAGCAGAGCCTAATTACAGAGAAATATATATGTATACACTGAACTAAAAAAAAGTTGTACAGTGTGAGTAGAGGTATATAATGAATTCAGAATACACATTCGCTAATGTCAAACATAAATTGTTTTATACAGGATGTAAAAATGTCGATAAAACATTGGATTTCATGATAATTCCGTATCATTTTATATAATGGAGAAAACATGTGGTGAAAAGTACGTGGCGTTGCATAATTAAATGTTTGCTTATATCTAGAGAATAGTCTAGGCACATTAAAATCGATGTTACATAACAATTCAGAATTATCAGTTTTAATGTTATATCCATTATTATTTCATTATTTTCAATCAGATTAACATTAAAATAGCTTGCATAAAAAATAACAAAAATAAATAACAACATTTTTTATAATTTTTCTTTATGATTGAGAGTGATTCAATGCACTCCCCCTTTTTCTCGCAAACCCCGGAGGGGAAAGCGCAGCGTGAAAATTTCATGACGGGTTTTTACGGTAAGTGCAGGTTTTCTAAAAAACACGAGCGGGCAGCAGGAATTACCGCCTCCTTTTTCTAGCGCTCATCGAGAGTGCGTATTTCTCGAGGCATCCGCCTGGAAAAGCGCCTTCGATTAAATTGTTTCACGTTCTGGCTCTCGAGGATTTTCACTTGAATTATTTATTAAAAAAAGGAAAAGAAAAACGAAACGACATAGAAATGAATGAAATAAAAATGATTCGAAAATAATTAATAAATTATTTCCACACTCAGCTCTGTGACAATTTTGAGTTACGTTATGTAAGTACGTTAAACATTTCTTTAAATGTGAATTTCGTTTTCCTTGTTTTCATAAACAGGAGAAGTTCGCCTTCCTTTAGTAGACGAAACAATGATTCTCGGTAGACCCAAATCGTTGACGATGCCAATTGAAATTAGGCAAAAGGTGGCGCTTGCGTCGTCTTTAATTTATATATGAAATATTAATATAAAAAAATATTTACATTGGGGATTGCTTCTAAATACACAGATATTTTTATTTTTTAAAAAACTACTGAGGTCTATACTTCGTATCGATGTGAAGTTACCCACGGATTTGTCCGGCTCCTCAACCGTGGCGAAGGCGCCGGGTAAAGTATTTATTTTAAAATTGATTCACAGTTTATAAACGAATGCAAATAACAAAATTATACAAGACCTGTGACAAGATATGTTCAACTTAATTTAAAATAACTTTTCTTTCAATTATTAGCCTCGAATAAACACTTAGACATATCAGATTCAAGGTCTAAAACGAAGGTATCACATTTCAGAAACTGGTTTTTGTTCTTAGATTATTACTAAAGGTCTAATAATAATAAAAAATTAAAAAAACAATTAATCATTATTTGTGTTTATTTTCTCTACGTAGAAAATCATATAATTAAAAAGAGTCTGTCTTTTTAAAAGACCACCACAACTCGATAGCCAATTGGCAGATTATTTAGTATAAAATCAGTGTGTTATACAAACACACCAAAAAATGTGAATATATGAAGCGTTGTTCGCGTTCGCCTATTGGTGGCATGCGGCGAAATCGAAACGTTAATTAACGCAATTAAGTTAATTAATTAAGGCGTGAAGATGAAAACGGTCTCTGTTTGTATTTATTTGCACAAATTTAAAAGCGCCCAAATTGTTGCCTTATTACACGCCAATTAGACCGGCGAGGCAAATTGGGAAAAACGAATGTAAGATTGTTGTTAAAAAAAACATAATTTAGAATGTTGATGGATTTCGATATTTAATGAAATTACATGCATATTTATTGGATTCTTTGTTTGTTAGTAAAAAAATATGTTCATAATAAATTAAAGACGACGCAAGCGCCACCTTTTGCCTAATTTCAAGTGGCATCGTCAACTGGTCTGATGAGGTTCGAAAAACCGAAATGGCCATCACTAATTATCCATACGCTAGATGAATGCTGGCTGAACATTTCTTTAAAATATATATATATGTATTTTAAGAGATGTAGTAATAATACCGACGAGGAGTTAGCTACGGATTTCCAGCCCGGCAGCTCCAATATTTTCATAAAAAAATCTATAAAGAATTCTTCTGTTTTCTAAACAATTTTGAATTCAATTAAGTCAATTTAGTTATAATAATTACTTTTTCTAATATTGCCATGGCGTAAAAATACTACGTTTGTTTTAAAAATTGAGAAAGATTTATTATCATATTAGTCAGTAGCAATAGTAGAAAAAGTTATTATTATAGTTAAATTGACCTCACAAGAATTTGTTAAGAAAAGAAAAGAATGCCTCATAGAGAAAAAAAATGAAGGCTTACTTCTTTTTTTATAAGTTTTTTTTATAACATTGTCCTGTAATTGGTTCAGCTGTTGGGCAATAAAGTTATTATTATTATTATTATTTAAATGAATTGAAATGATTTATTTAACAGATTTACCTTTTTACAAATCAACAATATAATTAATAATATTTATGTATAGTGGATTGTATAACAAAAATAAAGCAATAAAACAAATAATTGGCGCCGTTACATGATGAAATAATAGAAATGAACTTAAAACTAGATACACATTCGGATGTCTGTGAAGTTAGCAATATTTCCAGCAATATCCCGGCGCATCCACCATAATTATTTTTAATTGATTTTTAGTCACAAAGAATGCGTTTTTTTTTTTCATTTTCAAACATGTTAATACTTTAAGCTAATTTACTGAAATTAAGCAATATTTTGTTCTGAATATTTCCGAATACACACGTCAAACTTAACATTTCTCGTACGGAATAGCCCTGAATGTAATATTTGTGAAGTTAGCCATATTTTCAGCTATATCCGGGCGCCTCCACCATAATAATTTTTAATTTATTGTCATCACAAAAAATGCATATTTTTAATTTTTAAACATGTTTACATATAAAATCAATTAAATAACGCTAATGAAGTCAATTTTCATCCTTAGATAAACTTCTAACAACTATGAAATATAATATGTCATTGTTTAATGACTCAATTATTTATAACTACCGAATGACAACATTTATTTAAACAATTTCTTCACTAATTGTTTACGAAGAGTGTACACAGTGATTATTAACAATAAAAAAAATGTTTTCAAAAACAAGACATTATTTTTGCTAATCGCAAGTAATTACATTTTCGGTCTCAGATTTCAGATAGATTGCTGATCAATTATCCACTTTTTTAGTTGGATTTTTTTTATTGTTTATAATCACTCTCTATACTCTCTCTAAACAAACGGCAAAGAAATTGTTTGAAAAAATGCCGTCATTTGGCAGTTATAAATAATTGAATGATTAAACAATGACGTATTATATTTCACAGCAGTTAGAAGTTGATCTAAGGATGAAAATTGACTTCATTAGCGTTGTTTAATTGATTTTATATGTAAACATGTTTAAAAATGAAAAAATATGCATTCTTTGTGACGACAAAAAAAAACAATTAAAAATAATTATGGTGTCATGGTGAGGGCGCCGGGATATTGCTGGAAATATTGCTAGCTCCCCAGACATCACATTGTTAAATTAAATAAAAAGAATTTGAAAATAATTAATTAATAAATTATTTTCCCTTTAGCTACTGTGACAATTTGACTTATCTACATAAGTACTTTAACAAATGTCTAATAATAGACATTTGCTGTTGCATAACAATACAAATGTTAAGCTTGACGTGTGCATTCTGAAATATTTAGAAAAAAATATTGCTTAATTTCAGTAAATTAGCTTAAAGTATTAATAATGTTATTTATAAATCCTTAAGTGAAAATCTTTACTAAAATCCTAGGGACAAGTAATTTTCAATTTTCCTGGCGTATTTGGTGTGTGGATAAAAACTTATTTAGGAGGTTAATCTATCAAACTTTTGGCGGAAAGACCATAGGTCGATAGCCTGTTCAAGCAAGCAAGAAAGAAACAAATATACTATAATATATTGTAAATATATGTAAAACAAATAACTTTGAATGAAGATATTGTAGTAGTCTATCAAACTATCCCATAGATTCTCAAGAAAATTGAAAATAATTGTTTCCAGAATTTTATATTTTCAACATAATTGAAAAATAATTGTTCGCAGAATTTTATATTTTCATCATAATTGAGCACTTTATTCGCGTTGATCAAACGCACGTTTTAATATTAAATCGAACACATGTTCTTCGCATTAGAACGCTTTGAACGAACGGTTTTCCATCGGTTGCGAAATCTAATCAAAACCGCAGTAGCTGTTTCTTCAGATTTACAAAAAGAAAATTGAAAGAAAAAAAAATCACCAACAGCTCACCATCTGCAATGATCCGGTCTATTTATTTCTAATTTTCGCGTTCAAACGCGCGGTTTAATTAAACTTGCAAAAAACTGTTTAATGAGGTACAACTAATTTGTTGTAGAAGCAGATAATAATCTTGGATTAAGTGCTGCAGTATTGTAAAACGATTTCGTCGAGTAAATTAATTATTTTATTACAATATAGAGTTCTGAATAGTTCTAGCATTTGCAATCAATGCTAAAAATAATTCTGTCATATATACAAACATCTTTATTCAGACAGCAGAATTACAATTCTTTACAAATATTTATATTTACAATACATATATGGGTTCGTAGTCTGTCATGGACTATCGACCAGAGGTCTTTCTGCCCATTTTTTTTCTGTCATTTTTCTATTTTTTTTAAGATCTGTGCAAAATTGCATTCAGCGCGACATAATATTGAATAAACTTTAATTAATAAAATATTTATGATTTTCAACACTTTTGTTATTTAATTTCACTACAATTGTTTCGCTACGCTGTAGAATTAACTTTCTTCACTTGAAGAAGCTACAAGCTAATTGTCGAAACTGTGGTCACATTCATAAATAAACGTGTTATACAAACAAAGCTTAAAGTATTTTATTATCTACTTAAAACATGTGTAACGAAATAGAGACCTCAAAAATACAACAAATAATTTCCTGTTATTTTCCTTATTTAATTTTAATAATAAATTAAGTAACAACTTCAATCAATGAGTTTTTAAACGTAATCGACAATTTGCTTAATGATCAAATAATGCGTTATGAATAATTCAAAATTTTGATTGCACAGCAAATAACTTTAATATGTTTTTTTTTTTTTTCACAATGGTGGAATTCCTATTCCAATTCCATTCATTCATTCACTTTTTAATTGTATTTATTTATTTTTTTGGCGCCGAAGCTCGCCTTTTGTAATCCGATTGAATATGCGTTTCGTATATGTGTCAAGTGTATTCCACGAAAACGATAAAGTAGGAAACGTTATGCAATTAGTGCGGCCGCGGCGAAAGTGAACGGACGAAATTCGGTTTCATCAAACAACAATAACGAAGGCTCTAATTAACAATCGTCGTGCGCTCATTTTATGTAATCATCTTTTATTAATTAATTAATTAACTAATTATGAACAAATATAATGCTTCTGTTAAAAAATATATAACTTTTATTCCTTCGACGTCAATATTTTTATTTAAATAAAAATAATCATTTTTGCGTAAAAACGGAGATGACTCACACTTCGAGGTTATTTAAATTAAAATTATATGAGGAAAAATATACCGTATTTTATGTAATTATATTTTATTATCAACCAATACAATGCTTTTTTAAAAAATGCTTTTATTATTTCGACTCAAATATTTTTAATAAATTAAATAAAAAATAATTAGAAATTATAATAAAATAATAAAACGGAAAATGAAATTAATTTTTATATTAAATTAACTAAATTAATAATGAATTGCAATACTTTTGGATTTAACAATAAATTTTACAAACTTTCGGTACAGCAATGGGCAATCCATTATCATCATTTTTAGCAAATATTTTCATGAACCATTTAGAAAATGTTGCCAAATATAAAATTTCTAATTTTCCAAATTTATGGATGACATTTTTGCTATTATTAAAAATAACGTCAATATCCAATTTTTTATAAATGAATTAAACAAATTATTCCACAGTATCAATTTTACACACGAAACTGAAACTAAAGGCTGTCTTCCATTTTTAGACCTTTTAATTATTAAAAACAATAAGAAATTAAATTTTAATATTTATAGAAAATCAACACACACCTTTAATTATACACATTCGAGCTCTTTTTGTAATATAAAACATAACTTTTCAATTTTTAACAGCATGATTTTTCGAACAATGAATTTACCAATTACAGATCAAAATAGAAATGAGGAATTTAAATTAATTCTAGATGTTGCAAATTTTCTAAATTATGATGTTTCAATAATTAAAAAAAATAATTAGCAAACAAAAAAAGAAATATTTAATTAATCATATTACAAAATTAGAAAAAATTAATGAAACAAATACAAATAAAACATTTGTTAAAATTATTCATGAACCTAAATTAAATTATAGATTAATTAAATTATTTAAAAAATTTAACCTAACACCAGCATTTTATTCTAAAACTAAAACAAAATTTTGATTAGGAAATACATTTAACAAAATCGATGATTTAGAAAAAAGTGGCATTTATTCAGCACAGTGCTGTAACTGTGAGAAATTATATATTGGACAAACAAAAAGGAATTTAAAAACAAGATACAAAGAACACATCTATTATTCAAAAATAAACAATAGAGAAAAATCCGCAATTGCTAACCACATAATAACATTTGAACATAAATTTTCGTTAAACAATTTAAAAATTTTAAAAATGTCAAATTCTCAAAAACTAAATATGTTAGAAGCAATTGAAATGTGTAAAAAAATTTAGTAAACTTTTTTTTTGACTTAACTCCGTTAAATAACAATTTATTAAAATTAATTGATTTAATTCAATAAATTACCTTTATCTGATTTTTTAATAACACATCACATTTGTATATTAAATTTTGTTTACATATTTATTTATTTATCAATTTTACATAAAAAAAACTATTGATAAAGAGCACGCTGTGCTTGAAATGTACATATAGTGATAAAAATAAAAAAGTAAAGAAACGAATAAAATATTACTACATTATATTTTATCTTATACATACAAAATGACCAGAAAAGGTGTGATAATCTTCAGGTAAAGTTGATTAATTTCAAGTAGAAAATTTAAGTAAAAAAAAATATTTAACACTCACGAGGCCATTGATATAATAAATATGGTACTAGAAATCGGTAATATTTTTGAAATATTTTGATTAAAATTAGTTCTATTAACATCCAGCTAAATATTGCAAATGTTTATTTAATGATAAATCGATTATTAATAGCAATAATTATACATAAAATGTTAAAAACAAATTCTAGTTACATATTTACAATATTAATGGCCTCATAAGGCTTATTGAATAAATACCCAATATTTTTTTGTGTTTTATTTATTTTTTTAATGTGAATTTCGTTTTCCTTGTTTTCATAAACAGGACAAGTTCGCCTTCCTTCAATGGACAAAACAATGATTCTCGGTCGTCTACCTTGTAGACCCAAATCGTTGACGATGCCACTTGAAATTAGGCAAAAGGTGGCGCTTGCGTCGTCTTTAATTTTTTATTTAATTTAATTCTTTATTTTTTAATTAATTTTTTTAATTTCAAAAAAAAAATTATAGTTCTTTTCTACCTAAACTTCAACTGAAGATTATCGCACCTTTCCTGGCCACCCTGTATATACATTTTTATTCAGACTATGCAGATAATACAAAACAATATAAAATAAATAATTACAATATGATAGCCCAGACCGTCTAACACCTACATAGTCGGTCTGGGCTATCGACCAGAGTTAAGTTTCATGAATTTATGAAGTTAAAGAAAAATCTATGCTATCTAGCTTGTTAAAATTATTTAATGGCCTCCGTTAATTGAATAAATAAATAAATAAATAAATAAATAAAAACCTATTTATACGATTATTAAAAAATGGTGATGTGACCATCATGGTATTTTCCCTGGTGAATTCGGTCATAATACATGAAAAAAATAAAATAAAGTAAATTTATTAATCCTAAATTGATACAAAATTCATATAGAATACAATTAGGATACGTCATAAAATAGATAAATATATAATTTTAAAAATATACAAAAATACTAATAAATAGTTGTACAATAAAATGTTTTATAAAATACATAATATAAATGTTTAAAAAAGCAGAAAAATAGATTATTAGAGGTTGAAAAACCATTAATTGATAGCCGATTTACAGAAATTGAGTGTTTGTATTCACACTATAATATTTATTAATTATTACGAAAATTGTATAATTTCTGTAATTAAAGGTGTATATGTTAGATTTTAAGGGAATGACTGTAAATGATGTAAATATTTGAAAAATGTATCTTCAAACCATAATATTATACAACGACTAAATTAAGTAGATTCTTGATCGTCAATTTTGTTTTCCATTAAAAAAAATAATAATGACTTTACAACAATGCTGAAAAGCAAGTTGAATATATCGTTATATGTACCTCTCTACTTCTCATTGTGAGATGTCGAAGATCTAACCTCCCTCTTAATAAAAATTTGTATACATTGAAAATTCACTAAACCCGACACATTTTTTTTAATAACACCGCACTGTTTTGTTTTAATAATGAGTTAAAATCTATTTAAATTCGTATTTTAATTCTAGAAAACTTCCAAAACAACAACCGCATAATACAAACAACGTGAAATTTATCACCCCGCCTACAATAAATCACCGACTCACCTCCTTACTTCATTTCGTACTTTCCAGAAACAGTAAATAAAACGCCGTTGTTTACATTTACAATAAGATAAAACGAGAGTTTCTGCGTTTTTTTCCGCACAGTTCAACAATGCTGCTGAGGGTTGTGCTTCTGTTCTGCGCTCTGCAGGTTTTCACCTTCGCGCAATTTTACCCTCCTCCGTCCAACATAGGCTTTCTGCCTATTTTAATTCCGAATAACTCGTACCCATATTACAACAACAGCGGATTTAATGCTTCTCGGTTTAACAACACCGGAGTGAATAATAATAATAAGCAAAGCTGGGGGGGAGGATGTCAGCCTGTGGGTTACGACGTGCCCGGATCGCATAGTTTGTTCGTTGGATGCGTGGGGAGGAATGATACTTTGCTATTCCAACAGGTAAGAATTTTATCTTTTAGGCATGATTTCATATCAATTCCCCTTATATGAAATCATGCCTAAATTTGTAAATATTTCATATACTGAAAAAAAAAATGTCACTACTGTATTTACAATAATTATTGAAAGGACCCACAAGGTTTATATTTTTACTTTAATTAATAAAATATTTATGATTTTCAACACTTTTTTATTTAATTTCACTACAATTGTTTACACAATGTTACAATTGTAGTGAAATTTTTATTTATAAAAAATATAAACGTTGATTAATGAGGCACTTAATTTTTGAAAATCCATGGTTACTTTAATTAATAAAATATTTATGATTTTCAACACTTTTTTTTATTAATTTCACTACAATTGTAACATTGTGTAATTGTAGTGAAATTAAATAAAAAAAGTGTTGAAAATCATAAATATTTTATTAATTAAAATATCCAAGGATTTTCAAAAATTAAGTGCCTCATTAATCAACGTTTATATTTTTTATAAATAGAAAAGAGTATTATTCATTCACTTGGTCACAGTTATTTAAATATATTAAATAAAAATGATTTGAAAATAATTAATAAATTATTATTTAGCTCTATGACTTTTGACTTACGTTACGTAAGTACGTTATTGATATGCAACAGCAGGTGTACATTATGTAATTCAATGTCCGGCGGGGTATTTGCCCGGAAGTAGTTCTTTTAATGTACATTTATTTAAAGTACTTACGTAACGTAACTCAAAATGTCACAGTTATTTTTTTTTTAATCATTGACCTTTCTACCACTGTGTGGTGTAAGGCAAAATGTGGAAATAATTTATTAATTATTTTTAAACAATTTTTATTTAGTCAAAGTTAGTTTAGTTAAAAAAAAAATGGCCGAACAGAGAACTTCGTTTTACTGATGGTTTTTTTACATCTTCACATACATCCAGTATGGAGTATACATTGAAAATAATTTATCTTATTCCTTCAGAATTCCCCACACTCCTTCTATTTTTACTGCTGAACTAATTGCCATCTTGGAATGTCTAAAATTAATAAAAGAACTTTTAATAAAAACTCAATATCTCTTCTTTACTCTTTATTCAAAAAAGAGAATCAATGCTAAAATATCCTTTTTTGGGCCATAGCTATAAGATCTCTGATATTCGAATTGTACAATAACAATTTTGAAGTGAATCTATGTTGGACACCAAGTCATTCGAGCATATTAGATAATGAAGCAGCAGATAGGCTAGCAAAAGCTTCAACTGAACTCCCTCTTTTTGAACATGCATACCCATTCAACACTCTCAAAAAAAGTCTCCGACTTAAATGGAAATCTATATGGATATAACTTACGTAAGTACTTTATACAAATACACATTAAAACAACTACTTCCCGGGAAAATACCCCGCCGGATATTGAATTACATAATGCACATCTGCTGTTGTTGTTATTTATTTATTCAGTAAGTGAATAAATCTTCTATGAACTACAAAAATGTTTTAAAAACTTTATAGTTTGGATAATTTTTTAGTAATTATAAGATAAGAAATAACAAAATAATTTCTAAAAATTTGGCTTTGACTTTAAAAGACAACAATTCATATTTTCATTTGATAACTTTTCATTTACTATAAGATGTACCGATGTGTTGTTGTGAGTTACGTGGAGATTCGAACGATTAAAAATAAAACACTTTGTTTTCCTTTATTCGCTTGTTTATTTGTACGCTATATTTACATTTCGGGCACTATGTGTCTATTATCCATAGCTAACAAAGTATAAGATGTACATTCAAAAATTCATTTAAACGTTTTCACCGGGGAACGTATTTCCAATAATTATTAAAAGGATCTACAAGGTTTTTTTATTTATATAATATTAAATAAATAAGTTATAATATGTCATAAAATAAACGTAAATATGAAAAACTAAGCCTTTTACTTTCGTGTTGAATATAAGTTTTCTATTACTTTATTTTCTAAAATGCGTAATTAATTAATAAAATGGGATAGAAATTCTGAAAAAAATCATGGTCTCACTATAAGAATTTGCATATAATATAATAATAATAATATAATAATAATATAATAATATAAGCTTTATTGTTCACCAGGAAACCCAATACAGAACAATACGAGATATCAATAGAAAAATATACATGTCATACGACATACGACATTTACTTTTCTAAGGTGTGTAAGGATTAGACATGTGAAGGAGAGGAAAATCCAGAATATAAATTAATAGTTTTAATATTTAAACATTGATAGTTCATACTGTATAAAATAAATACGAATAGATTATTAATCATCAATCAATAAAACAATTAAACACAGATTAGATTGAATAACTTTAAATTCTCGACTAGTTTCGGGTTATTAGCGCATTTTCAAGAAAATTTATTTATTTTTATCCAGAATATAAGTTTGTCCAAAGTCTTTATTGTGACATAAATTCAATATATGGTACAATGTAATACATTTATGGCTAATTAATGATTAAATGGCAATCGATCGTAGGTCCTTTAGTCCTTGTCGTTAGTCTGCCAGTCGTTGAAATTAGATGAATTCATGTATAGTGGATATTTCAGCACTATTATTTCCTTAACTTTTAAGGAACCCTCAACTAAAAAGACCCTAAAGTAAAATCGGTGTATACGGGCATTAGTCAATCGAATATTATAACATTTTATTTACACTAAATGGATATATCTGTTGAAATTTCTATTTTTTACTATCACAATACTTTCCCTTTATAATTGAAAAAAAAACTACGTTTGCTTTTATTTTTTATCCTTGCAAATGATCGAGCCGCTAGATTGTTTTTATCAGCTCGATCTTATTGAGTGGCTCGAACTTTTTGATTGAGCCAATACGATCGATCTTTTTAATCGACTCGATTATAGGCCGGATTCTAGTTTAGTCGATCAAGTCGATAGCGACTCAAAACGAAGATGGAGCGATTCCAAATAGCGGCTGATACAGAGGAAACTTCGATTCGCTGTCGCAATATAGTTTCATTTAGAATCCCATAGCGTATCAAACCGCTTAATCGACTTGATCTTTTCGACGTACACATTTTTGCGGCCTTGCCGATTTCTTTATATTTTTAACATATACTTAACGTTGAGCATTATTATTCAAAATATTTATTTCTTTAAATTAAATAAAAAGAATTTGAAAATAATTAATTAATTAATAAATTATTTTCCCTTTAGCTACTGTGACATTATGACTTATGTTACATAAGAATTCTAACAAATGTCTAATAATAGACATTTATTTCTTATTTATACAGGCAAACATATAGATATATATATATATATATATATATATATATATATATATACAGGGTGTCCCACGAGGTAGTGGACAGCCGATATTTCGAAAACGGTTAGTAGTACGAAAATGAAATTTGGTGGCTTTAAACGGTTTAAAATGATGCCCCTTTTTCTATACATAGATTTCATTTCCGTTTCTCCATTTCCGAGTAAATGACATCAATTTTAGAATTGCAAATTAGACACCCTGTATATTTATATATTTTTGGAAATGTGATTGAAAGACAAATACGGCAATACCATATTATTAGGGAGTTTTTATTGTAAAATGAGGGAATATTATTGAAGTAATAATCGAAATAGATAATCGCGGTGGCATGGATTAATAAAAAAAAGCGCAAAATATTGAAAATGCTTCATGTCAAATGTGTGATGTCAAGTTGACAATACATTCTGCTTACGTGTAAGTAATGTCTCTTGTTAATGTTTTACGTACGACGAGTGCTTATGTATCTTATCTTATCCGCATTGGATGGAAGAAACTCATTTTCAGCACATTTTATAATAAAATTCCCTAATAATATGGTATTGCTGTATATTTCTTTCAATCACTTTTCCAAAAATCTATAAATATACAGGGTGTCCCATTTGAAATTCTGAAGTTGATATCATTTTCACAGAAATAGAGAAACGGAAATGAAATCTATATATTCAGAAAAAGGCATCATTTCCAACCATTTAAAGCCACCAAATTTAATTTTCGTACTACTAACCGTTTTCAAGATATCGGCTGTCCACTTCTTCGTGGGACACCCTATATATATATTATCTGTTGTATTATATTATTATATTAGTCATTTCCATTTGAGCCAAGCATCTTTCAATTAAAAACATTCCATTTCATCAGCGCAATTCCACGCGATTTCATCCAATTTAATCACCCCTCTCATTATGCAAATCCGAATTGGCAATTAACGAGACGTCATAATTGCCGCGTAATTGTGTACCTTATTACTTTCCAGGCGGCAGCTTTCTCCTCGCACAGCTAATGTGTGCGTCCGATAGATCACGATCGGGTCATTAAAGAAGAAACGGCTCCTCGAATCGCAGGTAGCGGAAATTGCGTGCTGTATATATTTTTATTTTAATCCGTTCGATTCGCGATTTAATCGGAGATGAGAATTGAGGCTGGCGGGATCGAGTCGTTGCACCCGCGATTTATGGCCCATTGTCGTCGCCGTGTCCGGCTAGACACCCACCCAGACGGTGCTGCAGCTCCGCGTTGCGTCGTCGGCCGCGGAGGTATTGACATTGTTGTAAAGCGCAATTTTTAATTGCATACATTTATTGAACAATCGATTATTTTATACGAAATTTATAAAGTCAATTAAATGTAAAAGCAAGTTCAACGTGAGGTTTATACTATTGTATGTTCATTTAAAAAAATGGTTTAAACCTTTGACTATATAAATATGATGGAATAGAAAGACTGTTATTCCTTACTTCACTTTTTATTTTTATGTTAGATGTACATTTCGAGACACAATGTGCTCATTATCAATAACAAACTAGGTTTGTCATTGTCTTTCTATTTTGTGATCAATCACTTCACGTAAACTCAAAAATATACTGTTATATAAATATGGACTGCTAACGCCAACTTCACGTTTGAATCCAAGTGGTGCTGCCATAGAACAAGTGCCAAGGCCAAGTACTAAATGAAAGCCATTTTACGCTCGAGTCATCTGTAAGTTCATTGTGTTTAAATCTTGTGATAAGTTTTTAAGAATATGGCGATATATTGCTTTGTGGAAGGCTGCAATTCGACTACAGAAGTATCTGTCGATGTGACAGCGTGTTGAGGTTATGTTTATGGTTACGGTTCCGTCTGCTATCTTTCACCAAAATTCGTTCGAAATTGAAAAAAAATCACATGGGAACAGTCAGTCCTGGTGAAAATCGCGACTGCGTGTGTTTTCCGTGTGAAAAGTGCCATCGTGTCGTCTTTCCATGCATTGAAAGTGTTATAAAGTATGTAAAACCGATGTCAGGCGCTCGCCCTTTCGTGGGCCGAATAAATTGGAAAAATGCATGTATCGATGTTAAAACCCCTGGCTTGATCAAAATACATCATCCAGATAGGGCAAGTGTTCCAAGACGGGCCCATCGAAGCTCCTATTCCGCGAAAATCTTGTCAATTTAGCTACGAAAACATTTATGTTAGCTCACATTGACCCATTCAAATTATATAAGAAATAAATATATGCATGAAAACTCTATTGAATATCAATTTGTAGTTTTCAATGCACTCGACATCCAATACGGGTAAAAGAGGATAAGATTAAGAAAGAAAGAAAGTTTTCAATGCAGCGCTAAGCGCTCAAATTTCACTGAACGCACGAATTTTCAAGCTATACCGCTAGATGACTTTAAAGAGAGTCAAAGATTTAAAATATTGATATATCCGTTGAAATTTCGATTCCATTTTTTTTACGATTATAATATGTTCCCTTTCATAATAGTATTACTTCCCATACTAAAAGAAATATTTTTTTTAAAATAAATTATTTTTTTCAGTTGGTGGATAAGCCCAGCAGGTTTTTCTCCGCACGGGAGAAGATCATCGATTTTCCGGGTACGTCGCTTCCCCAAGGGCACGTCGTCAACCGGGTCATCACCGGGCTGCGGTGCTACGACCTGAAGGGACGCGGCAAGGGCGGCATCGCCCGGATCGTCGCCGGCGGCGTCGGTTACACCCACGTCCGCATCAACCTGACCAGCGTCGAGAGAAACAGGGGGCTCTACTATCGCGTCGAAATCTACGGCCACTAAATTTAACCACACACAAAAAAAAACATGAATAACAAATTATGCTTAAAAAAAAGCTGTGGGTGTGTAATAAAGTTGATAAAAATCAACGTAGATTAATAGCATTCGTGTATACTTAGAAAATAAAAGAAAGTAAATGATTTAATTTAAATAAAATTAATTAATCTCTAAAAAAAATGCTGCCAACTCCTTCTTTCTTGATATCATTGTCTTTTTATGCCCTGCGACCTTATATCCCTCCCAGATATAAAATAACAATGACTTTTGGCACTTTGAAAATTATACAAATTTCATTAAACTTTTATATATAAAAAAAATATGTTTAGTCAAATGGTGGATGCGCCGGATGAAAAGTCGTGGCCAACTTCTCATAGGTTTGTTGTTTTACCTATGAGAAGTTGGTCACGACTTTACGGGTGTGAAGTTAGCAATAGATTTCAAATTTATATTTTAGGCAAAGTATTACAGATAAAAATCTGAATTTCATACTATTCAGTAAAGGAAGGATCCCTTTAATAACAATGCATAATCTCACCCCAAATTTTCAGCCCTTACATTTTTAAAGTGCCCCTAAAATTGATACATTATTTAAATTAATTTTAACAACTTTCTAAGTGTTCCATAAAAAATAGAAGGCCACATCTGGATTCAGCATACATCAATTAACAAAACTAAACAATAAAATTAGGAACACCACCCCCAGAACATAGAAAAAAAAACTTCCCCTAGCACACACTTTATCAGAAATAATTATAATTTTTTATGGAACTTATAGTTTGTCTCAAATATCGAAATGAAAATTATCATTATTTCGGTTAAAGTGTGTGTTAGGGAAGTTTTTTTTTCTTTGTTCCATCTTGTCAATCCTCGCTGGCTAACGTCGTGTTCACACTTAAATTAAACACAGTGCC
Source organism: Philonthus spinipes (assembly GCA_963082785.1). Lineage (NCBI taxonomy): Eukaryota > Metazoa > Arthropoda > Insecta > Coleoptera > Staphylinidae > Philonthus > Philonthus spinipes. The sequence goes on from OY720311.1 coordinate 14,558,043, forward strand.
TTTTCGTATTTTTATTTTCGGCTCAAGGACGGGAATTTTTTAAAAATAAGAAAAATTGCTTGTCTAACTCGAACAACAATTAATCCTCATCTTTCTTCCTTAATCTTATCCTCTTTTACCCGTATTGAGTGTCGAGGAATCCTCCTCTTTTGGGAATTAATCCATTACGTATAGTTACGATTAATTCTTTCGGGAATTAATCCATTAGATACAGTCAGTATTAATTCCCGAAAGAAGACGCGCCTTCGTAGCCGTTTTTCACTTTCACTCAATCACCATTGACTTGATGATTTCGCTCATTCGCCTAGATTGTGTTGTTCTGCAGTGGGCAGCGGTGATTTTTTTCAACGCTTAATTAATCCCGAGCCCGTGGGTGAGTATAACTGTTTTTGTTCTATTTCGCGCGACGTGTCGTTTCTATTTAAGTCCAGGTCCTTGATCCTACCTGTCCGGCCATTAAATGTCACCGATTTGAATCACTAAACATTGAAACAAACACGAGCGCAATTCATATTTGCAAAAGCGCGACGTCGCACAAAGAACATTCTCAATATTAGAAATTAGATATTCATTACAAGTGAATTAATGAAAAGTTATTTATATATAATATATATAATCAATATTCCCATTCTACCCTTTCGGGTGTTGGGTGAAAAGTTATTTATAATTAATACAAATTTAAAATGAACACTTCGTGGTTGAACACCTCCAAAATCCAAGTATTCAAATTTTAAATAAATTTTTATTCTTGGATTTTACAATTATAGAACTCTAGAATCCACCTTTAAGAATGTCAGGTAAAAATCGATTTACTATATTTTAATTTGATTTCGTCAAAAATTACTCAAGTTTTTACTACTACTATAGCTTTTAAGGCTACACCTGATGAGTTTTCTTAATATTTTACAAATTTCTATGATTTTTTCTTTAAAATATATATTCTATGGTAATTATTAATAAATATAATTAATTTCACTTAATTCTCAAAAATTATTTTAGACGTATTTTTCTTTATTTATTTTTTTACTATTTTTACTCCTATCTCGAAAGATATTCTCATTTTGTTTATTGTCCCAATCAGGTTGATTGTTTCCACTTTTGTCTCTTTTTATCTGAACCGCTTCGGACTTCCCTTATTTTTTTTTTACTATATAACTTTTATATTATTTTGAAAATTTGTACTCAGATTTAAATTATTGAAGTTCATCCAAACTACAAAATATTTAAATTTATCAAATATATATTTTTTTTAAATGATCTGTATATATTTTCTTAGAATCTTGAGAATAAAGAGTTCGTAAAGTTATCCAGCTGAGATATTTTCATTAATTTATATTATCAATGTTTATCAATACATGAATGTACTAACAAATTAAGTTATATATACTGTACTTGAGAATATTGTTGCTTTTTATGTGTAATTTTTGTTTTCTAGGTTAATTTCAATTTTTTATTTGCATGATCCAATTATAATTTCAACTCAGTAACGACTATGCTTTTTTTGAATTTAAGGAAAAACTGTTTAAATACCAACTAAAGTTTTTATATTTAAAAAAATCTAACTATTCAGGTTTACGATATACACAGTGATATAAATAAATATAAATTATTGTAAATATTAACGTGTTTATATTATTTACTATAATTTATATCAGCGATCTATTTATATAACGTGGGCGTTAACGGGTTAATAAATATAAAAATCATAAAAATATCAAAAAAATCGCGCCGTTTATAAGGTTTTTCATTAAATGTGAGTTTTTTTATATATTTTTTTTTTTTTGAGGTTAGATTCGTGTACAAACTTCAATAGTTTCATTAAATGTGAGTTTATAAGGTTTTTCATTAAATGTGAGTTTATAATATTTTTTTGAGGTTGGATTCGTGTACAAACTATTGAAGTTTGTACACGCATCTAACCTCAAAAAAATATATAAAAAAACTCACATTTAATGAAATTAGGCAAAAGGTGGCGCTTGCGTCGTCTTTTGTTTATTATAAAAAAACCTTATAAACGGCGGGATTTTTTTTTTTATATTTTTATGATTTTTATATTTCATGTATCAAAAAAAGCCCGCCGTTTATAAGGTTTTTGAGGTTAGGTCCGTGTACAAACTTCAATAGTTAAATATATATATATATATATAAAATCCCATCGTTTATAAGGTTTATGAGGTTTTTAAGGTTAGGTCCGTGTACAAACTTCAATAGTTTTTACACGGACCTAACCTCAAAAACCTTATAAACGGCGGGCTTTTTTGATACATGAAATATAAAAATCATAAAAATATAAAAAAAATCCCGCCGTTTATAAAAAAACCTCATAAACGGCGGGATTTTTTTTATATTTTTATGGATCTAAAACCCTATTATTCTCTCTCTCTCTATATATATATATATAATAAATTCCATTATTTTTTTTTATATTTTGCAAATTACCTTATTCTTTATTGTCACAATCTTAGCGAGTTTTATAATTGATATGTATACTTAGATTGTGACGTTAATTCACGTACGGAATAACACCGAAAACAAAACCGTTCTCATGTTTATGTCATTGTTGTTTTATTGTTGGTTCACTTAATTTAATTTCCCCTCGATGAATACAATTCGACCTTCGAGTTTTTTTTACGGTTAAAAATATTCCAATGCCGTGAAGGTATTTATGGATTCCCGTGTGCGCAATTCCGCAATTCGGGAAAAACGGGTTGCGAAATTTCCGCGGTGTGCACAAACAGTTTACTTTCTTTCCATAAATTCAGCTCGCTTTTTTTAAAGCTGCGAATATAAAAAAAATGAGCATATACGTAGAAAAACATTTTAAAAGTATATCAAATACAAAAAAATAAAATAATTAGTTTACTCAATTGAATAATTAATTAATTTTATCCTCTTTAACTACTGAAACTTTTTAACTTAAGTTACGTAGGTTAGGTTATGCTACTATAACTCATACGAAGGTTAGTTTAGGTTGTACAGCTACAACAATTAGGTTAAGTTGTACACTATGGAACAAAATAAGTAAGGGGTTTAAAAGTTAATTGCTGTGGGAATGGTTGTTTGTGGTGTTTTTTTTTTTTTTTTCATCGTTCGATGCGAATGCGGAGCAAAGTTGCGAAATTTCTACACATTTTTTTAAGCTAAACTCATCATCCACAAAGCTTTTAAGTAAAAGTAAGGTTAGGAAAGAACAAAAGAAGGGTGAGAAAATTGTAACTGTAATATTTATATAAAATAAGCCATTTTTGAATATACGCTGCATACGTTAAACAATATATATATATCGAGCGTATAACAAAAATCGACGACGAAGCTGGCATTGGAAATCTAAAGTCATGTCTGAACTAAAATCACACGTGCACGCGTAAAGTACTGGTTGTCATTTCGCGCGTATGATCTTAGTACAGGCATGACTCGAGACTTCCAACGCCAACTTCGTCGTCGATTTTTGTTATACGCTCGATATATATATAATTCACGGGTTACTACGATAGACAACACAACGTAAGTAAAGTACAAATTTTGCAATTTGACAATACAGGGGGTCGAACTATTTCTAACCTAACACAATGGGCCTTCAATAACCAAAGTGAATCAATGATCATAGTTAGGTTAGATTAGGTTGTACAACTACAACGGTTAAGTTAAGTTGTACCACTACAACCTAAACTAATACAATGGGCCTTCAATAGCCTAAGTGATCCAATGGTCATTGACAGATTAGGTTTAAAAGTATATTGAATAAAAAAATGAAAATAATTAATTCACTCGATTCAATACTTAATTATTTTCTTTTTAGATACTGCAACTTTTTAGACTTACGTTACGTAGGTTAGGTTAGGTTGTGCTACTACAATCCATACGAAGGTTAGGTTTAGGTAACACAATGGGCCTTTAATAGATTAAGTGAGCCAATGGCCATACGTAGGTTAGGTTGAATATCTACAACGGTTAGACTAAGTTGTACCACTACAACCTAACCTAACACAATGGCCAAAGTGAGCCAATGGCCTTAGGTAAGTCAGGTTGTATATTTACAACGGTTAGGTTAAGTTATACCACTACAACCTAACCTATTACAATTGGCCTTCAAATGGCAATAGATAGGTTAGGTTGTATGTCTACAACGGTTAGTTTTAGTTGTTTCAACTACAACCTAACCTAACCTATGTAGGTTAGGTTGCATATGTACAACTGTTAGGTTAAGTTTTACACCTACAACCTAACCGTACATAACTTAACACAATGGGCCTTCAAGTGAGCCAAATGCCATATGTAGGTTAGGTTAGATTAGATTGTATATCTACAACGGTTAGTTTAACCTAACCTAAATCAATGAACATTCAAGTGAGCCAATGGCTATGGGTGGGTTAGATTGTAATGGTATAACTTAACCTAACCGTTGTAGATATACAACCCTACCTAACCTAACACAATGGACCTTCCATAGCCTAAGTGAGCCAATAGTCATAGATAGGTTAGGTTGTAGTGGTACAACTTAACCTAACCGTTGTAAATATACAACCTGACTTACCTATGGCCATTGGCTCACTTTGGCCATTGTGTTAGGTTAGGTTGTAGTGGTACAACTTAGTCTAACCGTTGTAGATTTACAACCTAACCTAATCCATCTATGGCCTTGTGCTCACATCAGCTATTGAAGGCCCAATGTATTAGGTTAGGTTGTAGTGGTTTAACTTAACCTAACCTTTTTAGATGCACAACCTAACCTAACCTACGTATAGCCTAATAATATTTTATTCCTTTCTTCACTTCTGTAATGCACTAAATATACATTTCGAGCACAATGTGCTCTTTATTATATTTATTTATTTTGTCATTTTTTTATATAAAGAAAACTATTGATAAAGAACACATTGTGCTTGAAATGTACATTTAATATTAAAAAAATACAGAAGTGCAGAAAGGAATATAATATTACTATATTATATCAAGAAAACTTTACGTACTCGCCAACAAATATCTACGTATAGTCATTGGCTCACTTAAGCCATTGAAAACCTATTTGTGTTACCGCAGTAGACGAAGATAATTTATATTTGTTTTCACGATCCATCTCCCCCCTACATTGTAATTTCAATCCTCTTTAAAATAAAACAACATTTAAATTACACTTTTGCATACCGCCTGAAATTGTTGTAATTGTTGTAATTATCAATCAAGACCGTTACATAAACGCTCGTTTTTGTTATTGCTGTTTTTTTTGCGTTTGTTTATTGAAGCCAGCCGACGTAGCGTGGAAGGTTATGGGAGAGAAGGTTCGTTTCTTGGTTGCCGCTATTTTTTTTTCTCTCTTCTCATTCTAGCAAATGCATTCAATGTCAAACGATACTCGATTGCATTGTCTCGATTACATTACCTAAACAGCTATCTTTATCAATTCAATGGGAGCGTAATGCTATTAGAAGATAACGTTTTGCAATTGAGATAAATTAAAAATTATAAAGAATTTTAAAATAAACAAAATTAACCTTGCAAAATGAAATAAACCTATATTTTGAATTAATATCTCACTTAACCCGCGGTGAAACATATTTAATTAATAGACTTTGATTAAAACACTTGGTTTGTTTCAATCAGTGAAACAAACCAAGTGTTTTAATCAAAATCTATTAATGAAATAAACCTATCTGTGGTTACTGCTCGGGACAATCCCCGTAGCGTCGCGGTTATATTCAGTCCGATTAGCATATCTTACTCAATTGTCGGGGCGTCAATCCCTGTATTCTGTAGACTGTATTCTTTATTGACATTTCCACCGACAGATGGCGCAGCAACGAACATGAAGCGCATAAGGTCCGAACAGCGTATAAAAGGGTAAAATAAATTCACTTCAAGTCTCGCTACGGAATCACCCGGCAGGTTCACCACAGTCAGCCAAAACCCGGCAAGCTCACTATAACCAACTTGGAAAGCTCACCACAGCTTTCAGAGTAACAAATAAAACGCGCCCCTCGAAGGGTACTTCGTCGTAAAGTTTCCACTGACGCCAAGGAAAACAAAAACAGTCTCCTGAACCGGATCAAGAAGATATGGGCTACAATCCGTACCAGACAGCACAACGTCAGCCATGCCAGCTTGTAGCTTAATCCTAAAACCATTAGTTTAATCAATCAGAAATAATAGTAAAAAAAACATTTTATCTCTTGTAGATAAGTTCTCATTACGTAAATTAACGTGGACATTTTAAAAATCTTAAAACACACACTTTCCTAACATGAATATTCGAATAATTCTCATTTTCACAACACGCGGAAAACGGAAACCGCGATATGACGCAACGCGTTTCGCTTTATTAGCACGAATTAGAAATAAAGCGAAAGACAAGAACCAGAGCGTTGTGCAATTTTTGAAGTGTATTTATGAGTATTTCCCGCTGCAGCGAGACGCTATTTTCATCCGAGGAGCGTTCCGTCCGGGTGGGCAACAAACCGCGACCGTGCTACTACGTGAGGAGTTTTCGCAGCCGGGACCGCGGGGAAGAAGCGAAATCGAGTTAAATAACCCAGAAAAAAAACTCCCATCGGCACACATATACGGGTTCGCACGTGCACCTGTCACGGCTGTTGCACCGCGAGGTGTCTCGGATTGTTTAATGGGATCGAAACAAATTTTACTGCAGGTTAATTTTTTCTTTAGACAAAATTGCATGATATGACCTACTTAAAATTCTGTCACCGAAAGGGAACGAAGACTTCAACAGGAGAATTGACGCGTGTAATAGATTATTGTACTTTGCATCCAACAGATAATTTTTTCTTAATAAAAGCATAAAGAGACTAAAATTAAAATATAGAACGGGAATCAAGAAATGACTGAGATCTTCAGGAAATTTACAAAAATCTTGTCGCAATGTTGACTGTGTGAAGTCTCGTGTTCATATCTCACGGGGGTGTCACTCGAATCTCCGTTTGTATATTCAAAGCGCATGCGTGGTGTGGCTCAATACGACCGGCCACGCTTCCCACGATCTTTCCCGTTTCGCCGAAATCCGCCCGACCGTTCCCAAGCCCATTGCAAACGTGCAAACTTATGTTAATGAGGGTTGGGCTACGGCTGAATATCAGGTAAAGCCGCAACATTGATTCCTTGAAATATATATTGTAACGAAAGTGAAAGAAGAATCTGGAAATATCATTCTAGAACGTTCCACAGAGTGCGCGACGGTAAACGCGGCGTCATCGAAAGTTCTGGAAAGTTCGAAAAACGAGCACGCTATATAAGCGCGCGCTAGCGGCGCTGCGGTCAGTCTATCACGAACGTTCGAGTGCTCAACATCTCGTTGTAAATAAATAGGGATAGTGTGTTGTAAATAAATGTGTTAATTGTATTATAAATAAATAAATATTATTTTACTTATTTCTGAGTTTGTTTAATCCCAATTTCGTAACAATATTTAAAGCCTCCACCTCCAACAATAAAAATATATAATAGTCTTGGAGTGTAAAGGATTGTATGGGTTGCAGATTTTTGCAAGCGTTCGACTTACAACCCAAACAATTGTTTACACTCCACGACTATTTTTTGTGCTATGGAAGGGGAAAATCCATTTACGGGCGCTGTGTCAAACTCTTCCAAAATTTTGCCCATGAAACTACCGACTAAAAACCTCTCCCACTTTACCGGCTTCGACAACTATGGTCATTAGCCGGTCGGGTCTGAGTAAGTGCGCTGACTTCATATGTAGCATTGTCAGGCATTGCCCAAATTAACTTAAAACTAATATCACAGCCTTACCTAACCTAAATATAATAAAACCTAACCCTAAACAAATTAAAACCTAATGCTAATATCACAGAAAGACGACATCGAGGTTGTAAACGGACCTCGATGCCGGAACCTAAAAACACCTAACCTAAGTGCTCAAGAGTTGTAAAAGGACTCTTGAGCAGACGACACTACACACAAAACACTAAATACACGAAAAGTGGAATCAGAGTTGTAAAGAGGCTCTGATCCCACCGGACAATACAGTACAGAACGACTATTATATATTTTTATACAAACATACAGAGGATTATTTTCAAAGAAAGTTGATCAATGAAAACAAAACATTTAGAAGAGTTTTCATTAATGTATGCAAGAAACATTATTTATAACAGATTTGTGGCTTAATAAGGTACGAAAGGCTCGGTCGGTTGGCCGGCCGGCGCGGGATCATTAGTTCCAGCAGGTCTTGCTCGGGATAGCCGGCCTCTCTCGGCTCGGCGGAGTGCACTGCCCCCAAGGGGACCCAGAAATAAACGGGACGACCTCAATAGCGCCGTCGATCCTCCTCCTCCTCCTCCTGATGTGCGATGTCCACTCGCCGCGCTGCCATTATAAATAAATGCTGCTGGCTGCGAAGAGACGAAACGAAACGGTCGATTCCTACCACACGCGGCGCACTCGTAAATTCCAGACACGACGGCGCACATGTCAAATAATGGTAATTTAAAGAAATGAGAGAGAAATGAAATTATTTTAACGAGATAATTCGGGAATTGGTTCATATTTAAAATATTTAATAAGACTCGACACAAAACATTTGGGATCTTAATTCAATTTTAATAAATATACTTGTATCTTTAATTTGTAATATTGTTTGTGTAATAATTTTGTAAAAAAAAAGGAGATTCCGTTAATTAAACTAAATTTGTATAAATAGAAAATAGTATCAATTCACAACCTCGACACCCAATACGGGTAAAAGAGGATAAGATTAAGAAAGAAGGATTAATTCACTTGGTCACAGTTATTTAAATAAATTAAATAAAAATGATTTGAAAATAATTAAAGACACTGAGCTAAATGTGGAAATAATTTATTTTCAAATCACCCTACATCCATATAGGTAGAAAGGGTTATTGAATATATCATTTTTATTAAATTTGTATATTTTATTGTTTTCGTATCTATATTTTTTGCTGGTATTTATATTCTTGTTTGTCTTGTTATTACTGTAATGTAAAATTATTTTGTATTATCCTGTTTCCTATTGGGTAATAAATTTATTATTATTAAATGAAACACTTTCTCAATAATTAACATGGCATTTTAATATTTTAATCTTCTTTATGATGAATTAAATAAAATGAATTTGACATTATGACTTAGGCTTCCAGTTAACATCTGACTGAAAGGAGTCTCACACTCTGTCCGTAACTGGATTTCCCTTTCCGCAGCCCCCCCCCCCCTCCACCAAAAAAAAACATTATGACTTATGTTACATAAGTACTTTAACAAATGTCCAATATTAATGAAATGTAAACCCAAGTCGTTGACGATGCCAGTTGAAATTAGGCAAAAGATGGTGCTTGCGTCGTCTTTAATTTATTATGATAAATGTCCAATAATAGATATTTGCTGTTGCATAACAATAGCATATTGTATAATGCAACAATTTTTTAATCGAAAATATTTAATGCAAAAAACAAAAAATAAAATAAAAGGCTAACTGTGACCAAGAGAATAAATCATTTTTTCTATTATTCTTTATGTTGGTTGTGGAGACTTTAATTATTCAAATAAAAATGGTAGTACTTTCTCCTACTTAAGTATTTAAATAATTTTAATGTTTATTAAATTAAATTTAAAAAAAAAATAATATGAAATAAATATGGATAGATTATTAAAAATCAACCAATAAAACACATATTCATATTTATTTCATACAATGTCTAAATATTAAAACTAGAGATGGGCAAAATCGATCTTTTTTAAGATCGATCAATCTGTGATTCATCACTCGAAAGATCAATCAATCAGATTGATCCACAAAGGTTGGATTGAAAATATCGATCCTCAAAGATCGAGCTGCACATTTTTTCGGATCCATTATTTCAGCATGATCGATTCAGCTTGAAATATTTAAATTAAATATAAACAACCATTTATCTATAATTATTTAAACAAGAATATTTCTTACTATAAAATTAAATTTGTACAATAAAATGTAAATTTTATTAGTTTAGTCTCATAATCAGGCTAAACAGAAAGATGGAACCTCAGCTGCGAGGCGATTGAAGATCAGATTGAGCTGAAAGGATTGATCATGAAAGATCATTCAGTAAAATCGTTTCAACCGATCACAAACAAATATCGAGCGGTTAGATTTTTTTGATCGATCTTTTCCATCACTAGTTATAATCGATTCGATCAATCAGTGAGATCGATCCAATCGATCATAAGCAAAGATCGAGCAGCACAATCTTTTTGATCGATATTTCCCATCACTAATTAAAACCATTAATTATAAAAATAATAAATTATTACCGGCGCTTCTTGCATCTGACCAAACATCAACTTTTTTTATTATTAATGGGTTAACACTATTTTGTAAATAAATTGTTTGAGATAATAACAAAATTTTATGTTCAGATGGTGGAGGCGCCGGGTTCGTGGCTGGAAATTCGTGGCAAACTTCTCATCGGTTAAATTATTTTCTCTTTAGCTACTGTGACATTTGTCCACTTGGATGTTTATTTTAAAGTGAAAATGTCGCAGTAGCTAAAGAGGAAATAATTTATTAATTATTTTTATTTATAATCATAGAGATAGATAATAAGAGGGCCGAATCCATGTATTAAGCGGGAAACACGCGCAACGCTATCCAGTGCTCAAGTGGACAACTATTTCCGAAATTTCAAACCTTCATATGGCTTTTGAGGTTAGGTTCATACACAAACTATAATATAACTAATTGCGGGATTTTTGAACATGTTTCTATTTATACTTTTCTGTTCACTATTTTAATTAAAATTATTGATATAAACGTTTTTTTTTTATTTTTGTGCAATTTTACAGAAAAAATATCAGTAATTCATGCAAATAAGAAATTGCAATTAATAAAATTATCTCGATAGCCAATTTATATACAAAATTTAGTTAATAATTGTAAATATATGTTAAGTGGTAAATATTGTAACTCTGTTTATAAATAAAGATGTTATTATATATAAAATTATCTGAAAAATATTCATAAAAATTAACACATAAAAAACAACATTATTTTTAAGTGAAATATATTAAACTTATAAAAGTATCATTTAACCTATTATTACATTCGAGTATTAATTAAAACATATTAATAACAGTTATAATTTGAATTAATTGATATCTCTCAGCTGGATAATTTTATGAACTCATTTTCTAAAAGAATCTAGGAAAATATGTATATAAAGGCAGAAAGACCTCCGGTCGATAGCCAATGACAGACTACTAACCCGTTTATGTGTATTACAACATAAATATTTGTAAAGAATTGTAATTCTGCTGTCTGAATAAAGATGTTTGAATATATATATGTATATAAATATTACTCCAAAAACGTCTATGTTAAATACATTTTTTTTAGTAGAAAATATTGTAAAAAGCTTTTTAGTAAAAAATGAAGATTTATAGACCGAAAACATATTTTGAGAATATGGGAAATAAATCGTATTTATTAATAATTATTACTCGATTGGTTCATAATTTTAAGTTATGTATATTCTTTCAAAAATATACAATTCATAGAAATTTATAAGCAAACGTGTTTTAAACTACAAATAACAACTTACCAGTTGTAGTTTTATAAGAAAAAGTGGAGAAACTTCTGACGAATACAAAAAAAAACTGTCAATAACAATTCATATGATTTGCATCAATCAAATTGAAATATGGCAAATTGATCCTTATTTAGAACATCTCTAATGTTTAATTAAAACCGTAAAAGTTTAAGAAATGTACCTTATAATGCGACAAAAATTATGAATAATTAATAAACCATTGTAAAAACCCAAAAATAAAGTATTCTGAATTTTCCATTTCAGACTTCAGCGCCTCCAGTGCTCAAGTGGACAACTATTGCCGTGTTTCCCAATTTCAAATATAATCCGAGCCAAAACAAGGCAGTGGGGCAGCAAAATAATTTCGGTCCCAGCATTTGCTAATAATAATGGGCCCGAAACTAGTCGAGAATTTAAAGTTATTCAATCTAATCTGTGTTTTATTGGTTGATTTTTAATAATCTATTCATAATTATTTTATATTTTCATTTAATTTATTTAAGTAACTATAACCAAATAAATGAATAATTTTTGTGGATAATTCCCTTATTTCCGTTACCTAGTGAAAATTGTTTGTCTTAAAGAAAGTCGTCTTGACGGGTACCTAGACGTGAAGAGTGTATCCCAGTATTTCCTAATAAAGTAGTTAAGTTAATTTAGTAAGGTTTATAAAAGGTTACTGGTGGATTGGTCATAGTTACCAATATCAAAAAAAAAAATGAATAATTTTTTTCTAATGTTTATTACTTAAGAATGCAACACTTTTTTGGGATGTTTGCGTTTACGTGAAGTGTCTTAATGCACTGGTTTTCACAAAAAAAATATTAAGCCTAATTTAATGTGTAATAGGGGCAAAATTATGTACCAAAAATGTTTCTTTAATATAATATTAATACTGTTTGTGTAATAATTTTGTGAAAAAAGGAGATTCCTTTAATAAACTAAACTAAATGAAACACTTTCTCAACAATTAACATGGCATTTTAATTGTTTTAATCTTAATTAACGTTTGTAAATATATTTTTTCACTTTTTTTGCTTTTAAATAATAAAAATTATCTGATGCCTCAGTTCTGTGTAAATACAAAGTTTGAATTAGACTCAAAAGAAGAGAGTATCTTGTTTTTTTTGCTACATTTACATTAAAATCACGAATTATGATGGCATGGTCATAGAGGGAGTCTTTAGTGAAATGAAATTTACACCATACGATCGAGAATTTTTCTCCTCTAGTTTCGCTTTTTACTCTTGACAATGCTGTAAAAAAGCGAAACTACTTGAGTGAATAATAACAAATAGTGAAACAAACCAAGGATTTTTAATTTAAACAATTTTCGGCGTTTACCTTGTAGACGCAAATCATTGGCGATGCCACATGAAATTAGGCAAAAGATGGCGCTTGCGACGTCTTCCATTTATTATGTTTTCAATTTATCCTTTAATTTTATTTCTCGGGTTTACATTATGTTGTGCTTGCTTTTACTGGCAAATGACTAAAACTCGAAGCAAAATCAAATCAGAACATTCGCAAGAAAGTACGCTTAGCGTGCGGGCTTGATCAAGCGTGGTGGTTGACACACTTAGCGAAAGACAGGCGCGTTGTCGGCTGGATTTCTTCGGTGCAGGTGGTTCGATTTAACATTGCTGGATTTGGTCGACCCCATTTTGCGAATACAATATTTATTAATCCGCAAAAATCCTGTACGTTAATTTTGTAATCGATCTAATAAAATAAAATAAAAATAATTCATAAACCATTTTACAAAAAAATATATGCAGAGAGATTTTTTTATCAGTATACATTAGGGGAAGTGTATACTTGCAAAAATCGCGAGCCAATCGCATTGAAAAATTAATGTGTGTATGTTAAGTTGACTATTTGGCATATATGTGTTCAGTTGCGTGTTATAGGCAACTAAACACACATATATCAATGCATTTGACTCGTGTATTTTGCAGGTATAGATAGGGGAAATGTATACTGATAAAAAAAGCTCTCTGTATATAAACTTTTTTACAAAGTAAAAGTACAAAATAATAAAGAGAAACAAAAAAAAACTAAAAATATTAACTTTTATTTGTAGTTTTTTTTTGTTTCTTTCGAGGCAAATGTTTAAACATATATTATATTTTACTTTTGTTATTTACGACTATGTAAACAAGATATTTTCTCTATAATTGGACTGTAGTCTGTTGAGAAAATAAACGATTATTATTATTGATAATAATAATCGATCTAAATAATAAGCATTAGTGACAGCATTGCCTGATGATTTATTTTAATTATCTTCTAAAGGGTATTCTTACACCAAATGGTAGACAAGACAATCGAATCTTCTAAAAGGCAATATCTTCATCACCAGACTTAAACAGAGTATTAAAAATATAAACACAATGGGCTATCGACTCTAGATCCCTTTTTACTGTTTTAAACGGTAATTGTTTTAAAGGACTGGCTTAACACATTGGCTGCCAACATTTTTTTTTTTTAATTTCAAAAAATAATTTCGTTTATTATACTTTTTAGAGAAAAGTACACTATTTTTAAATAAAGCAACCGTTTTTTTTTTAGTTTTACATTTTTTTATTATGAACACTGCTGCAATATGAATTAATCATCTGCCTAATGATGCCACTGTGCTGGCGAAACAATTGCAATAGTGTCTCTACAATAACCAAAAATATGAAACTAGGGCTATTCCGTTTGAAAAAAAAGTTAAATCTATTTTGACTGACTATTGAATTTACAAAAAAAAACATCAACAACAAATTCGTCCTCGGTTGTTGCATTTCTGGCGAACTTCACCGGGACTAAACAAAAAAAAACAAGCAAAAAAAAATAAACGGGCTGTGGAATGAATAAAACCGATTCGTTATTTGTTTGTCCGGTGTGTTTCGCTTTATTAGCACGTCCTCCGAGACGGTCACGAATGAGAATGAGGCGCGTGAGTCACGCCAAGGTCGTCCCAAGAGGACGAAAATTGAGCGCTTATCAATCCTTCCCGATTGAGGAAGTCGTCCGTCCCTTGGCAAATCGCCGCTATTTCCGTGAGTAAAAAAACGCGAGACTTGTCTACGGCCCGACGTTTTTTTTTTCACGGAAAGCTTTTTTTAGAAATTTTACATTATCAAAATTAAAATTCTGCAACAACTGATTAGCCTAAGAATAAGGTCAATTTTATTAATACTCGCTGGACATTTTTTTAATATAGATTAACTCCATGCAATTATTCATAATAAAGATCTGTACTACTATGGGACCTTATTTTTGTGGAAAATTGGGGCTTAAATGCACATGGATACGTAGAAAATATTCTGCAAGAAGCTGTTGTGTCCTTTTCTCATTTTATTGGAAATGACTTTGTTTTAATGTTACAATGAAATTAAACATGGAAAATTTCTGGCAATGATTAAATTCGATCAATCCAACTGCAAAAAATTACTTACACTGTAAGTTTTACAAACATCTATTGAAACAACTACTTCCCGAGCATTTACCCCGCCGGACATTAGATACAATAGATATTTGTTGTTGCATAGCAACACTACTTTTATCGCTTAAAGAAAAAACAGAAACTTTGATTTTATTTTTCTTTAAAAAAAACATGATCATCCAGAATAACAACGTGAAATTATTCTTGAACCTAATTCAGCGCATCTTGCGAGATGATCTCTTTTAGAACACCGGTGGTAAATCCGTCATCTTTTTTCGTCCCGTTCCGTGAAACGGGAGCACACCAATCGTACACGATACCGAAATAGACTACACTCGGGACATCTGCTCCGAGTCATCGCGTATTCCTATTTGTTTTCGATCCCGCCGCGGGAACACGATTTATTTTAACGCCCGGTCGCGATTTTTGTTTTAAAAGAACCAAAAAAAGAAAAAGAAATCACAATAATATTTAACGTAAGCGTTAATGCAATAATAAATATACAGTGTGTATGAGATAAAAGGTAAACATCGGTTTGTGTAATGTAAAATTACATCTCAAATCCCGATGTTTCATTCTGTAAATACACATTTTCACAATTTGAAAATATAAAAATGTGAAGCAATTAATTATTATCTTTATTATATCTTACTTCGATACCCGAAAGGATACAAGAAGAAAGTTTATAATAATTATATCTTAATATAATCTGATTGATATTATTTTTACATTTATTTCTGAAAAACAAAGCTGTTTGAGCGTGAATGGGAATGCTTTGTGTGGTGGTTCCAAAAGGTCGTAGTTGTTTAACAAACACACTTTATTTCTAAATATACACGTAATTCTTGGTACGTGAAACTCTACATTAGATCTGAATTTTCTTATCGGTCCGAGTGTACAACTGACCCCCGATCCCTAAAAGCACGATTGAGCAAGTGCAAACAAAAGCTATTTTCAAAAGTAGGACCTAAAATATTCTGGTGCTTACAAAAGCATTTTTTTCATAGATGTTTTAATTAAGAACTCTCCATTCTTTGAAGATTAGTTTCTGACTAGTAATTATCATTTTAATAAAAACAGACTATCAAATGGGCGTACTTTTGAATACATGTCTATTTAAAAAAAACATCAAGTTGACGTTGAAATTTGAAAATGAATTAATCAAAGTTAGGTTGAAAACCAGCAAACATTACATTGTTAAGCTGAATTTCGCCGCTTTCAATATTATGATTACGCTTGTATTGAATTTTGCATTAATTTGTAATATTTATCATAATATTGAATAAAGGCATCATTATTATTTATATACAGGGTGGGCCACGAATAAGGGCCATTAAAAGTTTTCGGAGTTCCTGGCGGCGGAAAATTTTGAATAAATTCTAAATTGCACGGTTGAATGCGACCCCCTCATGGAAACTATTTCGACTTTCTTTCACTTCCGGTTTTAGCGGAAATGGCTACCAACTTTGTTATTTTAAATGAAACACACCATATTTTATATATTTTTTGGATCCCCCGTTCAATTCCCATATGGATTTGTCCACATAACTCCTACAGTTTTTGAGTTAAAAATTTACTTGTCAAATTTTAACCTCAAATTGACGTTTCGAAAAATGCCTCTAACTTCTAGTAAGAATAAGTTAGACAGACCATCGACATCTTGAATGGCTACTAATAAATCCTTCTTCCTGTTTCAAGGCATTTACACCCTGGAACCGCCTCTGTTGTGATATTAGTTTTTAAACCGATGTGAAGTTACCCCATGGTTTCCAGTCCACGGTTTTTGTGCCCGGCGCATTCACCATGGCGGAGGCGCCGGGATACATCTATTTATATTTTCTATATTTCTAATAATAAAATAAAACTTCTATATTATTTACATACTAAATCCTAGTATATTGAAGTTTTTACAATCGATTTTCTAAATAAACATTAAAAAATATATTTTCTAACGGTTGTATGTTATATAACATTGTTTGTCATTTTTTAGATTTTTTATTTTGACGTTAGTTTGTTGCTAGGGACCTTGTTAACATATTTTGAGAATATAAAAGTAGGATGTTTTAAAATAAACTTTTTATGATTCTTTTTGTCTCGACCATGGATCCCAAGTCCTGTAAAACATTGTTTGTAATTTTTTAGTTTTTTTATTTTCACGTCAGTTTGTTGCTAGGGACATTATTAACATATTTTGAGAATATAAAATTAGGATGTTTTCAAATAAACTTTTTATGATTTTTTTGTCCCAGCCCGCGGATCCCTCGAAAATTTTCAAAGTCCAACAAAACATTATTTATCTTTAAACGAACATTACTTAGAAGAAGAAAAATAAAAATTTTGCAAGCAATTTCTAAAAATGTGTATTTGTTGAAATTATAAAATGAGATTTTGTTTGTGAAAAATATCTTTTATTAAAAAATAGCGACACAATTTAAGATCTAAAGCATGATAAAAGACAGTGTCTAGTTAGACTATGAAAATTTTCGAGGGATCCTTGGGCTTAGACAAAAAAAAAATCATAAAAAGTTTATTTTAAAACATCCTACTTTTATATTCTCAAAATATGTTAATAATGTCTCTAGCAATAAATTAACGTTAAAATAAAAAATCTAAAAAATGACAAACAAAGTTATATAACATGGTGAATACAACCGTTAGAAAATATAACTTTTAATGTTTATTTAGAAAATCCATTGTAAAAACTTCAATGTGCTAGGATTGAGTATGTAAATAAAATAGAAGTTTTATTTTATTATTAGAAATATAGAAAATATAAATAGATTTATCCCGGCGCTTCCGCCATGGTGGAGGCGCCGGGCACAAAAACCGTGAACTGGAAACCATGGGGTAACTTCACATCGGTAGTTTTTAAACAATCTATTTTAATCATAATAAATTAAAGACGACGCAAGCGCCACCTTTTGCCTAATTTCAAGTGGCATCTTCAACGATTTGGGGGGTCTACAAGGTAGACGACCGAGAATCATTAAATGTGAATCTATTTTAAGACAGGCCAACACGGGATAAAAAAATAGAGATAATCACATATCGAAAATGATCAGCCAATTGAACGCAATGAATAGACCTACCATTGACCCCGGGAGTCGACGCCGGTAAAGGGGTTTTTAGTCGGTCAAAACCCAGAGGGAGTCCGACACTCAGTACTTAAATGGATTATCCCCTCCCACAACACACAAAAAATCCTTCTAGAATTAAAAAAAATAACATCTGTCAATTTTGACAATAGATATTTCAAAAATGTGAATATTTCAGTGCCCACTTAATAACATAATAATTATTTTTTTTTTCTTCCAAATGGAACGGCTAATATTCCGTATACGTTATCGTTGACCGCCATCTTAACATAACTGCCAATAAATTAAATTCAGTTGGTTTAGTTTTACTAAAAGTGTTTAGATTTACTAAACCAAGTGAACTTAATTTACAAGTTTAATTTAATATTAACAATGTTTTACTATAATTAAATAATTAAAACACTAATACTTTCTTCACTAAAAACCTTTTTTTGTTTTTAGTGAAGAAAGTCTTAGTGTTTTAATTATTTAATTATATTCATCTCTTCACGTAACTCAAACCAAATACACAATGTTTTACCAAGTGATTAATGAGAAAAAAGTGTCCTATACAACTGTCAACCTCTAACCGTTAGTTTCGATAGGAAATAATGTTTGTTTTTTTAATCTATTATTTTCATTTTACCGTATTTCTGTCTCTTACTATAAAACACCAACCTTAAATTGGTTCCGACTTAAGAAACAAAAACTTCACATACCGTCTGCATCTGAGTGCGGCTTTTAACCAATCCAAGCGGAATAATTCAGTAGCAAAAAAATATATATATAAACCGCGTCTAGACAACGCGCAATTATCCGAAGGGGGGATGCTTTGTCGGCGCTGTGTTTCATGATTTAAACCCCCCTTTTTGCGTGTTTATAAACGCGGGCGGGATTGTA
Source organism: Philonthus spinipes (assembly GCA_963082785.1). Taxonomy (NCBI): domain Eukaryota; kingdom Metazoa; phylum Arthropoda; class Insecta; order Coleoptera; family Staphylinidae; genus Philonthus; species Philonthus spinipes. Next base: position 14,576,999 of record OY720311.1, read on the forward strand.
TGTGTGTGTGTGTGTGTGTGTGTGTGTGAAAGATGTCTTTTCCTCCACCCACTCGAGAGGAGTTCATCGTTTCGGGAGATGGTGAGAGGAGGATGACGCTGATTGCCAGTGACTCACGCACCGATCGAAGCGTCCCGACGCCGAAATTCAATACGACGCAGTTATGTACTTAGTGATATTAGAAATGCTACATCAAGAAAGATTCTGTAAGAGGAATGTTAAAAAGCTGCTTAGACTGTGACGATAAAAAATTACGTACACGTTAAAGTACGTTATTTTTTATCATCACAATCTAAGCAGCTTTTCTAATAGAATGTGAATTTAATTAATAACGTATGGAATAGCCTCGATTATACCAACGTGTAATCTAAGTATAACACTTTTAACATGAATGAGTTTTTATCCTTTGTGGTGATCCTTATGTACCGAGGCTTAGTGTTGTGTTGTCTTTAAAAACCATGATGTGTCCCTGGACAAGAAGAGCATACATTGCTGTTTATACACGTTTTAGGGTTAGTTTTAATAATAATAATAAAACGTACTTATATTATTACCATTATAATAATCTTTACATAACTCTCAAACATACACATATATGAGTAATTAATTATAAGAATAAATTTATAACATAAATTTTATATATACAAACATCTTTATTCAGACACTATGACAACAAAATTTTACACAATTTATTATAAGGGTTATATGATAAACACTCAAAAGGGTATAAGGGTTATATGATAATATATATATATTATAACAATATGTACAATTGTGTTAGTAGTCTGTCATGGGCTATCGACCATAGGTCTTTCTGCCCATAAATTTTATAATAATAGAAAAAAGGATTTATTCACTTGGTCACAGTTATTTAAATATATTAAATAAAAATGATTTGAAAATAATTAATTAATAAATAATTTTCTCTTTTGCAACTGTGACATTATGACTTATGTTACATAATTACTTTAACCAATGTCTAATAACAGACATTTGCTGTTAAGGGAAAATAATTTATTAATTAAAATTACTTTCAAATTCTTTTTATTTAATTTACATAAATTTTATGTTGCCTAAATTAAAATATAAACATTACATATAATTTACTTATTGATTTTTTTATATTACATATTACTTTTGCATGGCTATATCTCAAAACTATGCAAAAGTCATTTGTAATATAAAAAAAATCAATGAATATAATATATAAAGAAAACAAAATTACTTTTTTATACTACTTGGATTTTTATTAATCGTGACTAGTTTCGATTACACGGTAATCATTCTCTAACAACATTGTTTGATAATCATGTGGTATAAAAAAGTAATTTTGTATGTATTGTTTACATTTAAATTTAGGGCCTTCAATAGCGGTTTAAGCTAAGTTTAAAGTAAAACTAGGCTTAAATACGTTTTGGAGTTTTTCAATCACGGCTTGTAGCTAAACTGCGGCTTAAACTCGAGTTGGCATTTTTAACATGATGTAACAGGCGATGAATTCAATAACTATTAGTAATTATAGATATAATTTATTCCCCTGCAAAACAGAAACAGAAACATTTTTATTACTTTGTTTTAAAAGTAATTTCTTTTAAATTAAATAAAAATTATTTGAAAATAATTAATAAATTATTTCCACATTTAGCACTGTGACATTTTAACTTACTTTACATAAGTACTTTAAACACATTAAAACAACAACTTCTCGGGCAAATACCCCATCAGCATATCAATAAAATAATTTCTTTTGTAGTTCATGAATTTCTTCAGCGTTTTCTTTTCTTTTATATCTAATTCGTATTACTCCAACATACATCGTATCCGGTGTGAAAAATTAATAAAATTTTAAAATATTTTTGTATGAAAAGAAAGGCTTCTTTCTTACGTCTTATATTTTCCGATTTCTCACGCAATGGTCCGGATTTCGGTATTCTTAATTTGATCGGTGAATATGTTGAACAGTCCAGTTATAGTTGTACTTACCTAGTTCAAACAAAAAATATCACCTTTATTTGAAAAATTCTATTTCAGTCAGTCTATTTCCATCAAAACAGTAGTCCGAATAATATTTCGGATTTGAGACCGAAAGGTTTATACATAATTAAGTTAGCTTTCAACATTACTTTTTCTATAGTGTAGAAGTTTAAAAAATAAACTTACCAGTAAAAAATATAATAATTTAAGTCGGCGAAATCACAATTTTTAAAAAGCGTCGGTAATCCATAAATCCTCTTGTGAAAACTGAAACAGAAGAAATGATCAATTTTAATACAATATTTTATTTCTTGAATAACTTTCTCATTTATCACTCGGTGAAACATTTTGACAATATTTTTTACAAATAGTGAAACAAACCAAGTGTTTTTGATTTATCCTTTAATATTAGTGACAATAATTTTAATTAAGGGCACGAAGATTATACTCTAGTCGATAGTCCAGCTTTTTTTTTTTTAGCCGGCAATTAATGTTAATGGCCTCCGGAGTAGGGTGGAGATTAATTGTAAATTAAGTTGAAAGTAATTAAAAAAAAATACCAATTATTTATAAACACTTGGAAAACAAATATGCACAACTTTGTCCAAATGTAACCGTTTTATTTCCTTAATTAACTATATTCTGCGTTGGCAATGTGCCATCCCTATTTCAAACTATTTTATAGATTGAGTTATGTATAGAATAAAGCGCGAATATAAATGAAGGTTGAAAAGTGTCTATTAGTTATGTTAGAATAATTGGGATATTTTTTTTGCAGATCACAAAATTCTTGTCATATTCCACAAATTAAATTAATTACGCCATCTATTCAAAAACACTTGAACTGCTTGACACGAAGGGAAAAAAATAAGGCAGATTTAATGCAAAACTAGATATTCTAGTAAAAAAAAATATTTTATAAATAAAATCAAAAGAATTTGAAAATATTTAATAAATTATTTTCCTTAATTTTGTCGCTGTTAACTTGGTGGTACATTTTCAATATAATATATAAAGAAAACAAAATTACTTTTTTATACTACTTGGATTTTTATTAATCGTAACTAGTTTCGATTACACGGTAATCATTCTCAAACAACATTGTTTGATAATCATGTGGTATAAAAAAGTAATTTTGTTTTCTTTATATACTAAATTAATTTCCCTTTAGCTACTGTGACATTATGACTTATGTTACATAAATATTTTACCAAATTTGAAACTAATTTATTGATTATTTTGAAACTATTTTTATTTAAATAAGTGTGACCAAGTGGATAAATCTTTTTCTTCTTATTAAAATTTTTTATATATGGGAAAAGAGGTATTTTTCACATAATAATAATAATAACTTTATTTGTATACCCAAGAATAGAATACAAAATATAAAAATAACATAATTTGATGTTCCGTTTCTAATTAATATATTGTTAAGCGGTGTTGGGCTTAGGTTGCCAGCGTCAGATCCTAGAAATTCCAACGGTGTTTCAACGAATAACACTTTATTTAGAAATTATATACATGCTTTAGGCATGGTACCCGTCGATTTCTGTTTTTGTGCAATTCACCCTTAGACCACTGTCCGTGAGGGCATATATTTTTTATTTTTTTTTTTTAAACTGTTAACTGTGGAGGCTTCTACTTCGTTATACATCGTTATTAATATAAATAAAAACACATAAACTTTGTTTGTATAACTGAGTATATATGTATAACTCAGTTATACAAACAAAGTTTAAGTGTTTTTATTTATATATTTTTTTGCTGTTTTTAATTTAAAAAAATATTTTAGATTTATCGAGTGTAACACATATTGTAAGATTGCAAAAAATAATATGTATTAGGCGTCGCTTTTCTTTTTCTAAACAAATAAGCGGTTAAAGAGTAAAACTGACACTAATGAATTTTTCCGCAATATGTTTAATTAATTTCATCACGTTACCCACGATGAAACATTTTCGATCTAATTCAGGACACTTAATTGAATATCCTGAATTATTCTTCTGCGACAATATTAAACAACAATAAAATTCCATAAACAGCGAACAATCGTGCATTGAAGATAATCGTCGTAGAACCGAAGTGAGTTTAAGGATTCCAGTGTTACGACCTTAACACACACGAGCTGATAAATTATTTCAAAATGAGTCAGAGAGTGTTTGTCCTGTCAATGAACTGTTCGAATTTGTTTATTGCACTCTCTGGATTCATTCCATACTCCTAAGCGCGCAATCGGCACACATACGTCTATGGATGGAAGAGGAGTACACGCGACGAATATTCAACGATTATTATTATTAAACATTTTTATCATCGAGGAAATAGGAGAGAGAGACGTGGGAAAAGCGCAGAAAAGCTAGGAAAAATCGCGGAAAACAAAGAGTTATGAAGGAGATGGCTATCGAGCCCGACGCCCTAAGAGGCATCAAGAGATAGCAGAAGAAGAAGAAACATTTTTATTACTGTTTTGATACAGTTTTTATACAATAATATGTAACATTTCAAATTAATGGATTTTGAAATCAAATAGAACATCAATCGGACAAAAGCTTTTGAGCCGATTATTTTGCAGTATTAAAGAAATTAAACACCTTTGACTGATTATATCGCCATCTGTTGCGAATATAGAAAATTAAAAAAAAATCAGATAAATAATTCATGTTTTTTTGGTAACGTTTCCGAATGGTGTCACGGGATATAGAAAATGTTGAAAACGGAATTATGGGTAAATTATGTAGGAAACTTACCGTTTGTTCACAATTCGCATTGAAAGTCCCAATTTTGAGGTTATAATTGATCCGATTTCCGACTAAATAAGCACATTGCGAGTATAAATCGTACACATGATGAAATAATCTTCTAATTTATGGCGAAATTTAACAAATTTGTTGCAATTTTTTCATTTATTCGGCCAAAATCACGATTTTAATTTTATACAGAAAATTACGTTTCTATGAAAAAATCAATATGTATTTTAGATCCATTTGTAAATAGTAGATATTTTAATTTATGATAGCAAAAATAGATGGCGTAACCGCTCCACTAAACCGAATGTATTTTGTACAATATAATAAAAAATAATAGAGAATTATTCATCGACTATTATAAATAATACATACATATTTAATTAATGATTTTTTTTATGAAAATATTGGATAGATTGGTACAACTTACGATCTTTTGCACGTTTTGTCAGAATACTTTACAAACATGTTTGCACACTCACCTAACCCAAACTAACCTAACCTAAACTAACCTAACCCAAACTAAACTAACCTAACCTAAACTAACCCAAATTAACCTAACATAACCTAAACTAACACAAACTAACCTAACCTAAACTAACCTAACATAACCTAAACTAACCCAAACTAACCTAACCTAAACTAACCCAAACTAACGTAACCTAAATTAACCTAACCTAACATAACCTAAATTAACACAAACTAACCTAAACTAACCTAACATAACCTAAACTAACCCAAACTAACCTAACCTAAACTAACCTAACCCAAACTAAACTAACCTAACCTAACATAACCTAAACTAACACAAACTAACCTAACCTAACATAACCTAAACTAACCCAAACTAACCTAACCTAAACTAACCTAACCTAAACTAACCTAACCCAAACTAAACTAACCTAACCTAAACTAACACAAACTAACCTAACCTAACATAACCTAAACTAACCAAAACTAACCTAACCTAAACTAACCTTACCCAAACTAAACTAACCCAAACTAAACTAACCTACCTAACCCAAACTAACCTAACCTAACATAACCTAAACTAACCCAAACTAACCTAACCTAAACTAACCTAACCTAAACCAACCCAAACTAAACTAACCTAACCCAAACTAAACTAAACTAACCTAACCGAAGCCGACAAAACGTGCAAAAGATCGTAAGTTGTACCAATCTATCCAATATTTTCATTAAAAAATCATTAATTAAATATGTATGTATTATTTATAATAGTCGATGAATAATTCTCTATTATTTTTTATTATATTGTACAAAATAGTCTAGTGGAGCGGTGACGCCATCTATCTTTGCCATCATAAATTAAAATATCTACTATTTACAAATGGATCTAAAATACATATTGATTTTTTTCATAAATTAGAAGATTATTTCATCATGTGTACGATTTATACTCGCAATGTGCTTATTTAGTCAGAAATCGGATCAATTATAACCTCAAAATTGGGACTTTCAATGTTGTGACCAAACGGTAAGTTTCCTACAGATTCTGACTTCGGATTCGTTCATTTCACGCATGTTTACCCATGATTCCGTTTTTAAAATTTTAAAAAGCCCGTGACACGATTCGGAAACCTTTCCGTTTTTTTAAACATAGAGTGCGATTCTGTAAAGAAAATTCACATTTAACGGGTGTGAAGTTAGCAATAGATTTCAAAAATTAATATCTCGGAGAAAAGAAAAGCAAATCGAAAAATGTTTTAAACATACAATTAAGAAAGGCCTAAATTAACACCACAGAAAATATCAACCCCTTATTTTCACCCCTTATATTTTTTCATCCCCATCAAAAAAAGATTATGTTTTTTTCTCCAAGTTCGCAATTTTCCATAAAGTTCTTTTTTATCTCAAAATTATCTTCATCCCACGCTCTTTCAATATCAGAAATAAAAAAAAAGTTTCGCCAACTCGTTCACCCCTATAACATTATTTTTACCCCGAGGTCTCAGTTATCAGCATATTGTTAAAAACTGTTTGTTAACATCATTATTTGGTCACACTAGCTTTAAATATGTAATCAAATAAGTATCTGGTTAAAACCAACCCCAAAACTAGTAACTACCCCTATAAACCATAAATTATCGAATTAAATGCAGCCGTATTTATTAAAGTTTCTGCAATTTACCATAACTGAATAAAAATTCCCATTCTTATAATTAATAAGCATACTTTCATAATCAAAAATCAAAAAAACGTTTTGAACCCAACTTCATCCCCTAAAAAAATAATTTCTCTCGCGCCTCGCAGACACCATACATATCGATATAAATGCCGGTTTTTTTTGGGGGGGGATGAAGTGGGGGCCGAAACGTTTTTTTTTACTTTTGATTATGAAAGTACACTTATCAATGATGAGAATAAGCATTTTTATTTAGTTATGGCTCTCTGCGGAAATTGTGAAAAATCGACATTTATATCGATATGTATGGTGTCTGCGAGGCGCGGTGGAAATTATTTTTTTTGGGGATGAAGTGAGGTCCGAAACGTTTTTTTTTACTTTTGATTATGAAAGTACACTTACCAATGATGAGAATAAGCATTTTTATTTAGTTATAGCTCTCTGCGGAAATTGTGAAAAATTGACATTTATATCGATGTAAACGGTTTCCGCGAGGCGTGGGGTAATTTTTTTTTGGGGATGAAAAGGGGTACGAAACGTTTTTTTGGCTTTTGATTATGAAAGTACACTTATCAATGATAAGAATAAGCATTTTAATTCAGTTATGGCTCTCTGCGGAAATTGTGAAAAACCGACATTTATATCGATATGTATGGTGTCTGCGAGGCGCGAGAGAAATTATTTTTTTAGGGGATGAAGTGGGGTTCAAAACGTTTTTTTTTGATTTTTGATTATGAAAGTATGCTTATTAATGATAAGAATGGGAATTTTTATTCAGTTATGGTAAATTGCAGAAACTTTAATAAATACGGCTGCATTTAATTCGATAATTTATGGTTTATAGGGGTAGTTACTTGTTTTGGGGGTTGGTTTTAACCAGATACTAACGAAAAAAATGGTGGTTTTCTAAGGTTCAAACGAATACCATCATCAGTTTTTAATTTTTTTTTTTTTTTAAGTTGGGCGTCAGGTTTTTTTTTTGCCGACGAAAAGTTAAGCATGATTTTCCGGACAAGGAATTTTGTAACCCGGCGCATCCACCATTGTTACAATCTTGTCAATTGTTACAATTATAATCACGAAATAGAAAATAAAATGTTTGGCGATCGAGTGAAAACATCAAAAAATAACGAAACCCACCAAAAACATTTCCCGACGATTTACATTTTCTCCCGTGTCAATTATTTCCATTCTAAATTACATCATTCCAATTCACCAGCAAGCAGCACACGCATGCTTTTTTTATTCTCACGAGTACACAAAACACGGTATCGCGCTGTATAAATAAGTGTGACTCGGGCCGATTAACAAATTTAAGTAGCATTTACTCGTCACGTCGTAAATACGAACATTGTTTTTTTTTTTGTACGAGCAAATTGAAGTTAGTTAGCATGGACCCCGAAACGGCAATTCACCTCCTTGTATGTATGTACGGGCACCGTGTAAATTACGCGGAATTGCCGTGGTACAATCGAACACAATGGATACGTAACGCCCGGAATAATTACGTGCAAATATTTTTAATTGTGCCCCCGTAACACTCACTCGGTGATTATTCGAGTGGTTTCAACGTTCGGGAAATGGTAATGTTGGGTTGTGATTTCAAACGAGAATTACGTGAATGTTATTAAAAACCATATAATACAATTTTTACATATGAATTTTTATTTATTTATTTTTAAATCGTTATAGTACAAAGCAGAGCCTACTAAATATACGAGCCGGAATATTGAAGTGAGGAGTTCGAAATCTCGGAATCACTGGAGAATTCATTGGCGTACGAACCATCGTGACAGAAACATTTCCACTTTACAATCATTTTTTGCCTAATTTGGAATTTTAAAATAGACACATTTTTTTATTTACAGAACATATACATTTACATATTTACATAAAGTTATCAATGCAGTTCAGTAAATTGGCCATCGATTAACGGTCTGGTCAATCGTGGAAGAAGTCACGAATTTGTTGCAGCAATTAATAGTGAGGATGTTTCTTCTGTTAGCTGTATCTGTATCTGATAAAAAGGAGTGTGCGGCTACGCAATACACTTCTTTGTAGTGTTTTAATTAAAACTTTATTCTAAATTATTTAATTGATTACATTTGTGTATTAAAAACTTGTTGTTTTATATTTAGTGCCTTTAAAAGACAAAAAAATAGATATATGTAATAATACATAACATAAATATAAAGGTAAATTTCACCAGAGTATCATATAGATGGTAAATGAAAAACCACAGTTTTATCATCTTCAAATAGGAATACACATATGAGTTAGGAAAGAGACATTACAGATCGGCGCTTCAGGATGGGACAATAGGCCTCATTAGGCCCATTGTCCTACCTCCCATTAATCACTCATTCCCAATTCAACCAGCCTACCTTGTTTAGGTAGTCTAGTATAGTCGAGGTGGATAAACCTCTCATATAAGCCATTTCTGTTACCCAGTATGGACTCCCTCAATGACGAGAGTGCTGGGCATTCACAAAAAAATGCCAAGCAGTCTCGTCTTCTATGTTGCACCCTCTACAAGACGGAGAGTCAACTATCCCCATCTTGTAGAAGTGCCCGTTTAGTCTACAGTGACTAGTGAGGATAGTACCTGAGATTCCTCTTAGTCAGTTGCAGGTACCGTTTCGCTGATCTCTCATTAGGATACACAAGTGTTTCCTGAGAGAGCTTCCTAAATTTCTCTGGGGCATTGGTTGCACAGGAAAAGAGGAGCGAGACGCACTAGCGGTTCCTGTGAGAGAATGTTCATGTAAGTCGCAACCTTTGCCTGTGTATCAGCTGTGTCTGTATCATGCACCTTCATCCAGCAGACTTCAACCAGACCAGCGGTCTTTTCGCCTTTGGAATTTTATTTTCGCCTAAATAAAATAATTAATGATCATAAGTCATTTTTTAGTAGAAAATATAAATACTTATCATTATAACTACATACAAAAATAATTATTACAATTTAACCGGCTTGCAATAAAGTGGTGCGAGAGACGAGCATGCGCTCCAATCGATGGATTAATAATATTTTCAGAAAGGTGAAGAACTAAAATATAAAGTATTAAATGAAATATCAGTATTAAAATATTGCACAAATAATCTATTTGTTACATTTTTTGTCGTTTTCTTTTCTAATATTTTCCACTTAAGCCAATGTACATTGCTGCGGCGCAATTACTACCATAGAGTGAAAAAAGACAAAAATGTGGAATTGTGGAGTTCTGTACCACCAGAAGTGATTTTTTCACAACCTCAGAGGGAAATAATAGCATGCATGCATGCATAATAATTGGTTTTCCTATTGAAACGAATGTAAATTGAAAATAACAGTCAATTTTAATGAATTACTTGCATTCTTGTGAGAATTTTGTAAATCGGTTTTTCTGAATCAGCAATGATTGTAGAAAGTGTAAATATTTTTTTGGATTTTTTTTTTTAAATTACACCAAAGGGGGGTCTTCCTACTGGATTCCCTCTTGCTTGCACTCATAACATTCAAATGTTCTATCCATCGCACTTGCACCAATGGTTGACATAGCCGGTGACCGATCTGACGACGAAAACGCCTCGTTCCAGCAGTCGTGAATATCTCGCCTCCGGATTGAGATATAAAGTTGAAATTTTCAGGGAAGACGTCCGTTCGGGACCTGAATGAGTGTACAAAGTTCGAATGTTCTACCATTCTTAGAAAAAAAGTTCGTCTCTGAACGTATCGCACGAGTTCCGCTCGTTCCATTTGAAAAGCATTGGCAATGTTTTTGTTTATTTTCACGACTCAAATCCGTCGTATTGAGTTGAAAATTGTTGAACACAAATAAAACACACCACAGATTGATTATCAACAATATTGCGTATTTTTATATTTTTCACAATTTAAATAGGTCAATATAAATAGATTACAATGCTAACCAAAATGTTTTTGTCGTCAATTTGACAATATTTTCGCACGATGGTTGCCTCGATGGGGACATTTGCACTATTTGGAGGATATATTTCAATCTCGTATACGTATGCACCTTGGAGTCTTCCCCACAACGACATTCCGGCCTGTATATTGCAAAGTCACTATTTCTTAGCAGTTACCTTTGCAAGATTGATATATATATATATTTATAAGGTAGGTTAATTTACGGATTTGCGCTCTATAATTTAGTTTATAAGCGATATTTCCGGCGAAATTCGTTATTACTTTCGTAAAAAGGACAAGTAAAATTTGAAAGTTAATTAAACACATATAAATAAAAAAGAGAATTTATTCACTTGATCACAGTTATTTAATATATTTAATTAACCACACTTAAAAAACCGATCTTACCTCGACACCCAATACAGGTAAAAGAGGATAAGATTAAGAAAGAAAAAACCTATCTTACGTATTTTATTGCAAAACTTTCTATTGCTTTTTTATCAATACCATTGAGTAAATAATATATATAGAGTGGCAACCAGTAGGGATTTTTAACGTCACGCTCTAGGCGTATTTTTCGAGTCAAGAGCTGCTGTCACAGAGATATTGCGGAGACTCTACGAACTGCTTGCATGTACTTACTGAATTTTGTTACCGTATCGTACTCACGAGGACGTATAATATAAAAATACACACACACACATGAGCATATAATATAAACACACGTCAAAATTGTTCTCCGGTTTAATATATAATATATACAAGCATCTTTATTCCACAATTTAATTTCATTTAATATACAATACATGAAACAATTTAAAATAAATATATATTCTTAAAAAAAAAACGGCTACCGACCGGAGGTCTTTCGGCCTGTCTTTGTCTAATTCCTGTAGTTGATTAAACCGTCATGATTGCTAACTATCTACACTCGTCCTACTAATTTTGATGAAATAAATTGATGAATAGTTGATACTGCGTGCATAAGTTTTGTAGTTATGTTTCAGCCTCAAGGAATGCATAAGTGTTAGATAATCGGGAAAAAGTATGGGTTAGAGGAAAATTTTAGAGAGAGGATTTCTAGTCTTTCTTTAATGGTTGGGATTTAACAAGTTTCGTACAGAAGGTAATTAATTGGATGGGTTATGAATACCATTAATAATTTTGTATTTTGTCGTAATTTGTGATTGGTAATTTGCCTTTTTTATACATATGTTTTGTAATGTTTTTAGAGCGTCACACTTTTCTTATAATTTTTTTTAATATGTAATTATAATTGTAATTCGGAAATGGAGATTCCGTTAATAAAGTAAATTGAAATTGAATTTTTTTTTTTTGGTTATTAAATAAATTGCGATTTTTGTTGTTGCTATTCAAGTACTTCATTTTTTAATTGCCGAGATTTTGCCACTAATGGATATGTATGAAGGAGCCAAACAGAGCGTTGCCGACGAGAAATTGCACATACGTATATTTTTTTTAAATTATACGCAAAAACACGACCGTTTTCACCCAAGCACATCATCAGATATTAATAATTATTATTTTTTAATAAATAATGCAACTAGGGAGTGGCTTTTTAATGGCCATGTGTGCGCGGATTAACAGCGTAATTAAATTTTCTCAGCTCGATGAACAAAACAAGAAACACAAAGCCAAAAAAAAAATGTTATATTTAAGGAATTTTTTATTGTATAATAAAATTTAAATAAAAAAGGGCAGAAAGACCTATGGTCGATGACTCACTACTAACACAACTGTACATATTGTTATTATAAATTTTTGTTAACATTGTCTGAATAAATATATATATATATATATTTATTCAATGACCCTTTCTACCCATATGGGTGTAGGGTTAATAAAAAAATATAATAAAATTTAACATTTAAATTTTATTGTAAGCCTTACACCGAAAGGTAGATAGGCAAAGGATTAAATAAATAAATAAAATAAAAAATTTTATTGTAAGAAATTCCTTAAATCTAACAATTTTGTTTTGGCTTTGTATTTTCTGTTTTATTCGAGCTGAGAAAATTTATAATGATAGGCGATTGAGAAGTTGGCCACGAATTTCCAGCCACGAATCCGGCGCCTCCACCATCTGACAAAACATAAAATTTTGATATTATCTCAAACAATTATATACAAAATAGTGTTAACCAATTAATAATCAAACACCTCAGATACTTTAATAACTTAAAAACCTTAAAAACATTTATTTTCAGTAAATTATTGCAGTAATGACATTTGTATAATTTTTAAAGTGCCAAAAGTCATTGTTGGGCTGGAAATTGTCGTGGCTGGAAATTCGTGGCCAACTTCTCATCAGTATTTTTACTTTGCCCGGACCCCTGTCCAAGGGAAAGTATTGCGATCGTAAAAATTTTCGAATGGCCAATTTCAACAGATATGCACGTTTAAAGAAATGTTCAGCCACCATTCATCTAGCAAAAAAATTAGGCAAAAGGTGGCGCTTGCGTCGTCTTTAATTTAGATATGCACGTTTTGAGGTAACATGAATCCATTCCATCGAGTTTTGAAAAATGTCTGCGTGTGTATCTGTGTCAATTTTAATTTTTCCTTTCCTATTAAATTCTCAATCAAAAACTTATTTGACCGAATTCGCCGAGGAAAGCACCATGATGGACACATCACCATTTTTTATGTTATATGTAGAAATTATATTACGTTTGTCAAAAAAAATCATGTATATATTTAATGAAATAAAACAACTAGAAGAAAGAACAAGAATTTTATTTAATTATTTAAACTATTTATTGTTTTTCATATGCTAAGTTTTTTATAAGAAAAAAATGCGGTTACGATTTAATTTCATCATTAAACCGTCGTCGGTGATTCAATAAATTGTATTCAACGGATAACGATAAGATACCGCATTCAAATATGCGTTGGGTCGATATCGAAATCGATGTGTGTATTACATGCGTTTTTCCACCTCTTCTTATGTAAACTTTTGATTACTGCAATTAAACAAAAAACATTCAATTTTGATATGAGGGGATGTTAATTCATAAAAATCGAATTAATGGCAATAATTTTAAAAATAATAAAAAAAACACTTGTGAACTTTATTTTGTGTAACACTTTTAAAAAATAATGTTAAAGTGCATAACTGTTATTTTTTTTGTAGTGTGTTGTACCACTACAAAAAAATAACAGTTATGCACTTTAACATTATTTTTTTACATTAATAGAAAAGAATAGATATGGCTATTTTTTTGGAAAACGATAGATAGACTCGCTTTTCTTTCGTTTTTTTTATATAATTTCTGCCCATTTCGTCATCAATTTACGAGGGAAAATAAAATCCAATTTATCGGCAGTTAAAACGGACACGGAGGCGTTTGTTGTCGGCCTAATAACTCGTTAATTAACCAACTTACATGGGCGCAATGCCGTCATTGAAGCCAACAAGTCCGAACGCGCACCGACTGCGTTTACTCGCGAGCTTTATTGCGACTTTAAATTTAAACAATTTTAAGGCAAAGGAACAGAATAGGAAACCGTGTGTGAAAATACATTACCAGAAAAATAACCTCAAACCCAATTGATACTTTTTTTAATACGCTTTTTATTGTTTAATACTAAATGAATGATTATATAAAATATTCAATAATATTTATATTTTTCACATTACAAAAATCTCAAATAAAAAAAGTTGCATTGTTGTGCAACGGAAAATATCTATTGTAAAATCCAATATTCGGCTGAGTATTAACCAGTGGAAGTAGTTGTTTTAATGAATATTTATTTAGGTACTTGTGTTATGTACATACATATTTAATTCAATATACAATACATGAAACAATTTAAAACAAATATATATTCTTAAGAGAAACGGCTATCGACCGGAGGTCTTTCGGCCTGTCTTTGTCTAGTTCCTGTCGTTGATTAAACCGTCGTGATTACTAACTGTCCATGTCTCGTCCTGTTAAATTTGATGAAATGAATTGATGAATAGTTAGTACTGTAATGTCTTTATTTTCCAACAGAAGAACCAATACAGGAAAACAATATAAAAAAAGTAAGTACATGTTAATTAAACCAATACAAAAAAATGGTGATGTGTCCATCATGGTACTTTCCCCGGTGAATACGGTCAAATAAGTTTCTAATTGAAAATTTAATAGGAAAGCAAAATGATTAATAGAAAAAATTGATTGTTGTCTTTCAAAGTTAAAACCGAGTATTGAGATGAATATTATAATTATGTGTGTTAGTTCTTACCTTACAATGTGTTGAAATCATTGATCCGCACTCTTCTTCGTTTTTTTTCAAACTTTGCGAATGTGCTGAATACGACGGCACTTTGACGTTTTAATTGTCATTAAAATAATTATTTCAATAATTAAAATCTCTAAGGGAATTTATCAGGTAAACGCTTATAAAATGAAAACCGGAGGTCCTACAATAAAAGTTTTATAGCAGAAATTATTTATTTTCCAAGATCTACAACTTTTATTTGAAACATTTTTCTATCCGAATTAAAAAATGAAAAATTGCTAAGAGTAAAGTTGCACTTAATGAGTTTTGATTCTAACCAAAAGCTTTTCAGATCATTCCACTGTTATATAAAGCTTAGATATAAAGTTTGGGCTTAATCCATTCAGCCGTTTATGCGCTATCGCGGAAACACACAGACACACAGACACACACACAGACATTTTTCAAAACTCGATGGAATGGACTCAGGGGACCTCAAAACGTGCATATTTGTTGAAATTGGCGGTTCGAAAATTTTCACGATCACAATACTTTCCCTTGGACAGGGGTCCGGGGAAAGTAAAAATCAAATAAACGAAAAGTACGATCAATTTCAGGAATACGCGCTCTGAACAACGGTTGATAAAGATAAAGAAATCCTAATCGCTGTCACAACACTGTCTCATTTGGCTGGTCACAATCTGTGCTGCTGCAACATTCTTTCAGACAGTCTCTAATTAGTTTCATCTGTCGATAATTTCGTGTGTTTAATATGGATGTGCGTGTGTGTGTGTGTGTGTGTGTGGAAAGTGGGAATGATAGAAATTTCTCTCTGAAGGACGACAATAATTGGCTTTAATAAAAAGAGAAAGATTCGTCTTCTCGGTCCGAGTGCGTAAATAAATTAACCGGCCTAATGAGGCCCCGCGCGGAAATAAATGAAAATAATAACAGTCGTGACTGGAAAGCCGTGAATATTTTATGAGAAAATGTTTGCTGCCGGTGAAAGAAAAAGAAAAAATAAAAAAATATATGTATAAAAAAGGAACAAACATAAAATGAAACTAATAAGATTTGAAAGACATCTTCTTTTATGAAAAGAGATTTTATATATATATATATAATCTAAAATCCCCATCTACCATAATGGTGGTGTAGGGGTTGAAAAGAGATTTTAATTATTTAAATAAAAATGGACCCTACACTAACTACAAGGGTTTTTTGATAATATATATATACAGGGTGTCCCACGAGGTAGTGGACAGCCGATATCTCGAAAACGGTTAGTAGTACTAAAATGAAATTTGGTGGCTTTAAATGATGCATTTTTCTGAATATATAGATTTCATTTCCGTTTCTCTATTTCTGTGAAAATGATATCAGCTTCAGAATTTCATTTATAGATTTTTGGAAAAGTGATTGAAAGAAAAATCCAGCAATACCATATTATTAGGGAGTTTTATTGTAAAATGTGCTTAAAATGAGTTTCTTCCATCCAATGCGGATAAGATAAGATACATAAGCAAAATGTCGACATATTCGTCATACGTAAAACTGGGAGACATTACTTACACGTAAGCAGAATGTATTGTCAACTTGACATCACACATTTGACATGAAGCATTTTCAATATTTTACGCCTTTTTTTGTTAATCCATGCCACTGCGATTATCTATTTCAATTATTACTTCAATAATATTCCCTCATTTTACAACAAAAACTGCCTAATAATATGGTATTGCTGTATTTGTCTTTCAATCACCTTTCCAAAAATATATAAATATACAGGGTGTCTCATTTGAAATTCTAAAATTGATGTCATTTATTCGGAAATGGAGAAACGGAAATGAAATCTATGTATAGAAAACGGGGCATCATTTCAAACTGTTTTCGAAATATCGGCAGTCCACTACCTCGTGGGACACCCTGTATATAATTAAAAATGGTTGTCTTATCTCCTACTCCTAATTATAATAATATATATATATATATATATAATCTTATATCCTTCTACCACATATTGGTGTAGGATCTAATTATAATAATAATCGTTAATAAAGAACAAAAAAAATACAAAATAAATAATAAAAATTACAAAATCCAATTTATAATTTATATCTGTTAATTAGCTATCGGCCTTACACCACACAGTGGTAGAGAGGTCAATGATTAAAAAAAATAGCTATCGACCAGTGGTCTTTCCAACTGTTATTTATTTTATATATACAAACATGTTTATTCAGACAATATTACGTAAGCTTATACATACATTTATATTTACTTAACTATTTATTCTTGTTAAATGTTAGTTGTTGTGTTATTTTGTCCGGGCTATCGACCTGGGGTCTTTCTGCCCCTATTTTTTTATCAAAATAAAAAAAAAATATTTCGAAAACTGTTTCCATCTTCAGTAGTTGAAGTTTTAATAAATATAAATAAAAAGTTGTTGTGGTGTTTACAAGGTAATAGTGATAAAAATAAAATAATTACAAATTATGTTAACTATGAAGATGGAAACATAGTTTCCCAAATATATTTAGTTTAATAAATAATATGTAGGAGAAAAGGCAGCCATTTTTATTTAAATAATTTAAAGTCTCGCATAAAATGAATTGATTATCAAAAATCAACCAATTAAACAATTAAACACAGATTAGATTGAATAACTTTAAATTTTCGACTACTTTCGGGTTTTCAAAAGAATTTAAAATTTACATACATAAACATCTTTATTTCTGAAATTGGAAAATACAATTACAATACACCCCTACACCACCATTATGGTAGATGGGGATTTTAGATTATATATATATATATATATATACAATTACAATACAATATCTAACAATACACCTAACGTTCACAATATATTTCCAACCCTGAAACTGGCTATCGACTAGTGGTCTTTCAGCCTTTTAAAATTTATTTTTATTGTTAATTTCTTTCACAATATAATATAATGTATTAAAAAAATGGTTGATTTTTAATAATCTATTCATATTTATTTTATACTATATGAACTACCAATGTTTAAATATTAAAACCATTAATTAAAGTTTCTTTTCAAAAAAGAAGATCACATTCAAATCTTATTAGTTTCACTTTAAGTTTGTTCCTTTTTTACATTTTTATTGACTTAAAATATAAATAAGAATATAACACATGTATTTTTAAATAATTAAATTTATATTCGTTTTAAATTATATTTATATATTTCATAGATGTAAATATAATTTTAATAAATGAAACACTTTTTTACTTTGTTTGTATAATCCGAGTTATACAAACTAAAAGCCTCAACAATTAACAAATATAAATATAATTTAATATTTATATATTTCATAGATATAAATATAATTTAAAAGGAATATCAATTCAATTAATAATATGTTGTATTCTTATTTATATTTTTAGTCGGAATGTAAGAAGCACAATACTCAAAGCAGTTTTAGAATATTTTCCCTTTTTATATGAAAACAATCTGTACACTTTGTGCAGCGAGTGAGAGGAATGCTAACACAAAATAAACGAGAGGACGGGACAACAAAACGAGCAGCTGAGCATCAAACGACATTGACGATGCGGCCTGCATTATAAACACCTGAGGGACATCACAAAAGACTCGCCCCGAGTTCACGAAATCCACGAAACGGAACAACAGGAAGACGCATCGATCATCCCCGGGTCTAGTTACATAACTAGGACGCGGATGCACCGACTTCTCCACGAAATGCTACTGCAGTGGAATTCAAGCGCAAATTAATAGAATCACGAAAATAAATACGAGTAAACTTAGTATCACGTAAATTCCGCTTAGTGCAAGATTTTATTGAATTTACCAACCTTAATTATCCCTTTTATCCTTGCAAGAGTGTGCGTCCTTTCTCATGGTAATCCCTGGCGTTTTTTTTTGTTTTTTCCCGGAGTGGAATTATCGTTTATTTCGCTGGATTTCTTTTTGCGGCCGAACACAACACCACAAAAACACTGCGGTACGCCTTTTGACAGTTACGTCGACGCGAACACCCGAAACGTCACTGCCGTTTGCTGCGGGCGTACTCCATCGCGCCGCTCCGACATGCGACTGAGACGGAAGATCCGGTGCGCGTTTCTCTTTTCAAACTTGGACCGCTGCCAACGCTAGAAAAACGCATTAAAATCAATACGAAATGTTATTAAAGATTTTAGAAATAGTTTGTTATTAATTGTAACAAGTAATACGATTTAAATAAATAAATAAATAAATAAAAACTCAGTTATAAATATTGTGTGTATTTTAATATGAACACAACAAAAAGCAAGTGTAAATATATATCATGTTTTACATCACATGTTTTAATCAAAGTCTATTAAAAAGCAAGTTATTATTTTTTATCTGAATACACATTGTGCAAACCAAGAAATATACAAAATCGAAGTTAATTGGGGCTATTATTCCATTAACGAAATATTAAGTTTAACGTCTACGTTAACTATCATTAAATCTAAGCAACTTTTGTGACTGATATATACAAATGGAATATGAATATAATTAGTAACGTACACGTTAAACTTCATTTCCCTTCCCTATTCGGGGGTATTCTATATGAGAAATGTTAATTTTAACCTTTACGTTATAAATAAGTTCACATTCTATATAAAGTTAAGTTTTTTTATTCATCATAGTTCAAGCAAATTATAGGGAATGCAAAATAGTCCCAATAAAATAAAACAATGTTACATTTAATAAAATAAACTCGCTGTAATAAAATTTTAAAAGAAATCATACACTTTTTTATTACAAAAAAATAAATCTACATAAAAATATCTCTATTATTTCAATCACGTTGGCAACACTTTTGTGCGTTTACTTAAAGTTGGCAATGGCGCGAACTTAGTCGCGTAATAGATAGTGCATTTATAGAGAAGGCGTAAGTGTCACCAACTCCATAAAAACAACTGTGATAAAAAGGCTGCCAACTTTACAAAATCATAGAATAAGGATATAAAAATTAATAGATGTATATTTTCACGGTTTTACGAAAAGAGCACTAATCGGGGCTAATCCGTATAGAAAATGTTAAGTTTAACATATATGTTATTAAATAACAACACATTCACTGTTATTCCATATGAAAAATGTAAAATTAAGTTATATTTAACCCCACAATCTTAATATGCGTATCAATTATATACTTCGCTTAGACTGTAATAATAAGGAATAACCTGCAACGTTAAATTTAACATTTTATGTAGGGAATAACCCCCATAAATTACAAAAATTGCTTATAAATGATTATAAAAAATAACGTACACGTTAAACTTAACATTTCCCTTAGAGAATAGCCCCGAATAATCTTAAATTGTTGAATATAACACCAATAACCTTTCTTCATACCTTTATTTGAAGTAGAATCAACATTTCGAACACAAAGTGACTTTTATCAATGGATCACTTTATGTTCGAAAAGGCTCAAATAAAACTGTGAAGAAAGATTATTAGTGCTTTATTCATCAAATTAATTTTATCTTCACCTAACTCAATCAATCTAGATACAGGGTTACTTAAAATTTAGCAAACATGTAAATAATTCTACAATTCTAATATTTATCAAAAAAAGTTTCAAATAAAACCTTCTTAGACTTAAATAAACTATCATTTAAATATATTTTGAATATACAAGGTGTTCAATTTACTTAGATAGTTGGGTAAACTATCGTTTATCAAATACAATACTTTATACACATTTTTACATATTTTAAATTTTCATATATATTTTTAATTCCATTGGAATTAAAAATAAAAGTGTGAAGAAAGGTTATTAGTGCTTTTTTTTTCAATTACATTTGATCTTCACATAACTCACTCAATAAATTTCTCATATATATTATTAATAACTTCGTGACTTCTTTGTGGGGTTAGAAATTAGAGGGACTGCATTTGTTTAAAACTTTAATAACCGCTTACAACAATTTCACATATAGTAACGTAAACTTAATCTTGTAATCATATCTCTATGATCTTTCAACCTGAAAACAGCTCCACTAAAATCTCATAAGTTTAGCCAACATAAAATACATTTTCTTTCCGCGGCGTTAGATGGCGTGCACAGGCGGGGAATTCAAAATTAACGCCTACATTTTTAAGTGATTTAAGAAACGATTTTTTCGTTTATCCCATAGATAAAAAAATAAATAATAGGCTCGCTCATAGACGCTTATACATCAATGACTCGATCCACAGATTTATATACCTGCACTTAATCATTAACATCTATGAATTCGACCACTCTAGTTAGGGTATCTATGACTCCAGTGTCGCCAACGTTAGCGCGATAAAAATAATTAAATTTCCAATATAAACATATTCGTTTTGATTTATACAATTTAAAACTGCTTTTTAAAGGAAGCCTAAGAATTAAAGGATAATTTTAAACTATACAAGTGTTATTTTGTAAAAATCGACGATTAAATATTCATGACAATAGAGTGGTTATGAAAGATACGTAATTCAATTTTACGGATTGTAATTTTAGAGGTTATGGATTCTTGAAGAAAAAGTTCCCTCCACTTTTAAAGGTAAGCGATTTCTTGTATAGCCATACAAAAATAACTTGAACTAACGGTAATGTAATTATGCGGACGTTTCCCGTTTGTTGTGTTTTGATAATGCTGATTTTTATTTCGCGTTTTTAATTATAACAAATGGCTTGTAATAGGTTTTCTTTTTATATATATAATTCAAGACTCTCTCATAAGCATTTAAAAATCATGAGTGTGTAAATATTAGGTAGAAAGAAGTTGTTGGATTGCTGTTTTACAAAAATTGATCGCCTAAATTCACACACAATGTATGTATTGATTATTATAACAACAGAAATGTATAATTTTTGTAAATAAAAATATATATTTTACTGTATAATTATTATTATAAATATTGGTAGTTTTTATTGTAATAAAAAATAATTCATCTTTATTCAGACTATAGAAATAATTTTAACAATATAAATAATTACAATACACAGGTATTAATCTGTCTGGGCTAGTTTCGTCTTAAACAATTATCAAGAATGAATGATAATGGCATCAAGCCGAAACTAGTTGAAGTTAAAATAAATATTAGTAAAACTAAACAAAGTGAATTTAATTTATAAAATGCGTAAATATCAAATCAAATTCAAAATCCGCCAAAATTACAAGTTTAATTTATTACTCAATTTAATCTGTTTTCATTTATTTTATTTATTAATTTCAGAGAGTTGATGTTATAATCCTATCTATGCCACTGTTAGTCTGTTAGTAAACAATTGAAGAGAAATTATTAAATTTTACGTTCTTTAAAATCCAGCTTTGCTTAATATCTACTACACTATATGCCACTCACATCTTGAGATAATACAAAATAATAAGACAATATATATATATAAGAGTGTAGGGTAATAAAACAAAAATAATGTAAATACAAATATACTTATGAAAGCAATAACATAATAGTAATTACAAATTAAAAAAAAAAATTTAATGACACACAAATAAGATTTCTTTATTATACTTTCCTTATAGTATACTTTTCCTTATAATAAAGAAATCTTATGTTCTTTATTATAAGGAAAGTATAATAAAGAAATCTTATGTGATTTGTGTGTCATTACATTCTTTTTAAAAATTTGTATATATAGTCCTGTTATTAGAAAATCCTTTTGGGCAATAATGGCTATTATTATAAGGAACTGTCCTTAAATATGGATATTCATAATTACGCAAAAAGAGGCTGTGAAATAAAAAAAGAGATGTTGTTTGTTCGATGTTTAGATGTTGAGTCTGCTTCTCTAAGATGATGTTGGGGGTCGCACTCCCGTCTTCTTCCCAGCCTTCCCAACCTGTGTTCGATTCCTGTGTCCCATTCCTTTCTGTGGTTTGCAGGTAAACAAAACTCACACCTATCGCAACACTTTAAATCGTGATTGAATTAACGAAAACACTAATAATAGTTTATTATTATTATTTAAACTTATAATGAATTTAGCTACGATAGGGAAATATTTTTTTCAATTGTTACTAATAATACGAATATGTCAATTAAATTTGTTTATAAACAAAAGCTACATAATTTAAACATTAGCCTATTAGAATAACTGGCAATAATAATTATTAAATTAGGCAATAGATGGCGTTTTATGTTATATATGTGTAATATACAGAGAGCTTTTTTTATCAGTATACATTTCCCCTATGTATACCTGCAAAATACGCGAGTTAATTGCATTAATGTATGTGTGTTTAGTTGCCTGTAACACGCAACTGAACACACATATGCCAAATAGTCAACTAAACATACATATTTAATCGGTTCAGTGCGTTTGACTCGCGTTTTTTGAAGGTATACACTTCCCCTAATGTATACTGATAAAAAAATCTCGCTGTATATAATAGGGTTTATTCTGTACGGAAATTTATTAATTTCACATTCTATGAATACATATCAATTACAAAAGCTGCTTAGGCTGTGATGATAAAAAATAACGTACATGTTAAACTTAACATTTTCCGTACCGAATAATTCCGATTATATCAACTGTTGTTGCACACACTATAGGTGACAACAAATTGAAAAATTTTGTTTGAAAAATGACACATGTGACGTTTTATTTGTTTTCATTCACTGGCGCCAACAAAATGCAAAAAAAAAATAAAAAGTGTATTTGCCTGAGAAGTAGTTGTTTTAATGTACATTTGTTGTACGAGGAAGATGATTAATTAATAATTAATTATTTTCAAATTCTTTTTATTTATTTAAATAACTGTTCACCTCATACTGAGAAGTAGAGGAACATATAACGATGTTATATAAGACTGAATAAAATAAATAACTGTTACCAAATGAAGAGTGTGCATCTTTTCTATTAAAATCAAAACACTCTAGATGGGAAAAGTTCTTAATCATATTTGACAATCAATTGCCAAAGTCTCAAAAAATCGATGATTAACATCCCTTGCTGTTGAAGCAGGCTTACAAACGATTCGAGATCTTTCGACTTTAAATTAATATTCTTCTTCCGCTATACCTTGTTGCCTCTTAGGGCGTTGAGTGAATTAAAATTAAATTTTTAATTAAATAAAAATCACAATGAGAAGTAGAGAGGAACATATAACAATGTTATGACTAAATAAATAAATAATAAAATATTATAAATAGAAAAGAGTATTATTAACTCACTTGGTCACAGTTATTTAAATATATTAAATGAAAATGATTTAAAAATAATCATTTTTATTTAATAAAATACTATATATATATAAACTGCATTATTAATCATAATAATTGGGAGATAACGCAAGCGCCATCTATTGCCTAATTTCAAGTGGCATCGTCAATGATTTGGGTCTACAAGGAAGATGACCGAGAATCGGTGTTTAGTCCACCAATAAGTTAATTTCATGGTATTTAATGTCCATTGATAATGTTCACCTTGTGAATAAAATGTACATTTGGCTTAATAAAACAAAAATTGTGAGGAAAGTAACTCCACGAAACATAAGTAAATAATTTGGTTAATAATGAAACAAGTGGCGTTTTGTTTTTATTCACTGGTGCCAACAAAATGTTAAATAAAGGAAAAAATCAAAGCACTCTACAGGAGAAAAGTTATCGATCATATGGTATAACTTTATAGTGGAAATATTTTGGAAATAAATTTTGAATTTGTCATTCACATGACAGAAAGTGAATAATTTGATTTTATAAATAATGACACAAGTGGCGTTTTATTTTTGTTTTTATTCACTGGTGCCAACAAAATGTTAAATATAGGAAAAAATCAAAGCACTCTACAGGAGAAAAGTTATTGATCATTTGTTATTACTTTATAGTACAAATATTTGGGAAATCAATTTTGAATTTGTCATTCACATGACAGTAGTTGTGTTTCAAATACAAAAAAATGTCACAGAGCTAAATATCATAAAATTAATATTATTTAATTAAGTATTTGTATTTAAAATCAATTTAAATTCTAAAAAGGTTTTTGCAAAGAAAATTAGTTATAAATTTAAATTATTACAATAAATTTGTATTTGGTTTATTGATTTATTTTGTGGTGTGAAAAAAAATCGTTGTGCGTGTGACATATTCCCGAAAAGCGTGTGATTCGTCGGGATCGAAAAAGCGGTTATCCGTGGGGAAGAAGAGCGCGCATATGTGTGCGTGCGCGTGGAGCGTTGTGCGCAGCGCGAGCGCCTTCCACGCAAAGACCGGACCGCCCGTCCTCGACCATCGCCATCTCTGATCCCTTCACACAGACGCTGCGGCTGCCATATTTTTGATAAACGCCCTCACGGACATTCTCGGAGTTACAAAGGTACGTTGTTCCCGAGCGATTTTCGCCCCGTGAATCGGCGTCGCGGCCCCCGTTCATGAACCGAATCGATCAGAAAACCCCGCGGAACATTTCCGTGCGGATTTCGAACGGGATTCTCGGGTATTTCTGTGGGAATTCAGACGTGTTTGTCCGCACGCCCGTCCTGTTCTTCCATATTGATGACAGCGCCAGCGGTGCTAATTTCTAGAAATTTACGTTGTTGAAATGCCCCCTACATCTGATTTTGTCAAGTTGTATCCGCGACCAGCAAAAACGGCGCCCGCGGAGCCTCCGGACGGCGACTAGCCCCTTTAATAAAACCCTGCGAGGACGAGAAAATGGCGACCGACGCGAAATACGCACGACCCACACATAACACGGCACGAAATGCTCGGGTATGCTTTTGTGAATTGTTGTTTTCAGTGATATATGGTGTGCGAAACGAAGGGGGCTGTAGACCTGATTTGTGCGAACATTATGGATATAAACGACGTTTTTCGCCCCCCCTTAATCCATATTAATTTATTAGTGTGAGGAAATATACCATTATTGGCGTCCTTCCCGATTTTAGAAAATACGTATCCCTCCAAACATAATTAACATACAAAAATTACTTCAATTCGGCAGATCACTCAAAAAATTTCAGTTATGTAAATCTATTTGAGTTGGATAAATTTGAATTCAGGGATATTCGTACAGTAAATGTTAAGTTTAACATGTACGTTATTTTTCATCATAACAGTCTAAGAAATTTTTGTAATATAATTAATAATGTACACTTTAAACTTAACATTTACTATATGGAATAAACACGATTGACTTTACGAAATAACCTCAACACCCAATTACCCGTATTGGGTGTTGAGGATAAGATTAAGAAAGAAAGACTTTACGAAATATATATATATACATATATAATCAGTGTCCCCTTTTACCATATGACGTCGGGTTACTTTACGAAATTAATTAAATTGTGTAAGCTTTCACGACCAGCGTAATTAGTAGTGTTAATATCTAGACTAACGGGTGGTCTGTTAGAATTTAATCCAAACATTTCGCTGACAATTGCGGTCGTCATCTTCAGTCGGTCTGTGGACGAAGGGCGTATGGACTCCTCACTGAGTGATTATGAATTAATTGAACCTATAAATCGTGTTGCATTCCATAGTTATTTACTACTGATTGAAGAATTTAGCTCAATTTTTATGTTCGGTTAGTTCCAAACGTCATTGACCCAAATTATTAACGATGCCACTTGCAATTATTCATAAGATTGCGCGTCTGCTGAATGCGATCATTGTTACATTACATTTCAATGCTATTTGTGTGATATTTCAAAATTAAATAAACCTCATTACTATTTGATGTCCACCTCACACTGAGAAGTAGAGAAGAACATATAACGATGTTATATAAGACTAAATAAAGTAATATTATTCGATGTAACCCGACACTCGAAAGGGTATAAGGGTTATATGATAATAAATGTATACTATTCGAAGCATATATTTTTTCCGCTTGATCGCTTTTCAAGCCGTGCAGCTATAAACAAAACCACCATATTTTCGTGAACGTCCTTAACATCGAAACCGTGTTCAGGGAACATCAAGCGCTGTAGCGCTACATCTCTAAAATTTCCCTGAACGTGACCTTTATCTATGAGTCAGTCGCAATTAACGGACCATACATCTCGTGTTTATCGTTACTGAATCACTCCAAAAATAATTATCACTCCACTCCTTCTGAGTGATTATTATTTTTGTGTTAATTCAGGATAATTTAATTAAAATTAAAACAGTTGATTTGTTTCACTTATTTATATTTTCTCCAACTAGTTTCGACTACAATATAAAAAAGTAAAACAATCCAAGTGTTTTAATAATAAATGTTTCAGTGAGAAATTAATTTAGCATATTATTTTTGTGGCCGTACAAAATGTAACATAACTTTTCTTTGAATTTTTTCTAATTTATACTAGTGATGGGCAAAGTCGATCTTTTATTACTGTTAAATTAAGTATATTATAATTTTATGAAACCTCGACACCCAATAATAAAAGAGGATAAGATAAAGAAAGAAAGAATTTTATGAATTTTACTTATTATAAAAAGAGAAATCGTCAATTACGGAAGAGAATAAAATAGCCTCGGTTGAGTCCGTCGATTTTGACAGATTCTTTAAATTTTAAAGTGAATGCTCCCATTCATAAAAGAGATGCTGTTATTCAGGATCTTGAAGAATGCTTGGGTGATATATTGAAATAAATCTGTGATGATTCTGAAATTATTTTTTTAATATCTAGGTGTTTAATAGAAATACAATTCATGTATGAAACAAACAAAATAATTAATGAATACATTTTTTTTTATATTTGAAAATTGTAATAATAAAATAAAAAAAATTTTCTGGAAAAAAAAATGGTTTTAATGAAGTTTCACCTCGCACTGAGAAGTGGAGAGGAACATATAACGATGTTATATAAGACTAAATAAAATTAATGAAGTTGTTCAATTAAATTTTTCTTCTACGTAGGTTAAAATACGGAGAGCGGCAACATGGCCGCACAGTTCACCGCCTCGCAGATCAAACTCGAGGGAGTGGAACCCTCGGAGAACGTGACGGAGATCCAGTCGTACTTAGAAGGCTTTCAGAAGGAAATCGAGGGGGCTGATGGCACCATACAAACGGTTACAGGTGAATAATAGTCATAATCCTTACTTAACCTGCTTCGATACCAAAAATAATCCATAGATAAGTACATAATTATTTAATCAGTCTTTAATACTAAATATACATGAATTAAATGAAAATAAAAAAAAATTACAGTCAAATCAGTTTTATAGTTTTTCCGATCTAATTTGTCGAGACGTGGCTTTTTTAAAAGAAACAGGTGACAATTGTTTGAGGTTAGAGGGGTTTTTATTAAAAATAGAGTATATATTATACGTAAAACATCTCTTAAAGAACTTGACATTCTATGCATATATCTATTACAACAGCTGTTTAAGCTGTGACGATAAAAATATATCGTACACATTAAACTAAACGTTTCTTGTACAGTATAACCCCGAATATTGTTGTTTTAAATTAATTAATATTACCATTATTTTCTGTAGAAATAGATGGAGATGGGGAGGCTGAAGAAGGAACATATTTCGTCGATCAAGCCGGACACTACTACTACCAGGCTAAAGGTGATACCCAGCCCGTCATGACTGTCATGCCCGGTTTAAACGACGACGAGCAGGAGCAAGAATTTATCATTAATCCCGAAAATGATGATGATCAAACTCAAGATACAGTGAGTAGCTTATAACCTAACTTGAGTTTACATAATTGGATTATACGATTAAAGCTAGTTAACAGTAAAAAAAAAATTGATTACTCGATAATGATCCTGTCAAACTCAAATTAAGAATTTATTGTATTTATATTTATTCATGCCCACTTGCACCATGGGTACTTAATCATTATTAAGATAACCTAAAAACATCGAATATTTAATCAGCCAATTTTGCCCGATTAACTCATACATGTACAACTTCATGTTGATTGAGGATAATCGTGAAGTTGTTTACAGTTGATAGAGATCATAGAAAGAGATAGTTAGATAAATAGAGGTTTGACGGAAATAGTAAGTATGATCCATTAGTTTACAAAGGTGACAAAAATGTGCTTCAACTGATTCTAACATAGGGGTGTGAAAATTACTAAAAATCACCCAAAACAGAAATAAAAATCCCTAGAAAAATGTGAATGATCTATTTACTACTCAGTAAAGTAGTTAATCGACACACGGTGCAACCAAAATCCACCCATTAAAGTTAATCATGATTAACTAATCAGAGAATTTAATCGGAGTTGGTGCTTGTGGGCATTAATCGTTTGCCTTGTCTACGATTCGGTGAAGGGCGGATGTATTTACATTTATACAGGATATTTTTCAAAAATTTATATAGTAAAAACTTTATTTGTTATTAATGGTGCATCCACAAGATAAATTTTAATCAAAATCAGATTCATTCTGCCGCCTTCATCAAGGCATATTTTGCCTAATAATTGACAAAAGATGGCGCTTGCGTCGTTTTCCATTTATTATGCACTCGCAACACGAGATCCATTCAACCGTCTTCATCAAGGCATTGCACATGGAAAACACTAGTCTAATGAAGTTCAAAAAACCGAAGTCGCCATCACTAGTTATCCTTGTGCTAGATGAATGCTAGCTGAACATTTTATTAAATAAAAATCAGATCTGACTTAATTCTTAGTATTTTTAACATAATTTTAAATTTTCGTACCAAATTTATTTACAAAAATCTCCAATTTACTTAGGTACAATATAAATATAATTAATAGCAATATACAGGGTCATTCATTCCAACTTCTGCGTTCAATGAAGAAAATCGTCTTATTTTACTTAATATTTCCTCCCGAATCATCTTGTATATAAAACTTATTTGAAGCTAACATATATGTATTTTTTTTTAATAGAAACAAGGGGAAGGTGGTAATTTCCAAAGAATTACCGTTGTACCCGCCGGAACCGACGGAAGCTCAAATGAGTTGAGTTACGTCCTTATTGTACAGCAGCCAGATGATAAAGAAGGGGAACAAACTGATGGTGATCAAGACATGGCAGGTAAAAAAATATAAGAATTATATATATATTCAATGACCCTTTCTATCCATATTGGTGTAGGGTTTAAAAAAATATAAGAATTAATATTATATAATAAATTATATAAATAAATAAATTGTAATGGTTACAATATTTAACTTACGCTTAGAATTGCTCATTTAAAAATAGAGTGTGGTGGAAGAAAATCATTCTTGTTTACTTAATTTTTATTAGTCTATGATTTCGACGAGGGTGAGGAAGCAACCATGATCGATTCCGAAGCGGAGGACGATAAGACGAAGATTGTGAAAATCTTCCCCAGGAAATCCCAGGTGGTGACACAGGCGCACATGTGCAATTACTGCAACTACACCAGCCCGAAACGTTACCTCTTATCGCGGCACATGAAGTCTCACTCGGAGGAGAGGCCTCATAAATGCTCGGTGTGCGAGCGAGGATTCAAAACGCTCGCATCTTTGCAAAATCACGTCAACACACACACCGGTACTAAACCGCATTTGTGCAAATACTGCGAGGCTGCTTTCACTACATCAGGTGAGAAATTATTGTTTTGTAAAATAGGTGTTTATTAATAAAGATATTTATGCTCAACATGGCCTTACACTGAATGGGAGGCAATTATATATAATATATATATTTATGCTCAGCATTTGAACTAGTACTTGTAAGATATTACAAAGAAAAATACAATATTTTTTTATTTAGATTTTTTATATTTGATAAAATTAATCAAAGAATCGCTCTACCTAAAGATTATCACACCTTTTCTGGCCAACATGGTATAACATGCAATAAAAGTAAACAACCCTTCTTAAGGATTTAGCATCACTTCCTACATATTAATGATTGTGTTTCGAAATGCAAATCTTTCTTGATTAATATTAATAATTCAATTAATCAAGAAGATGTTAATCGTCATAAAATCGCACGTTTGGTTTATTTATTTATATATGCCATAATTTTGTGATCTTGTATTTTATAAAATTAATAATCAACATTCAAAGATGGGTGTTAAAATAGCTTAAAATAAGCTATTTCCACAAAATGAACAATTATGCAATATTTGAATTGAACGATGAATTAGTTCGGTTTCTATTGAGTTAAATTCTATTAAATTTTGTTAGGTTAAGTTTAGGTTGCATTTGTGGGGTTTAGGGTAATTTAGATTGTATTAAAATGTAATAGTTTCACTTTTTCAAATTACCTTTTTTTAACAAAAAAAAAACACGAAATATTTAATTATATTTGGTATTGCTTTCTACTTCTTTCAAAAATATTTAAAAAAATCATCATAATACTGTTATTCTTTTTAATTTCATAAATTATTTACAAACATTAATTTTTTTCTAAAATAATTCAGGAAAATAACTTGCAGAGATATACGAGATAACGAGAGAATAATATTCAAATATATATATATATATTATCAAAAAAAAACTTTTATACCCATAAGAGTGTAGGGTAATATTCAAATATAAATTTCGTTTTCTTAATTTATATTTGATTTCAGGTGAATTGGTGCGTCACGTGAGGTATAAGCATACACACGAGAAGCCGCACAAATGCCACGAGTGTGACTACGCCAGTGTCGAGTTATCCAAGTTAAAGCGTCACATCCGTTGCCACACAGGGGAGCGTCCTTATCAATGCCCCCATTGTACTTACGCCAGTCCTGATACATTCAAGCTGAAACGGCACCTTCGAATCCATACTGGAGAAAAGCCCTATGAATGCGATATATGCCAAGCAAGATTTACACAATCCAATAGCTTAAAAGCACACAAGCTCACTCACAACGGTAAGTTTTTTTTTTATTGATGTTTTAGAATTAATAATGTAAATTATATCAAAATAATCATCATGATGGTTGCAACTGTAAATAAATATTTAATTACTAACACTGTACCTGACGACTAACCTTCTCCACTAAGTTACCGAAGGTAAAATTCAAAGTCGTTATAACGTGGTAATTCACTGAATTAAGATTTATGTTTTTTACCTCACACTGAGAAGTAGAGAGGAACATATAACGATGTTATATAAGACTAAATAAAGTACCACAATTATTTATTGTAAGTATTCATACA
The DNA here is from genome assembly GCA_963082785.1 of Philonthus spinipes. Lineage (NCBI taxonomy): Eukaryota > Metazoa > Arthropoda > Insecta > Coleoptera > Staphylinidae > Philonthus > Philonthus spinipes. Next base: position 14,609,066 of record OY720311.1, read on the forward strand.
TAAATTCACTACTTAAGTTAATCTGTTAAACGAGCAATCAAATTTAGTGTACACATCCCTTCTGTAATTTTTAGTTTTAATTTTAATCTATTTAACTTAACCGTTCACCCTAAACTAATTCCTAACCTCACTCTAATTTTTACCATAGTGTTTATTCAATTTATTCAAAATATTGTTTGGATAGTATAACATAATAATTACGCAATAGAAAGTGAATACATTTGTATAGATTGCATTCTTTGTAAGACCACTTAGTTCTTACGACTTGGAAATAAAAACAAGATGGATTTTTTCACGTAGCTTGTATTGAACTTCACTCTGTTGAGGTTTTATATGTAATGGTAAAATATTTACACAAATGCACACAGAAAAATAGTCTGTCGATTTTGGTTGAAAAATAGTCTGTCCATTTTGGTTGCTTCTTGCTGTTTCTCTCCTCCTTCAGCGCACATTGGGTTACAGATAGGAAACTAGAACCCATTTCCGAACCCAATACTCCTTTCCGTTGTCCAGTCAAATTTCCTGAAAGCTCACACGGGGATGCGAACTGGTGCTGTCGGTTTCGATTTGAACAGGTTCTCCTTGAACGTAATCTGATTCGGCTCATGAAGGGGATTTTTTATTGGCATACACTTTCGAGAGGATGGCAAAAAAAGAGGGAGTAATTTATATGTAAAATTACATGCCGACTCCTCCGAACAGAATGTGAACTAGAAAAGTGTTTTCAATTCACACAAACTTTTGAAGAAAAAATATGTTTATTTTATAAACATTGTTTCATTACAGTGATTGACAAGCCAGTATTCCAATGTGAACTCTGCCCGACGACGTGCGGCCGCAAGACAGACCTGCGCATCCACGTGCAGAAGCTCCATACTTCGGACAAACCGCTGAAGTGCAAACGGTGCGGAAAACAATTCCCCGACCGTTACAGCTACAAACTGCACAACAAGACTCACGAGGGCGAAAAGTGCTTCAAGTGCGACCTCTGCCCGTACGCCTCGATCTCAGCCCGCCACCTGGAATCTCACATGCTTATACACACTGACCAGAAACCGTATCAGTGTTCACAGTGCGATCAATCCTTCAGGCAGAAACAGTTGCTGAAGAGGCACCAGAATTTGTACCACAACCCGGCTTACGTGCCTCCGCCTCCCAAAGAAAAAACGCATGAGTGTCCCGAGTGCGGCAGGGCTTTCCGGCATAAGGGGAATTTGATTAGGCATATGGCGATACACGATCCCGAGTCTTGCCTCGAGGAGAAGCAGCTCGCGCTAAAATTGGGCAGGCAGAAGAAGATTCAGATGATCGACGGGCAGCAGGTGGAGGTGATGCCTGGTATCGACTCGGAAGAGGAGGAGGAGGAGGAAGAAGAAGAAGACGAGGATATGATGGCTGTTGAGGGTTCGGATGGACAGCAATATGTGGTTTTGGAAGTAATTCAATTGGCTGATGGCGAGGAACAGACTATGGTTGTTGGCGAACAATCGGAAATTTTAAATGAGAATATGCTCCAAGGGCATGGTAAATATATTAAAAATTGCAACAATTTAATTATGTTCTCAAGAGTCACATAATAATACACACTACCATATTTGTTATAAATATCATAAATATGACTTTTGTTGATAACTTTATTGTTTGAAATAATTTATATCCAGTGATCTATGTATATGCCACCTTGCGTTAATGGGTTAATATTCCTTGTACAGAATTTGGCCGATTTACTGATTATTAATAGTAAATTGACTTTTTAAATAACTAAAATTATACCATGCACATTAATATTTTAATTATTTATTTATTTTGTTCTAGACTTAAATGATGAGGATGTTATTAAAGCATTGGAATCGGCGAGGAGAATAGCAAAAGAGGAGGAAGAGGAAAAGAAAATATCGACCACACACGATATGGAAACGTGTTTCGGTTTTGATGTAAGTACTTTTATAAACTATGTTTATAAAAATATTTTAGTTTTTTCTTTTCATTTCTTTTGCCTTAATGTTAAATATAACGTGTACATTATTTTTTATCAACACAATCTAAGCGACTTTTGTATTATATATACACCATGTCCAAGATAAGAATGCATATCATAGGGATCATCATCTCATCTCGGAGATGAAACTTCGGATAAAATTCTGTAGGGCTTAAAAAATTACAATGATGAAGTGTCATTAGTTTTTAAACGACAAAAATCGGAAAAAAATTAAAAACATAAATTTGTTTGATTGGTATGTAATCAGTGTCATTTTCAAGATCCCCTTGTTATGCATTCTTGTCTTAGACACAATGTATATACATTGAATGTGAAGTTATTAATATATATATTATCGAAAACCCCGTTTACCCATACAGAGTGTGGGGTAAATTATTAATAAAGTACACATTAAATTTAACATTTTCCATTAATTACGATGCCACATGAAATTAGGCGAAAGATGGCGCTTGCGTCGCCTTTCATTTATTATTGTAATTTAATTTAACTATATTTTTCTTTATTTTTTTGCAGGAAGAGGATGAAGAAGAAGATGAGATTGAGAAGGAATCCATTACACTTTTAGGAATGGACTGAAAACTTTATTATTATAAAACTTATGTAGTTGTAAGTTGTTATTGTATATAGTTAATCGTTTACACTGGAAATATTCTATAGGATATGATGTAATGCATTTCGCAAGCAAGCCTGTATTTTAATGAAAAATCAATTGTAAGAAATAACATTTGAATTGGCGAACTATAGTTATTTTGTTGAATAAATCATCAATTGTTTTCTTTTATAAATGATTTTGTTGTATCCGAATGAATTTTATTTGGGATTAAATCCTGATCATATTTTTGGGAGATGGATACAAAAATAATCTTTTACATAATCATCCCAACAATAAGATCATTAAAAAAATCTACAATCCCAAATGATTCGTTTCTGAAAGTCAATAAATTTAAAATTAATTGAGGAAAATGGTCAATAAAATTCAATCATTGAATCAAATCCTCCTCCTTGGCTGTTCTTTTTAATAAAATATTTCTAGAAGAGTATTTATTAACTTTGTCACAGTTATTTAAATAAAAAGAATTTTAAAATAATAATGTTTTAAAGTACTTGTGTAACATAAATCAAAATTTTAAATAACTGCAACCATATAAATAAATCCTTTATCTCTTATTACTTATAATAATCGAATACAAAATACTCGATTATTTTCAATTGTAAAATGTTGATCGTTTCTATGAAATGTATGATTTGATATTTTAAGTTTCTTGATACAATCAATATTTATACAACTTGACGCACTTTCAAATTCAATTAGCATTGTCTTTTGCATGTTTGAAATAATTGTTTCTTTTTTTAAATATCATAGATAATGATTTTTAAGACAATACTTTTCAATATTGGCAGCATTTAATTCATTTCCCGAGGATTGGCAACCATGAATAAATTCAAAACAGTTGGCAACATTTACACCAACCTGCAAAAAATAAATAAACCATTATGAAAATATACAAATTCTGTCAACAAAAAGTTTGGTTATATTTTTAAACAACAAATTCCGCGATTAAATGTCGGGTTTCCTACCGAAAGGCGTGTTGAAAACGACCGGTTTGGAATCGAAGGAGGACTCGTCGATGACTTACCTGAAAAACATGGCCAAGTTTCACGAAATACTGAAAACGAGCGCTTCTCAAACGGTCAACGAAATGCACCAGAATCGAATGAAGAATTTAAGGAAGGAGTTGGAATACCTTAAAGAATCCGAATGGCGTTATGAACCTGTTGAAAAATACATCGGACAATGTTAAATTGATAAGGATATACTTTTAATAAATACCAAATGTATTAATTATTAAATAAAGCAAAGTTATAATGTGAGGAAATTACAAGAATTAGAATAGTTATTTAAACATAATTATTTTATATTGATAATGTAAATATAGGATTATAAATAAAAAATCACTGATTCAGTAATGCCAACAATTTGACAACTGTCATCCTCCATTTTCCTAACCTGCTGAAAAGGCGCAGATGGTTGATTTTCCGCCTGTTGTGAAAAACGGCAGTATTTCGAGCACAACCATGGCGAAATTCGACCTCACCTCAAAAATGGGGCAGTATTTAGACCGCCATTTAGTTTTCCCCCTTCTGGAATTCCTTTCCGCGAAAGAGGTGAGAATTAAATGCACCTTTTTTTAAGGTTATGTTGTTTGGGCTTGCTAAATCAGCAAACAGAAATATTTAACAACAAAATATAAAATCAGTTATTAAAGCATCTTACTTTTTATTATTCGTAGATTTACGATGAGACCGAGCTGCTCAAAGCCAAATTGGATATTTTGAGTAAAACCAACATGATCGATTACGCTATTGATATTCGTAAGCAGCTGTACCCCAACGATGATGTTCCGGAGACTCTTAAATCGAGACGTGTGCACGTCGTGTCCCAGCTGCAAGAGTTGCAACAAGAAGTCGAGCCGATTATTCAAATTATGGCCGATGACGATGTCATGAAGAGCATGGAAAACATGCGCGACTCGAAAGCGCTTATTAATTTCCTTTCAAAAGATTACAATGTAAGTAAATTTAGCATCAAAAAATATTTATAAAAAGCAAATTATTTTAAAAGAATATTGATTTTATTTTCTTAAAAAAAAATATTTTAAGCTGCATTTTATATCACAAAATTAATTTATAATTTGGTAAAATCATTTTCATTATTTTTTAAATTTCAGTTCGATATCGATAAAATCGAAAGCTTGCACAAACTGGCAAAATACCGATACGAGTGCGGAAATTACTCTATCTCGACCTCGTACTTGTACTTCTGCATGCTGGTGCTGCCGCAAAACGACAAGAACTACATCAGCGTGCTGTGGGGAAAGCTGGCTTCCGAGATCCTGGTGCAGAACTGGGAATCAGCCCTAGAGGATTTGAACAAGCTCCGCGAGTACATCGACTCGAGTCCGAATCAATTCGGCGGGAACAATCTCCACTTGCTGCAACAGAGAACTTGGTTGATCCACTGGTCGCTGTTTGTTTTCTTTAATCACGCGATGGGCCGGGAGTTGATCATCGAGATGTTTTTGTATAGGCCGCATTACTTGAACGCGATTCAAACCATGTGCCCGCATATCCTTCGTTATTTGGCAACTGCTGTTATTATTAACAGGGGTCGCAGATCGGCACTCAAGGACCTCGTGAAGGTCATCCAGCAGGAAAGCTACACGTACCGCGATCCAATCACCGAATTTCTCGAACACCTCTACGTTAACTTCGATTTTGATGGAGCCCGGCAGAAATTGCACGAATGCCAGTCCGTGTTATTCAACGACTTTTTCTTGATTTCCTGCCTGGATGAATTCGTCGAAAATGCCAGGTTGATGATCTTCGAGACGTTCTGTCGTATTCACCAGTGTATCAGTATTGGAATGTTGGCCGAGAAGCTCAACATGAATCCGGATGAAGCGGAGTGTTGGATTGTGAATTTGATCAGGAATGCGCGGTTGGACGCGAAGATCGATTCGAAATTGGGGCACGTCGTCATGGGGGCTCAACCACTGTCGCCGTACCAGCAGTTGATTGAGAAGATTGATTCGTTGTCGGTGAGGTCGGAGACTTTGTGTGGACTTATTGATAGGAAAATTAAAGCAAAAACTGATGTAAGTACAATCATAACTGTAAATTGATCATTAGTATACTTTATTTATTGTCATGTTTTAAGAAAATATTGATTTTTAAAAATCAAGTCCCTTTACGAATAACTGGTGCTTCAACATTTTATTAAATTAGTTTCGTTTCCTGTCACAATGCTTGTGATGTACCATATGATTGAGAACTTTTCTCCTCTAGAGTGTTTTGATTTTATTTATTATTTTACATTTTGTTGGCACCAGTGAATAAAAACAAATAAAACGTGATGTGTCAATATTTATCAAATCAAATTCTTCAATTTATTACAATGACATAACCTATAGCATGTGCCTACTTTTATCGGTGACATATTTTTTTTTTTAACCAATGAAATAAGTTCTCAATTCAAAGCGAAATTAAATATGTGATTAATATATTGTGTAATAATTTTTTAAATTAAAAAAAATCAAAGTACTCTAAAGGAGAAAAGTTCTCGATCATATGGTATATCAAATACATTAACTTAATTTTTTTTGCTAATTATTGTTAGAAGTACAAAACTAATGACAATTAGCTGGCTTACATAATATTCAAATCTATATTATTATTTACGATTATTAATGAAATATTTTTTTTCTTTATTATTTAGATTCGTTGGGGAAATCAAGAATTTTAAATAAACCCCCGATTCCAGATAGAAGAGAAGGAGAAAAAAAAACAACTGGTAAAAAAAAAGTTAAGATACTATTCGTAATTTGTATAAGTCCACATACACAATAAAGAATTTTTTTATTGTACAATGATAATAATATAATAACCTATAAACAAATATCAAAAAAATAATAATAAGAGAAAGTATTAAATATGAATTATTCGTCACCGCGTATAGCCCTGTATTTGTTGAGTTCTGTGGGAAAAGTCCGGCTGAGTTCCAGCAGCATGTTTGCCTTGAACTTCCGGTATGCGTCGATCTTCCCTTTCACTTGTTCGTTCTTGGCGAGGGCTTTTTCTATGCAGTCTTTGGTATAGAGTTGCGGGTTTCTTCCTTGGTCGATGTAACTGAAAGTGTTTATAATAATAAATATGAATAGATTTTTAATTAAACAAAAAAAAAACTTAAAAATGTTGAATTAATTCCACTTTAATAAACCGTATTCATTCATGGGATAAATTATTTCATATGAACAACTATTTGAGATGTTTGTGTTTTAATATTAATACATAATCAAAGAGTATGATAATATGTAGAGAAATTAAATTTTATAAATACATATATATATATTCTATGTTATCATAAAGCAAGATGCTAAATAAATAAAGATTATTATATATTAACACACAACCCTACACCTCAAAGGGTAGAATATATTATATTCACTGAATATATATATATTAAGAAACATAAAATGACATCGCAATGAGAAGATATGGAACAAGTAGAAAGCTAAGTATTTGGGGCCTATTATAGAAAACAATGTATCGATAGAGATAAATGATAGACTCAGAAAAACAAGAGAATGTTCAGAAATAATGTTGCATCAACATTTCAGGCTAATTTATAATCGCACAGGAATGAAAACGGATCATATAAAGAAAATCTGTAAGGCCCTTTCCTAAATGATTGTGAATCTTCTTCTTCTTGAATCCTTGTACTCTTTAAAGTGTCGGATGGTGATTGTGAATCGATACATGTAAATCCTACGATTCCCATTCTCGTTCCCGTTCGATTATGAATCGGCCATAAAAGTTAATGTGACGTTATTACATTCATTTTGCTGTGTAAGATTTTATGGATTTCAAGATTAATTCACAACACAAAATTATTAGAACTTACTCGAATACTTCTAATGGTACATGCACATCTTGTACGTTGGACTTCAGTTTGTCGACTTCTTGTAAACCGTGGACGAGTGCTTGCCTGCAAAATAATTCGAAAAAATAAATAAAAATTTAAATAAGGAATAAGTTTCTTATCTTTCACGTGGTGAAACATATTTAACTATGATTTAAAGAGAAAAACACTTGGTTAAATTTCACTAATATTTTATTTTTTTATTCCAACTAGTTACGACCTAACCAAAATATTAGTGAAATTGAATGAAGTGTTTTTCTTTTTAAATCATAAGGAAAACTTACTGAAAGAAAATGATTACTAAAATTCGATCATTCCCATTTTTCAACACTACAAAAACCGTCTCTGTTTTTATAATAGTGATGTTTATTAACGGTATATCACCTTTTAATACATGCAGAAAATAACATATAAATCACAACCCCTCTTAAAAATCACCTCTTTGAAAATCAAATTCTTCCACCACAAAAAGAAAACACTCAAAAAAATTAAATTGCTAGGCTATTTAATTAAAAAAATTTAGTTCAAAAAGATCGAGCGATTTGAAATGTTCGAACTATTCAAAAAGATCAAGTGGCTGCAAGAATCGAGCAGTCGATCTTACCCATGACTAATTTTATACAAATACATTTACTATGAGAATAATCTATGAGTTATTGTTAGTTTATTGAGAACATTTAATGTTAGACAATGTAGTAATAAAGGAAATTCTAAAGAACTATTTGAAATTATATAAAATGTGCACAAATCCGCAATCGTCCAATGCTTCTTAAATTTTAAGAGATTGAGTTCCGACAAAATATTATAGACGCCACTAAGTTGAATTCCTTACAATTGCAAAAATATTCTTTGTACACCCTCAATGTGATTGATAATAAAAGTCTTTGTTGCCGAACAGAATTTCCTACTGTAGATATTTGTGGAAGACCAAATTCTTGACAAATGTTTAAGATAACTTCTTATAAGAGAACAATACAGTATTCTCATACAATCAAGATTCTTAAAAATATTCCAAATAAAAATTCAACTTCGCAAAGCCTTATAACATATTTTCTATAAGAATATCGAATAACAAAGTGTAATGAAAAGGTGCTATTGTATAAATATTCATTCAATCATAATCGACACTCATTTACCGGCATTAGCCAGTGTTGAGTGTATAAATATTAGAAATATTAGTGACTAAAATTCTGTAATACAAACAACCCAGAATGGATAAAAAAAAAACATTACTCGAGTGTTATTCGTGAACAGAAGGAGTGTTTAAAAAGTTTTTTTACTTGATCAAACGCAACGTACAACGAAGTAGAAACCTCGGTGATCAAAAATATCCACAATTTAGAGAAAATTTAAAACTCACAGTTTTTGATTGAGAACATTTTGGCTCTGCGGCTGGAAATCACTGACTATAATGTGTATTTGGCGGACATTCTCAGCAAAAAGCTCCAACTGCGCTTCCAAATTTTCCAAAGCGGACGCCATTTTAAAAATCACTACTCATAGATTAATTTTGTTGTGACAGCTAACAAAAGTGTTGCCAACATTATGCGAGTCACAAAAGTGTCGCCAACTTAATTTAAATCCAACTTCATGCGCATCACAAAAGTGTTGCCAACTTAATTTTAAGCCAACTTCATGGGAGTCACAAAAGTGTTGCCAACTTAATTTTAAGCCAACTTCATGCGGGTCACAAAAGTCTTGCCAACTTAAATCTAAGCCAACTTCATGCATGTCACAAAAGTGTTGCCAACTTAATTCTAAGCGAACTTCATTGGCGTCACAAAAGTGTTGCCAACTTAATTTTTAGCCAACTTCATGCGTGTCACAAAAGTGTCGCCAACTTAATGCAAAGCCGCAAAAAGGTTGCCAACTATAAATAGTAGAAGTAGATTTTTTTTTTCTTGTTTTCGCTGTTGGTAGGATTGAATTTTGATAACACCATTTTTCAAAAAGATACGTATCCGATCTTCGCGAAATCAATCAATCCGCGTAATGATTTTGAAATGTCTAGGTGATTGAGGAGAAAACTCCGCCGCTTTCCCCCGGACTCGAACGACGGCAATTTGCGTAATTATCGGCACCTGATCCGATCCACGGTCAGTTTCGCCTGACTCGCGCCGAACGATGCGACGACACTCGTCCGAAATGTCAGTGAGCCTCCAGTAGTTTGAGTGTTTCGGAGCGGGAATTAAGTGATTGATTTTGAATGAATGATGGATGAGTCGAGGGAGAACGAGGAGCGGATCCTGCTCGAGGAGACCTTCTACGTGCTCACGAAGAAAAACTCGGTGTTCCGCGTGAGGCTCACGAAGAACGGGCTGAGCTTAATCAAGGAGAGTGAGAATCAAGTTAAGGAGACGGTGATTCCAATAAAAGATATAATTGGGTGCCGGTGTTTGCGCAGCAAGAAGGAAAACTCGTGCTCGTGCCAATCGCTACCCCGATCGACCATCAAAGTCGTCGACGAAAACTCCGGCGAACAAGACGACAGCGATGTCAGTGCTTATTTATACATCTATGCCTACATCATGCATTTCAACAAGAACAACCCCGTTAAGAGGGAGCGCACGATAATCACCCTGCGATTCCGCTCGTTCGACAAGTACGAGGACAACAACAAGGAAGCCCAACGCTGGCGTTTGGTGATCAAACAATTAATAAGGGGGGAGAGTATTGTGAGCGTGCCTATTTACGATTGTTCCGTAGCGGCGAGGAGTAAGGAGGATCGGAAGCTGTTGGTTTTGTGCAATCCGAAAAGCGGGCCGGGAAAGGGCAGGGCTATTTTCCAACAGAAAATAGTTCCCATTTTGCAAGAGGCAGAAATTCCGTACGATTTAATCATAACAAAGTATGCTAATTACGCCAGGGAGTTTGTCAGGACGACTAATATATTTCAATGGAGCAGTATTGTTATGGTAAGTTTAGAATGAATCATTCTGTTTGGGTTTTGTTGCGTGTAAGCTATTGTTGATTAATTACTGGAATGTAAGTTGTTGTCTATTTGATATTAAAACACAGAATTTTTAATATCAAATAGACAACAAATTACATTCCAGTACTTAATCAACAATTGCAAAAATTAATGCTTCTAACAAGTAAATATTTATTAAATTTATTATTATTATTTAATGGCCTAGGCTACTGGGCCCTTTCGAATTTATTAAATTTAATTTTATGTTTATATAAAAATGTCAATTTTTGTACCATATAATCGAGAACTTTTGCCTTCTGCAGTGCTTTGAATTTTTTTATCGAAAAATGATGTTGGCAATAAAAGTAAGCACACTCTATAGTTTATTTTATATATACAATTGAAGAAGAAAACTTCTCGATCATATGGTAGATGTTTTAATGGATATCTGTTTAAAAGTACTAATGCAACATAAGTCAAAAAGTACTGCGACTTTTTGATTTAAGGAGAAAATAATCATAATAATAAATATGAATAGATTATTAAAAGTCTACCTACTATAAAAATATAATCGCCAGGAAATCAACTATTCTAATTTACCGATAAAATAAATAAAAACACAGATTACATTGAATAACTTTAAATTCTCAACTAGTTTCTGGTTATCAGAAGAATTCAAGAATTGAATTAAGAAAATTCAATTCAATCTGTCTTTTTATTTATTTTATTGGTAGATTGGAATAGTTGATTTCCTGGCTATTGTATTTTTATAGGTAGATTTTTAATAATCTATTCATATTTATTATTAAAATGTTTAAATATTTAAACAATTACATTAATTTCTAAGATATTTGTTGGTGAGTACGTGAAGTTTCTTGATATAACTACATGATTACTACATTATAATTACATTAAATCTTTAAATATTTAAAAAAATAATTATTTATTCAATTAATTATTTTGTGATAATATAACATTCTAAATATATTGCTTTAAATTGTCCTTTTTAGAGATTATTTTTATTGCTTCTATTGATAATAAATCAAACAATCTAGAAATTATGTTATCTCTATTGGATTTATCTTGACAATTGAAGGCGGCATTCAAATGTTTTAAAAAATAATTTAATAATAATAAAATAAATAAAAATAAAAATTTAATTTCTAATTTTTCTAAATTAAAAAAATTATAAAGAACTCGAAATTAAATTCTCGCAGAATTACAAATAATTCATGTGGAATATTCGTGTCTAAATTTCCTTTTTTTTTTTAATTAAAGTAATTTTTGTGTACCTCGACGTTTTTCGCAATAATTATTTTGCTATGGCTCGGCGCATTCTTTAATGGTTTGTATGAAAGCGTTTTTGTTTCGTGATAAGGTTCCATTGAAATGCATTACAAAACTTATTCAGCTGAAAAATTACGTGAGAAATAATTTACGCGCAATGCTAATCGTTACCGAGAATATGGAAAGTAGCCGTCGGTTATTTAGGCTAGGAAATTTATGACTCAACATTGGAATTATTAAAAATGGAGTGAACGAAATAGAATATTAAATAAAAAAAAAAAAAATTAATAAAAACCACAAGAACTAGAAAAAAAATGGCTGAAAGACCTTTAGATAGACAATTTGTAAATTGTACTTTAATTATGTATTGTATTTATCTTGCTAATTGTTGAGGCTTCTACTTTGTTATACATTGTAATACAATTTTAATAAATGAAACACCTTTTTACTTTGTTTGTATAACTCGGATTGATTTTATTGTTGACTATAGGTTGTCGAAACTATAGTCAACAATAAAATCAATCCGAGTTATACAAACAAAGTAAAAAAGTGTTTCATTTATTAAAATTGTATTATATTTATTATTATGTATTTTAAGCTCTACTTAATGTAGATTGTACCAAATGATCAAGAACTTTTCTTCTTTTTTTTTTTTAATTATGTTATTAAAAAGTTTAATTAGAATAAAATAACTTATAGCGTGTGGTTATTTTTATTGCCAACATAATTTTTTTTTAAATAAAAAAATTCAAGCATTCTAGAGGAGAAAAGTTCTCGATATGGTACAATTAGTATGTAAATATATTTTTGTAAATTCATAAATAAAAATGTCCGCATATGTAAAATAAGTTATTGTAATTGTATTGATAATAAATATTAAAAAATAGAACAATTTGCATAAATAAATAATATTATTGTTAATCATTAACAAGTGATATTACGTTTGTTCTTTACAATAAGAAAAAGTTTGTTTGAAGGTTGAAACCAACCAGTGGAAAAAACAAACCGTAATTATCCAAGTAAACAATAAATTAAAAAAGAAAATGTGTTAATTATGGCATAATTTTCTTTGCATAAATTATTCGTAATTACTTATAAGAAAAAAATAAAATTCTAATCATAAAATGAATATGTTAGTAAATATTTTTTTATTTATTATTTCAATTATACACACCTGAAATCAAGATTAAAGAAAGATGTATATATATGTATTAATTCTGAAAATAAAACTATTTTTTTATTATTATTTTTTTTTTCAAATATGGACTGGATCAATTCATGATTAACATCGACCAACTCCGACGAAGTAAGTTTTAGCCTAATTAATGTAATCTAAGAAGCACACAAGGACGATACAACATCCATGGTTTCCAGGAATTACACATTTTATTTTTTAGTTTACAAATAACTTCTTTCATATAAATAAATTCCACGACTGAAACTCTTGGAATTTTGTGGTTATATATTGTGCTACACAAATTTATTATCATGTTAATTAAAAACGAAACTTAAATGTATTTATGGCATTTTTATCGTTATTCGTAAATCAATAATAATAGCAATTTTGTAATAATAAATTTAAAAAATGAAGGTTTTTGAAAAAAGATCACTTGGTTTTGCTTTACTTATTAATTTGTTTATATTTGTTTATTTAGTCTTATATAACATCGTTATATGTTCCTCTCTACTTCACAGTGTGATGTGAATTTGTTTATATTACTCAGTAATATACTGTAGTAACAATCCCGTCTCCAAATTCATGCACTTACTCTTTTAGAGGATATGAAATGTTTTTTCTTTAAATAGAACACAGTTATGATTTGAAAATAATTAATAAATTATTTTTCATTTCATTTGTTTTTTCTTTGTACACAATTATTATCAACTATTTTTTGTTTTGTTTCACATGATATTTTTTTTTAATCATTTCGTTTTAATTACGATAAAAACAATGTCACAACCGTCGTATCGATTAGTAAACATCAAAACAGAAACTATCCTTGCAATACTATATTTAGTACCAATGACGTTTGCGTGCGGAGTTTATTGCAAACGTTACATTTATTTCAACACGAGCTTGTTTACTTCCTATCCGACAAAAACGTATTAATTGTTTAATTAGCACAGTAAACCATTAAACCTGATCACTGTGATTAATTATTTAAAAAAAAGCAACGTATCTTTCACTATTCGAACTGAATACATTTTCATGTTAATTAAAATTCTTTGCGGCTTGTGCTGAAAGCGGGTATGGAATTGCTCTTTTTTTAATGCCCATCAGATAATTGCGTGAATTTTCATGGGAATAATGAATAACAGAGTTTACAAGGTTTCCAGTTTGTAATGACAAACGGTTTAATTATTTGTGACATGCAAATAAAAAAAGTAGTAATAAAATGGAATGGGTCTCTTTGTGTACTAACTGGGACATTGATCGTGCACAATTGGAATTTTTTGTGTTGATAAATTATTCTGTTTGTGCTATTAGCGATGTTTATTAGATTTTGATGAAAATAAAAGTATTAAAAAAATGATCAGCTTTGCTGATATGCAATGGCAAATATCTATTGTGTATGTAATTCAATGTCCGGCATGGGTATTTGCCTGGGAAGTAGTTGTTTCAATAGATATTTGTATTTTTTATACTTAGGTTAGGTTAGGCCCATTGTGTTACCACAAGTAGAAGATTTAACCTCCTAAACTTTTTTATACTTACTTTGTAAGTATTTAATTGAAGGGCAACTGGAAAGAAAATAATTAAATAATTATTTAATAATAAGAAAATTAAATAATTATTTCCTTTTTTATTCTTTTAGTTTTTTTTTTGTAATGGAACAAATTAAAATGTAAAATTTTGTTTCATTATTCCAGGTGGGCGGTGACGGAATCATCTTCGAAGCAATAAATGGTATATTCGAGCGGCTCGATTGGGCCGACGTGATCAAATCCATCCCGATCGGAGTAATCCCCGGCGGGTCGGGCAACGGCTTGGCCCGCAGCATCGCTCACACAGTCGGCGAACCGTACTTAACCAACCCTACGTTACCCTCGGCCCTTTCTCTAGTGCGCAGCAACGCCGCTCCGATGGATTTGGTCCGCGTTGAAACCACCACCCAAATCCTTTTTTCGTTCCTTTCGGTCGGTTGGGGTTTTTTGTCGGATATCGATATAGAAAGCGAGAAATTGAGGATGTTGGGCGGGCAGAGGTTCACGATATGGAGTTTGGCGAGGTTGATCGGGTTAAGGAGTTATAAGGGGAGGGTTTGCTATCTTCCGGTTACCAACACGCCGCTGCACGAGCACAGGGATGTGAGGAGGAGGGTGGAGAATATTGAGATTCCGTCGGAGGTTACTTTGGAGACGCAACCGGGGAGGCAGAGGTTGGATTCTTGGTACAGTGCGGCGTCGAGGAGGAGCACTTATTTCTCTACAACGGCTAACAGTTCCTATCAATCGACGGCGGATAGCGGGGCTGGGGATGCGGATAAATCCGGGGTGCGGATGTATGGCCCTCCGTCTCACTTACCTTGCCTAACTGCTCCTCTTCCGAGCACTTGGAAATGTCTGGAAGGGAGCTTCATAATGGTTCACGCATCTTACCCAAGCCATTTAGGCGAGGATTGCCTCTTCGTCCCGAATGCGAAACTCGACGACGGAATAATCTGGCTTGTGATAATCAGGGCCGAAACAACCCGATCTCAATTACTCCACTTCCTCTTGGGTTTAAGCACCGGCACCCACATGAACCCGGAGAGTCATGGGGATGCGATACAAATGGTGCCGGTGCGAGCATTTAGAATCGAGCCCGACATGTCGGAGAGGGGATACATGACTGTGGATGGGGAGCACGTTGAATACGGGCCCATTCAAGGGGAGATCTTCCCCGGGCTCGCGAAAGTCATGGTTCCCTGATCCGAGGAAAACCTAGGGGGTTCAAGTAGTAAATTGTATTCAAAGGTTGTGATGCTGTCGTCTTTAGAACCGGTTTTAATCAGGTTCGACACAATTTAGTTAAACAGGGGAGATACGAAATAGTTTTAATGAAAATACTGATGTTATAATTTTCAAGACTACACAGAGAAATCAATCAAAAAAAAAGAATTAAATTTAGAGTCAGAATTTCTAAAAATTGAGTAATATATAAACAAGGTTATTTTTACTTACGTAAAAATTGAAATTTATGTTACAAATAACTCTTGAATTAATTTCTCACTTAACACTCGGTGAAACGTGTTTACCTAATTGTGTTACAAATGTTTGGGTAATTAATATTATTTAATTACTAAACCAAGCACATGTAGGAATTTTATGAAATACTGGTTCTGAAATTTCTTTTGATCAAAATTCAGACAGGAAAAGAAAAAAAATGTATACAGCCTGATAATTGCGACTAACTGGAAACTAATAATAACATTTTATATGAGTGGGTCAGCCCCTCCACGGCAACCAAACGGTCTATTGTGGCTTACAACTCGTTTTTCAGATCAATGGTTTCTAAGCACTCAATGATTTTACTCAGAGGGATCCTATGAATTGGATTCAGGCCAGTTCTGTGAACCCACAAAACCATTTGTCTGTTTTAAAAATTAAATAAGTTTCGGTGGATAATTCAATATAAATGTATATCATAAAAAATGAAATTTTATATCATCAGTATTTTCACAATATTCGACATTTACACGACAGTATTTATCATTAAAAAAAATATATATTTATTTAAGAATAACGATGGCTGGGAACACGTTACCATATTATTAAGACAAACCAAATCAAACATTCCAATCAAAGTGTAATAATATACGTGAAATTTGGTGATGGTTAATTTATGTATGATTAAAATTGAAACTACGTTTATGGTATAATTACCAATATTATTGTTTTACACGAGTTTGAATAAGTTTTTAACTCAATTTTGTTGTTGTAAGTAAGGATTGTTATAATTTAACTTTAATTCAATACTCGATTAATCATCATCATATTTCAAAAATAACTAAGCATTTAATTAAAATGTTGAGATATCCAGTTTTAAAACAATCATTCCGTCAACTTGAAAGTAAAACGGATTACTATTTATTGATATCGTTATTAGTGCATAAATGACAACTTTTACCTTCAAATTGATGTACTATTTTTCTATAAGTAAACAAACGCAGGAGATATCGTCGCAAACCCTCACAGACTTTTCAGTTGTATAACGGCCGATTTATAAACGCCCGGAAATGAAAGAGAAACGATGAATTATAAGATTTACATGTATCCATTCACAATTGCCCGGGAACGAAACAGAAATGATGACTTATAGGATTTGCGTGTATCCATTCATAATCTTCAAGGAACAAGAGTGGAATGGAAATACGGAAGATGAATCAAAGGATTTACGTGTATCGATTCACAATCGCCCAGGATTTTCTGTAAATGATCCATTTCCTTCCATTCCCAGGCGATTCCGAATCGGCCTTAAATTGATACTGTTTGAGGTAACTGTTGTGAAAGGCACATTGATCGCACATTTCGGTCGTACCAAATTTGTCATTTAAATCGGGATTTACATGTGAATTTGATAGTTGTGTACAACTGAAATGTGCGATCAATTTCATGAATAAAGCCCCAGGAATTTTATTCGAAAGGCACATTTTAATAGTTACAATTAGTGTTTCTTTCAGACTCTCCTATGCCCGCTTAATAAGACGTTTAAGGTTTAAGGAAATGATGCTTTTCATACAAAAATTTAAGAATTAAAAAAAATTATATTGGTAAAATAAAGCATAGGCATAAAAAAATTAATTTAAGAGTTCAAACCAAACCCCTGGCAATGATTTAGTGGAAGGTGTGCACCTTTGGATCAGCAAAATACCAGTTTTCAGCGCTGCTATCCTTCCTGTTTACAATGTAAAATGTCCAACGTGTAAGACAGGAAAAAATTGCAAAAAATGAGCTTAGTACAAAAAAAGAAATTAGAACGGGAAGCCTGAAAGAAGCACTATTCACAATGTAAAGTGTCCAACGTGTAAGACAGGAACTATTTAAAGTGTCCGACATGTAAGACACACTCTAGCAGTTACCATATTCCGGGGAAAAATTTGGAAAAAAAAGTGAGCTTAGTACAAAAAAAAAAAACTAAATCAGAAGGGGAAGCTATTTTCTAAAGTGAGGCAAAAGGGTAACGGCCTAAACGAAACAATCTCTTAAAAAAAAAGAAACGTTAGCTTTATGAATTCCTTTATTATTCATTCGATAATGGTAGTTTTTTTTTACAATTTAAAAAATAATTCCACACCTTAATTAGGTTAGAAATTACACACGAGACACACACGGATAAGGAAAGAAACACACATGGCTTTAGAATATTAGCGGAGAGGTATTTATAGTACAATTGAATTATAGGGTTTTTAAATAATCAAATGCGCGCGGAACGGAGATTAAGATTTAAAGAAGAAAACAAAAATAATCCAGTTGATTTAAAATTCTATATAAAAATTAAATGTTCGTTCGTGGAAAATGTAAGTTGGTATAATTTGAATACGTGAAATTAACAAGATAAAAAATAAATTAATGATAAAATCGTGCATAACCAGGGAGGTGGATTTACGGATTTCAAACCACCCTTTATAGATTCTAATTGTGCATATGATGGTGATCAATTTGTTAAAATCACATTTAGAAAAATAAGTATAATATTTTACTTATCACTATCTATAAATAGTATTTTTTATCCTTTGAAATACACTCCATGTGTTGACATGACCAGGTAGGGATTTTATATGTAAAAACAATTTTGCCCAATTATTATTAATTATACATTAATTCAAAAATTAAATAAAACAACTTTTTGGACAGATTTTTAAATTCTGAACCCATTTTAATTGTTAACGTTTTTCTCTAAAATGAACAGGGAAGCAAGAATTTGCATAAAATTGTTTTTACATGTAAAATCCTCTGTATATCTGATTGCATCAACACCTGGTATATATATTTTTTTAATTATATCAACTTACTATTTAAAAAAGAATACTTTTCTTCTGAAAAATTTAGATTAATCAAACTAAATTTAAGAAAATTAAAAAAAAAAATAATATCGCATATTTTATGTGAGGCTGTGATGTACATATGATATAAATCTTCCGTTATAAATAAATATATATATATAAATAAATTAATTACATGATAGATAAATTATTATTAATAGAGCTATTTAATTAATAATGATAATCTATTTGAAATTGAAAGACCTCGTTCGATACATATTTATTGGTTTTATTGTTGAAAACAATTTCAAGGAATTACAAACGAAATACATCAAATAAAATAAAAAGAATATATTTTTATTTTTAATGTAATAATTTGAGGATTATTTTTATTTTTAATACCACATAGATTTATATTTATTAAAAAAAATTAAAATATGTTCCGAGATTTAACATCAAATAAATTTATTTCTAATATGTCAATAATTTAAAATTAATTTTAAAAAATGTAGCCTTACACCTGGCATTAAGATTAAAGAAAGAATTTTTAAAAATGTACGGATTAATTATAATAAAACACACATAAATTCGAATTAATTAAAATTCTACAAATTTCTGCTTATTGCTCTGTACGTTTTAAAATACCATTAAAAAAAAAAAATAGAAATAACTATTTGATGTTAATTCTGAATTGACATTTCTAATACAAAAAAAAAAATAATTGTAATTTTCTTTTTTACTCACCCCATACCGTTAATTACATTCCAGCAGACAATATAAAAATCCTTGAGTGGGCCATGATTTTTAATTAATTATTTTATTTAATACTGAAGTAAATTTTGAAATATCTATATTTAAAAAAATATATTTAAAGAAATGTTCAACCAACATACATCTAACGTTTGGATAACTGGTGGCGGCCATTTCGGTTTTTTGAATCTTACTCGTCAGACCAGAGTGTTCAATGATGCCACTTGAAATTCTATCTTTCCAACTATATGATTAAAAATTATGTTTCATAATAATTAGAACGATAGCGCAAGTGCCATTTTTTCAAATATATCATTAAATAATATGATTTATAATAATTGGAAAGATAGCACAAGCGCCATCTATCCAACTATATCATTAAAAACTATGTTTCATGAATAATTGGAAAGATAGCGCAAGCGCCATCTTATATTATGAAAAAAGTTTTATAATAATTTTGAAGATAGCACAAGCGCCATCTATTGTCTAACTAATAGTAGCATCGTCAACAAATTAGGTCTACAAGGTAGACGACCGTAAATCGTTGTTTTGTCTACCAAAGGAAGGAGAATTTTTCCTGTTTGTGAAAATAAGAAACAAAATTCATTTAATAAAATGTTCAGCCAGCATATAGACCAGTTATCCATACGATAAATAAATGGTGGTTGAACCAGTTGTCCATACGCTAGATATTGGTCGAACATTTCATTAAAATATATGTTGAAATTATTTACAACAAGCTAAGAAAAAAAAGCTACTTGAATAATAAGTTATGGTTGGCTCAATTAGGATTTATCCTCTTACTTATCCTTTTTTTTTAATTAATTTGTACTTTAAATAAAGTTAATAATTTATTTTATAAAACGATTTTGATTAAACATCAAGGAAACATTATTTTTAATTTATCGTTATTTTTCTTTTTATTACATAACACAAGCTCGTATTCATTTTTTCTTTCCCTTTTCTCATTCGTAATTGATATTTGTGAAATAAAAGATATTCTGTGATTGTACTCAATCTTATTAATTACTGGAAATTTAAGCAATATCCGATGAAATTAAATAAAAAGGATGATAATTGTTGTTCACCGCTTTTATTTTATTGAAAATTGCTCCAGTTCCGATAACAGCTTGTCCATTTGCCCGTCCACTTCCTCGCCCTTTCCCGTCGTCAGCGACAGCTTCATCAGCTCGAGGTCGTCGACGTTGTCCCTGTGGTGGCCCCATTTCGTCGATTCCTTGTGCGTCCACAACGAAATCATTATGTCCACAATCTGATAAATAAATAAAAATGTCATACTTTCATTGCCAATATATAATTTTTTTTTTTAATAAAAAAATTTAAAGCACTTTAGAGGAGAAGAGTTTTCTCGATCATATGATACATTTAAATCAATTGTAGCAATTAAATTATGGGTGTAGGGTTTGAAGTGGAATATAATCTTATTTAAATAAGATAATATAAATTAAAAACTCGCCTCTTGCACTTGAGTTTTAACATGTGAAATCTCCAAAGCCCCGTTCTTCCAAGTCTTCTTAAGCAGCTGGAGCCGGCTGACCGCCAACTGCAGCGGATTCCTCCCGTTCATATCCAGCGACCTCAAATCGGCCCCTCCGTTAATCAACAACGTGATTATCTGCAAGTTGCTATTACAAGCAGCTAAATGCAACGGAGTGTTCTGTATGATATCTTGCAAGTTCGGATCGGCAC
Source organism: Philonthus spinipes (assembly GCA_963082785.1). Lineage (NCBI taxonomy): Eukaryota > Metazoa > Arthropoda > Insecta > Coleoptera > Staphylinidae > Philonthus > Philonthus spinipes. Next base: position 14,630,167 of record OY720311.1, read on the forward strand.
CGTGCTCCAACAGAATCCTGACAATATCGGTGTATCCTCGGCTGGCAGCCAAGTGCAGAGCGCTGCGTCGGATTCTATCGCTGCTGTTGGGATTGGCTCCGTTTTGCAGTTGCCGCAGAACGCTCTCCGTGTTATTCGTTGTGACGGCGGTGAGGAGTTTCTGTTGGTCGTATTCCGTGTTCCGGGTCCTGAACACCTTCAGAAAGTCTTTTTTCGTTAATTTTTCTTTCGCTTTGAATCGCAGTGAGGCCACTTTTGAGGCCGAGGCGAGCTCGCTGTCACTGTGTGATGTCATTATTACTGAAAATGAATAAATAAAATTATAGCAACGAATAAAGGCCGATTCACAATCACCCAGGAATTAAAACGGGAAAGATGAATCGTAGGATTTATGTGTATCCATTCACAATCGTCTGGGAAAGATAAAGGAATAGATGAATCATAAATTTCTGTATACGATTCGTTCTGATTCCTGTGTTATTACGAATCGGAATTAAATAAAAGCTAAAATGTAATAGACTCACACATGAATATCGGTATATTTTAACCATGTAACCCAGAAACCTGGGTATGCTAGTGTAGCAATAAACCTACGTGCCACCAGGGCGGATAAAAATTAGTTTTTATTTTTTTTCAATACAAAATACAATTTTGACTAAAAGACTGATGGTCGATAGCCATTTAGAAAGAATATTATTTAAAATGTATTGTATTACGCCTAATGTAAATTTTACAATAAAGATGATTGCATAAATACAATTTAATTTAAATTTTCTTATCTATATATTTATTATTATAGAGTGAAGTATTGTAAAGTTGTATATAAATAAAAATTATAGTTGGCTGTATTCTTTTTATTTTTTCAATAAAGTACGCAGATTTAATGTATATCATGATAAATACAAGATTTTAATAATAACACAATTTGATTTATTAATCAATCAATAAGATTTTGTAAACATTCCATTATCAAAATTACCTTGTTTATAAACACCTTAACCTCAAATATTGCACTGATTCTTGCACGTAGTTTCTTCGAAAGTTTAAAACGCTCAACTCCTCGTCGCACTCATTTTCTCTCCGCAAATTATTATAACTGCACTCGATTTATTTTTTCGCTCATCGATTCCAATGATTTGTTTATCACGGGAGATTGAGTAAACACAGAAACGTCAAAAAAATCATAGACTATTACGTTTTGAAGATTGATTTTTGTAAATAATATTGAAATTTAATAAAACAGTAAAAATCTACTCAATTTAATACAAATTCATAAAATAAAAAGACATTAAATTGGATAACATTAAATTCTCAACGAATTTTGTGTCATTATTTTATATAGTTTGAATAGTAATGGATAATTCATTTTTAATTTAATGTTATTAGGGTGTAATATTTATATTTTATTCTTTTCTTCCCCTCTGAATTTTTTTACATTGTGCTCGAAATGTATTAAAAATTCCGTATTTCTATAATTTTTAATACATTTCGAGCACAATGTAAAAAAATACAGAAGTAAAGAAAGGAATAAAATATAAATATTAAGAAAACTTCACGTATTCATCTACAAATATCTTCGCTATTGGAAAGATATTTTTTTATTGTTGGAGAAATTAACTTATTTTCAGGTGAAACTAGTCGAGAATTTTACGTAAGGTTGAAAGAATTTTTTATTTTTAATCTTATTAAATTTATCGAATTGTTATTTTATATTATTGTATTATGGTGGAATTTTAATACATTAATATGTTTTAAATAAAAAATTGTTTCAAATTGAATTTCCCGCTTTAATTCAGGGGATTTTTTAATTTTTATGTTGGTTGTACTGCAAGTGCAATGTGGCGACATCTGTTGACGTAAATCCGAACTGTGACTTGGTGCCATCTATAAATTTAGAGTTGAACTAGTTGGTCGCGCCATCTATTGGCAATGTCTCGAACTACTATTTTTATTTAAGTTCGCGGATATGTTTACAGGCGGCGCCACTGGACTCATTCGGAATTATATTTAAATTTAATTTAAAATAACCCCGATTGATTTTAAATCAATCGGGGTTATTTTGTAAAAATAATGTTAAGTTTAACGTGTACGTTATTTTGTATTATCACAGTATAAGCAGTTTCTTTTAATAGATATATATATATATATATATACATAGAATAATAATAATCTTTCTTTCTTTCTTAATCTTATCCTTTTTTACCCGTATTGGGTGTCGAGGAATCTTTATTTCTAATACAACAAAACCAGAGATACAATTTTAACGAAAGATTATTCATGTACAGTAAATAGTATTAGAAAAATCTAATGGCACAGTTTAGTCTTGACAAAATGCCGTAACTGATTTGCAACTAGACCATTCTATACAATATTAGGTTGATCAGAGAAAACAAAATAAAATTTTGTCATATTAACAAATTAATGTGAATTAAATTAATAACGTAAACGTTAAACTTAACATTTTTTGTTCGGAATAGCCTCGATATTACTGATGAAAGTTTAAATTAAATTACACTTTGATTTGTTTATCAGTAAGAGTTGAAAATGTTTCACCAAGTGATAAGTGAGAAAACCAGTCAAGAAATATCAATATTGAATGTTGAAACTACAACGAAAATAAACGCATTATTAACATAAATATATAATCATTTAAATCCGTATAAACACCCCTACCCTACACTCTTATGAGTAACAAGGTTTTTTTTGATAATATATATATATATAAACCCCCCTACGGGTATTATTAATAATATTTTGCAATTATTGAAACTATAAATACATTTATGTACGCCAAGCTACCGCTCTATTAAATATATTATCAATTAGTTTAAGTATGGATGACAGCTTTGTTGTTTTTGACGTTTCTGTGTGGTTTCAAAACAACACGATGATTTCCTGCTGAATTAGATTGTAAGTTTACAATTTTCTTTTTATCTAAGCCTTCTTCGTAATATATATTTGTAGCAACATAAGTTGATATTAATTTTTCTGTACTGAACATGTTGAATAGGGAAAATCGAGTGTATAATTTCGTCCATGGTATCCAAAGCTCTTAACATGAACAGAATTATTATTATATCCTCGCTTTTCCTTCCTATTATTTACCTGTATACTTTTAAATTATATTTCAAAGGAATATCAATTTTAAAAAAATGCGACATTTGCATTTCCATTCCAATATTCGACTTCAGATGGCAATAGATTACCTCTGTATATCGTCCCATCACGAATGTCTGTGTAATTTGAATATAAGTGAACTTGAAGCACTGAATGTAGATTTGTCATCACATGTCTGTGGTAACACACTCGGCTAGAAACCTATGGGGCATGGGTTCAATTCCCATTAGAGATGTTTCTTGTTCACTTACATTTAATTAATTTAAATTATACCTTACACTGAGAAGTAGAGAGGAACATATAGCGATGCTAAGACTAAATAAATAAATAATAAATTATATCTCAGTGTTGTACACTGGAATTTCTTCCTAGGTTGACTTACTTTGCATATTCAGACTTTTCACTATAGACATAAAACTACATTCAATATAATGCATGGTAATGTAATGTGGAACAACTTTAATCGAAAGATTACCAAAGATTGGTAAAATAGATCACAAGTTGGTGGAAGAACTTGTGATCTATTTTACCAATCTTTGGAATCTTTATTGATGTTTTGTTAGTAGTTATATAGCTTTTTACTTTAATGTATTTTAGTATCTAAGCTTTTGTATTTATGTAACTTGTCTTTGTAGTTGGGAACTGGTTTCCTGTTGGACAATAAATGTTATTATTATCTTAATATTAATAAGAATAGAAAAAGGAAAAAAATATTGCATTATATATAATTTTTGTACGCCAATATATATTATATATTCAATGACTCTTTCTACCCATATGGGTGTAGGGTTGCATTATACAATATGTTATTGTTATGCAACAGCAAATGTCCTTTATTGGACTTACTTATGCAACATAAGTCAAAATGTAGCTAAAGAGGACATGATTTATTAATTATTTTCAAAATTTAATTTATTAATATTAATAAAGTTTTATTAGAACATTTTGCGATTGAATGCATCAATTAGATTTTGAATTTTATTTATTGATTTTTTATAAATGAAAAATTTATATGGTAAAAAGGATATTCCTTAAAAATAAATAAATAAAGGCTGAAAGACCTCCGGTCAATAGCTGTTTCTCTTAAGAATATATATTTGTTTTAAATTGTTTCATATATTGTATATTAAATTAAATATCTATGTATTATTTGAGAATAAAGATGTTTGTATATATAAATAAATAATAATAATTATTCTCTTTAAATATAAACAAAAATGGCGGAAAGACCATAGGTCGATAGCCTGTTCAAGCAAGCAAGAAAGAAACAAATATACCATTATATATTGTAAATATATGTAAAACAAATAACTTTGAATAAAGTTTTTATTTTATTTATTTATTGTCGGAATCTCCTTTTACGCAGATCTAAAAAAAATTAATTACATATATAAATATAATAAAATATACAATAAATTAAAAGAACAACCTAAATCTTATAAGCAAAGCTTGATAGTAAAATGGATAAATAAACTTAATATACAAAACGGCTAGAATTTAAAATGAAAATGAATGTATGAATGAATATAATATAAATATGGAATTAAAATTATATCAATTAATATATTGTAGTAATATAAACAAAAAATAAAATAAAAGAAACGATCATTATAAGATCTGCGTGTTTTATAATGATTGTTGTGTCTTAAAAATTACCCAGCGACAATTTTCGTATTTTTTTTTTCTTCTCAACTCATACAGGTATTATTACACGCGGGTACAAAAAAGGAAGACAGGATGTCTAGATGAAGCACTACAGGAAACAAGAAATCCGTTGGTGTTCATTACGGGCGGAAATTTCAGTACCGCCTGAATATTTTTCGCATACTATAAATAGTCGGTTTTACCCCCACGTGGAAGTTACCCCCTCGGCTGCTCGCGCCGTAATAAATTCTTGAAACTAAATTAGATTTAACGCCGATTGCCGTGGGGTGCGCGCCATAACTCAAATTTACCGTCACTACAGACAGACAGACGTTTAATCCCCTCGGTTCACACATTGGAATCGTTCAATGATGTATCGTGCAACAATAGGAAGAATATATTGGGGTTATTTTAACAAAAACAATTGATGTAATCAGTAGAGAATTTTATAATGGTTTTCAAATAATTAGATAAAAACGTGTGGTTTGTTTCACAATAAATTTAAAATAATATTTTAAATTCTAACTAGTTTCGATTTTTACATCATTTTCAAAGAATAGTAGAAATAAAAGCCGACAACGGTATACAGAGTGATTAAGTTTTGTTTTCCACCCCCTTCTAACTGTGTTATTTTGACAGTAAACTATAACAAACCATATATGGTAAGAAATTCTCTATTTAATAGTGTCACCAAATTGACAATAAGATGATAACTGTCAAGGTAGCGATAGTCAACTTCTTTTTGTTAATTTTTAAGGCTTTCACTTAGTTATACATTTTGAGTTTATTAAATAAAACATTTTTTAACTTTGTTTGTATAATTTGTTATACAATTATTAATATGAATAGTTATGTCTGTAATTATGCTGCGAATAGCAATTTACAATTTGTCTGAATTAGTTTTAATTACTTGTATTGTCTGATATCTGTAATATGGTATTGTATTATTGATTAAATTGTGCACTTAAGAAAATTTTTGATGGATGATTCTAGCTACCAGTAGCGAGTATTAGACATGACCAGTCTAATACACACTAGTACTGTGCAGGTAGCAGTAATTCGCTGGACGGTTTCTGCTGCTCCATTACACCTTCTGAAACTGTCGATGATATTCGCCTCCATAATTATATAAATGGTGTCTCAAAATTACCCCACATTTTAATTTGCACGCCATATTATTTGTGACGAACATAGAGCACAAATCTTTGACAAATTGCATCAGGAAGAATTGAAGTTTAATCATGATTAATTACACGATCAAGCAATGTAATAAAAATTCATTACAGAAACAGTGAACATTTTGCAGAAACGGTTCGAAAAGTCCGCACGTCATTTGGTCATCATAACACACCATTACGTAACTCTGGGGTGCATTTAATAAAAAAATAGGTTATTGGTCAATTAAAAACATAGTCGCAGTGAGTGCGAGTGTTAATAAAGTCCTTCCACCTCGATGTTCAGCAAATGGACGTTTCAAAATGCTCTGTGCGAGTGAAGTAAGGAATAACAGTCTTTCTATTTTGTGATCAATCACTTCACGTAAACTCGAAAATATTCAGGGAATTTTCACTAATGATCGGCATTCGCATGCTTACAAGATCCAATTGACATAAAACCTGCAACCAGCAGACCATGCGCAGCGCCGTACATTCGCTAATTGAATAGTGGAGCATCAACAAATCGATTCTGATTTTTCTAAAATCATCTTGAGCGCATTTTCAGCTTAATGGCTACACGAATAAACAAAACTGTCGAATTTGGAGCTCCGAAAATCCACAAGTGATCCAACAGCTTCTCATGCATCCATCACGAGTCACTGTTTGGTGCGGGTTTTGGGTTAGATAAGTGATTGGGCCGTACTTGTTCCGGAATTCTGCGGGAAATGGGGTTACCGTCAATGGTCGTGACATAACTACCTTTTTTATGGAATGAATTGAACGGCATGGACTTGGAAGACATATTCTTTCAACAAGATGTCACACAATTGACCACGAAGATCGTGCAATTTGACGTCATTAGACTTCTTTCTTTCAGTTTTTCTGAAAGGAAACGTGTATGCCAATGATCCACAGAACCATTGATGAAATTAGTCCTCAATTATGCTAAAATGTCATTTTATCAAAAGAATGACTGTTTGCAAACAAAATCGAGACGTCATTAATCGTACATAACTTCCATGTTTGTACCTTAGATTGAAATAAAAACATATGTATTTTTCAATAAATAATATCTTTTATTAATAAATTAAAATGTCAGGTCATTTCGAAACACCCTTTATTTACGATACTTTTTGGTTGCTATTACTTGGTCTCAGATAGCAACCATAAAACCTTCAATCTCAATATTATTATCATGTCGTTGCTCGGTGATTGCTTCAGCCGGTTTCTGTCAAGACTAACTGTCGCAGGAATCTTCTGGTTATGTTGCAGGTCTTCAGAATAATCGCTTTCTGTATGTTAGTGTTAATGGATGGTTCAAGTCCAAGCGTTGTTAGGTGTTGTTTAAGCTTGGACTTTATTTTGCTTCCCTATTATCTCGACGTCAATTGCCAGTGGTGTATATTTTTCAACTTTGACATACTTTTTTTATTATGTTGTTGTCTGTTGGTATTGCAACGTCAATTAAGTATTAATCATAATAAAAGAAAGACGGCGCAAGCGCCATCTTTCGCCTAATTTCATTTTCGTTAACGAATCGAGTCTACTAGTTATCCATACGCTAAATGAATGGTGGCTGAACATTTTATTAAATCAATTAAGTATGTTATCTCGTTCGATTTGTCTTGGAGAGTAAGATCGGGTGTATTGCATGTTATTGTTTTATCTATGTGTATTATTATCACCCCTACACCACCATCATGGTAGATGGGGATTTTAGATTATATATATATATATATATATATATATATAATAATAATAATAATTATTATTATTAAAGTAATGAAAAAAGCTTTCTAAGTGTTTTAATCATGTTTTCATCATCTTCACGTAACTCACTCAACTGAAATAAAACGCATCTAATTGGATTTTTTTTGATAATTTTCCAAAAGAACATCTGTGCAACCGCAAAGGAAACAAACGATTCAGTTGAGCATTGTAATCCTTTGACGAATATTCCATCCACAATGGAAAGCGGAGATAAAGCGATTAGCATGTCGGGTTGTTATCAGCAACTCTTGCTCCGGCAGAACGGACAGGAAGGAGGAGGACGTGTTTTCATAACGGAGGAGATTAACTCTCCGCTCCATTCACTGTATTTACCCAGCGATTTGCAGAAATAACAAATTTGAATTTGCGCAGAGGCTGGGCGGGGACATTTTCATTGCAAACAATTATTGCCGCGAAACGAGAGTTGAAGAAATGAAAATATTGCGTGAGGAATTCTAGGGAAAATTGTTTGTTGTTATAAAAGCGACTGGGGTAGAATTTACATATAGAGTTTTATCGATTGCAAATATTGTTGTTTGAGATTGAACCTAACTTGCATTTTATTTACTCATTGATGTAAATCTAACTATTACTCAAATTTATGGTTGAATTTAAGAGGAATTGATGCCTGAATTTAAAACCCATTTTTACTTTCCCCGGACCCCTGTCCAAGGGAAAGTATTGTGATCATGAAAATTTTCGAACCGCCAATTTCAACAAATATGCACGTTTTGAGATCCCTGAGTCCATTCCATCGAGTTTTGAAAAATGTCTGTGTGTGTGTCTGTGTGTTTCCGCGATAGCGCCTAAACGACTGAATGGATTAAGCCCAAACTTTATATTTAAGCTTTATATAACAGTAGAATGATCTGAAAAGCTTTTGGTTAGAATCAAAACTCATTAAGTGCAACTTTACTCTTAGCAATTTTTCATTTTTTAATTCGGATAGAAAAATGTTTCAAATAAAAGTTCTTAGATCTTGGAAAATAAATAATTTCTGTTATAAAACTTTTATTGTAGGACCTCCGGTTTTACCTGATAAATTCCCTTAGAGATTTTAATTATTGAAATAATTATTTTAATGACAAATAAAACGTCAAAGTGCCGTTATATTCAACACATTCACAAACGCCTCCAGTTTGAAAAAACAAAGAAGAGTGTGGAGAAATGAAAGGTAAGGTAAGAAATAACACACTTAATTATAATATTCTTCTAAATAATTCTAAAAGACAACAATCAATTTTTTCTATTAATCATTTTGCTTTCCTATTAAATTTTCAATCAGAAACTTATTTGACCGTATTCACCGGGGAAAGTACCATGATGGACACATCACCATTTTTTTTTGGAATAAATATTTCAATAACAATAAAATTAAACAAGGGAAATTTCTGACAATGATCAGTAAAATTCCAACTGCAAAAATTATTAACACTGTAAGTTTTTAACAAACATCTATTGAAACAACTACTTCCTGAGCATATACCCCGCCGGACATTGGGTTACACAATATATATTTTTTGTTGCATATCAGTACTACTGTGCATTTTAATTTTGTTGTTGTTAACTTGGTGTCTTTATTTCAAGAGTAAGACAATTTTGTAATATTTTTTTGTTTCATTAACACGTTATGATTTCAAACAGGATAGTTTTAATATGCCTTTATTAGAACTTTTTTTTTTGAGATAATTCCAATATTATTAATATTAGAATTGTGATTTATTATTAATATTAGATTAGATTTTGTAAATGAAATGTATATTGTAAAATGGAGATTCCATAAATTTATTTATTTATATATATATATATATAATCGATGTCCCCTTTTATCAATTGGTGTCGGGGATTTATTTATTTATTTAGTCTTATATAACATCGTTATATGTTCCTCTTTACTTCTCAGTGTGAGTTGAGATTTCATAAATAAATAACTAAATTATATTTTCATTCATTACACCCTCTACCAGAAGAGTTAATTTACAATAACGTAACAAACATTGATTATGTATATCTCACAAAAATTAATTAATTGTTAAATGGCAATCGACCATAGGTCTTTCTGCCTCGGAAGAGTTATTTAATTTAATTAAATTAGTCATGAAAAAATTGCTGGGAATATTTTTCAAGTTCGTATATCTTCCGGTAGAGGGTGTAGTGAATGAAAATGTAATACTGGAAAGTGAATAAATCCTTTCTTCCTATTACTTTTTTTTCTATTACGATTTAAAGTTGCGGTTTAGCAGAAAGAGATGGTTATATAGTAAAATGGAAATAATTGTTTGAAAAAAGAGACATTCTTTTGGATTTAATAATATGAATATGTATTTACGTTTTTTATCTACCAAGTATAAAGTATCAGTTTAAATAAAAAATAAATCCTTACTTATATTAAATAACACTATTTAGTCTTTCAAAGTCTAAGTGTCTTAGTGTTATTTAATATAAGTAATTATGAACTTTCAACAATTAACAGCCTCATCAATCAATTATAAAAAATAAATCGTTAATTTTCGTGTATTACGTCAATTTACTAGTTCAAGTTAGAAAAACAAAATTGTAAGATATAATGAAATTAATAGATCATGTCTGCTAAGTTATTTGAATGCGGAATTTTGTGAAATCCTTTAAATTTTCATTGCACAAGTTTTTATTAGCAAAAATATAATTTGAAATTTGCTATAAATTTGATAAATTCTCATTTTTTTCATAATTATTTTTCACAGAAACTAAATATTAAAATAATTTTTAATTCATCTGATGAAATTCCTGCTTATTTTAAGATTACTTTAATGTATAACACAATATTGTTCATTGATCACAACAGCAATCTAACTCGAATTAGTGATTGTCAATATTTTTATAAATTTTGGTCTAATTAACTTTTTATTATTTGAAAGCTCTACGATTCATAGATGTAGCCGGTGATCCTTCTTATTTGGACAGCCAGTACAATAGCGACATCCAAATATCTCCTTTTGTAATTTAATTAAATAAAATCTACATTAATCTCATTTAATTCAAGATTATAAACGATAAGAAAAATCCGTAAGCATTTAACAAATTACACAGCTGTGATTTCCTGCGGGTGATTAGAGCGTATACCCTAACGGAAATTCCGGTGGCGGTAAGTCACCCTCTTTCACCCCGACGGCGTTAGAGAAAAGAATAAGACACCCTTCCATAGAAAAAAAATAACACACACACATATATCTTGAGATGTATCGATCGGCCCTATCCGTAAAGCGTTAACCTACTTCATTTCCTTCCGAGTGCGCCCAAAAATATCTAACTGACGTTGTAGTTAGTTAGGGGGAAGCAATGCCCGTTGGGGTAATAATGCCGCGCGCATATGTAGCAGCTGCAATAACGGCACGTGCCCTTTTTTTCCTATTCCTCCGCACAGGGCAGTGCACCCCGGTTCTTAGGGAAGGTCGTGCCAATTGGAAGTCTTGAGGCCGATACGCGTACTTTAATTAATTGTACGAGGCGTTGAAGCTGAGAGATAAAGACAAAAAAAAATAAGTTTCGCTTATAATCTAAAAATTAAGTAGGCTATAATTGAAACAAATGCAATTCATAATCGTTTTCTGGTATTTAATAACATACTTACTTCCTAACCTAAAAAAGATATTCAAATAACAAATTTGAATTTGCGCAGAGGCTGGGCGGGGACATTTTCATTGAAAATAATTATTGCCGCGAAACGAGAGTTGAAGCAATGAAAATATTGCGTGAGTAATTCTAGGGAAAATTGTTTGTTGTTTTAAAAGCGACTGGGGTAGAATTTACATAGAGAGTTTTATCGATTATAAATATAACAATATTTACAATCGATAAAACTCTCTATGTAAATTTTTGAGATTGAACCCAACATACTTACTTCCTAACCTAAAAAAAAGATATTCAAATGACAATCGATATTTAAACGCACACGCAAAATATAAAGAAAAGCTCGACGATTATTTAGCGAGTTATAATGGTTATTGGTACACATTTTTTTTAAGAAAAAAATTGTAAAATGTTTGAATGCTATTGAATTAAAAAAAGATGTGAATACGTGAAATAAATACTTAAAAATGTTAATACTAACAAAATATAATGATATAAGTATTTTATTATTTCACTTAGTATCTATTTTAAGTTTTTCAGTCAACATGAATTGTTTAAATAAATCAATTTAATAAGCATATAGGAATATTTTAAATATTTTTCGAATAAAAAACAAAAAATATAGCTGTTGTTAGTTTTTAACAATTAAATTAATCATTTATTGAAGAAGTATGTTTAACTGCACCAGTGTTACAAAATATAACGTAAAATTTACTTTACTTACTAAATATAATATTAAGCGTATCTTTCACAACTAAATAAATTAATTGTTCTGGCGCGGCCTACTTTGGTTAAAAATTCTACACCAAATTTGTATTTGAGATTAAATATCTCAAAAACGGTAAACGGTAGCTATTTAATATGTTATATAAAAAAATGAAGAGTGATCAATTTTCTATTAAAATAGCATAAAAAATATAGGGTGTCCCATTTAAGTAAAAAGAGAAAAAAATCATTTTGCGTATTGCTTCACCTTGTATATAACAATTTGTTTTAAGAGAAAAAAAGAGTATTTCTTTTATTATTAAGTATTTTTGCATTTGTATGGCGTTTCGACAACCTTAACGTGTCATTATTTTGATAATGAGTTAAGGTTGGCGAAACTATAGTCAACAATGAAATCAATCCGAGTTATACAAACAAAGTAAAAAAGTGTTTCATTTATTAAAATTGAATTACAAAATAATATATATTTAATTGTGAGATTTTTTATTTAATAATGTTTCTTCTAACATAGGAAGGAGTATATGTGAATTTTTTAAGATTTTTCGAAGAATGAAAAATATTGGCTGAAAAAAACTATGGTTAATACCCATTTAAAAATTAAATAAATTGTGTTTGATAGAGAAACGTAAGTAGCTTTCATGCATCAGTCGCGTCTTCTGGTGTTCCGCAAGGATCTAACCTGGGACCGGTTTTATTTAATTATTTAAAATCTTTATTGACAAATAACGTTACATTTTGCAATGTATAGTATGTGTGTTTACAATATTTATAGAATTATTTCAATTTGTCATGTAACTGTCATTGCCAAATAGCTATCGACCCGGGGACTTTCTGCCTCGGTTTTATTTAATTGTTTCATAAAAGATATAGCTGAAAATATTTCACATAACATCTTAATATTTGCAAATGACGTTAAATTGTTTAATCTCATATATTCTCAGAATGTCAGCCAATATTTGCTAGATAATCTTGAGATAATGGTTAATTGGTGTAAGGATAACAATGTCTCCCTGAATGTGTAAATGCAAAGTTATGTTATATAATAAGAATTGATCATAAGAATTGCTTATGAGTATAATATTAATGGTCTCATGAAGATTATTGAATAATTACCCAATATTTTTTTTGTGTTTTGTTTTATTTTTTAATTTAAATTTTTATTTTAAAATTTTTTTTGTTATTTTTTCTACTTAAAATTGATTAATGAACCACTTTAACTGAAGATTATCACACTCTTTTCTGGCCACTCTGTATATATAAATTTTCAATTTATTTCTATATACAGGGTGAGTTTTTTTCGATGTTCTCTATGGGGATCTCGAAAACTATAAGAGATAGAAAAACGGTTAAATGGGGAAAGAAGTGTAGTTTTATAAGACGAATTTCAAAATATTTGAAAAAGTCAAGGGTAACTAGATATTTTGAAAAAAGTAAAATGTGTCAATTTTTTGAAATCAATGTATCTCTATTATTATCATAGATAGAAAAAAACTGTAAAGGACAAAGTTGTAGAAAATTTTACACAGATTAATAACAAAAAATCAAAAAAAATGTTCGCCCATATTTTGGGAGATATGACAGAAACTTACCTTTTTTTAAAAATGGAAACAATAGTTGGCTATGACTTTATTAAAAGGGCTATTTTTTTCCTTTAATCCGATATAACATATGCCATAGTTATTTTTAAAATAAAATAAGTTACAGTCGTTTTTAATTTTACCATACACCAAAAAATAGTTAGCCATGAAAAAGACAGAAGTAAAGCAATTGCAATCTTATAGTTTTCGAGATCCCCATAGAGAACATCGAAAAAAACTCACCCTGTATATATATATATATATAAAAAAAATCTTTATTGTCAGTACAATATGCATATAAATGTGAAAGAAATTAACAATAAATATTATTATTTTATTTACCGACAATCGGAATTTATTTCTATTAGTATGCGATATAACGAAAAAATTAAAAAAAAAAAACAGATGTCGAAAAAAAAAGCCCGCAAAATGATTAACATTTTCAACACCTGTAACTAGTAAATAAATTCATTCATTCACGGCGCGGTGGACTCTCTAATTGCGCGCGCCATGCCAGTCGGAAATCGACTTCGTAGGTCGGTTATCTAACGTACTTTTTTTCCTTTCCCTGCCCGCAATAATAATGAAAATAACAACACACGTTAGGAACGTTAAGACGTCTGAAGTCATTGTGTACGGTCATCGGTTATATTGTAAAGGTGCGCGCGTGCCGAGCGACAATGAAATTGATCAGCATGTGGGGCACCCCCTGACTTCTTGAGGAAGCTGCACAAGGAGGAGGAATCGCCAAATCACAGCTGCCTCTTATGAACGCGCCGAATCACACATCTGTCCCCGCTATAAATAAATGAAACGACATACAATTAAATCTGCTTTGCAAATAATGTATGTTAATGCTAATTTGAGGAATCGAAGAAGTGGACGTTGTTTTGGTTCTAGAATTTAATTTTTGTGTAATAATCGGAATTTTTAATATTTTGGGGTGTTTTATTTGCATGGCTAAATTAACTGAAAACAAATGTTATATTTAAAGTTTTGATGATATTTTTTATTAGGGAATTAAAATTTTAACAATTAATCATCAAGAAAAAATAAGTATAATTGGCTGAAAGACCTCCGGTCGATAGCCGATTCATTTACAAAATAATTCTAATTTTATATATTATTGTACATACATATACACATTTCAATAAAGATGGTTAGTTAATTAAGTATAATTGGTGTAAAAATAATTACATACAATGTTAGAAATGTTATTGTAACAATTTGAAGAATTTGATTTGATAAATGACAGATGTGACGTTTCATTTGTTTTTATTTACTGGTGCCAAAAAAAAATGTAAAAAAATCAAAGCACTCTATAGCAGAAAAGTTCTTGATCAGATAACATAAAGACAATAGACGTTTTAAAAAAATAAAAAAGTGAAATACATAATTTCTTATTGGACTCAGAATTGTATAGCATAAACGATTTCTTTGATGTGAATTGAGAATGTCTATTTTGTTTATTTGTTACCTGACACAATTTCATTTATGTTCCTCAGAATTATTATTTTGTAAACATTTCCTGAAATAAAGTTGATTTATTATTATTATTTGTTATTATTATTATTTATTATTATTATTATTAAATAATCACATTTCAAGTAAAAAAAAAATACAGTGGTTAAACGCAATTGTAAAATTCACATGTTTAACCCCCCAAATAACAGATTTCTTATAGCAAAAAAGAAAACGTACAATAAATTTCAGGAATAACAAACACAGGCATGTTGTTGAGCAAATGTACGCAAGCAAGATTAAATATCCTGCCATCTACGGCCGCGCTGCATGTCTTTGTGTATTATTTCTAGCGCACATAATTTCCACACAGTATAAACACGCGCCGGGTCGGCTCAGACTTAAAAAGAATTTAGAATAAATTCGAGCTAAGTTCATCGTACGAAGTGACGGTTAGGCTTAAGACGCCGCGCCTCCTGCGACAAGTAATCTAGGCGTGCTGTGCACGGGAAGCTGCGGCCTGCAGATTAAACGCAGGAATGCGACCCAGCGTTCATTCACGGAAGTTTGTTTTTCGAAAATATACGATGTAGTAAATTAACGAAACTAACGGAAAATGTTGTAATTATTAAAAAGAAAGAAAAGGAAAATTACGAAGAATTACGATATGTTCACGTTTAAATATAAATAGAAAAGAGTAACGTAAGTCAAAAGTCAAAGAGCTATATATCGAAATAATTTATTAATTATTTTCAAATCATTTTTATTTATATCGGTCACTTTTTTGTCATTAATCACTTGGTAAAACATTTTTTAAAAATATTAATTTGTAAATTAAATTCACTTGGTTTTGTTTCACTTATTTGTATATTATTTTCTACTAGTTTCGGCTTGATGCCATTATCAAGATAATGATGGCATCGGCTTGATGCTATTATCAAGATAATGATGATAATGGCATCGAGCCGAAACTAGTAGAAAATAAAATACAAATAAAAAACAAAGTTAAGTGAATTTAATTTACAATTTAACATTTTTATTTAATTTATTTAATGTTCACTTCGCAGTAGGCTTAATTTTTCTATTGTATTTTTTGGCATTAATGATTGTATCTATATTTTTTTTATTTTTATTTTTTTAATTTTTACACATAAATGGGGTACGATATAAATTCTCACATCCCTAAAAAATGCACTGATGTAAGGAAATTGTTAGTAACTTTCTTGCTGCCAACAAAAAAAAATGTACCCTAAGAAATCATACAGCGGGGTGAATAAAATTGGAACAGAGCTTAAATTATGATTTGGAAATGTATCAATAACATCCAGCAAAGTTTTGACGTAAACAGTTAATAATCATCATACTGAAATCACTTGGTTTTGTTTTACTAAAATTTTTTGTTATATTTTCGATTAGTTTCGGCTAAATGCCATTTTCAAGACTTGAAAAACAAAACCAAGTGATTTTCATTAGAATAAACGCTTATTAAATATGTTTTACCAAGCGATAAATGAGGAAAAAGTAAACAATATATAATCATACTTTTTTATTCACGATAAGGATATAATTACGAAAAATCAAGCGAAAAAATATTTTATTGGTGTGCAACAGCAAGTGTACATTATGTAATTCAAAGTCCGGCGTGGGTATTTGCCCGGGAAGTAGTTGTTTTAATGTGCATTTGTTTAACGTACTTACGTAACGTAAATCAAAATTGTCACAGAGCTAAATGTGAAAATAATTTATTAATTATTTGGTTGGTAGCCAATTAACAGATATCAATTGTTTTTTTCTAAATTCTGTAATCATTATTACTTATTAAGCATATTTTAGTGTAGAGACACATGCATAAGCCATTATAACTCAATATCATGAGCTAGATTTGGTCACAAATTAGATATAAGAACCAATAATTTAACTTTATAGGCACTATAACCTACTGCTGTTAAATAGTTTTGCCTATAAAATCGCTTTAACTTAGTTATATTGCTTATATTAGACTTTAAAGTCACTACAACGTTAGTATAAGTTATTTTTATTGCTTAAAATTGACTTTAAGGTCACTATAGCTCATTCCGGTGCCTAGATTTGACTATAAAGTCAGTCCAAGTTATGTTTATTGCCTAAATTCGACTTTAAAGTCAATAAAACTCTACTGCTGTACTTAGATTTGACTATAAAGTCTGTCTAACCTACTTTAATTGCCTAAAGTTTACTTTAAAGTCAACTGCTGTTGCTTAGATTTGACTACAACGCCAGTTTAAGTTATGTTTATTGCTTAAATTTGACTGCAAAGTCACTATAATTCTTTTCTGTTGCCTATATTTGACTATAAAGTCAGTATAAGTTACGTTCATTGTCTAAATTTGACTTTAAAGTCAATATGTTACCTAGATTTGACTATAAAGTTTTTCTAACCTACTTTAATGGCCTAAAATTGACTCTAGAGTCAATTGGTGGTGCTTAGATTTGACTATAAAGTCAGTATTAGTTACTTTTATTGTCTAAATTTGACTTTAAAGTCAGCCTAAGTTACGTTCATTGCCTCAAATTGACTTTAAAGTCAATATTTTGCCTAGATTTGGCTATAAAGTTTTTCTAATCTACTTTAATTGCCTAAAATTGACTCTAGAGTCAATTGCTGGTGCTTAGATTTGACTAAAAGCCAGTCTAAGTTATGTTTATTGCCTAAATTAGACTATAAAGTCACTATAATTCTCTGCTGTTGCCTAGATTTGACTATAAAATCAGTTCAAGTTATGTTTATTGCCTAATTTCGACTTTAAAGTCACTATAGCTAACTGTTGTTGCCTAGATTTGACTATAAAGTCTGTCTAACCTACTTTAATTGCCTAAAATTGACTTTAGAGTCAACTACTGTTGCTTAGATTTGACTACAAAGCCAATCTAAGTTACGTTTATTGTTTAAATTTGACTATAAAGTCACTATAATTCTCTTCTATAAAGTCAGCCTAAGTTACGTTCATTGCCTAAAATTGACTTTAAAGTCAATATGTTGCCTAGATTTGACTACAAAATTTTTCTAATCTACTTTAATTGCCTAAAATTGATCTAAAGTCAATTGCTGGTGCTTAGATTTGACTACAAAGCCAGTTTAACTTACGTTTATTGCCTAAATTTGACTATAAAGTCACTATAATTCGACTTTAAAGTCACTGTAGCTAACTGTTGTTGCCTGGATTTGATTATAAAGTCTGTCTAACCTACTTTAATTGCCTAAAGTTTACTTTAAAGTCAACTGCTGTTGCTTAGATTTGACTACGCCAGTTTAAGTTATGTTTATTGCTTAAATTTGACTGCAAAGTCACTATAATTCTTTTCTGTTGCCTATATTTGACTATAAAGTCAGTATAAGTTATGTTCATTATCTAAATTTGACCTTAAAGTCAGCCTAAGTTGGGTTCATTGCCTAAAATTGACTTTAAAGTCGATCTGTTGCCTAGATTTGACTATAAATTTTATCTAACTTACTTTAATTGCCTAAAATTGACTCTGAAGTCAACTGCTATTGCTTAAATTTGACTACTAAGCCAGTCTAAGTTACGTTTATTGCCAAAATTTGACTATAACGTGACTATAATTCTTTGCCACCTCCTAGATTTGATTATAAAGTCAGTCGAAATTACGTGTATTGACTAAATTTGACTATAAAGTCAGTCTATGTTACGTTCATTGCCTAAACTTGACTTTAAAGTCATTATAGCTCAGTGCCAGCGCGTAGATTTGACTTAAAAGTTTGTCCAAGTAACTTTCATTGCCTAAATTTGACTTTAACTTGACTTGACAATCGCTACAGCTCATTGCTGTTGCCTAGACTATAAAGTCAGTATAATTTGACTACACAGCCAATCTAAGTTACTTTTATTGCCTAGATTTGACTACAAA
Source organism: Philonthus spinipes (assembly GCA_963082785.1). Classification (NCBI taxonomy): domain Eukaryota; kingdom Metazoa; phylum Arthropoda; class Insecta; order Coleoptera; family Staphylinidae; genus Philonthus; species Philonthus spinipes. The sequence continues at coordinate 14,649,134 of OY720311.1, forward strand.
GTCAGTCTAAGTTACTTTTATTGCCTAGATTTGACTTTAAAGTGACTATAGCTCACAGCTGTTGCCTAGATTTGACTACAAAGTCAGTCTATGTTACTACCGTTGCCTAGATTTGACTTTAGAGTCAGTATAGCTCACTGCTGTTGCCTAGATTTGACTACACAGTGAGTCTAAGTTACTTTTATTTCCTATATTTGACTTTAGAGTCAGTATAACTTACTGCTGTTGCCTAGATTTGACTACAAAGTCGATCTAAGTCACTTTTATTGTCTGAATTTGACTTTGATGTCACAATAGATCATTCATATTGCCTAGATTTGACTATAAAGTCAGTTTAAGTTACTTTAATTGCCTATATTTGACTTTAAAGTCAGTATAGCTCACTGCTGTTGCCTAGATTTGACTACAAAGTCGGTCTAAATCACTTTTATTGTTTGAATTTGACTTTTATGTCACAATAGATCATTCATATTGCCTATATTTGACTATAAAGTCAGTCTAAGTTATTTTAGTTGCCTATATTTGACTTTAAAGTCAGTCCAGCTCTCTAATGTTGCCTAGATTTGACTACAAAGTTAGTCTAAGTCACTTTTATTATCTGAATTTGACTTTGATGTCAAATTAGATCATTGCTATTGCCTAGACTTGACTACAAAGTCAGTCTAAGTCACTTTTATTGTCTAAATTTGACTTTGATGTTACAATAGATCATTGCTCTTGCCTAGATTTGACTACAAAGTCAGTCTAACTTACTTTAATTGCCTAGATTTGACTTTAATATCACAAGAGATCATTGCTATTGTCTAGATTTGACCACAAAGTCAGTTTAAGTTACTTTCATTGCCTATATTTGTCTTTAAAGTCAGTATAGGTCACTGATGTTGCCTATATTTGACTAGAAAATCAGCCTAAGTTACTTTTATTGTCTTAATTTGACTTTGAAGTCACAATAGATAATTTCTATTGCTTAGATTTGACTACAAAGTCAGTATACGATGCATTCATTGTCTGGATTTGACTTTAAAGTTAGTATATATCACTGCTGTTACCTATATTTGACTATAAAGTTAGTCAAAAGTCACTATTATTGTCTGAATTTGACTTTGATATCAGAATAGATCATTGCTGTTGCCTAGATTTGATTTTAAAGTCACTATAGCTCATTGTTCTTGCCAAAATTTGACTACAAAGTCAGTTTGAGTTACTTTCATTGCCTAGATTTGACTTTAAAGTCAGTTTAGATCATTGGTGTTGCCTAGATTTGACTACAAAGTGAGTTTTAGTTACTTTAATTACCACTGTTATTGAGTAGATTTGGCTGTAAAATCAGTCTATTTCATTTCCATTGCCTAAAATTGTCTTTAAAGTTCTTTATTTCTTTCTTTCTTTCTTTCTTTTTTTTTCTTTCTTTCTTTCTTTCTTAATCTTATCCTCTTTTACGCGTATTGGGTGTCGAGGTTGTCTCTAAAGTTACCATAGCTTACTACTGTTGGTTAGGTTAGATTATAAAGTCCATATAACTTACTTTTATTACCTAAATGTATTTTTAAAGCTGATCTAATTTATTTGTATCAACTAAATTTGACTTTAAAGTTATTATATCTCGCTTTTGCGGACTATAAGGTCTATTTATGTAGCTTATCTTATTATTGCTTAGTTTCTACTTTTAAATCATTTATTATCATCTCTATATATAGACTTCAATATCACTGTAAGAAACTTTCATCGCCCTAATTTTGTCTCTATAATCACTATACCTGATTTTAATTGCCTCGATTCGTCGTCATGACTTGCGCTGATTTTTATTGCTTCGTTAAAATTAAATACCTCAATTACTGTTTTGATACAATATTTATATAATAATATGTAACATTTCAAATCAATGGATTTTGAAATCAAATAAAACAGCAATCGTTTAACCGTCAGAAGCCTTTCTGCCATAATAGGGGATATTCCGTACGGGAAAAAGTTTAACGTTTACGTTATTAAATAAATTCACAACCCTACACTCTTATGGGTATAAAGGTTTTTTTTTGATAATATATACATATATATATATATATATATAAATTCATTCTATGTGTATATATCTATTAAAATAGCTGTTTATATAGCCCATGACAGACTACTAACACAATTGTACATATTTTTATAATATTTTTAAAAAAAATTTGTTGTCATATTGTCTGATTAAAGATTTTTGTTGTTTATATGATACTTTGATGATAAAAAAAAACGCACACGTTGAATTTAATATTTTTCTTGCAGAATAGCCCCAAATATTGCTTCATTTTAACGCAAATTAAATTTATATCTGGTCGCGTCAAAACAAACACACAACACTATTAAACTACTTAAACCTTTCTTCTTCTCACCCTCATCCACCCTAATCGATAAAAACAGTATTTAAATACTTTGGTTTTTCAAACAATATTATGAAAAAAAAAATAAGTTGTCTTACCCAATAAAATGTGTTTTTTTTTTGTATAAGATCTAAGAAATGTGACCCAAAGAAAATGAACAACAAAATATATCTTTTTTAGAATACGTTTTTTTTTTCAATTTGCTATTGATTTAGACGGTGAATTTCTCTTTCTATTAATTCGCTTATAAAAGTGAACAGTTTATTAACCTTTGATGGTGAAACCGAACATGTGGGTCGTCAGTTGAGTGCGTGTGTAGGGGGAGGGTGTACTGCACTGCTCGGTACAGACGGTATTGTGTACACGCTGGGGTGCGCGCCCTTATCCACCCTTATCGCCGTTTAAATCCACCCTGTCGCGAGCTATAAGCGCGCACCAGGTGCTCGTTCTGAATAATACGGCGAGTGCCGATTTAATTCAAACAAGTCCGACATGAATCACCCTCTCGCCCCTGGATCTGTGTAATTAGACAAATCACGGGGGTGTCCCGCCGGTTCCTTAACTGGAATTCGGGCTTCTTGTAACTGAAATAAAAAGACGTTGGAGAGCGTTTTTACGGTCGCGCAACTTTACACCGGACGCTCGAGCGCGACGCATTGACGTGTGTCGGACGTACGTATGTTCGAGCACGCGTCCTTTCTACCCTGCTAACTAAAAGCTCCATGCGGGCTAACGACGCTAACCGACGCACAAACAACATATGCCCTACACTGTTTTAGTACTGCTCGTAAAAATATTCGATTAGATTTCGTTCATTTTATATTTACATAAGAATAAATAGCAGATAATAAATCTATACTTTTTAAGGAAAAATCAAGGATTTTATTGAAATTCATAACGACTGAAACCTTCTAATTGTTAAACAAAAAAAAAAATTAAAATAATTTATAAAATATACCTATTTTGCTACTGTGACATTTTTTTTATTTCTTACCACAACTTCCTATCGAATGTCTTGAAAAATTGTCTGCAAGTTGGTTCAATTTATATCGATTTTTCCAAGGCATTTTAAGTACTTTAAAACAAATGAACAATAATGAACACTTGTTGTTGCATAAAATTTATTAATTATTTTCAAATGATTTTTATTTAATTTATTTTAAATAACTGTAACCATGTGAATAAATCTTTTTTTATTATCTGACTGTTAGTTTAATGCTATGAAATTTTGACAAGTACTCTTTGAAGGTTAATACTACCCGGAAATCACGTTCTACCAGGTTAGGTTACGTTAGGTTAAGTTAGGTTAGGTTAGGTATGGTTGCAATGGACATTAATGATTTTGTTAAAAAATGGCTTGCTAGTTATCTACAAAATATGACGTTCATATTGGATCTTGCTATTCTATGAAGATTAACTTTACTTTAGGTATTCCACAGGCCTCTCTCATAGCGGATCAATTTTATTCTTGTTTTTTAATTATAATATTTATATGTAATTTTTTGTTTGATTGTCAATCTCAAGTAATACCATTGTATATATTACAAGAAATTCATTTTTACCAGAACACGTTCGAGGCACCCCTAATACACTAAAATGCAACAAACAGGTTTTACAAAATAAATTGAATATCCGAGTCATACGATGAACAAAAAAAGTGGGCTCAATGCGACGAAATGTTTTTTTTTTCAAAGTGCACGTTCCGTAGAAATTCCCATGGTGGGCTACTTGAAGAGCGGAAGGTGGATATAATGGCGAAAGAAATCTCTTGTGCTCGTTCCAATAACACGGCGGGACATTCTTGCGATTCCGCAATGCGTAAACGCCGCCCTTATTCCTAGTAAAAACCACCCTTTTCTTAGTCATCCGCTCGATGGAGCGAAAGTACTTCAATAAAAGAAATTATCCGTTATTTAAAACGTAATTACATTTTCATTATTGAATCTAGTCTCTGTTTTAATATCACCAAATTTAATGTATATTTTAACAATATAAATAATTACAATACATGTAGGTGTTAGACTGCGTGGGCTATCGACCAGAGGTCTTTCTGCCCTGTCGTGAATTTATGATGAAGTTAAAGAAAAATCTATGCTAGCTATCTGAATAATTTAATGTATTTAATAAGATTTAATTAAATGTTCAACCAACATTCATCTAGCGAATGGATGACTGGTGATGGGCATTTCGGTCTTTCAGACCTTATCAGACCAGTGTGTTCCATGTTTTCTGCCTTACAGATCTCGTCAGATCAGTGTGTTCCATGTGCAATGCAAAATATAGCACTTGCGCTATTTACCAATTATACAATTTAATGTGCGTTTATTTACACTTATTTTAAGACATTCTGGGCCATTCCGTACGGTAAATGTTAAGTTTAACTTTACATTCTATTTGTAAACATCAATTACAAAAATTGCCTAAAATGTAATGATAAGAAATAACGTACACGTTAAATGTTAAGTTTAACATTTCGCTTACAGAATAGCCTTGACTGTAACTTATGAGGAAGATATGCCTTATAATCATTCGGAATACAGTAGTGATATTTGTTGATTGTTAAGGCGATCACTTGGTTATACATTTTGCGTTTATTAAATACACTTTTTCACTTTATTTGTATAACTAATAGTAGTGACATTTCTTTAAATATAAAATTCAGATAAAAGTAATTATTTTATGTATACATGAACATTATTTTTGTCTTCACTGTATTTGGTTTGAGTATAAAAATAATTATTGTGTATACATATTTTTTTCGTTCTTCGTGTGAAGAGTTTTTATATTATTATAATGAAATCTCGACACCCAATACGGGTAAAAGAGGATAAGGTTAAGAAAGAAAGAAAGATTATTATGTAATTCTGTCTCACTTTCCGCGATGAGTTAAATATCTGACAGGATTTTATCCAATGTATTTATTTATATTTAGTCGCTATTTAGAAATCTTCTTGTTATATTGTTATATTATTATCGACGTTATTCGTATGTCGAAATCGTATTGCTCGTGATTGAAATTAAGCAAGAAATCTGGCGAATGACGCACACAACCAGAAATTGTTTGAAGAAAATAAGCGGAGAAGAAAAAAAGGTAATTTAATCATCAGAACTTTGTATCGTAAACAGAGCGTTCATTACATAATTCCCAAACGGTCGCGCGAAAATGATATATTTCTAAATGAATCGGGAAACATTACACCGGCCGGCGTTCCAGTTTTAAATGTCCGTTGGTGTTGATCAGCCTTGGGAACAGCTGATTACGATTATGCCGTTCCTGTGTTTGTACAAAAATGTGTTGACAATACAAACTTCCGATAAACTGGCGATAAAAACGACTCGTTTTTATCGGCGAGGCGAATTCCGCGGGAATATTCTCACATCAATCGCAAATCATTTTACACACAAAACAAACACATCCTGAATTTGGTGATATTAAAGTTGCGCTTTAGTAGAAATAAATAGTTCTAAAGCAAAGTAGAAACAAATGCATCACAAATTTACTAATATTAAGGTTGCGCCTAGTAGAAAGAAATAGCTGTACCATAGAAAAAGGAATACATAGAGAGGCAACCAGCTGAGATTTTAGCGTCAGGTACTCTTTCGAATTAACACAACGCTAATGAGTTAAAATGATCTTAAACTGAAAATTAGACAAAAATAGCGAGATACAGTGGTCTGAAAGCATTAGCCAGATATAGTGATCTTAAACTCAAAATTAGACAACCAAAAATTAGAGTGATTAGGCAATCAAAATTAGACAGATAGTAAACCTTAAACTCAAAATTTTGAATTATTATCGAGGTGTTGTGATCTTAAACTCTAAATTTGACAACAAAAATCAGTTATAGCGATATTAAACTCAAAATTAGGCAATAAAAGTGAGCTATAGTGATCTTAAACTCAAAATTAGGCAATAAATTTGAGATATACTGATCTTAAACTCAAAATTAGGCAATAAAAACGAGCTATAGTGAACATAAACTCAAAATGTTCAATCATTAGCGATGTATAGTGATCTTAAACTCAATATTAGGCAATAAAAGTAAGCTAATGTGAACTTAAACTCAAAATTCGGCAATAAAAGTGAGCTATAGTGATCTTAAACTCAAAATTAGGCAATGAATGTGAGCTATAGTGATCTTAAACTCAAGATTAAACAATAAAAGTGAGCTATAGTGATTTTAATCTCAAAATTAGGCAATAAAAGTGAGCTATAGTGATCTTAAACTCAAAATTAGACAATAAAAGTGAGCTATAGTGATCTCAAACTCAAAATTCAGCAATAAATTTGAGCTATAGTGATTTTAATCTCAAAATTAGGCAATAAAAGTGAGCTATAGTGATTTTAATCTCAAAATTAGGCAATAAAAGTTAGCTATAGTGATCTTAAACTCAAAATTAGGCAATAAAAGAGAGCTATAGTGATCTCAAACTCAAAATTCAGCAATAAATGTGAGCTATAGTGATTTTAAACTCAAAATTAAGCAATAAAAGTGAGCTATAGTGATCTTAAACTCAAAATTAGACAATAAAAGTGAGCTATAGTGATTTTAATCTCAAAATTAGGCAATAAATGTGAGCTATAGTGATCTAAAACTCAAAATTAGGCAATAAACGTGAGCTATAGTGACCATAAACTCAAAATGTTGAATCATTTGCGATGTATAGTGAAGATCACTAAAAAAATAGGCAATAGTAGTGAATTATAGTGATATAAAACTCAAAATTTTGAATCATCAGAGAGGTGTAGTGATCTTAAACTCAAAATTTGATTACAAAAATGAGTTATAGTGGTCTTAAACTCTAAATTAGGTAACAAGAGTGAGTTACAGTGATCTTAAACCAAATCATTAGCGAGGCAATGGGAGAGAGTTATAGTGACCATAAACTCAAATTTAGGCAATAAGAGTAAGCTATAGTGATAATTCACTCAAAATGTTGAATTATTGGCGAGATGCAGTAATTTTAAACTCAAAATTAGGCAATAAAAGTGATCTATAGTGATGTAAGTCTTAAAATTTTGAAATAAAAAAATTAGACAATAAAAATGAGTTATAGTGATCTTAAACTCAATATTGGGAAATAAGAGTGAATTATAGTGACCGCACAAAATTTTAAATCATTAGCTAGGTCTAGTGTTTATAAACTCAAAATTAGGCAATAAAAGTGGGCTATAGTGACTATAAACTGAACATTTTGAATCATTAGCGATGTATAGTGATCTTAAACTCAATATTAGGCAATAAAAGTGAGCTATAGTGACCATAAACTGAAAATTTTGAATCATTGGCGATGTATAGTTATACTCAACTCAATATTAGGCAATAAAAGTGAGCTATAGTGATCTAAAACTCAAAATTAGGCAATAAAAGTGAGCTATAGTGACCATAAACTCAAAATATTGAATCTTATACTTAACATTAGGCAACAAAAATGAGTTACTGTCATTTTAAAGTGAAAATTAGGCAGCAAGAACCCCATCGTGCTGTTTATTTTTTTGTAATGATCTTAGATTCAAAATTACAGCCACAACGAACGGCGATTTAAATTCTTCAAATGTTCTCTAACTGTTCTAAAAACCGAACACCCTTTTTCCGCGCGACAACAGAGATTTTTATCAGATTTTTCTATGCGCTTCGCAATCAAAACGAACGGCCCGATCTTGAAAAGGGTAATTCGCATTTTACGGAATAACAGGACGTGGAACAGGTTCCTTTCAGCGCTCGCCTGCCTACCTACCTGCATCTCGTACATCTAGCCATTCACGGTACTCAGAACACTCCACACCTATTATAGTACCTTTTAGAGGACACCACGCGCACCATTATGGCGATCCGCCAAATCGTTCCTTTGCTCCGCGTCCTTTTGTGGCCCTTTATTGTTGTTGTTGTTATTTGCGCGTTGCGGTTGGGTCGAATTCAAAGGGAATCGAAAAATCGTTTAATTGTAATTATTCATTTCAATAAAAATATTTCGGAAATAATAAAAATTATTACCACACACTAAAAGTAACATATGATCGAGAACTTTTCTCCTCTAGAGTGCTTTGACTTTTTTTTTATTAATATTACATTTTGTAGGCACTAGTGAATGAAAACAAACAAATCGTCACATGTGTCATTATTTATTAATTCAATTTGTTAGAATAACCTATAGCGTGTGCTATAAAAAAATAAAAGTTATTTCCAACATTACTCTTTTTAATAAAAAAAATCAAAGCACTTTAGAGAAGAAAAGTTCTCGATCATATGGTATATGGACTTTTGATTAATAATAATAATAAATTTATTTCCCAACAGAAATACAGATTTTCCAAACATACATAAAAATAACAAGTGAATGCATTAATTTCTGATATTCCCAATTAATATTACATTGTGGATCGAGTAGTGATGCAAAACAAGACAAATAAATTCATTAATATCCACTATTAATGATTTTTTTACCATTTATGTGAATCAGTAGGATAGCATAGACTTCAGTAATAAAACAATATATCTAGTTGCTGACTTCAACGTTAAATTTAATTCAAATGACCCTAATAAAAATCTGCTTATTGGCGTTCTCTCAAGTTATGGTTTGAAACTTATGGTGACTTCCCTACAAGACTTAATAATTGTATTGACAATGTGTGCACAAACAGAATATGTTTAGTCAAACCTTTCAATACAGGAATTTCTGATCACATTAGCATTCATTTCAGTATTAAAAAACTTATTAGTAAAATAAAAAAAGAATCAAAAACAACTTTCATATACTTATCAAAAGCCTTTGACTGTGCCTCTCATTCCATTCTTATACGAAAATTATATTTTTATCATGTGCATCCTGATAGTGTTAGGTTGATTTCATCCTATCTATCAGGAAGAACACAGTGTACAATGTATAAGTCTACAATATCACCACCTGTCAATATTATAACCGGTGTGCCACAAGGATCGGTCCTTGGACCACTACTATTTCTAGTGTTTATTAACGACTTACCGTTTTGTCTTACTAGATCAGAAGTAATTCTTTTTGCAGACGACACAACGATTACGAATACCAATAAGCTGCCATCTGATTCAGTAGATACAAATATGTCATCGTCCGAATGGTTTGCAAGTAATAAGTTAAAACTAAACGAAGGGAAAACTAATCAACTGTTATTCACATTAAAATCTAAGGATATATACTCTACGAAATTTCTTGGCGTACATCTGGATACCAATCTAAACTGGCCATGTCATGGTGATGGACTTGCAAAGAAGCTCTCTAAGCATATATTCCTATTGAGAAACAATACATCTCAGTTGCCGTACTATGCATTGCGACAATATTACTTCGCACATATCGAAAGCCACATCCAATACAATTTAATTGCATGGGGACATTCAACGAGTAGACATAGGATCTTTGCTTTGCAGCGCCGTGCTGTTAGAATTCTAAGTGGATGTGGGTACAGAGATGATTGTCGCGGTGCATATGTGGCACATGGGTCCTGCAACAGTGTGTCGGGCTTTCCTAACGCCATTCCCGTAAAAAAATGTTTCGTACAAAAATTTATTGATTTAAAAATTTTTAGGGCGTAAAATTATTTTCAAACATACAGGGTGTCCCAATTTTGCAGTATAACAAAAATATTTGTTTTTTTTTAATGGAACACCCTATATTTATTCAACTTTTCTAATGACATTTTTCAACCTCTACATTGTTGTCCATCTAGTTTTTTATTATGTTACAGTGTTGCCAATTTACATTTTTTTTCTTCAAGTATCATGCATAAGCAAGCTCAACTTTAAAAAATCGTAGCGACCTCGTTTTTTGAAGGTAAGAATAACTTTTAGCAAATATCTCAATGTGGTTAATAAGCAACGTTTCATTAATGAGCAATTTAAATTAAGTAGTACAGGGTGTTCAGAGAAACATGCCAAACTTTGCAAATTTCAAAGCGGTGTGACCCATTTTTTTTTAATGGAATGTTCCCTATTTTATGTCATTATTCGAAAGGTCTATTTCTTCACTTCAATTTGATAGGGCATATCTTATGCCTAAACCCCATAGTTGTTGAGATATTCAATATTTTTCACAAAAGTATCCATTTAATTACATTTCTATGCACTCTAGTAGGCCATGTTGAACCATCAATGCCTTGTCCGGTTTCATAACACATTTTAAATTCCTGTGCACATTTAGAATTAATTGCAGTGTTGTTATGTAATAAGTTAGGTTAATCATTTGCTCAACTTCTTAACAACAGACCAATCACGTAGTAATATATTATTTCATTATTGACTATTATTTATATACAGAGAGGTTTTTTTTATCAGTATACATTAGGAGAAGTGTATACCTTCAAAAAACGCGAGTCAAACGCACTGAACAGATTAAATGTGTATGTTTAGTTGACTATTTGGCATATGTGTGTTCAGTTGCGTGTTATATGCAACTAAACACACATACATTAATGCAATTAACTCCCGTATTTTGCTGGTATACATAGGGAAAATGTATACTGATAAAAAAAGCTCTCTGTATACGTATTTGTTTGTTTTCTATTTGTAATTGATAATGTGATACCATTTTGGTGATAAACAATAAAGATTAATATTAAATAATTATTATTAGCACAATGTGTCGAATTTTTAACGAACGGTTTTATGATTGCGATATATTCTGTGACACGCTTTCATCAATATTATTACGCTACTAATTCTATTAACAATTTGTAATCTTTATTTGTATATTTTATTGTTTTCGTATCTATATTTGTACTGCGATTTATATTCTTGTTTATCTTGTTATTACTATAATGTAAAATTATTTTGTATTATCCTGTAATTGGGCTACTATTTCCTGTTGGCTAATAAATTTATTATTATTACTATAAGTATTTTAATAAAAAAAAATATCTGCCTGATCTTGCCACAAATAATTATAGTAGTGTTTCCTTAAAAAAAACAGTGGAACTTAAATATTATTATGTATATATACAAACATATTTATTCAGACAATATGACAACAAAAATTTACAAAATTTATTATAATAAAATGCACAATTGTATTAGTAGTTTGTCATGGGCTATCTACCTAAGGTCTTTCTGCCTATTATTGTGTTTTTATTAAATTATAAAATAAATGTAGTTAAATTAGAAAAATTGCTGATAGCAAACAAAGCAAAATTGCGGTCTCCGGGCCATCCCTTCAATTTGACTTTGTCATCTGTTTAGTCTGTAGACAGGACCATATCCGGTTTAAATCTGTCACACGATGTTTATGTCTTTTTTTTATGTTATAATGATATTTACTAAACTGCCAACAAGACAGTTCGACGAAAATAATAAATAACTGAATTATCCAGGCCATTCCTTACGGGAAATGTAAAGTTTAACTTTTACCTCATTTTTTATCATCACAGTCTGAGCAACTATTTTAATAAATATATATGCATAGAATGTCAATTTAATTAAAGTTAACATTTCTCGTATAAAATACCCGCAAATGTTAGTAAATTGTCAAATATTAAAAATTATTAATGTATTTGTTGCTAATCTTGGAGACGCAAGAAATTCCGGATCAATCGGTAAATTCCTATAATAATAATTTAAAAATAATTTCTAAGACTTCTATTTCGTTATATACGATGTATTAACGTAACTTTAAAAAAGTGATATTCATTAAATTGTACACCAATCAAATCTCTATGTTTGGCTCTTGGAGGCGTTCACTTCGTGGTACATTTCCAATTTATCAAACTTAGTTTTATAATGAAATTAAATAAAATGAAACAAAGATTAATTCAGGATGATTTAATTGAAATTAAAACACTTGGATTGTTTCACTTATTATAAGTGAAACAAAGTGTTTTAATTAAACATAATAATAATAATAATTAAACATAATAACACTTGGTTTGTTTCACTTATTATAAGTGAAACAAAGTGTTTTAATTAAACATAATAATACATGGTTTGTTTCACTTATTATAAGTGAAACAAAGTGTTTTAATTAAACATAATAATAATAATAATTAAACATAATAACATATGGTTTGTTTCACTTATTATAAGTGATACAAAGCGTTTTAATTAAACATAATAATAATAATAATAATAATAAAACATAATAACACTTGGTTTGTTTCACTTATTATAAGTGAAACAAAGTGTTTTAATTAAACATAATAATAATAATAATTAAACATAATAACACATGGTTTGTTTCACTTATTATAAGTGAAACAAAGTGTTTTAATTTCAATTAAATGATCCTGAATTAATTTAAAAATGTTTCATCACGGATTAAGTGAGAAATTAATTAAACATATGAAACAAAGATGATTCACATATTTGCAGTTAATTTCATTGTAGTTTTATAATGATTACCATGTAATTGAAACTAGTTTCTAAAATAAAATAAAAGTGATTACTTTTTATTTTAGCTTCAACTAGTTGTTGCTTAATAATGATCAATTCTTAATAATGGCATTAAGTAGAAGTTAAAATGAGTAAAATTAATCCTAGTGAATTTAATTTATAAGTGCAATATAATATTAATAATCTGGCGAAAAGACTTTCGGTGGAAAGCCAATTTGTATACAGATTTTAGTTAATTATTGAAAATATATGTATAGTGGCAAATATTGTAACTTTGTATATAAATAAAGATGTTATTTAGTTATTAACAATCTTAATATTTGGTAATAAAACAATGTTTAATTTGAGTTTCATAGATTTATTATAGACACAGCTGCAATTGTTTCGATACACTGTATCTTCTTCAGGCAGGTGAAGGTATGGTTATTTAAATGAACAATTAGCTGTATTCATACAATATTGCAGGTAAAAACAGTGGGGGTAAACATATATGCTTAATGATATTATAGGTGCGAAGACAATTGAAACTATTTACATACACAATTATTAGATATATAACATAATATAATAATATAACATATTTTTACTTAAAATTAATCATAACAAGGCATAAATACATTTTTAAATAACATTTACTACGCTTAAATATTTAATAAGGGTGTGTTACTAATCACTATCTGATCATTAAAATGGAGTTTCATCAAGTAACAGCCTCAACCATAGAGTATTTATTAACAATCTTTTACCAAGTGATTAACGAGAAAGTGTCGGTAATAGAAAGAAGTAGTCTGCAATTTCGGCAAAGATGCAATTACAAATGACTCCTCATCATAAACTCGATAAACACATTAGAAAGTATCGGCAAATGTTTACAACCCTAATGATTGCTCGTCATAAAGTCGAAAGCGTCGTCGGCAAAAACGCAATTGCAGCCAGAAACTCGACGAAACCCATTTCCGCCGAAGCTTTTCATTTTTTTTTCCTTCTAATTTTATTAGAACTACACCGATATACATACTAATTGCGCCAAAAATAAAAAAAATCAACTCTAGAAAGCCGACATTATAAAACCCGGCGCTTTATGTGCGTCGGGGACGTTTCCCACGTCCGAGGGCCCGATTCTCGGAAGACCCGCATATAGATCTGTCCCTTTAAACGAAGAAGCGTGATTAAACCCACCGAGGAACAGGTATTCCTTTGTTAGATCTATAATATATATATATAGTAAACACACCTAAAGGCCACTTTTGTTGCTTGCTCGCCCGGCGAACAGGTTACGGAATGCGGCCTTTTTTTTTCGAAAACACACCATTCTAAGGGCTTTGATCCGGACGGCCGGAGTCAAGAATCTGTTTAGATTGTGAACCGGCCGATGTGTGGTGGCTTTCGGGAAATCAGCTGAGTTGGAATGGTGGAGAAGGACGAGAGAGAGCGACAAATCAGCTGAGTTAGTTTGAATGGCGGAGAGGAGAAAGAGAGAGAAAGGAAAATAAGCTGAGTTGGAATGGCGGAGGAGAGCGAGGGAAGAAGAGGGCCGACCGGCTGTTTGAGAGTTTTAATTTTTAAAGGTTCTCCCCGGAGGAGGCTGTTTATCTTTTTAAAGCATATACTTTTTTAATAAGAAGATAAACAGCACCTTCAGTAGAAGTCTCCTTACGTGAAACATGGTGAAAATCATCTCTTAGCAGGATAGAATTTCAAGAATTAGAAAAAAATATATTTTTGAATGAACAGCAATATTTTTAATACCTTTAATTAAATAATAATAATAATAATAATAATAATTAAGAATTAAAACTTGTAATTATACCGTTAATTCTTAAAAAAAAGAAACCAGTGTATAAACTGAGAAATAAATAATAATAATAATAATAACGTTTATTGTCCAACAGGAGAACATTCCCAATTAAAAGACAATTATATAAATCATATATAAATTAATTACAATTTCATTAAAACAATAACAATATTATGCGATAATGATCACAAAGGTGAAAATGCGGAATATATAATATTCGGCGCTATTCCCTATTTGGTTTTAACGTGTACGTTATTAAATAACATCACATTCTATGAAAATATATCTATTACAAAAGCTCTTTTGACTGTGAAAATAGATGTTAAACTTAACATTTTCATTGCAGAATAGACCCGATTACTTACTCAATCTGTACAATGAAACGTAAAATTTAACGTACTTCTCTTACTTATTAATTATTAATAATTTAGGAATACCCAGCTGAATATATACAAATATGTAAATTATTGTATGTTGTAAACAATTAGAATGGAGAATTCCGTAAAATAAAGTTAAGTTAAAGTATCTGTAATGTTCATGATTTGGATTTATTATAATTTATAGACAATCCACTTCAACTGTCATACTTCTCAGATAACGTTCATGTAATGTTGAACGTTATTCATTCAGAATAGCTCCGATTGTCATGTCAGTATAGCACTTTTTCTGCGCAGGTAAACATTATGTAATTCAACGTCTGACGGGGTATTTGCCCGAGAGGTAGTTGCTTTAATGTGCATTTGTTTAAATACTTAAAATAAATATTAATTATAAATAAATAATTTATAAATTACTTTCAACTAATTTTTATTTAATTTATAGCATGTTTCGTTTTATTTGGACCAACATCAACTTTCCTATTTCTTATGTTTTTTGTTCAGGTTGAAATTCTTTATTTTTTCTACTTGTAATGATATCGCATGTTCTACTTTTATTCCGATAAATAAACACAATTTTGACAAAATAATTTTGTTAACATTAAAAAATCACACTTGCTATGAAATTGGAAGTAATCATTAGAGATTGTAATAAATTGTTAATATAGCTTTGTGAATATAATCTTTATAAAAAAGTTTTATAATGGAGACAAAATATATATGTTCTCTATTTAAATTTTCTAGGCAACATTTTTGTTGCAAATCAATCGTTATTTAAAGCGGAATATCAATATTAATAAATTATTTCCACATTTAGCTACTGTGACATTTTAACTTATGTTACATAAGTACTTTAAAACAAATGGGTATTTGCTATTGTATAACAATAACATATTATATAATGCAACAATTTTTTAATTAAAAATAACTAACTAAACATCTTTATTCAAATGTGTATATGTATGTACCGGGTGTCCAGAAAAGAAAGGTCACCGGCTATATCTCAAGAACTAAGACTCTCCTAGACCTTTCAAATAAAAAAAATATGTCTGGGAAATGAACGGTCAAAAAATAATTCTGCGATTATCTCAAAAAAAGTTCAAATAAAGGCATCATAAGACTACACTTTTTGAAATCATGATGAGTTCATAAAACAAAAATGTTACAGAAATTTTTCTCTTACACTTGAAATAAAGGGTGGGGGGAGGTCCGAATATATAAAGAGCAAATTTCAAATAACTCTTTTGTTTTTTAACCGATCTTAATGATTTTAATTTTATACGAAAGAACGTATCATACTGATTAAAACGATTGACAACAGTAATAAAAATAAGTAATTCAGTCGCCGCTAGGTGGCGCCAAGTTAAAAAGAATATAATTTTCCTATTTTTCTTACAAATTTCAAATGGAATGATATATTTTTCTTAGTATAGAAAGATAGAAAGTGCGTGAAAATGTAAAAAATTTGGTGAAAACCGCATCTCAAAACCTTTATTCTATCACAAGTTATATATAAAAGAAAATTTCAAATTAAAAATTTCAAATGTCATTAGAAAACTTTTTGAGGTTAATAAAATTTGTAACAAAAACAACAAAATTGAATTAGTTTATCACCACCAGGGGGCATTTTCTAAAACACGCTAAATTATTTGAATATACTCTTTCTTGAGAGGTGAATAGATGGGGATGCTTATTTTTTTGGTCACCATGATTTGCCGAATGTTAAGATTTTTATTTTTAGGGCAAATTAAAAAATATTTGTTATCAATCCAGGCCCAGAACGAGGAAAGACATATTTTTTGGATCTGAAATGCAAAAACTTCAGCAATAGATATACTGCTATTGCTAGAGTGGATGTCGCTGCTTATTTAATTGTATAAAATTATGTGATTGTATTTTTGTGTATTAAATATGACGGTGGAGTCATCTGACAATTTAAAAGACAAAATTTTGATATAAATTTGGCATTAAAAATGTTTTTCCATTGGGTTTTAATACTCTTTTCACCTGTATTATAAGAAATATTTCTTTATTTAAAAAAAAAAATGAGAAAATTAGTATTAAAATGTAAAAGCGCCCCCTGCCGGTGACAAAATAATTTAATTTTGTTATTTTTATTTTTTTATTTTTACTCCTATCCCGAAAGATATTCTCATTTTGTTTGTTGTCCCAATCAGGTTGATTGTTTCCACTTTTGTCTCTTTTTACCTGAACCACTACGGACTTCCCTTAAGTTATTTTAGTTATAATTTTACTTATTTTAAATTAACACATAAAATTCTTAAAATTTACATTTTTAATTATAAAAATTTATTTAATTATAACTTGTGATAGGATTTAGATATAGACTTCCAGTTTTCACTAAATTTCTTACTTTTTAATCCTCTTTCTGCATTTGCCATTCGATACAGAGGGTTCAAAGATCAAGTTTGATGAAAGGGAAGATATTTTTTATATAAAATCAAAATGTTTAGATTTTTTCCCGATAAATCAGGTACCTATCAAAATAATCATAATTTTTTTCAGATTCTCAATCACCATTAAAATACGCCATTTTTCTCTAATTTAAGCAATCCCCTGTATTTTATTGTTTCCGAAATACCAATGGTGAGCATCGAAAAATTCACCACCCTGTTAAATATAATATACATAGCCATTTGTAATAATAATATATTTATTTACGGTATCTCCTTTTTACAAAACATATGTTACAAAAATCAATATTACAACTAAATATATATAAAAAAAACGAATGACCATCAGTAGTTATCCATACGGTAGATGAATGCTGGCTGAACATTTTATTAAAAAAAATTAACTATCGCTGACATGAAAGTTGATTTTGTAAAAAAAACTCAAATCAACGCTTTTTTGTAAAAATCAACGCTTTTTTGTAAATCTTGTGGAGCCATTTTAATTGTTTTTTAAATCGATCAATAAATATTTGTTTATTTATTTAGTCTTATATAACATCGTTATATGTTCATCTCTACTTCTCAGTATGAGGTGCGATCAATAAATAAAGAAGTTAAATGAAACAATGAAACACATTTGCAGTTATTTAAATTACAATGAAACTGCAATTTTTTGTAGTTGTAAAAAAAGGATTTGATCGAATTTTATTGATAATTGCCAGAAATTTTCCTTGATTAATTTCATTGTGAAATAAATAAGTTATGGCCTGCAGCACTATTTTTTTAATATTTTTTTTTTTGTTATTCGGAATTATTGTTGTCGTGGATCAATCGTTACATTCAATTTTTGAATTTTTATGTTACGTGTCTACTAAAAACACGTAACATAAAAATTCAAAAATTGAATGTAACTATAAATAGAAAACAGTATTCATTCTACTTGGTCACAGTTATTTAAATATATTAAATAAAAATGATTTGAAAATAATTAATAAATTATTTCCACATTTAGCTCTGTGACTATTGACTTACTTACGTAAGTACGTTAAACATAAAACATAAAATTTTGTTGCATTATGCAATATTTTATTGATATGCAGCAGCAGATGTACATTATGTAATTCAATGTCCGGCGTGGGTATTTGCCCGGGAAGTAGTTGTTTTAATGTGCATTTGTTTAACGTACTTACGTAAGTAAGTCAATAGTCACAGAGCTAAATGTGGAAATAATTTATTAATTATTTTCAAATCATTTTTATTTAATATATTGAATGTAACGATTGATCCACTACAACAATAATTCCGAATAACAAAAAAAAAATAGTAAACTCCGTGTATTCCCGCCAAATATTGACTCCTTACATAATACATCGGTAAATATTTGTGGCCAAACAGGGAGGCGCGCTGATATACGTGAGCAGAAACCAAGAAAAAAAGTTTTGGAGGGAAACCCGCGCAACGGCGCAGCAACGTGACGTCGCCGGCCGGGAAGTATTAAATAACTCCTCGTCTGGGTCGAAAATATATATATATATATATACAAGAGAGGTGGGTTTCGGGTTCACACGAATCGCCGACGTCAGGTAAATGCCTCGTGATTTAAACAGGTAGATGCTGAGAGAATACCTTTTTTTTTCGTTCTTCGGGCGGATTTAAAGGGCTCTTTTCACAATCAGCTGATTTTAAAATTAATCACAGCACGAATTAACTCTTTAAGTAGTTGGATTGGAAATGAAAAAAAAAGGGGAGGATTTTTATCGCTGCGTCATTTGAAATTTCACGGAATAGGTGTAAATTATGATTAATTAATTAAATAATAGAAAACGCATTTCTTTTTACACGTTTAAAAGATCTGCAATCTCTTTAGCAAAAAAAAAAAACATGGGATCAAGAAGCCTAGAATGTCTTAAATTTATTACTTACAGGAAAAAACTGTAAATCCCTCCGGGAGTCTCGACAAGTGTAAATCAACAGGTGATCTTTATCTGACCAGAAAGCAATAATTTGAAAACATTTTGGATGTTTTAGTTGAAAGCTCCATCTACAAGAAATATGTACTATGATTTGCATTAGAATATATAATATTAGATTACTTTTCAAGTAATCTGCAAAATAGTCGTTACTAGTAATCTTTTTTTTATATGAAAAATGAAAAACACAATTATAGCAATGACACCCCGATTCATAGAATGTAAAATTAATAACGTGCATGCTAAGAGGAATGGATAGTAGTAGTTTCTGTTTGACCTCCAAGCAGCAAACCCAAATTAAATTGACTGCGCATAATATAATATATATTATATATTTATAATATTATTATATATATTTAAATATAATAATATTTAATTTTTTTTGTTTGCTGTATAAACAATTTTGAATATATGTTTCTACAAATAATTTCAGCATGCATGCGATATTATTTCATTCTTTTGTGATTTTTGTATTATTATATTAAATAAAAATGATTTGAAAATAATTAATAAATTATTTTCACATTTAGCTGTGTGACTTTTGACTTACGTTACGTAAGTACGTTAAACAAATGCACATTAATACATTTAATTTGATTCAATTATTTTTCGTTTAATTTTATTCGGTTTTGATTTAAATTGAATTAATTTGGTTTAATTTAATTTAAATTGATTTAGTTTAATTTGATTTAATATAATTGATTTAATTTTGCTGATTGTATTTGATTAATTTATTTTAACATCTTTAAATTATGTAAGGCATAGCTGTACCGACGAGGGATAGATCCCGAAATACGTGTCTGCAGATGGCCTTAAATTAAGTAACGTTCCTTTTGTTGTTTTCGCATTAGAGACATTTTTCTCGGATCAAAATTTGTTGTATTATGCAATATTTTATTGATGTGCAACAGCAGGTGTACATTGTGTAATTCAATGTCCGGCGTGGGTATTTGCCCGGGAAGTAGTTGTTTTAATGTGCATTTGTTTAACGTACTTACGTAACGTAAGTCAAAGGTCACACAGCTGAATGTGAAAATAATTTAATAATTATTTTCAAATCATTTTTATTTAATATATTTAAATAGTTGTGACCAAGTGAATGAATAATACTCTTTTCTATTTATTTTTGTATTATTATTTGTCTAGCACTATTATAAGGTTGTAAATTGTAAAAAAAGTTTATACGTTCAATAAATAAATAATAATAATAATAAATTTATTACCCAACAGGAAATATTTTTATATTATAATAATAGCAAGACAAACATGAATCTAAATCTAAATATAAATATAAATATAAATATAAATATAAATATAAATATAAATATAAATATAAATATAAATATAAATATAAATATAAATATAAATATAAATATAAATATAAATATAAATATAAATATAAATATAAATATAAATATAAATATAAATATAAATATAAATATAAATATAAATATAAATATAAATATAAATATAAATATAAATATAAATATAAATATAAATATAAATATAAATATAAATATAAATATAAATATAAATATAAATATAAATATAAATATAAATATAAATATAAATATAAATATAAATATAAATATAAATATAAATATAAATATAAATATAAATATAAATATAA
Organism: Philonthus spinipes; assembly: GCA_963082785.1. Classification (NCBI taxonomy): domain Eukaryota; kingdom Metazoa; phylum Arthropoda; class Insecta; order Coleoptera; family Staphylinidae; genus Philonthus; species Philonthus spinipes. The sequence continues at coordinate 14,670,041 of OY720311.1, forward strand.
ATATAAATATAAATATAAATATAAATATAAATATAAATATAAATATAAATATAAATATAAATATAAATATAAATATAAATATAAATATAAATATAAATATAAATATAAATATAAATATAAATATAAATATAAATATAAATATAAATATAAATATAAATATAAATATAAATATAAATATAAATATAAATATAAATATAAATATAAATATAAATATAAATATAAATATAAATATAAATATAAATATAAATATAAATATAAATATAAATATAAATATAAATATAAATATAAATATAAATATAAATATAAATATAAATATAAATATAAATAAGTGCAAATATAGATACGATATAAACAACATAATGTATAGTTTAGACATGATTCTCACATGTTGCAATTATATTTAAGTTTCATTATTCGTAGGTTAAGTGGAAGATCAGTAACAGTTTAAATGATTGAACTTCGCCTACACTCATAAAATTTCATTTTATATTTTTCTCTATTATAAATAAAGGAATTATTATTATTATTAAATAAATAAAGAGAATGGATATCTTGCCTAAATTTCAAACACATTTTTGTGGTAAAAATTACATAATAATTTAAAACAAATGTTGTCACTAGTGTAATATAATAAATGAGTCATAAAATAAACTTAAATAGGAAAAACTAAGCCTTTGAGGCTGATTTTACTTCTGTGTTGAATATAATTTTTTTATTATTTTATTTTCTAAAACGCGTAATTATCGAATAAAATGGGATAGAAATTCTAGAAAATAATGACCCGTAATAATCTGCCATCTTGCGGGGCAATATCGAACTTTTAATGATCAGTGGATATTTGTTTATCCTTGTTTTGTATAATTCGCATTTAATGTTCTAAGGAGTGCACGGGTTGGACATGTAAGTTAGGGGAAGGAAAAATATTACGAAATTGTAGACTCGCTTTCTACAATTTGGTCCACGGTTTCCGATACTCTTAAATTCGCTAACGATGGAACGAATCTCCCAAAACCTTTTTCTGGCTGTCGATGTTTTGAATTCGGAATGAAAAATAAAAAAAATGAGGACTTACGAAACAAGCCGGAGAGGTGAAAGTGGTTACAGACGGAATGATTTCATTAGTTTGATTCGCAAGGGGAGGATTTTTAGAAATCTGAAGTAAAGGGGTTATATTTCTACATTTTCCTTTACTAAATTTTATATAATTATTATATTATATAATATTAATAGGGCAGAAAGACCTATGGTCGATAGCCCATGACTGACTACTAAAACAATTGTACATATTGTTATAATAAATTTTGTAAAAAAAATTGTCATATTGTCTGAATAAATATAAATATATATATATTTATATATATATATATATATATATATATCCAATGACCCTTTCTACCCATATGGGTGTAGGGTTGTCTAAATGAAGATGTTTGTATATATAATATTATATATATATAATCTAAAATCCCCATCTACCATAATGGTGGTGTAGGGGTGAAATATAATATTAATAAATAAATTAATAATTATTTAAAGTGTCATTTACAATATATACATAATGAAATTGCGTCAACCCATGCGGTTTTGTTTAGAGCGGTTTCGAAATCAAATATAAGCAAAAAATCGATGTCTGCAAAAACCTACTTAAGCCATTCCTAAAAGTTAAATTTAAAAAGAATCTCAAGTTCATTATTTATTATAAAGAACTGAATTCAACAATATCCAACTTTTTTTCTTATTTTGTTTTTTTTTAACAAAAAACTCCGAATGTCTGTGTAAAACTCCCCACTGTCTGTGTTAACAAACTTAATTAATCGGAATAACACGGAGCCGATCGAGTCAGGTAGCTCGGGAAGGAAAAGGTCTTATCAGCTGATTTCTTAAGGAGCGTCCTTTGTAGACGGTTGAAAGCTGAAATCCCCACACGGCCAAGTAAACACACACAGGATGAACGCGCTTTATGTGAGGTCCTTTTCCAAGACGGCCAACGGTAATAAATACCCCCACGTATATATCTTCTTTCAATACGACGCGATAGGAAGTTCACACGGATGTTTCTTTATTATTATTTTTTTTTGTAAGAATTATATTTTCTTTATAGTTTTTATTGGAAAATTTATTTATAGTCTGACTATCCCAATTTTGTATCCCCAGAAATTACAATATTAATCCCAACCAATAAAATACAGATTAGATTGTATAACTTTATAATTTAGTTTCGGGTTATTAGCCCATTTTCAAGAGAATTTAAAATTTGTTTTATTACAATTTCTATGGATATTTTTTGAAAATGGGCTAATAACCCAAAACTAGTCGAGAATTTAAAGTTATTCAATCTAATCTGTGTTTAATTGGTTGATTTTTAATAATCTATTCATATTTATTTCATACAATATGAACTACCAATGTCTAATTATTAAAACCATTAATTAAAACTCCTTATATATACAAACATTTTTATTGTAGTATTTACATATACTATACAATACATTTAATATAAACTTATCTATTTATCTTAGGTCTTTCAGCCAATACTCCTTATAATTAACACTATTGTATCCTTTCTTCACACTTTAAAGTGAGTAGATAAAGTTAGCGGGTTCTGGGCCATTTCATTCCCTTCCCGGAAGTTCCGGTTTCCGGATACAACAGTGTTAATTATTTTACTGTTACGAAATCGGGTTTAATCACACTCGGAAATAAGTAAAGCAATATCTATTTATTTGTTTACAACATACTTGATACATTTATTTACAACGAGTTGTTAAGCACTCGGACGTTCGTGATAGACTGACTGCAGCAGCGCCACTAGCGCGCGCTTATATAGCGTGCTTGTTTCTCGAACTTTCCGGAACTTTCGATGACGCCGCGTTTACCGTCACGCGCTCTGTGGAATATTCCAGAGTGATGTTTCCAGTTTCTTTTTTCACTTTCGTTACGATACTCTTCACATAACTCAAAGCCGATTAAAACTCCTTCACACACTCTATTCCAGCTCATTGCACAGCTTTTGGTTAGTGTTAAACAGCTTATTTCGTTTCTTTATTTGGTAAGATTCCCGGTATCGTCTCAGTCCGCTCGTTTTGGCGCTTTTGTTTAAGTGTATCCAGCATTTCGAAAATTGTCGAGTTTTGCTGGTTTCTTCCTGCACGTATTATTGTGTTTAGTTTAATTTTTATTATTTAGCTGCTACAATTTCCAGATTCAGATCACTGTGTACTTTTGTAAACTCTCATGGGTTTATTTTAGAGCAAAATATGTGATATCACTTAGCTTAGCGCTGAAATCAAAGATTCTATCGATTTTTTTTCGAAACATAATATATTTTAGTGATGGGCAAAGTCGGCTAATATTAGTAATTGATTATTTCTAAATAGGCTATTTAAAAATTGTAACGAAACGAGACAAAAACTACAAAATGTGGCAGGAGATTTTGGTTAGAGAACACTTACCGATTCCTCTCCTCTCTGGCCAGACGACGAAAACGAACGCATTGTATTGAGGGTAAAAAGTAGTGTTGGGCAAAATCGAATAATATTAGTAATCGAGTATTACTAAATGTGTCATTTTAGTATTTAAAACGAAAAAGTAAATTCAAATTTTCAAATTAATAAATGGGAAGTTATTTCTGATATATTTATAATAAGTAACATTCATAAAATTATAATATACTGAATTTAGAAATAATAAAAGATCGACTTTGCCCATCACTAGTAAAAAGTATGTTGTTGCTAACGCGGTCGACATTCAACTGATAACATTCCTTGTCCGAAGACACACATAAAAAAGTATTCCCAAATTAAAACATATTGCCAACATTACTAAGTAACTAAATCACGAGTTCTAAACAAATACTATCTTTATTTAAAAAATCATTTTTATTTAAATAACTGTGACCAAGAGAATGAATATTCTTTTCAATTTGTATTAATAGCCAGCGAGGCATTTATTCAAATCTGAGCGATTCTCTGTTGTCTACTTCGTTGAAAATGCCACATGAAATTAGGCACAAGATGACGCTGGCGTTATCCTCCATTAATTAAGTTTATTTTTCCGACTGTAATTACAATTCACAATAATACAACACTTTCATTCTTCGATTTTGAAAGCATTCATTTTGTGGGAAATTTTTAATTTTGATTTTTTTTTTGAGTGAGTTCATTTTACAGACATTCTCTTTTCCAAATTTCTTATTTCACATAACTGAGTGTCAATTTTATTTATGAGAAATTTAGAGCCAAAATTACTCTATGTTTCTCATAAATAAAACTTAGAGTCAAAAATTTCTAATTAAGAAATTACTACAAAATGAATGCTTTTAAAATCGGCAATAAAATTGACTTGTTGAAGTCAAAATTACACAAAAAGGGTGACTTTACCACCTAAAACAAATAATACCAGTGATATACAGTGATTTTGAAATGGAAAGAGTGACATTACATTTGAATTAGACAATAATGATGATGTATAGTGATATTCGGAATAATTTCCTATGGGAAATGTCACGTTTAACGTGTACGTTATTACGCAATAATAGTGACGAGTAGTGATATTTAAATGAAAATTAGGCAATAAGAGTCACCTTGAAATCGAAATGAAGCAATAATGGTGATATTCAGTGATATTTGAATAATAATTATATTACAAATTGACAAAATTAGGCAATAATAGTGATATACAGTGACATTGAAGTAAAAATTAAGCAATACGTGTGATTTTAGTTAGGCAAAATTCTATATACGCTAACTTTTAAGTCAGTGATATACGGTGATATTGAAGTAAAAATTAGGCAATACCTAAGGTTTCAGAATTGATAACAAGCAAAATGCAATATACGCTGACTTTTAAGTAAAAATTAGGCAGAAACTGTGACTTCACAGTCGGAATTAGGGAATAAAAGTGATATACAGTAATTTAGAAATCAAATTTAGGCAAAACTACTGACGTACAGTAACATTGCAGTGAAAATTGGCCAACAAGAGTTATCTTAACATTAAACTTTCACAAGTAGAGACGTATAGTGACTTTGAAGTGAATATTAGGCAACAAGAGTCACATTAAAATCAAAATTAAGCAAAAATAGAATATGCAGTGATATTGAAGTAAAAATTAGGCAATACACATGATTTTGTAATTGATGTTAGGCAAAATGCCATATACGCTGATTTTTAAATCAAAATTAGGCAACTTTACAGTCGAAATTAAGGAATAAGAGTCATGCACAGTGATTTAGAAGTCGGATTTAGGCAATAAGAGTGACGTACAGTAACATTGAAGTGAAAATTGGAAAACAATAGTTATCTTAAAATCAAAATTAGGCAACTATAGTGATATTCAGTGAAAATCATGTCGCAAATAGACGAAATTAGAGAATAATAATGATGTACAGTGTAGAAAATATACCAATTTTTTTTCTTCAATACACGAATCATTTTAGAATTTATGTTATACAAAATGCCATATACGCTGAATTTAAAATTAGGCAAAAAAAATAGTGACAGTCGAAATTAAGCAATTAGTATGATATACGGTGATTTAAAAGTCGAAATTAGGCAATAAAAATAACGTACTAAGTCATGGGAATGAAAATTAGGCAAGGCGAGTCACAATAAAATAAAATTATGTAAAAATTGTGTTATTCAGTGACATTAAAGTAAAAATTAGGCAATACGTATGATTTAAGATTTTACATTCAGCCATAATTGCAATATACTTTGAGTATTAAGTCAATTTTAGGTAAAAACAGTGACTTCGCAGTCGAAATTAAGGAATTAGAATAATATACGGTTTTTTAAAAGTCGAAATTGGGCAATAAGAATAACGTACAATGACATTAAAGTAAAACTTAGACAAGAACAGTCGCCTTAAAATAGAAATTAGGCAATAACAGTGATACACGGTGATTTATAAATGAAATTTAGGCAATTATAGTGACGCACAGTGACGTTGAAGTGAAAATTGTGGAACAAGAGTTACTTTAAAATATAAATTAGGCATCAAAAGTCATATAAAAATTGAAATTAGATAAAAATGGAGACGTAAAGTGATTTTTAAATGAAAGTTATGCAACAAGAGTCACATTAAAATCGAAATTAGACAATAATAATAACTTAGAGTGATATTGAAGTGATAATTAGGCAAAAATACTCCCCTTTAAATCGAAATTAGCCAATAATAGTGATATACAGTGATTTAGAAGTCAAGTTTGGGCATTAATAGTGACGTAAAATATCATGTAAGTAAAAAGTAGGTAACAAAAGTCACCTTCCAATCGAAATTAGGCAATATAGTGATAAACAGTGATTTAGAAGTCGAATTAAGACTATAATAGTGACGTACAGCGATTTTGAAGCGAATATTTGGCAACAAGAGTCATATTAAATTAAAAATTAGGCAATAATAATGTTATATTGTGATTTAGAAAGCGAATTTAGGCAATAATAGTGACATACAGTGAAATTGCAGTGAAAATTAGGCAACAAAATTCACTTTGAAGTCGAAATTAGGCAATATTAGTGATATACAGTGATTAAGAGGTCAAGTTTGGCAATAATAGTGATATATAGTGAGTTATAAATCGAATTTAGACTACAATAATAACTTACAATGATTTAGAAGTCAAGTTTAGGCAATAATAGTGACGTACAGTAACACTGAAGTAAAAATTAGGCAACAATAGTCACCTTTAAATCGAATTTAAGTAATAATAGTGATATACGGTGATTTAGAAGTCGATTTTAGGCAATAATAGTGACATACAGTGATATTGCAGTGAAAATTAGACAAAAAAGACACCTTGAAGTCGAAATTAGATAATAATAGTGATATACAATGACTTAGAGGTCAAGTTTGTCAATAATAGTGATATATAGTGATTTATAAGTCGATTTTAGACTACAATAATAACTTACAATGATTTAGAAGTCAAGTTTAGACAATAATAGTCACGTACAGTAACACTGAAGTGAAAATTAGGCAACAACAGTCACTTTCTAATCGAATCTAAGCAATAATAGTGATATACGGTGATTTAGAAGTCGATTTTAGGCAATAATAGTGATATACAGTGATATTGCAGTGAAAATTAGACAACAAAAGACACCTTGAAGTCGAAATTAGGCAATAATAGTGATATACAATGATTTAGAGGTCAAGTTTGTCAATAATAGTGATATATAGTGATTTATAAGTCGATTTTAGACTACAATAATAACTTACAATGATTTAGAAGTCAAGTTTAGGCAATAATAGTGTCGTACAGTAACACTGAAGTGAAAATTAGGCAACAACAGTCGCCTTCAAATCGAATCTAAGCAATAATAGTGATATACGGTGATTTAGAAGTCGATTTTAGGCAATAATAGTGATATACTATTATAAGTCGAATTTAGACTACAATAATAACTTACAGTGATTTAGAAGTCATGTTTAGGCAATAATAGTGACGTACAGTAACATTGAAGTAAAAATTAGGCAACAACAGTCACCTTCTAATCGAATCTAAGCAATAATAGTGATATACGTTGATTTAGAAGTAGATTTTAGGCAATAATAGTGACATACAGTGATATTGCAGTGAAAATTAGACAAAAAGACACCTTGAAGTCGAAATTAGGCAATAATAGTGATATACAATGACTTAGAGGTCAAGTTTGTCAATAATAGTGATATATAGTGATTTATAAGTCGATTTTAGACTACAATAATAACTTACAATGATTTAGAAGTCAAGTTTAGACAATAATAGTCACGTACAGTAACACTGAAGTGAAAATTAGGCAACAACAGTCATCTTCTAATCGAATCTAAGCAATAATAGTGATATACGGTGATTTTAGGCAATAATAGTGACATGCGGTGATATTGAAGTGAAAAGTAGGCAACAAGAGTCGCATTAAACTCTAAATTAGGCAATAATAATGATAGACAGTGATTTAGAAGTCGAAATTAGGGGAAAAAAGTGACGTATAGTGACGTAGAAGTGAAAATTATGCACAAAGAATCGTCATACAATCAAAACTAGGCAATAGTAGTGATATACAGTGATCTATAAGTGGAACTTAGGTAATAATAGTGACGTACTATGATATTAAAGTGAAAATTAGGCAACAAGGGTTACCTTAAAATTGAAATTAGGCAATAATAGTGATATACAGAAAAAGTGAAGTAAAAAATATGCAATACGTATGACTTAGACTTTTTAGCAAAATGCCATTTAAGTTAATATTAGGCGAAAACAGTGTCGAAATTAAGCAAATAAGAGTGACGTGGAGTGTCACTGAAGTGAAAATTGTGCAACAAGAATGACATTAAAATCGAAATTAGGCAATAATAGTGATATACAGTGATATTGAAGTAAATATTTGGCAATACGCGTATTTTTTTTTTAGAATTGATAGACAAAATAAAATACACTTGCTTTTAGGTCAAATTTAGGCAGAAAGCAGTGACTTCAGAGTAGAGAGGGATATTTAAATGAAAATTTACGAAATTAGGCAATAATGCTGATATACGGTGATTTTGAAGTGTAACAAATGGGAAAATCATTAAAAAAATAACTGTGTAGCAATAATATGGGAAAAACAAAACAAAATCGGGTATTTATAAACAGCCAATATATAAAGGTGAATCTTTTCATTCATTGTACAAAATTTGTAAATACGAATAAACAAAACTGCGAAGGCTAGCCGGCGCGATGCGGTTTCTTTGAAGAATGACAACACGATACTCTTCAATACTTCTTGTTACCGCCACATCAAACGCACCCGACGACAGTAACCCCACCAGTAGGGAATAATTAATTTTGCAATTTATTTTCATCGAAGTGAATTTTTACGGAGTGTTGCTGTTGTCGAAGGTGATTGATGGAAAATTCGTTGTAATTTCTATGAAAATGGATATTGCACGCATGGATTTTTGTAATCACCGTGGATCCTCTTTTTTCATTCACATTCACCCCCTTTCTTCTTATTATTATCATTCTTATTGAAGAATATTCTTATATTATATAATTTAGTATTCTTCTTATGATTTAATTTAATTAATTTAATTTAACAAGTTTAAATTATGTAAGGCATAGCTGTACTGACGAGGAATAGATCCCGAAACACGTGTCTGCAGATGGCCTTATATTAAGTAACGTTCCTTTTGTTGTTTTTTACATTGAATTTTTAGATTATAGTAATTCAATATCTGGCGGGGTATTTGCCCAAGAAGTAGTAACTTAAATTAATTTGGATTTTAATTAAGTTGGATTGACTTGATGAATATTTGGTGAAAGTAAGGAATGCAACTATTTTCTCTCCTTTTTTCTTCTTCTTTGAATCCACCCCGTTCCGTTAGTATGTGCAATATTCCCCAATGGCTCAATTGAAAACGGCACAAAGGAAAACGTGAAAATGAACCCTCTGCGCGGTGTAACGACCTAAAGTCACGTCCGTCCATTGCGTCCATACAAATCCGTTGTAAATAAGAAGAAAATCCCGAGATCTAAGTTCAAGGCCGGCCGGTGGTGTAATCATTAGATCTTTCCGCCGCTTTCTCTAGCCCGTATAGTCGTACTGCACGTAGCGTATATAGTTATAGTGTGCATCCAGGCAGAGATGCTCCGGGGATAAAAACCATAATAACAACGCACTTTTTCTCGTACTGAAATTGCTGGGTTGTAACTCATCTATCCATCCGAACGCAATGAAACACAAAGAGATTTATATACATTAATAATTGCTTTTTCTTTTTCTTAATGTAGAAGAAAATAAATTATATGAAAAGTGAAGAAATTATATATATAATTAAATGTTTATTCAGACAATACAGCTATATATTACAATTACTAATATACATAAAGGTGTTAGTCTGTCCTGGGCTATCGACCTGAGTTCTTTCTGCCCTGAAGAAATTATATTTTGTTATTTTGAATTAAATTCTTTTTTATCACGTGATGAAACATTTTTTATGTAACAATTATGAAAAACAATTTTTAACAACATCGAAGAAATTTGGAGCTCCCCTATCATCGCGGCTGCCTTTGTGACCTGGCACTACATTGACAATCTTCTCAATTTTATATCGACATGTTGCACTTGTCATTTCATTAGTTCCTTGAAAATGACCACAGATGGAAACTAATCGGAACACAAATTTAGTGAAACAAACGACCAAGTGTATTAATTAAAATACTTCATAATTATTATATTTTGTTAATTTAAAGGAAAAAAATAAGAAATTATGATGAAATTATATTTCGATTAATCAAAGCATACTTTCAGAAATATTCACGAAATTATTATTAGCGAATTTATACTTTGATTAAGCAAATAACTGACGTAAAAATTGATGAAATTATCCTTTTCTAAATAATTTTCGAAAATACATTCATACGAATTAAAAAAAAAGGCTTTTTACATGAATGAAAATAATTACACTCTTAAATTCACACCGATTAAAGCAACAGCTGCGCGTATTTTAATGTCCAATTGAAGCAGAAACCAGAAATAAAGGAAACGCCGCATTAGGGCTCTAGTCCTGCGCGAGATACGAGTACTGGCATTAATTAGCTGCAGCGAGTGAGGATGATTGCAATTAAAAGTGAGGTCAATGGCTGTCCCTGCATTCTCGCGAACATCTGTCCGGCAAAAGAGTAATCGCAGGCGTTGGTTAGATTTAGAAATGACGCGAGTTGGATCTAGGATGCTGTGATCTGCAGGAATTAGTGTGATTGCGTGTGGGGTTTTGGTATTCAACAAGGATGAATGTTGATTCGGGTGTTCCGCGGGGCTCGCATTGTGGCCCAGTCGTATTTCGGTTTTTATTTATAAGTGTATTAGATCGAACCATATGGATATCAGGACGTAGCGTAAAATCGGCAGGAGGGTGCAATATTGAAATATTTATTAAATATATAAAAAAAATATGTTGAAAATGTCAAAATCCCAACAATGAAGTGACATTTTTTATATCCATCAACATTTTTGTCTGGAAAAGAATTTTAATAAATATTCACAATTACAATAATCTTTTAAACAAATAAAAGATAAAGTAAAAGTTAGGGAATTAGAATGTCTGTAAAGTCAAAATCAGACAATGCGAATGACTTTAAACTCAAAATCAGACAATGAGAATGACTGTATAGTCAAAATCAGGCAATGAGAATGACTTTAAACTCAAATTCAGACAATGAGATTAACTTTAAAGTCAAAATCAGGCAATGAGAATGAATTCAAACTCTAAATCAGGCAATGATTATGACTTTAAAGTCAAAGTTGGGGAATTATAATGACTTTAAAGTTAAAGTTGGGGAATTATAATGCCTGTAAAGTCAAAATTAGGCAATGCGAATGACTTTAAACTCAAAATCAGACAATGAGAATGACTGTATAGTCAAAATCAGGCAATGAGAATGACTTTAAACTCAAATTCAGACAATGAGATTAACTTTAAAGTCAAAATCAGGCAATGAGAATGAATTCAAACTCCAAATCAGGCAATGATTATGACTTTAAAGTCAAAGTTGGGGAATTATAATGACTTTAAAGTTAAAGTTAGGGAATTATAATGCCTGTAAAGTCAAAATTAGGCAATGCGAATGAATTTAAACCCAAAATCAGACAATGAAAATGACTGTATAGTCAAAATCAGACAATGAGAATGACTGTATAGTCAAAATCAGGCAATGCGAATGACTTTAAACTCAAAATCAGACAATGAGAATGACTGTATAGTCAAAATCAGGCGAGAATGACTGTATAGTCAAAATCAGGCAATAAGAATGACTTTAAACTCAAAATCAGACAATGAGAATGACTGTATAGTCAAAATCAGGCAATAAGAATGACTGTATAGTCAAAATCAGGCAATAAGAATGACTTTAAACTCAAAATCAGACAATGAAAATGACTGTATAGTCAAAATCAGGCAAGGAGGTTGACTTTAAACTCAAAATCAGACAATGAAATTTACTGTAAAGTCTAAATCAGGCATTTTTTTTACTTTAAAGTCAAAGTAGAGGAATTATAATGACTTTAAAGTTAAAGTTAGGGAATTAGAATGTCTGTGAAATCAAAATCTAAAAATAAGTTTTAGAAATGTTTTATGTGTTTAACTTCCTTAAAGAATAGATTTGAAGAGTTAAAAACTTTAGACAACGTGTTTGGCTTTCTTAGCAGTTTATTATTGAGTATCCCCAAGAAGGAATTGATGAAACATTGTAAAGATTTACATCTAAAACTCCAAGGCTGACATTGTTGGTATTGACTTGTTCAATGGAATTAACGCTTTGATGGCACGTTGTGGAGAAAATCAATCTACCGATCCACATACACTTTTGCAATACTTTTACACAAATAATTTAATGTCAGCTTTTCCAAACATATCAATAGCATTAAGAATATTTCGTACTCTACCAGTTACAGTCGCATCTAGTGAACGATTTTTTTCTAATTTCTAATTGATTAAGAATTACTTAAGGTCAACTATGCATCAACCTAAAGTAAGTAATTAGTCCATTATTTCGATATAATCTGATGTATTAGATAATTTTGATACTAGACAAATAATAACCGATTTCGCCAGTATAAAAGTAAGAAGATTTCAATTGTAGGTGTTTACATCTAAGTATTATTGTAGACTTAAAAATAAGTTGTTTGTTTATTAAAGTTATTCCATTACTACCTAAAATTCAAGAAAAATGGGATGGGAGCGGCACTGTCAGGTTCGCACAGGGGTGCTGAAGCGGCCATTATTATTATATTTGAAAAAAAGAAAACATGAAATAAAGTAATGTAACTGTCACTATCAAATGGCTATCGACCAGAGGTCTTTCTGTCAAGGTTTGTCATTTCTGTCAAGCGTCAGTCATCAATGAATGAATTAGTTTTATTAAAACTATTAATTAATTAATAAATATCTTGGATTTTGAAAAAAATTAAATTCCAATAATCGAATTCCTTATTTAATTTTAATTAATACAATATTTAAATCGCCGATTTCATCATTACCAGCGTGGAGTCCGCTGGATCGGCGTTCCGTTATCTAAGCGCCGATAAGAGAAATGCATTCCGCGCGCCAAAAGTCGGTTTCGAAATCTGTTTTGGAAACAGGAAATACCGCTCGGCTCCATTCGAACATCCACACCATTTATTTTTTTTTCCCTTCCAAATTCATAATAAATACGCATCTGTGTTATATGTTTCAAGGTCAACACCATTTAGCTCTGTGACTTTTGACTTACGTTATGTAAGTACGTTAAACAAATGCACATTAAAACAACTACTTCCCGGGCAATTACCCACGCCGGACATTGAATTAAATAATGTACACCTGCTGCTGCATATCAATAAAATATTTCATAATGCAACGATTTTTTTTATTCGAGAAAAAATTAATGCAAAAACCAACAAAAGGAACGTTACTTAATTTAAAACCATCTGCAGACATGTGTTTCGGTATCTATCCCTCGTCAGTACAGCTCTGCCTTATGCAATTTAAAGATGTTAAAAAAATCAATTAAATCAATTCAACTATTTTCACTCCTATCCCTCGAGATATTCTCATTTTGTTTGTTGTACCAATCAGGTTGATTGTTTCCACTTTTGTCTCTTCAACTATACTCAGTGAAATTAAATCAATTATATTAAATCAAACTAAACTAAATCTATTTAAATTAAATTAAACCAAATTCAATCTAAATCAAAACTGAATAAAATTAAACGAAAAGAATTGAATTAAATTAATTAAAAAGAACGACCCTCACCTACCGTGCGTTGTGATAGTAATGACGGGCAAAGGAAGGACGTGCGTTCTTGCATTGTTGTTATTAAGTATATACCATATGATCGAAAACTCCACTTGAATGCTTTGATTTTTTTTTGTAAAAAATATATTAATAATAAAAGTTATAGGTTATATTATCGCAACAAATTGAAGAAATTGATTTGATAAATAATGACACACGTGACGTTTCATTTGTTTTTATTCACTTGTACCAACAAAATGTAAAATAAAGGGAAAAAAAGACAAAGCACTTTAGAGAAGAAAAGTTTTTAATGATGTAGTACCTGATTAGTGATGAAAGCCTTATGTTATTTAAAATTACTTACATAACTTAAGTGGAAATTTCACAGTAGACAAAGAGGGAATAATTTATTATGTAGTTTCAAATTATTTTTAATCAATTTAATTTAAATTATAAATACTTCGAACACTTTTTCACCATACTTTTTTTTATTCACAAGTACATGTTTTTTTCGAATTCCTGCTTACCTATGATTTTTTTACAGAAAAACTGTAAGAATTAAAATGTGTTCAGAATTTAAAAATAATTATCTATTGAATTCCATCATTGCTAAAATTAAATGTAATTATAATCCACAGCAAATATCAAATTTCATTTTGTTTAAGTAGAAATAACGAGTTTATCCCTTCTCAAAAAAAATTATCGGTAATTACTTGTAATATTAGAACAGACGATAAGAATCTTGAGTTCTCGTATTGTTTACAAATTTTCGAAAAACGGACGTTATCTTTAGAAAAAATCAGAAAATAAACGCAGCATGGGGCTAGAGCTAAAAACGGCGATTCCCACACAACGCCCTCCCCCGAAAACGATATATAAATAAATCTCCCGACGGTTATAAACTTTTAATCATTCCGTTTAAGCATTGTGCGCGCACAATGGATCACATAACAGGTTGATTTTTGTGTGTGTGCGTGGGGGGATTTTCCTTTTTTCCTGTAAAGAAACACCGCGCTTAAAAGGTCAAAAATTCGAGACAAATTATTTTCTTAAGACGTCCGAAGGAAAGGGAGGGCGAGGCACAGGTACTTTACACGTGAATGTGTGCGTGTGTGTGTGTTTCGGACGTGATGAAGTCCGTTTTGTGGTTGTTCGAAGAAGGGACGGTGGGAGAAGAATGAGGAGGAGGAGGGAAAGGGATCAGTGGATTCCCGCCTTGTTCTCTACGAGCTTCGTCTTCCGATAAGGGTCTGAAATCCATCAGCTGAGCGAAGGTTCCCAGGCATTTAAAAATGTCGGCTCGACGCGGGTGGTAGGTAGATAGATGGAGGCAAGTGGATCGCCGCTAAGGGTGGATTTAAATGGAAACCATATGATTTCTTATGCTACTTCTTTTTTTTTTTTTCGTTTTCACCGCGTTGGCTAATGTGTATTTAAATTCCTGTATCTGTTATAAATCATGCGTAGAAATAAAAAAAATAATAATAACTGATTTAAATTTGAGTTATGTGAAGTTAGTTAATCACAATTAAAACACATTTTATTCCTTACTTCACTTTTATTTTACTGTTTAATTTTTTATTTGAAACTGTGTGCACTTTATGTAAACATTCGTCCCATTGATAATGTGAACAGTTTTTCGATAATATATATATAAAAGTGAAGTAAGGAATAAAAAGTGTTTTAATTGTGAATAATAACTGAAATGATTTGATGCCTACACGAATTTTCAAAATATTAAAGTTTTTAGTTTCACAATATTTATTGTAAATACACTTCTACAATTGTTTCGAAACACAGTATCATCATCAGACAGCTGATATAATGACTTAAATGAATCACTCTGTATATAATAATTATTTATTTATTTACACGGGAAATCCCTTTTACAATAATGTACAACATTAATTTAAACAATAATTAAATTACAATATTAAAGCATAATCAAATATTTTTATATTTAAATAAGTTTCATCACGGATAAAGCCCCATTTATAGTGGAGAAACACGATGCTAGAAGTTAGCTGAAGTAATTATTAAACGGAATAACTTCAGCCAACTTCTAGCATCGCGCTTCCCCACCATAAATGCCACTTTATCCGTGACTTTTCAATTTTGACAATGAGGTCAGCATAATCAATTATTTTTATATTTAAATATATTTCATCACGGATAAAGCCGCATTTATAGTGGAGAAGCACGATGCTAGAAGTTAGCTGAAGTAATTATTAAACGGAATGCTTTTAATAATAACTTCAGCTAACTTCTAGCATCGCGCTCCCACACCATAAATGCCACTTTATCCGTGACTTTTCAATTGTGACAATAAGGTCACTTTGAATCACTTTAATTGTCTAATTTTGACATTGTGTCATTCTTGTAGCCTAATTTTGACTTTAAAGTCACTCTTGGTGATTTTACTTGCCTAATTTTGATTTACGGATCATTTTACTCACTCTCATTGCTTCATTTTTATGTTAGAGTCATTCTAGACGAATATTGTTTCGCTATTTTGACAAGAAAGTCAAAATTAGGCTACAAGAATGGCTTAGAATAACGCAATGTTGAAATTAGGCATCATCACTAGACCATAGACGGAACTATGTTTTATTTTTATTCTTTCTTTCTTAATCTTATCCTCTTTTACCCGTATTGGGTGTCGAGGTTTTATTTTTATAAAGGATTCAAATCACAAGAATTCATTTCAACTTCAGATGTACCACAAGGCTCGAATTTAGAACCACTATTTTTTCTAATTTTTATTAATGATTTTATGCATCTATACTAAGTCCTGTATTGGCATATGCTGACGATATAAAAATATTTAATTTCGTTGGAATTTAACATTGCGTTATTCTAGGTCATTCTTGTAGCCTAATTTTGACTTTAAAGCGACACTTGGTGATTTTAATTGCCTAATTTTGATTTTCGGGTCATTTTATATCACTCTCATTGCTTAATTTTTATATTAGAGCCATTCTAGACGAATATTGTTTCCTAATTTTGACAAGAAAGTCACTATGGGTCACTTGCATCATATCTAGACCATAGACGGAACTATGTTTTATTTTTATAAAGGATTCAAATCACAAGAATTCATTTCAACTTCAGATGTACCACAAGGCTCGAATTTAGAACCACTATTTTTTCTAATTTTTATTAATGATTTATTGCATCTATACCAAGTCCTGTATTGGCATATGCTGACGATATAAAAATATTTAATTTCGTTGGAATTTAACATTGCGTTATTCTAGGTCATTCTTGTAGCCCAATTTTGACTTTAAAGCCACACTTGGTGATTTTAATTGCCTAATTTTGATTTTCGGGTTATTTTATATAACTCTCATTATTTCATTTTTATATCAGAGTCATTTTAAATGCCTATTGTTAGGTATCTTATATTGCCTAAGATTAACATTGCGTTATTCTAGGTCATTCTTGTAGCCTATTTTTCTTTTCTTTAAATTCACTCATAGTGATTTTAATTGCCTTATTTTGATTTTTGTGTCATTTGGTATGACTCTCATTATTTTATTCTATTATTAGAGTCATTCATTGACGCCTATTATTCCCCGATTTTGACAAGATCACCCTTCAGCCCAATTTTGACTTTAAAGCCACACTTGATTTTAATTGCCTAATTTTGATTTTCGGGTCATTTTTTCGGCCTATTGTTCCCCAATTTTGACAAAAAAGTCACTCTAGGTCATTTATATTGCCTATTTTTAACATTTCGTTATTCTAGGTGCAGCCTAATTTTGACTTTAAAGTCACTCTTGGTGATTTTATTTGCCTAATTTTGATTTTCGTGTCATTTGGTATGACTCTCATTATTTTATTCTAATATTAAAGTCATTCTTGACGCCTGTTATTCCCCAATTTTGACAAGAAGATCACTCTTGTAGCATAGTTTTGACTTTAAAGTCAGTTTTGATGATTTAAATTGCCTAATTTTGATTTTCGGGTCATTTTATATAACTCTCATTGCTTATTTTTTATATCAGAGTCATTCTAGATTCCTATTGTTCGCCAGTTTGGATAAGAAAGTCATTCTAGATCACTTGTATTGCCTAATTTTAAAATTGCATTATTCTAGGTCATTCTTGCAGCCTAAGTTTCACTTTAAAGTCACTCTTGGTGGTTTTAATTGCCTAATTTTGATTTTCGTGTCATTTGATATGACTTTCATTATTTTATTCTAATATTAAAGTATTTCTTAACGCCTATTATTCCCCAATTTTGACAAGAAGATCACTCTTGTAGCCTAGTTTTGACTTTAAAGTCAGTTTTGATGATTTAAATTGCCTAATTTTGATTTTCGGGTCATTTTATATAACTCTCATTGCTTAATTTTTATATCAGAGTCATTCTAGATGCCTATTGTTCGCCAGTTTTGATAAGAAAGTCATTATAGATCACTTGTATTGCCTAATTTTAAAATTGCATTATTCTAGGTGATTCTTCCAGCCTAATTTTGACTTTAAAGTCAATCTTTGTGGTTTTAATTGCCTAATTTTGTTTTTTTTTTTGATCATTTGATATCACTCTCATTCCTTCATTTTGTATACCAGAGTCATTCTAAATGCCTCTTGTTCCCGAATTTTGACAAGAAAGTTATTCTAGGTCAGTTGTGTTGCCTAAAGTGATTTTAATTATGTCATTTTGATATTCAGGTCATTCTATATCATTTTTATAATATATATATATATATATATATATATCATTCTAGGCGTCTATTGTTCCTAAATTTTGACAAGAGAATCATTTTTCCTGCCTAATTTTGACATTGAGCTACTCTTGATCATTCTTGTATTACTCCCATTGCCTAATTTTAATATTAAAATTATTAGCATAATACTGCCCCACTATAAATGCGGCCACGAATATCGCGACGAAGCATATTTAAATATTTTGACTTTAAAGTCACTCTTGGTGATTTTTTTGCCTAATTGCCATTTGGTATGACTCTCATTATTTTATTCTAGTATTAAAGTCATTCTTGACGCCTATTATTCCCCAATTTTGACAAGAAGATCACTCTTGCAGCCAATTTTTGACCCTAAAGTCAATTTTTATAAATTAAATTGCCTAATTTTGATTTTCGAGTCATTTTATATAACTCCCAGAGTCATTCTAGATGCCTATTGTTCGCCAGTTTTTATAATATTAAAATTATTAGCATAATTCTGCCCCACTATAAATGCGGCCACGAATATCGCGACGAAGCATATTTAAATATTGTATACCTAGAAGTTGGCTACAGCATCGTGCTTCCTCACTATAAATGCGGCCTTATCCGCGTTGAAACATATAGGTCCATTGTGCCTACCCGTCTGCCTTTATTCTGCAAGGAATTTAGAGCAAGTTCCAGGATGTCCTTGAGAGACTTGGTTCGTAGTTCCCGAGGAGTCTAAATTGCCTTTCCGAACCTCACAAGTCTTTAGCGCACACTTACATGTTATGTACTCAATGGTTTCCTTCGCTGAGTCACATAACCGGCAGGTGGTTTTGGCTGCCTTAGCCATTCTGTGAAAGTGATACCTAGTGTATACTCCTACCACAGTTTTTTACTTATTATATACCTTGAACTATAGTATGCTGCTTCATATCTTGCATCGTGTTGACTCACTATAAATGCGGCCTTATCCGTGGTGAAACAAATTTAAATATTTTATACCTAGAAGTTAGCTGTATCATACCTTGCATCGGCTACAAATGCGGCCTTAACCGTTGTGAACCATATTTAAATATTATATACCTAGAAGTTAGCTGCATCATATATTGTATCGTGCTGCCTCACTATAAATGCGGCCTTATCCGTGATGAAATATAATTGAATATTTTATACCTAGAATTTAGCTGCATCATATCGTACATTGCATCGTGTTACCTCACTATAAATGCGACCTTATATGTGGTGAAACATATTTAAATATTTCATACCTAGAGTTATGTTATAGTATGCTGCATCATACTTTGGGTCGTGTTGCCTTACTACAAACGCGGCCTTGTCCGTTGTGAAATATATATATATATATATATATATTTAGGTTCAAGTATTATTTATAATAATAATAATAATAATAATAATTTGGGTCGTCCGCCCTATTAAATGCATAAGAGCGCCAGCAATGTCTGTTAACAATTAAACAATTGTTCATAACACATTTCTGATCGTTGGTATTCATTGTTTATCGACAGTTTAAACATTTTCTGAAAGAAAATCAAAAGTAAATAGCGGGCTTTCTGAGTTATGATTATTTAATTTTCGTCATATTGGATGTATGCCTGAGCCAGCAATAAGTCCGATAACTATTTACCCATTGTTGTCGCCACAATTTTGATAATTAATATTTGTTGTTTAATGATCGTTTAAATATATTATAAAAGAAAATCAAAACTAATGATTGGATTCATTGAGTTATGATTTTTTATTTTTTTTTGCTAAATTTAACAGATGAACGAGCTCGCAATAAGTCCGATAATAAATTTACCTTTATATATGACATATTTCTGAAGGATTATATTTGTTCTTTATTGACTAATTTAGTAAAATATTAAAGAAAAACTAAAATATATTGTGGTCTTTGAAAAATATGGACATTTTAAATTTTATTTTTTTTAAATATCGTTAAAGTTGTTAGAGAAGCTATATATTGACGCAACTTATCGCATTTTGTGGGCAATACTAGTTGTAAACAGCAAACTCTTTTAATTCAATATGTAATTATTGTTAAAATAATTATTTTAATAATAACTGGTTTTGCTGGAGGCGCCGGTTTACTGCTGGAGTTATTGCCAGCTTCACACACATGGAATCCAAAATGAAACGATATTGTTACAGCGAATCGGAGTTCTCTCTCTATCAACCGCTATTTAGAATCGCTCTATCTTTGTTTTGAGTCAATATCTGCATGATCGAGTATACTAGAATCCGGCCTCTGTCATCGCGCAGCTTCACTATAAATGCGGCCTTAAGTGAGAACTTACTCATTAAGATCAACAGTTATCATTTTTTTTATTTAATTCCAATTTTATTCGCTTTTGAGATTATTTTCTTAACTGTAAATACACCCTTATCAACTATAAATACACCCTATTATTAAAAAAAATAACCCATTCTCTTGTAATGATTATTTCGTAAAACTCACCCATTTCCGTCATTGCTAACTCATTTTAATGAAGATTCCATCATTGAATATGATTTTCTACATCACATTCAATGATTCTATGTTCACGCATTGACGATTCGCTGCGTTGTTGCCCGCTTCATGCTTCTTTACATCCAATCTTAACGGTCTTGAATGGATGAGGAATGTGGTCAGGCGGGAGAGTAAAAGCCGCACTGCACCCTCATTTCAAATCGCTTAAATATAAATTATACTAAGCAGTCATATTTAGTGCAACACGATTCATTTCCTCCCTTTAAAAAAATATCGAATAATTCATAATTCCATTCAGCAATAGAAAAAAAATATTGAATGATTTTAATATTTAGACATTGGTAGTTTATATTGTATGAAATAAATATGAATAAATTATTAAAAATCAACCAATAAAACACAGATTAGATTGAATAACTTTGAATTCTCGACTAGTTTCGGGTTATTATCCCATTTTCAAGAGAATTTAAATTTTGTTTTATTAAAATTTCTATGGATATTTACATTAATGGATATATTGATTTTTTAATTTTTATTTTAATTTTTAATAATTTATTCATATTTATTTCATACAATATGAACTACCAATGTCTAAATATTAAAACCATTAATTATATTAAAAATTTAATAATTTTAAATTTTAAATTCTCTTGAAAATGGGCTAATAACCCGAAACTAGTCGAGAATTTAAAGTTATTCAATCTAATCTGTGTTTTATCGGTTGATTTTTAATAATTTATTCATATTTATTTCATACAAAAAAATATTGAATTAAAAATTGTGACTCCTTACACCTAACGGTAGAAAGGAAAAAGATTAAAAAAAAAATTGTGTGTATTGTAAAAAAATAAAAATACACACATCAAAAGGAAAAAAAAAACAATATTCCGAGCAAAGTAATAACATTATAACTGGAAATATTATTATAAATAACGAATAAATAAACGTAAACAAAATTAAATATTCATAAAGTAAAACACAATTTATTTTTAATAAGTTTCAAAACTTTATTGTAGAAACACCATCATCAGGCGGATGAAGAATAATTGTATTAATAATAATAATAATATTTATTTCCCAAAAGATGTACAGAAATTATCGAGACACAATACATTAAGTACATAAATAAGAAAAGTAAAAAAAAACAAATATAATTTAATATTACTGTGTAGCGAAGCAATTGTTGCAGTGTTTCTACAATAAAATTGTGAAACTTATTAAAAACGAATTGTGTTAAATATTTAAAATGGAGTTTCGCCAAGTAACAGCCTCTACAATCGAAAATTAAATATACAGGTATTATGAATTTGATTTAGATAAAGGTAAATTATTAGAATTTAGAACTGTGGAAGCTTTTACTTCGTTATACATTTTGATTAAAATAAATAAAATACTTCAACTGCGTTTGTATAACACAAATTAATTTGTGTTATACAAACAAAATTGAAGTTTTATATATACAAGGTGTACAAAAAATGAGTGAAAACCTTCAGGTAACTCAATTCATTAATTAATTTTTAATAGAAAATCCAAATAAAAAAATGTTGTATGGTTCTTCATTGAGGCTCACGAGGTCTTCGGAATTTTAAATACCTGAAGCTTTTCACTCATTTTCTGTACACCTTCTATCGTGTTGACTCACTATAAATGCGGCCTTATCCGTGGTAAAATATATTTAAATATACATACACCATTCTTTTTTTTTCAAACATTTCTTAACAATATAAATATGAGTATACTTATTTCCCATAATTAAAGATTCAATCATATAATTGAGTTAGTTATAACAAAATAAACATCTACTTGAACGCAAAATAAAAAAAAGCCGGATGTTGCAAAATTTATTATTATTTTTTTTTTGGTTTTCCTTTTACGCACTCCACCTTCCCTTTTCAACAACGACAAAAAAAGGGTAAACTCCCTCGCTTTGTGCGCCCGCTTTTCTCGTTTGGCAACTTCTGTTAAAAACACATGATTTCACTCGAGGATCAGGCCTTCTCGGAAGGTCCCTTGCCGAGGAGCACTTTCCGCAACGGCGGAAACTTCTGTCCTGTTTATTATTTATTGGGTTCCCTTTACTTTTTTTTTCTTTTTCGTGAGCGGTAATAATTCGAATTTCGCACGGTCCATTCAGCGCGTTAATCGCTCGTTTGTCATTGGCCGATGGACAATTGTTGAAATTGTAATGGATTGCGTTTTTGTTGGTGTTGATGGACATGACTTAAAACCACTTGAGGAGTGATTGTTTCGGTATAACTTAGAGTTTACATCCTTTTTTTTATAATAGAAAATTATTTATAATATGATTATAATAATTATAAATATGGCGGAAAGACCATAGGTCGATAGCCTGTTCAAGCAAGCAAGAAAGAAACAAATATACCATTATATATTGTAAATATTTGTAAAACAAATAACTTTGAATAAATATCTTCACCTGAAGAAGCAATAAATTTGCGAAACAATTGTAGTGAATAAACACAAAAACTTTGAAAATCAAGAAGTTTTTCTTTTTAATTTTTTAAAAATAAGTAAACTTTGAATAAAGATATTGTAGTAGTAATTATAAATGTGATGGAGTTACGTGAGGTTTTTCAATATAGAAAAAATATGGACATGTGAAGTAAAGTGAATATAAAAGTTGATGAAGAAAGTTGATTCACTTTACTTCACATGTGAATACAACCGTCTATATTTTTTTCTATGATTATAATAATTATTTATAAGAGAAGACTTTTTTAAAAAAATATGCATACCTCAAGCTGATTAAGCTTTGATCTGGTTGTGAAAATTATTTTTAATTAATTAAGTAAAATTCCTTTCCATTTTCTTCATTTCGTTATAAACCATAACAATTGGGAAATAACTCAAGCGCCATCTATTTTCTAACTTTCTGCTTCAGACAATACAGGTAGAAGTAGGAAAACATGAATACAGCATACATACAAGCTATTGCTTACTTAGTTGTTAGTTGGCAGAAATTGAAATGTAAACAAATTCGGCTATAGTGGACCATACGCATTATTTAGATATCCGGCTAAAGCACTGTTATTCTTTATTGACTTGGCTGACTACGTTCAATCTTGATTTGCGGGTTTTTCATAAATACTGGGTACCCAGGACTCTTAAAATTGTGAAGTAAGGAATTAACCAAGTGTTTTTATTCAAATTACATCACTTCACGTTATACTCAAACCAAATATACAACTCTTAAGAGGGTTGTTGAGGGGGCTTGCATTGTACATTTTGTAATAAATCACTATAGATTCGCGCTTCCATTAAATGTATTCCATACCGTATTGTTTTAATCCTCTTCTATTTTTTTATTATTATTATTTTCACTTGAATAAGTGAACACACGCGTATATGAATGAGTAATTCGATGCTGCAGCTTGATTAAACCAGAGGAAGAAACCCTTCAGCGCCGAGTAAAGAAATATTCTTTACTCCTCCGGGGTGGAAGTAAAAGAGCATCGAAAAAAAAAACGGAAAGTGGTACCACCATATTAAATCACACGTGCATAATCACACAGTGCCCCGCTATATGTCTTCCTTCCGCTTCTTTCATGAACGCGTGCAAAGGAGTTCGTATTTAAAATATCGTTTGTCGTCGTGAACGAAAGCGCATTGCTTGATATTGTGTCG
Source organism: Philonthus spinipes (assembly GCA_963082785.1). Classification (NCBI taxonomy): domain Eukaryota; kingdom Metazoa; phylum Arthropoda; class Insecta; order Coleoptera; family Staphylinidae; genus Philonthus; species Philonthus spinipes. Next base: position 14,694,584 of record OY720311.1, read on the forward strand.
GGTCCTAGGATTTAAATAAAAATGCATCTAAATTCCTTCAATTAATTCATAATAAATTAAAGACGACGCAAGCGCCACCTTTTGCCACCAATTTCCGTTCAGTCGCCTTCATCAAGGCATTGCACATAGAACACACTAGTCTGATGAAGAAAAACCGAAATGGCCATCACTAGTTATCCATACGCTAGATGAATGGTGACTGAACGTTTCATTAAATCCTTCAATTAATTTTCCGTAATTCATTATGTAGAATCTATATCGAATTTTCTGAATAGACTGCTGATGTGTGACATATAAAGGATAGCCGTCTTCAAGAATTAAATGTTTGCGTTTGCTTTGGCTCTACAAATAATTATTCATATTTTCTGTTCTTTTAATTACTATTAAATATTTTTATATAAATAAATTCAATATAAATTTAAATAAATCCCGAACAATATTTTCTATTCAAATTGTATTGTAGGCGTTTCAACGAGGAATCTTTCAGGTGATCCTGTTTCTTTTCTGTTCGTGGAAGCCTTTTCTCCGTTCTGGAAGGATGTTTTGATTTACATTTTTCCGAAATATGATTCACTGTTTTGAACAGCTTCCTTGAAAAAAAAAAAACACTCATTGTGCGTTACAAAAGTACGCCGTTGCCGTTTCAATTGTTAATGGGGGCGTCGAATGGTTCGAGTAAGCTTGAAAATTTTGAATGTTTTCCAAATATGCAAATGGGGCGAGGTTTAAGGAATCTTGCAACAAAAGTTTGACTTTGAATTTTCATACAAATCAGACTGCCTTCAATAATTTTTAAATCTAAACAACTTTTTCTAACACATTTTTGTTATACCTGCTAAAATAAAGACAGTTGACTAATTTTTAAAATTCGGCTAAATATCACCCTACATAATAATTGAATTTTATTTTTTCAATATCTTAGTTTGAGACTTAGCAGGAGCGGTCCTCGGAACATGAAAATCCAACTCTAAAACAATTGTCATTTACACCTTATGTGCACTCAATCCGTGGACACACTATATATATACAGGGTGGCGCAAGATTCCGATGAAGTCCAATATCTCAGTTATAAAGAAATATACAAAAAAATGTTACTTACGTTACTTACATTATTAGTAGCTACTGTCAAACTTCACATTTTAAAATTAGTTTCATATGTACAGGGTGTTCAATAATCACGTGACGTATCAAACATATGATTTCTTAAATGGAATGATATATTTTTTATGAAGATTTTCAATTCTACGTTTAATATTTTTAAACGTAGAATTGAAAATCATTTTTTATATAAGATTTAATAGGTTAATTTTTCATATTATAAAAGTTATAAACAAATGAATGTAGAAATCGATAGATGTTTAGAGCCTAATATTTCAATAATGAAAAATGAAATAAACATTCTGTCAACGCCATACAAATGCAAAAATACTTAATAATAAAAGAAATACTCTTTTTTTCTCTTAAAACAAATTTTTATATACAAAATGAAGCAATACGCAAAATGATTTTTTTCTCTTTTTACTTAAATGGGACACCCTATATTTTTTATGCAATTTTAATAGAAAATTGATCACTCTTCATTTTTTTATATAACATATTAAATAGCTACCGTTTACCGTTTTCGAGATATTTAATCTTAAATACAAATTTCGTATAGAATTTTTAACCAAAGTAGACCGCGCCAGAACAACTAATTTATTTAGTTGTGAAAGCTACGCTTAATATCATATTTAGTAAGTAAAGTACATTTTACGTTATATTTTGTAACACTGGTGCAGTTAAACATACTTCTTCAATAAACGATTAATTTAATTGGTAAAAACTAACAACAGCTATATTTTTTCGTTTTTATTCGAAAAATATTTAAAATATTCCTATATGCTTATTAAATTGATTTATTTAAACAATTCATGTTGAATGAAAAACCGAAAATAGATACTAAGTGAAATAAGAAAATACTTATATCATTATATTTTGTTAGTATTAACATTTTTATGTATTTATTTCACCCACTCACATCATTTTTTTAAATCAATAGCATTCAAACATTTTACAATTTTTTTGTCTTAAAAAAAATGTGTCCCAATAACCATTATAACTCGCTAAATAATCGTCGAGCAACTAACTATTTTCTTTATATTTTGCATGCGCCTTTAAATATCGATTGTCATTTGAATATCTTTTTAGGTTAGGAAGTAAGTATGTTATTAAATGTCAGAAAACGATTATGAATTGCATTTGTTTTAATTATAGCCTACTTAAATTATAGATGATAAGCGAAACTTATAATTTTGTACTTTGAATTGAAATTGTTAAAAAACGGTAACAGATAGGGGTATAGTTTATTATACAAAAATTAAAGAACAGCCAATTTTCTATCGAAATAGTGTAAAAAAAAATTAACAATACGTAAAATGTTTTTTTTTTCTTTTTTAACTCAAATGGAACACCCTATAGTTCCATTTAAGTTAAAAAAGAAAAAAAAAAATATTTTACGTATTGTTTCACCCTGTACACAACATTTGCTTTATGGTAACAAACGATTATTCCTAATATTATTAAGCATTTTTTCAATTAAATTGCATTAATAGAAAATTTACATCATTTTTCTATTTTGAAAAATAAGGCGCTAAACTTCCATTGATTTCAACATTAAATTGTTTATAACTTTTAAAATATTAAAAATTGACCTAATAAACCTTATGTCAAAAATGATTAGTTTTAAGCGTAGAATCGAAAATCGACATAAAAAATATAGCATTCCATTTAAAAAAGCATATGTTTGATACGTCACGTGATTATTGGACACCCTGTATATATGAAACTAATTTTAAAATGTGAAGTTTTACAGTAGCTACAAATTATGTCAGTAATATTTTTTTGTAAATTTCTAAATAACTGAAATATTGGACTTCATCGGAATCTTGCGCCACCCTGTATATATATATTATATATATATATATATATTATATAAATATATTAAGTAAAGAAATAACCCTTTCGAAAAGAAAATGACAGAAAGAAAATAACCCAGACGTTAAACATTTCATTTGTTATGTAAATAATGAGTGGTGAGAAAATGGCATTTAAAAAAAAAGGAGTTCTTATTAATACGATAAACATACGCAATTTTCAAAATTGTTCCCCGGAGGATGACCCAAGGTGCTTTAATTATTCCAGTGTTTGCGGGTACTTTTTTTTGCTTAAACGGAGAAAGCAATACGTTTAAACAATCATAAATAATAACACTTAAACGCGTCGCCTGTTTAAATTATAGTTATTAAGCGTGGGTACGAATATATATTTTTTTAAATTTTCGGAAAATGATAAAAATAATGTTTAATAATAATTTATTATTTTTGCATTGAATCACTATTTTTTGTACCAAAATTTTTGTAATTGGTGCTTATCAATTTAGAGTTTTATTAATTATTGTTTTAAGTTCTTCAATTGTAAAATTGTAATCTTGTTGGTTTTTCCTTGTATTCAGCTTTTTTATTATAATATTTTGATGTGATTTTCAAAAATGTATCTACTTCTATTATATATATAATCTTATATCCTTCTACCACATATTTGTATAGGATTTGTTACAGGAATGTTCATCCTGCTATAAACTTCGTCCATTCCTTTCTATCCTTCGCTATTTTTTTTGCTTCTGCCCAAGTTAGTCCTTTTCTGTTCAGTATTGCCGCAATAGTTTCGTCCCGTGTTTGTCTCGGTCTGCCTTTCTTTTTATTTTTCTGTATTTTTGCTTCCCATACTTCCTTGACAGGTCTTGCGTCTTCCATTCGTTGTAAGTGTCCCCATCCCCATCATGATAGAAAGAAGACAACTTTTCTTTCTATCACTTCTAGTGTTGGCTGGCATTCAAGTTCTTTTCTTATTTCGGTATTTCTTAGTCTGTCTCTTTTTGTTACGCCTTTCACTTTTCTTAAGTATTTCATTTCCATCGCTTGTATTTTACTTCTTTGCTGTTGTGTCAAGTTCCAGGATTCGCAACCATATGTAAGTATAGGTCTGTATATGCTTTTGAAGACTTTTATTTTTGTTTCCTTGGATATTTCTGCTCTGTTAATAAATGTTTCCCTCATTGTATGGTATAATTTAGCAGTTTTGTTTATTCTCTCTTGTATTTATATGTCCTGTTTTCCTTGATGGTCAATGGTTACTCCTAAGTACTTTATGGCTGCTACTTGTTCAATTTTTTCATTTCCTAATGTTATATTTAGTTCGCCCTGTTCTTCGCCTATAGCCATAACTTTTGTTTTCTTTTTGTTCATTGTCATTCCATATGATTCTAGCGTGCTGTTCCATATTTCTAAATTTTTCTGAAGTTCCTTTTTGTTCCGTGCAAATATCTGCAAATGCTGCTTCAGATACTTGAATTCTTTTCATGTTTGTGTACCCTACTGTTATTTTATTGCACTTTGCTGCACTTGTTTTAACTATCTCATCCATAAATATTATGAACAGCAAGGGACTCAATCCTCCGCCTTGTCTTAATCCGATTTCAGTTAAATGTTTCGGATATTTTGTTGTTCACGATTACTGCATTTTCGTTGTGGGCATATATGTATTTCACCATTCTAATTATTTTGTTGTTAATTCCTCTTTGTTGAAGTATTGTCCATAGTTTGTTACGCGGTACTTTATCAAATGCTTTCTCCAAGTCTATCGCAGCAAGGGAGATACTCTTTTTCTCGCGGATTGCTTTTGGGGCCAATAGTTTTAGCGTAAATATGTGGTCTTGGACGCTTCTTCCTCTTCGAAATTCACTTTGCGATTCGTGTAAAGTGCTTTCTACTACAGACCTGATCTTTTTGTCAATAATTTTTTCGAATAATTTCATGGCTGTGCTTATTAGTGTTATGCCTCTGTAGTTGTTACAATTTAGTTTATCGCCTTTTTTGTGAATTGGAGTAATTAGTGCCATACTCCAATCCTTTGGTATTTTCTCCTCTTTCCAGATGTTGTTGTATAAGTTGACAAGCATTTCTGTTCCTTCTTCTCCTAGATTTTTAAACATCTCTGTCGTTATTTTGTCATAGCCGGGTGATTTTCTACTTTTAAGTGTTTGTATAATTTCCTGTAACTTAGTTAAATTTTCGTCTTCTTCTTTACTTGTCACAATGTCGGTTTCTGTCTCTTTCGATTTGTTTTTTACTTCTAATAACTCTTGGAAATGTTCTCGCCATCTCTCCATTATATCTTTTCCTTCTGTCAATTTATCTCCGTTTTTGTTTTTGACATGGAAGGAGTGGTTTGTTTTGTCCGTTCTTAGTGATTTCAATACCTTGTAGAAAAGTTTCTGGTTGTCCTGTTCAATTTTTTCACCGAACTCCTTCCATTTGTTGCTTTTTGAGTTTGTTATTAGTTGTTTCGCTCTTTTTCTTTCTACTTTATAGTGATTGTAATTGTCGGTTGTCTTGTTATTTAGGTACTTTTGCCAAGCTGCTTTCTTTGTTTTAATCTGGGTTTTGATTTGTTGTGTCCACCATTCCGTTTGTTTTTTATTTCTTGTATTTTTATTTACTCCACATACTTCCTCGGCCGTTTTTAACATTAGATTTTTTAGAATTTCCCAAGTTTCTTCTGCATTTTTACCTCCTTCTGTTATTCTGAGAACCTCACTTTTTCTCTTATTTGTTGTTTGTATTTTTCAGCTAATTCGTTATTTCGTAATTTGTATACTCTTATTGTTCTAACTGATTTTACGTTTTGTTCTATTGTTTTGTTGATTCTGTCTGTCGTAACTGTTTCTTTAATTTTGCTCACAAGCATAAAATGGTCGCTACCTATTTCTGGTCCTCTTTTAACTTTTGTGTCTTGGATTAGATTTATGTTGTTTCTGTCCACTAGTATGTAATCAATAGTAGACTTTTCGTTTCTGCTGCATACTTCTCTGGTAAACTTATGTATATCGTTGTGTTCTAATAATGTATTAGATATTATTACATTATTAATCACGCAAAAATCGAGCATTCTTTTCCCATTATTGTTTCTGTGAGTTCTCCATGTGATCCAATTACTTTGTTATATTCTTCATCATTTCTCCCTACCCTGCTGTTGAAATCACCCGCTATGAATACTGTTCCTTTTGCTTCTTCTATCACTACTGTTAATTCTTCCCAGAATTTGTTTTTATTATCAGCTTTATCGTCCTTGTTTGGCCCATATGCCACAATTATTGTCTTAATGCTACTTACATGTTTCTTTCCCAGCTCTATTATTAATATTCTCTCTGATTTTGGCACCCAATGTTTTATTTCATCCTCTAATTTCTTGTGGATTATACATCCAACTCCACCCGCTGCTCTTTTATCTTTATTGACTCCATTGTAATTATACTTCTATTAAATGTTTATTTTTTTAAATAAAAATCATTTGAAACAAATTAATAAATTTAAAATAATTTATTAATTATTAAAAATAATAATAAACCTTGACACCCAATACGGGTAAAGAGGATAAGATTAAGAAAAAAAGAAAAATAGTAATAATTTATTAATTAAAAAAAGAAAAAGTATAAGAATAAGTAGGAGAAAGGACAACAATTTTTTAAATTTAAATAATTAAAGTCTCCACAACCAACATAAAGAAGATTAATTATTTCCACATCTAGCTCTGTTTTTTTTTTCTGGATATCATTTAGTATACTTGTTGTATTATGTCGTTATTATTATTTGTTATTATTATTGATATCAATGACCATATGGATGTAGCGTATTAAATTATTTTCATCGCGTTGTCTAACATAAATCATTCAATGCCGGTTTCCGCTTCCTACTCAACGCTCATTCGAATGCATCGAATGAAGGAACGGGCATTAGTTGCAACTGGAAAGAAAAAGAAATATAACCGAACATTACCGCTAATTTCCTATTTCTAACAAATTCCGAACAGCGTTAGACGCCACTTATGAATTCGTTAATAGGGTTTATGAAAACCTTACCTGAATACAGAAACGGGAAGCGTTTTATTTTATATATGTATATAAGTAATTCTGAGTAAAAATGTGATTAGGTTTAAGTTCGTTGAATGGAAATTTGATTTATTGAAAAAAAAAGAATGTTGATAATTGTGAAAGCGAATCAAGGGTTTTAATTAATCGAAGGATTTTTCCTTCCGCATCTGGAAGAAATGGATATTCGAGGTGTGTACACTGAAAGAAATATTTCTAAACAATTTGGATTTTTACTTGTTTGGCAGTTGAATGGAATGGAATAATCACAAAAGCGTTTAAAGTAAACACCTAAACATAATTATCTGAATGAAGTTAAAATGGTTAAAATTATCTACCAAATATTCTTTCTTGACCAAGTAACATTATAATGAATCTTGTTTATTATAAACATGATCTTGTTTAGATTAAGCATTAAATGTTATTAAACCTTAACAAAGTTAGAATGTTTGCTAGAAATACGTTACTTGGCAAGCTCCCAGGCCGACAAGTTAAATGGTAAGCGTAATCATTATCATGTTTAAAATTTTATAAAATAAAATTATTTTCAAATCATTTTTATTTAAGGGTGCGGTTTAGAAGAAAGAGATAGCTATACAAATATGGTCAATCACTAATTTGAGTTAGATTGTTGTTGTGATCAATGAAGAATATTATATTATACATTAAAATAAGCAGGAATTTAATCAGATAAATTAAAAATTATTTTAATGTTTAATTTCTGTGAAAAATAATTATGAAAAACAATGAAAATTGATCAAATTTATAGCAAATTTTAAATTAAATTTTTGCTAATAAAAACTTGTGCAATGAAAATTTAAAGGATTTCACTAAATTCAGCATTCAAATAACTTAGCAGACATGACCTATTAATTTCATTATATCTTACAATTTTCTTTTCTAACTTAAACTAGTAAATTGACGTAATACACGAAAATTAACGTTTTATTTTTTTATTTAGACTGATACTTTATACTTGGTAGATAAAAAATGTAAATACACATTCATATTATGAAATCCAAAAGAATAGCTCTATTTTCAAACGATTATTTCCATTTTACTATATACCTATCTCTTTCCACTAAACCGCAACCTTAATATAATTAAATAACTGTGACCAAGTGAATGAAAAATACTCTTTTCTATTAATATAAATTCTTTAAACAATTGCAATCAAGTGAACATTTTTTTTTTCTATTATCATCATCTTATTAATCTTGTTGAAAGAACAAGGGATGTTTCCACGTACGTAAGCCGCAGCTTAATTGAATGGTGTCGTGCACAGCTCGAGGTTCTTCTATAGAATCCCCGAGTGTTCGGAGCGCACTTGCATAACACGAACCGACAGTTTGAACAAGCGAGTGGTGAAGTACCTCGCCTGAATGCACCGCACCGGCCATTGTCTTCAGTGATTACTCCGACCGGACCGGATACAAGACTATCCGGTCGAGCTGGCGTTCCAGAAGGAGTCTTCCCTCGATAGCTTTACGTCCTGTGCTAACGATTTTTTTCGCTACGCTCCTACCAACCCTGAAAAAAAAAATCATTTGTTTTCAATAAATGACGAAAAATTTAAAGTCATGAATTCATTGTAATCTGATTTACAATCAACTTGATTTACAATGATAAATTTATTGTAAATCAACCTAAAATGTGTACACTGTATAAAAGTACACTGTAAAAGAGAATATTCAATATAAAAAAGAGGGAGGAAAAAACAATATTTAAGCGTTAGTGTTTCATAATTGAGAGAAATTATCTTGAAGATGTAGTAAGAACGAATGACATAACCAAAAAAATAGAAGCAAGGATTACAAGATGGCATTTGTACAATGTTGCCCTAACCTAAAACACATAGCTTATAATAGCTTAATAAATTTGCTCAATAAGGTTTATCTTTAATATAAAAAAATTGACTTTTGAATAATTTTCAAATTTGTGCAGAAAATTCTTGACACGGCAAATTTAAAAGGTAATCGTTTGTTATAATGAAATCACTTGGTTTTGTTTTACTAACATTTTGTTATATTTTCGAATAGTTTCCATTTTCAAGAATGAGGAAAAAGTAAATAATATATTGAAAGGTAATATTAAAAACAGGCTTTATTGAATATAATAAAAATTCAACGAGCTGTTGATATATTTCAACACTGAGAGCAAGCTTGTTTGCTGAGTGTACATTTTTGAAATATCAAATTTTAGCAGAAAATTCTTAAAACGTCAAATGTGAGCAGAAATTTCTTGAAACGTCAAATTTGATAGGTAATATTAAAAGCAAGCTTTATTGAATATGACAGGAATTCAACGAGCTGTTGATATATTTCAACACCGAGAGCAAGCTTGTTCGCTGAGTGTACATTTTTAAAATATCAAATTTTTGCAGAAAATTCTTAAAACGTCAAATGTGAGCAGAAATTTCTTGAAATGTCAAATTTGACAGGTAATATTTAAAAAAAACAAGCTTTATTGAATATGACAGGAATTCAACGAGCTGATGATTATTTCAACACCGAGAGCAAGCTTGTTTGCTGAGTGTAAATTTTTGAAATGTTAAATTGTAGCAGAAAATTCTTGAAACGTCAAATGTGAGCAGAAATTTCTTGAAACGTCAAAGTTGACAGGTAATATTAAAAACAAGCTTTATTGAATATGACAGAAATTCAACGAGCTGTTGATATATTTCAACACCGAGAGCAAGCTTGTTTGCTGAGTGTACATTTTTGAAATGTTAAATTTTTCCAGAAAATTCTTAAAACGTCAAATGTGAGCAGAAATTTCTTGAAACGTCAAATTTGACAGGTAATATTAAAAAAACAAGCTTTATTGAATATGACAGGAATTCAACGAGCTGTTGATATATTTCAACACCGAGAGCAAGCTTGTTTGCTGAGTGTACATTTTTGAAATGTTAAATTTTTCCAGAAAATTCTTAAAACGTCAAATGTGAGCAGAAATTTCTTGAAACGTCAAATTTGACAGGTAATATTAAAAACAAGCTTTATTGAATATGACAGAAATTCAACGAGCTGTTTATATATTTCAACTCCGAGAGCAAGCTTGTTTGCTGAGTGTAAATTTTTGACATTTGTAACAGACAATTCTTTAAACGTAAATTTTCGGCAGAAATTTCGTAAAACGTCAAATTTAAAAGATAATAATTAAAAACAAGCTTTATTTAACCACTTGCGCTGCCAAATTTTGCATTCATTTAATTTTCGGTAGCTGGGCCGCGCTCTACTATATATGTAAAGTATCGTAAGGCATCAACGTCTCACGGCGTCTCAGGGGTTTGACCAGTGCTTAGCGCGAGGGTAGGGTCTTACATAAAAGATTTATACGAATATAAATAATTATTCACAACAACAATAAATTTTATTAATCAATAGTCTACTTTTGTATGATAATTTTCAAAACAAATGGGAATATGGCATTTCTTGCACTCCCAAGTAGACTCGCTTCGTTTTTTATGTTTGGCGCAGACTTTACACCGTCTTTGGGGATTTTTTTTAGCGTCTGTGGGTGGAATCTTCCTTGGAAAGTGGCCCCATTGTTTCGATTGTAACCGAAGTGGTGTATCACCAGCAGATAGCCTTCCGCGCTCTCTGTACTCAGGAATACATACACTTTCTAAAATCTGTTCTGCCACATCTAATCGAAGTTTTGAAAACGTGTATTTTTTGCTTTTTGGTATATTCGATAAAACATAAGCATTGAAAAGTGTCATGTCCATTAGGTAAATATTTTTTTGTAACTTTTTATATATTTTCTCATAATTGAGAAAGAAGATAAGTGGCTATCTTGGTGATCTACCCCATCCATGCCCTCATTATATTCCAATACGATATTGGGCTTAGTAACCGCGATATTATTTTTCCATCTCTTTTTCTCCATTTCCAACATTTCAATTGTTTTATGTTTCGTGGACAATAAATATATATCCTTCTTGTCCTTCCACTTTGCAGCTAAAATACCTTTGCATGATCTTGAAATTGCTTCTGATTTTTTCAGCATTATCGTTGCGAGCTCTTTCGGCATATTCTTTCTATTGTATCTTACTGTTCCTATGACATTGATTTGCATGGATTGCAATTTTTGAAATAAATTTGGCGAAGAATACCAGTTATCTATAGATATGGTGTGGCCGAAATTAGCTATGGATGTGCACATAAACATGGTAACATTTTCGGAAGCACTGGTGATTGAATTTTTCACTTTATCTTGGCCTGTGTATATTTTAAATTTTATACAATACCCTGATTTCGACTCGCACAACTTATAAAACTTTACTCCAAAACGTGCCCTCTTTGATGGATTGTACTGTTTATATCACATTCGACCGGTATATTTCATGAGAGACTCGTCTAATGACATATATTTTTCAGGAATATAAGTATTTATAAATTTTTCATTGAGGTAATCGATTATAACTCGTAATTTGCATAAACGATCAACTTCATTATTTGAAAAGTGTAAAAAAACGGAAGAGTTGTACAAATCTCCGCAACGGCATTGTTTTAGGGAAAATGCCAGTCTCAATAATACTTCTTCTTGACCAATAGGATTGGACATTAGCCTTTATTACGTGTGCCATCAAGATGCATAGCGCAAAATATGTCTGAATTTCATCTATATTCGTATCGCTCCAAAACTCTTCGGATTTTTTTAATTTTCGGTTTACATCTCCAATTATTTGACACGCGTAGCGATTGCTTTCTGTGACAATAATGTTCCAAAAGTCTTTTGATAAAAATTGATTTTAGAAATCTAAAGCTGTTGTGAATGGTTCTCCTACTTCTGTGGTCATTCCAGGAACCCTTGAGTACTGCCAAATTTTGCATTCATTTTCCTTATCTTCCCATGTCCATTCATCAGATGTAAAATTTACTTCACGATTTTCAATTTCGCTTTCTTCTTCACTTACTTCATTATTTTCAATTTCACTTTTTTCACTGTCAGATACTATAATTCTGCACCGATTCCTAACAGGACAAACAATTTCCTCACAGTTACCATCTGTATCACCATCAGACGGAATAACTAGACGCTTTCTTTTTGTACTTGTTGAAGCAACATTGCTGAGATTCTTATTATTGTTATTCATTTTATAATATGGGTGGGACTAAAATAAAAAATATATTAAAGTAATAATAATAAATGAATACAATAAATAACTAACATAAAAATAAATTCTTCTGCCAATTGGCTATCGACCGTTGGTCTTTCCGCCTAAAATATATTATTTTTTAGCATTATAATAAAATAAAAACTGCTAACTGCAAACCACAAGCATTTTCTTGTAAAAAATCAGTACAACATACCTTATCGATTCAGAAATATTCCTTATATCGATAACTCTACGCGATGTGAACTAACTTTATAATTGCAGTTCGAATAATGACGTTACGTCTGTCAGCCGATGTTGCACACACGTCGCTTTTTGTTTTTGCGACAAATGCTACCAACGTTGAATTCCTGTCATATTGAATAAAGCTTGTTTTTAATATCACCTGTCAAATTTGACGTTTCAAGAAATTTCTGCTCACATTTTCAATTTTCTGCTAAAATTTGATATTTCAAGAATTTACACCCAGCAAACAAGCTTGCTCTCGGTGTTGAAATATATCAACAGCTCGTTGAATTTCTATTATATTCAATAAAATCTCGTTTAATTATTGCCTTTCAAACTTGACAATACATTTCTCGTTTCAAGAATTTTATGCCAAGTGACTTGTATACACGTCACTTGCGGTTTTGAAAAAATCATCAAGGCGTGCCTGGCACGTCAATATAGCGCAAGTGGTTAATATAGCAGAAGTTCAATAAGCTGTTGATAAATTTCGACAGAGAGAGCAGGCTTGTGTGCTGGGTGCAAATTCTTGAAATTTCAAATTTGATCAAAAAAATCCTGAAACGACAAATATGATCAGAAAATTCTTGAAACGTCAAATTTGAAAGGTAATATTAAAAATAATAAAACTTATTTATAATATATTAAATAAAAATGATTTGAAAATGATTAATAAATTATTTCCACACTCAGCTCTGTGACTCTTGACTTACGTTACGTAAGTACGTTAAACAAATGCACATTGAAACAACTACTTGCCGGGCAAATACTACAACGTACTTACGTAACATAAGTTAATAGTCACAGAGCTAAATGTGGAAATAATTTATTAATTATTTTCAAATCATTTTTATTTAATATATTTAAAGAACTGTGACTAAGTGAATGAATACTCTTTTTATTTATTATATTACCTTTCAAATATAAAATAAAACAAATATTGAGTAAAACAGAAATTCAACCACCTATTGATAAATTTGAAGATTGAGAAGAAGCTTGTGAATGGAATCTTTAAAGAGTTCCAAAAACTAATATAAATTAATTTAAAAAAAATAATTGACTGCTGCTTATATTTATAAATGCAATTAGTCGCTGTGGATTTATAGCTATTTTTATTATTATTCCATTTCCCGAAAGTGAACTTACGCAACAAACGCACCTCTCCGAAATCCCCACCTTTAATTTTCTTCTTCTTCCCGAAGAAGTCGTCTAATCCACTTTTTGAAGCGGTAGAATGTTAATTACCGCGCGTTTTTTCTTCTCTCCTCCGTCGCCTTTCCGAGGCTGAGAAGATGGGCCTAATTATCCGGGCAAAAGAAAGACACGACCAAAGGGTGAATGCAATTAAGGCGGGCGGGCCTTTTGCCTTTGCCATTGTAAATTATTCGTATTATAACGGATTGGCTCGCACCTGATGCGGCGCGAAACAATGATTGCACAACGGAATTCGCTATTACGTTTCAGTTACGCTGAAACGAGACCGACGAAACGCGGAATTCACATCTTAAATAATTGCAAATGAATGAATTCATGACGCGCGAAACGCGCCCATAATCCGGGACACTAACAGGAAATGATCGAAAAGATTGAGGATCTAAGTACAAAATTGGGAAAAAATATCTCTTGATAATTTTTAACTTTTTTTGTACAACCAAGTTTTTACGCTTTGGCTATATTTTCAAATCTGAATCAATCTGAAAATAAATTAAAAAAAAAAAACTTCTGCATTCAAATGCAGTAATAAAATTTTAACGAAAAATATTCATAACTTAATAAAACACTTTAACTTTGTATGCACAACTATTGTTTTTATTTAGGACTATAGTTATTGCTGGGTAATGTCCCCCAGAACTCCATAAACCTCCCTAGTTTAGGGACTTGATTTAGCTTATGTGATTTTCTTCTCATATATAAAACATGATTATCTTCTTCTGAAATTGGCTATCGACTATAGACCTATGGTCTATCTACAAACAATTTCATTCATTATAAATTTATGGTGATTTGCAAATAAGAACTTTGCTAGCTAGCTGAACTGTCATGTAAATGAGTGATGAATTGTAACAGAAGGGTGTTTATGCTTGAGAGGGTCAAATTCTATATATTTTTTTTTAAATTTTATTTTATTTACGGAATTCACCATTTTACAATTAATGTTTACAACTAAAACAATATAAATTGCATGTAATCAGAATGAATTATAAACAAGGTAACAAATGAATTACAAGAAAATAATAATTACGATAACAAAATACAATAAAAACAAAAAATCCGATATTAACATAATGATGCAAATATTGAATTTTTCATAACGTGGGACAATGATTCTATAGCAAAGGTAGCATTAATGTTGCTTTAACAGTAATTATTTAATTTATTTTAAATAACTGCGATCATGCGAATAAATCCACTTTTTTTTTCTATTACAATTTACATTCATTCAATTTATATTCAATAACAATATATATTGCAATTCACGTAAAAAGAACGAAATTGCATCGACAACACCGCTCCTCGAAAATATAATAAAAAAAAGAAAAGAAATCACACACAGAGAATTAGAGGCCTGAATGGCGGTGGACATCCGACGTGCCTTTTCCACCGATTTCGAAATTCAATTCCCCGGGAGGCTTTCGTGTCCCGCCGCCGCCCACACAATGAAAACATCTCAAAGCCAACGATTCTCGACTAAACACCAACCTGTCGCTCGCTCCTTCGTTTTGAGCCTCCCGAGAACGTTTATCACCATCAGCCCATACCTGTACGTACAGTATTTATGTTTTTTTTTCTTTCTTTCTTCCTTTGATTCGGGTGGAAATACCTTACATGTCAATAATGCCACCCTCTTGCTCGCACGGCCTCTAATGGCCCATAAAATGCTCCACAATTGGCATAAAAGGTACTCCACTTCCTGCCGATTAATGCGGCACAATGGTGTACTTGAATAATGCCGAAGGTTTGTTTAGCAATAGCAATAATTGTTTGCGTGAAAGTTAACAGAATTATTTATACATTAGTGTTGTTTTAAAACAAATATTTCTATTAATCGTCGTTTCAATAAATGACGTAAGAAAACACTTAGTATTGTTTTACTTTTTTTTTTACACATTATTCTGACAAAGAAATTATTATTGAACTTAATCAATAATAATTTCTTCTAAGAAATTATTATCAAAAAATATTCCTTTTATTGATATCTAAAAAATCATTATAAAAAATTATTTCTTTGATTAAGGTCTAAGAAATTACTATGAAAAGATTATTCCTTTGATTTAGGTCTAAAAAATATTATCAAAAGATTATTCTTGTGATTTAGATCTAAAAAAATATTATCAAAAGATTATTCTTTTGATTTAGGTCTAAAAAAATATTATCAAAAGCTTATTCTTGTAATTTAGATCTAAAAAAATATTATCAAAAGATTATTCTTTTGATTTAGGTCTAAAAAAATATTATCAAAAGATTATTCTTGTGATTTAGATCTAAAAAAATATTATCAAAAGATTATTCCTTTGATTTAGGTCTAAAAAATATTATCAAAAGATAATTCTTGTGATTTATATCTAAAAAAATATTATCAAAAGATTATTCTTTTGATTTAGGTCTAAAAAAATATTATCAAGAGCTTATTCCTTTGATTTAGGTCTAAAAAAATATTGTCAAAAGATTATTCTTGTGAATTACATCTAAAAAAATATTATCAAAAGATTATTCCTTTGATTTAGGTCTAAAAAAATATTATCAAAAGATTATTCTTGTTATTTAGATCTAAAAAAATATTATCAAAAGATTATTCTTTCGATTTAGGTCTAAAAAAATATTATCAAAAGATTATTCTTGTGATTTAGATCTAAAAAAATATTATCAAAAGATTATTCTTTTGATTTAGGTCTAAAAAAATATTATCAAAAGCTTATTCCTTTGATTTAGGTCTAAAAAAATATTATCAAAAGATTATTCCTTTGATTTAGGTCTAAAAAAATATTATCAAAAGATTATTCCTTTGATTTAGGTCTAAAAAAATATTATCAAAAGATTATTCCTTTGATTTAGGTCTAAAAAAATATTATCAAAAGATTATTCTTGTGATTTAGATCTAAAAAAATATTATCAAAAGATTATTCTTTTGATTTAGGTCTAAGAAATGATTATCAAAAAGATTATTCCTTTAATAATGATCTATGAAACCGAATACAGCCAGATTAAAGTGTAAAAAAAATGTGAAATTATATCAAATGTTTCCTTAATAACTTTACGTTATATGTTTCGCCAAGTGACAGATGACAAAAACATTTTTCAAATTCAAAATTATTGTTTCTTTGCACAAAAGAATTTCCTGTGACTTTTCCAAACACTCTTTTAACTAACGCGACCCTCTAAATATCGTATAATTTTAATGAAAAGAAATACACTGAAGTGCTAGAGAATTTCGAAAGAAAAACAATTGTGACTATGACTCGGAATTTTCTGTCTGTCAACTGTCGCTCCAGCTTAGTTTTTTAGTCATAATCCTGTTTATTACGACTAAAAATGTAAATGTAAATTAAACATCAGTTAAGATTTAACCACAGTTAAATCTATACCAAACATCAACAATTTAATAAACATTGCAGGTAAATATAAATGGAACATCAGTTATCATTTAACTACGGTTAAATCTACAACAAATATCAACAATTTAATAAAAACTGCAGTTAAATATAAATGAAATATCAGTTAACATTTAAATACAGTTAAATCTATACCAAACATCAACAATTTAATAAAAACTGCAGTTAAATATAAATGAAACATCAGATAACATTTAACAACGGTTAAATCTACAACAAATATCAACAATTTAATAAAAACTGCAGTTAAATATAAATGAAACATCAGTTAACATTTAACTACGGTTAAATCTACAACAAATATCAACAATTTAATAAAAATTGCAGTTAAATATAAATGAAACATCAGTTAACATTTAACTACGGTTAAATCTACAACAAATATCAACAATTTAATAAAAACTGCAGTTAAATATAAATGAAACATCAGTTAACATTTAACTACAGTTAAATCTACAACAAATATCAACAATTTAATAAAAACTGCAGTTAAATATAAATGAAACATCAGTTAACATTTAACTACAGTTAAATCTACAACAAATATCAACAATTTAATAAAAACTGCAGTTAAATATAAATGAAACATCAGTTAACATTTAACTACGGTTAAATCTACAACAAATATCAACAATTTAATAAAAACTGCAGTTAAATATAAATGAAACATCAGTTAACATTTAACTACGGTTAAATCTACAACAAATATCAACAATTTAATAAAAATTGCAGTTAAATATAAATGAAACATCAGTTAACATTTAACTACGGTTAAATCTACAACAAATATCAACAATTTAATAAAAACTGCAGTTAAATATAAATGAAACATCAGTTAACATTTAACTACAGTTAAATCTACAACAAATATCAACAATTTAATAAAAACTGCAGTTAAATATAAATGAAACATCAGTTAACATTTAACTACAGTTAAATCTATACCAAACATCAACAATTTAATAAAAACTGCAGTTAAATATAAATGAAACATCAGTTAACATTTAACTACAGTTAAATCTACAACAAATATCAACAATTTAATGAAAATTGCAGTTAAATATAAATGGAACATCAGTTAAAATTTAACTACAGTTAAATCTATACCAAACATCAACAATTTAATAAAAACTGCAGTTAAATATAAATAAAACTTCAGTTAACATTTAACTACGGTTAAATCTACAACAAATATCAACAATATAATAAAAACTGCAGTTAAATATAAATGAAACATCAGTTAACATTTAACTACGGTTAAATCTACAACAAATATCAACAATTTAATAAAAATTGCAGTTAAATATAAATGAAACATCAGTTATCATTTAACTACGGTTAAATCTACAACAAATATCAACAATTTAATAAAAACTGCAGTTAAATATAAATGAAATATCAGTTAACATTTAAATACAGTTAAATCTATACCAAACATCAACAATTTAATAAAAACTGCAGTTAAATATAAATGAAACATCAGATAACATTTAACAACGGTTAAATCTACAACAAATATCAACAATTTAATAAAAACTGCAGTTAAATATAAATGAAACATCAGTTAACATTTAACTACGGTTAAATCTACAACAAATATCAACAATTTAATAAAAATTGCAGTTAAATATAAATGAAACATCAGTTAACATTTAACTACGGTTAAATCTACAACAAATATCAACAATTTAATAAAAACTGCAGTTAAATATAAATGAAACATCAGTTAACATTTAACTACAGTTAAATCTACAACAAATATCAACAATTTAATAAAAACTGCAGTTAAATATAAATGAAACATCAGTTAACATTTAACTACAGTTAAATCTACAACAAATATCAACAATTTAATAAAAACTGCAGTTAAATATAAATGAAACATCAGTTAACATTTAACTACGGTTAAATCTACAACAAATATCAACAATTTAATAAAAACTGCAGTTAAATATAAATGAAACATCAGTTAACATTTAACTACGGTTAAATCTACAACAAATATCAACAATTTAATAAAAATTGCAGTTAAATATAAATGAAACATCAGTTAACATTTAACTACGGTTAAATCTACAACAAATATCAACAATTTAATAAAAACTGCAGTTAAATATAAATGAAACATCAGTTAACATTTAACTACAGTTAAATCTACAACAAATATCAACAATTTAATAAAAACTGCAGTTAAATATAAATGAAACATCAGTTAACATTTAACTACAGTTAAATCTATACCAAACATCAACAATTTAATAAAAACTGCAGTTAAATATAAATGAAACATCAGTTAACATTTAACTACAGTTAAATCTACAACAAATATCAACAATTTAATGAAAATTGCAGTTAAATATAAATGGAACATCAGTTAAAATTTAACTACAGTTAAATCTATACCAAACATCAACAATTTAATAAAAACTGCAGTTAAATATAAATAAAACTTCAGTTAACATTTAACTACGGTTAAATCTACAACAAATATCAACAATATAATAAAAACTGCAGTTAAATATAAATGAAACATCAGTTAACATTTAACTACAGTTAAATCTACAACAAATATCAACAATTTAATAAACATTGCAGTTAAATATAAATGAAACATCAGTTAACATTTAACTACAGTTAAATCTACAACAAATATCAACAATTTAATAAAAACTGCAGTTAAATATAAATGAAACATCAGTTAACATTTAACTACAGTTAAATCTACAACAAACATCAACAATTTAATAAAAACTGCAGTTAAATATAAATGAAACATCAGTTAACATTTAACTACAGTTAAATCTATGCCAAACATCAAAAATTTAATAAACATTGCAGTTAAATATAAATGAAACATCAGTTAAAATTTAACTACAGTTAAATCTATACCAAACATCAACAATTTAATAAAAACTGCAGTTAAATATAAATGAAACATCAGTTAACATTTAACTACAGTTAAATCTACAACAAATATCAACAATTTAATAAAAACAGCAGTTAAATATATGTCAAACATCAACAATTAACATTAATGGCACCGTTTAATAAACTATATAGTTAAAAGTAAGTTAATTATTTATTATTACTATTCATGTAATTAAAAACTCTAACACAATTCCGACAACCCATAATTATAGGACAATTTTAAAAGACTGTGAGGGAAAATAAGAACAAGAAAAAAAAAAGAATCACTTGAAACTGGAGATTCCGATTCTCCACGGATGCGGGCCTCTTCATGCTTCACCAATTTTCCCAATCGGTCCACCTCCTTTGTTCAGAAACGGACTTTCTCATCCCCTCCCGACACGAAAACGAGGAGCTCATTATTCAACGCAATCCTGACGTTTTTAGGAGGAAAGAAAAAAAGAAATGCTAATTGTCGAAGGGGCCCGGAATCAGATAGCGAGTTCCATTGCGGTCTTTGTGGCACAGGAAGCCGCGAAGGACGACTGATTTATTTGTTTATTTAAGGTAAAATGGTGAGATGTTTTTGTCAATAGGAAAAAGTGTATTTGATTCAATTCTTTTGGTTTAATTTTATTCGGTTTTGATTTAAATTGAATTAATTTGGTTTAATTTAATTTAAATTGATTTAGTTTAATTTGATTCAATATAATTGATTTAATTTTGCTGATTGTATTTGAATTAATTTAATTGATTTATTTTAACATCTTTAAATTACGTAAGGCATAGCTGTACTGACGAGGGATAGATTCCGAAACACGTGACTGCAGATGGCCTTATATTAAGTAACGTTCCTTTTGTTGTTTTTACATTAAATTTTTCTCGGATCAAAAATGTGTTGCATTGTGCAATATTTTATTGATGTGCAACAACAGGTGTACATTATGTAATTCAATGTCCGTGGGTATTTGCCCGGGAAGTAGTTGTTTTAATGTGCATTTGTTTAACGTACTTACGTAACGTAAGTCAAAAGTCACAGAGGAAAATGTGAAAATAATTTATTAATTATTTTCAAATCATTTTTATTTAATATATTTAAATAACTGTAACCAAGTGAATAAATACTGTTTTCTATTTGTATTTATTCACTTGATCGCAGCTTTTTAAATAAATTAAAATTTCAAATTCTTTTTTTATTTAGTGATCTATTTTTTTATATTATAACGAAATACACGGCTGAAAGACTTCGATCGTTGGTCTTTTGTAACTCTTTTGGTTTCAATAAATGGATTTACTAACGATATACCGATCGGTCAATCTGAATTGTTCGATAAAATAAAAAAAATAAATATATATAATTATTGGCAGTTAGTAATTCGAGTTAGATTGCTGTTGTGATCAATGAAGCTTATGGTATTATACATTAAAGTAAACTTAAAGCTTGCAGGATTTTCCCCAGATAAATTATAATGTATTGTTATAATTAGATTTTATAGAAAACAATTCTGAAAAAATAATGAAAATTTGTGTCAATTTTTAATGTATAGTTTTAGCAACGAAAATTTTCTTAATGAAAATTTTAATGATTTCACTAAATTCTTCATTAAAATAGCTTTACACTCATTACCTAATAATTTAATTAAATCTTACAATTTTTTATTCTAACAAGAATTAGTGAATTTGAGTGATATGTAATAATATATGACTATATGCGCATATTTTTTTTCAAATATATAGTGGATTCTTTTCATAGAAAATTGATCTGTTGTGAAAGTCACTTTGATAGTAATATTAAAAAATTATAGCATTTATTTATTCGTATTGTGAAAATCACAAAACCCAACACGCGATGAATAAACTTCACACATGTAGTCAGTCAATAAATGAATACATTTCCTCACTGAAAAGACAAAAACCGCCGGTATGTTTATTTTTTCCCTAAACATATCGATTATTCGCATTCGGGCCGTCCCCGAAAACGGTGATAAATCTTTCTGCTTTTCTGGAAACAGGAAACCCGATATGATGAAACAAAACCGCGCCCAGCCGAACGCATAACAGGTCCATCCACGGCATATTTATACCACAGGCAGGTCTGTTTGTGCTCCCTTAAGAAATTTTTGGCGGGAATTCACAATCTCTGTTCTCTCGCTCCATCGCGGTGCTCAGGGGTTTTTAATTCGGCCCGTTTCGCACATGGCACGAAATCAATATCTCGCATTCAGCTTCGGATTTCCCTCCATAACCAGTATGTCGCGATTTCGCAACAATCGGTCTGATTGAAGAGGAAAAAGAAGGAAGGGAAACAAAAAATGGAAGAAACGCATATCCGGTTTCTGGAAGTCAGTGTTGTTATTTCATGCGGTGTAACGATTTTTTTTCTTGTTGTTTGTTGAAAATTCAAACCGATTAAATTTATTTAATAGAAAATGAAAGTAGAAAGACCTCTCTCGACACCCAATACGGGCAAAAGAGGATAAGATTAAGAAAGAAAGACCTCTAGTCGACTAACACCTATATGTATTATAAATTACAATACATGTAAGTGTTGATCATTTTAAAACAATTTAACATAAATCATGAGACTATACAATTTCGTCCAAGCGCGGGTACCTATGGGATACCCCCGGCGAGAAATTACAATTTGTAATTACTTATATTAAATTATTTTGTATTATTTGCTCAGAGCTTTACACCAAAAGGCAAACTAATATATGCTGTAATAATTGTATAATCTGAATAAAGATGTATGTGAATAGAAAATCATAATAATAAAAAAGTATAAAAAAAGTTGCAACAGCAGCTAAGGAGAGAAAAAAATCATTTTTAGTAAAATCCCTTGTTTCGGTATGCCAACAATCTAAACTGTCTCGTTTTAATTTTTATTTTAAGGTTTTGAGGCTACAGCCTGAAGGAAAATTTATGAACAAAAGTAATTCCCAGATTTTAAGTAACTTAATAGGCGGAAATATCACTGTTCGATAGCCAATTAACAGATATAAAATATACATTTGTAATTTTTATTATTTATGTGCCCGTTTTCGGAGCTCAAGCATGGGGATCTCGGTTATTTGAAAAGATACAAGGTCGGTTAAATTAGGACAAAGTTGGTAACATGAGGGCAAGATTGGGTAACTTTACCCTTTTGAAAACATAATATATTCCGAATACTTCTGAAGATAACCGAAAAAAATCTAAAATTAAAAAAAAATGTTTTTATTTTTTGCGAGACTCTTTAAAGAGATACTCAAAAATAATTTAACACTTTGTTTGTATAACTTGTTACTTTATTTTAGTGGCTATAGTTTCGAAGTCACTAAAATAAAATAACAAGTTATACAAACAAAGTGAAAAAGTGTTTTATTTAATAAACTCAAAATGTATAACCAAATGAAAGCCTTAACAATCAACAAAATAATTTAACACTTTATCATAGTCACTTTGTACGCTCTACAACGTGACGGTATGATAATAAATATTCGACGTTTCAATTTTCGGTAATCATCATTAAATTTATTTTTTTCTTATGAGCACCATCTTGTATTTTTACTTATTCAGATACAGCTTTTTTTGTGATTACGGTGATGTGTGATATTTTGGGGTTTGGTCTAGCAGTTTGATGGAAATCCCAAAAATCCTGCTTTCACAAAGAGCGCCTTGGAAATGACAGCTACGCTTTTGTTTAGTAAAGCAATTTTTGACACTTCGACTGAATTTCACTTATCCTAACCTACAATTCCAAAACTGGTATACATTTATAACAAAATGCCTATATTATATAAAAATGATTTGAAAATAATTAATAAATTATTTCCACATTTAACTGTGACCAAGTGAATGAATACTGTTTTCTATTTATAACAAAATACCGTTTTCAAATAAAAAAAACATTTATGCTAGGACTTTGCATCGAAATGTGTAAAGTACTTCGAAAACATACCTTCAGTGGTCATCCAGAAAGACAACAATTATTTTCGAAGTGGTTCAGGTAAAAAGAGACAAAAGTGGAAACAATCAACCTGATTGGGACAACAAACAAAATAAGAATATCTTTCTGGATAGGAGTATTTCCTGATTCTTCATAGACATTTAGCTAAGTTTGTTGCATTTTCTAACCCTAGAATACATGTTCATAGCCCCAACGGAAATAAAATGGAAATTTTACAAGCAGTGAGTAAAAAAATCTGGAAAATAATCAACAATTATAAATTGATTCAAAATATCCTTCTAATTTTTGTTTGTATTCACTACTTCACCAAGGACTATATCGGTAGAAATGAATGTATCTCGTCAAGTAGTGTGGAGAGTCTTGAAAAAACATAAGCATCACCCCTTTAAAATCCCTATCACGCAAGTTTTGAATCCAGGAGACACTGAACGAAGAGTAATGTTTTGTAGGAACGTCATGACGCTGTTATTGCAAATTCCCCATTTTATTTCCAACGTGATATTTAGGGATGAGTGCGAGTTTACCAACACTGGAATGTTCAATCGTCACTACGAACATGTATGGACCATACATGTTCGTTCGAACCATACATGTTCGTCGAAAATTCACACGAACACCAAGAACGACGAGCACAAGCACGTTTTGGTCTAAATAAATAGGTTAGTTTATTTGGTGATAAGAACATTGGTATATTTACGAAGACAATTTTACGAGCACCCTGTATATCTGTTAATAACGATTATTATTATTATTAAGTAACTTCCTATGTTGGGCAATAAAATTATTATTATTATTATTATAAATTAAAGACGACGCAAGCGCCACCTTTTGCCTAATTTCTTTAAATGTTAACTTCCTATTGTCAAAGTCACAAAACCTAATATTAAATTAAATTATAAAATCTTATAAAAACTGCGAAGCTTTTGCATGTACAATGTAAGAGACGCTGCATCTGGTGGCAAAATTTGGAACCTTTTTCGGAACAAACGTATGTGGATCCACGTCATTCTATAATCTGGGTCAACTTCCATCAATTCGTGAATTAATTGGAAGGTTGTCATTTTTCTTTTTTTTTTTTAGATTTTCACAATCCGATGCTTGACTCACTTCGTGATCTAACCAGAGCTGGTTTTTGGGGTTTCCACTACCCCAAAAATAAGTACGAACCAACTCTCTTATTTTTTTGGAGTAGTAGAAACCCCAAAAAACAGCTCTGGTTAGATCACGAAGTGAGTCAAGCATCGGATTGTGAAAATCTAAAAAGAAAAATCACAACCAAATTATCCCAGCTAGGGGCATTAATTTTAGTAATCCATTTTAACTCTGAATCGTATTATCCTAGCTCGGGTGTTCCACAAGGATCTATTTTAAGCCCACTCATTTTAAATATCTGTATTACCGATTTATTAAAAAGTTCTTGAGAATTAATGACATCATATCTCTCTCGCTCTAAGTCATTCATTTCAGTAAACTCGGGTGTTCCACAAGGATCTATTTTAAGCCCACTCATTTTAAATATCTGTATTACCGATTTATTAAAAAGTTCTTGAGAATTAATGACATCATATCTCTCTCGCTCTAAGTCATTCATTTCAGTAAACTATTTTAAGTCTGAATCGTTATTATCCTAGCTCGGGGGTTCAACAAGAATCAATTTTGGGCTTAGTCATTTTTAATCCATAAAAGATCTATCAAAAAGTTCAGTACAATTAACGGCATCATCCCTCTCTCTCCGCTAATCATTTATTTTAGTTAACTATTTTAAGTCTGAATCGTATTGCCCTAGCTCGGGGGTTCCACAAGGATCTATTTTAAGCCCACTCATTTTAAATATCTGTATTGCCGATCTATTAGAAAGTTCTTGAGAATTAATGACGTCATACTTCTCTCGCTATAAGTCATTCATTTAAGTAATCCATTTTAAGTCTGAATCGTATTATCCAAGCTCGGGGGTTCCACAAGAATCAATTTTGGGCTTAGTCATTTTTAATCTATAAAAGATCTATCAAAAAGTTCAGGACAATTAACGGCATCATCCCTCTCTCTCCGCTAGTCATTTACATTAATAAACTATTTTAAGTCTGAATAGTATTACCCTAGCTCGGGGGTTCCACAAGGATCTATTTTAAGCCCTCTCATTTTAAATATCTATATTATCGATCTATTATTATTATTATTATCCTTTATTTTCCCAACAGATATATATATACATATCCAATTACAGAGAAATTAGTATTATACAATGCTATGCTAAATAAACAATTAAATAAATGTTTTCACTTAATTTAAAAATAACAAAAAGATAATTGACTGGAATTAATATAATAGAAAAATGAAACCTAAAAACATTTGACAATACATAATATAAATTATTAAATTGATAAATCCGATATTATTGCTAAAATCGTTTGCCTAGTATCCGAAAAAACATCCACTCTATCATTTAAATCGTTAACAGTTCTTATCATTCTGATAATGGGAGAATTAAAATGAGCTAACGTATTTGCATGGGGTTGATGAAACAAAATATTGCTGCGAGATGTCAATCTTGGAACCTGAAACATCAGCTTAGCTAGGATATTTGGGTCGTCGATGTGATTCTGCACTAGCCCATATACAAATAAGACTAGCGATTTAGTACGCCTATGACTTAATCTTTCTAGATTAAATGTTGTCAAGAGGTCGTCATTTGAAGTGGATGCAGATGGATATTCTCCAAATTTTTTAAAGAATAACATTTTCAAAAACTTTTTTTCAACTGCTTCAATCCTATTTATAATAGTCTCGTGATACGGTGACCAAATAACAGAGGCAAATACAAGATTTGAACGAACGTATGAATTATATTTTTTTTTAAGACATTAATGTCATTGAAGTCTTTACATCTATTAAAAAATTCATGAGAATTAATGACGTCATATCTCTCTCGCTATAAGTCATTCATTTCAGTAAACTATTTTAAGTCTGAATCGTATTATTCTAGCTCGGGGGTTCCACAAGAATCAATTTTGAGCTTAGTCATTTTTAATCTATAAAAGATCTATAAAAAGTTCTGGACTATTAATGGCATCATCCTCCTCTCGCCGCGAGTCATTTTTTCAATTTGAATCGTATTATCCTAGATCAGAAGTTCCACAAGGATCTATTTTGGACTAACTAATTTTTAACCTCTTTATTATCGATCTATAAAAAAGTTCAGGACAATCAATGACGCAATACCTCTCTCCCGCTAGTCATTTATTTTAATAAACTATTTTAAATCTGAATCGTATTACCCAGGTCGGGGATTCCACAAGGATCTATTTTCATTCAAACTGCGATTTATTTTATGATGACTTTTCGCTCTATATTATTTTGTTTTGTATATTCTGTTTTTAATTACTATTGTTTTTTTTATGCTTTACATAATAATAATAATTTCTTTATTTCCAAACAGATAAAACCAATTACAGGGAAAACATACATTAATAATATTAACTAACTTAAAAATGAAGTATAAATAACAATTACGCTATATATTAAATAAAAATGATTTGAAAATAATTAATAAATTATTTCTGTGACTTTTGACTTACGCTACGTAATACTCTTTTCTATTTATATTTAATTACGCTATAATTATAGAAATAGTAAAAAAAATAAGAAAATAAAACTAAAAATAAACTATGCTTTAACTATAGATTAACTTTATAATATAAAGTGGTATAATAATAATAATAATATAAAATAATTACAATAAATTAAGGTATATTTTAATTAAAACACTTGGTATACCTTAATTAGTTCAAAAATGTTTCTCTGCGCTCACTTACACCCAGTATCTCAGAGGTGACAGCGCGTTTTTAATTAGTTTTCAATTTTTAATAAATTTAATTAACAACTTTGCAATTACATAAGGCTCAGCTGTATTGACGAGGGATCAAATCCCGAAACACGTGTCTGCAGATAGCCTTATATTACGTAACTTTTATTTTAATTTTCTAAAATTTTGTTTTTTGTAGTAAATGTTTTCGATTCAAAAATTGTTGCATTATACAATATGTTATTGTTATGCAACAGCAAATGTCTATTATTGGACATTTGTTAAAGTACTTATGTAGATAAGTCAAATTGTCACAGCAGCAAAAGGGAAAATAATTTATTAATTAATTATTTTCAAATTCTTTTTATTTAATTTATTAAAAATATTTCATTACGGCTTAAGTTAACTACAATAAAGATGAAATGCTAACGATAAATTCATTCATAGTGTTATAAAAAATATCAACGTCAACACCGGATTGAATATAATTGTTATACAAACGCATCATAAAATAATTATAGTATTTTCCTATAGTTAGGTCTTTTGTTTCCTGTTGGACAATAAAATGTATTTATTTATAAAATTCAATGAAAGAAAATCCTTTCTGTATTACATAAATAATCTTTAATTACTGTAATCCTTTCTGTATTACCAAAACGCACGTCAATAATCAAGGGTAAAAAAAATAACGGCTCACCCCGAAAATAGCGCGCGGGTTGCCGCTCTCGACGACGCTTTTTGGCGCCTTCGCTTTCAACCCCCGTTGCAACGGAGGGAATCCGCTGGTGCGAGTGGTGGGGAGCGCGCCCCGCCGGAATAAAACTCCGCCGACCCCACTCCGAAAATCAGTTAGCGTCCGACTGTCGAGTGTGTCGTGTCGACGCAACAGAACGCGAAACGCACGGGCGTGACTTTAAATGTGTCCAATCCCCTCGAAAAAGAAAACAGACTTTTTTCCATAAATAAATACGAACGATCAATTTTGTGTTTCTGCCCCCTCGATTGATTTGTTGAATTGCAAGAGTGAAATCATGTTTTGGGATTTGTGCATATCAGAGGAGCGAGAACAGCTCAGTCCGAGGTAAACGGATTGATTTTTTTTATTATTATTTTCAGTGCGTGTGTGTGTGAGCGAGTTCTTATCGGCAGGATGTGTTTTTTTAATATTGTTGCACAGAATAAAAACCCCACAACACTTCATTGATTCATTTAAGATTACTCGAAATGAGAATAGAATGCGATTAAAAAAATAATTAATTTAAGATTACTTCAAATAAGAAAAAAAAAACGATTTATTTAAAATAATCACTTGATAAAACATAAGCATACCATATGATCGAGAAACTTCCCTCTTTAAAATGCTTTAATTTTTTTATAAAAAAAGATTATTAAATAAAACACTTTTTAACTTTTGAAACTGTATGCTTCGAAACAAGTGTTTTATTTAATAAACTCGAATGCATAACCAAGCCTTAACAATCAACAAAAAAAGGACGATTCTTTAATGTAAAAGAAAAGATGTTGACAATAAAAGTAACCTCAGGTTGTAATATATTGTAGAGTTTGATTTGATGAATAATGACACGTGTGACGTTTTATTTGTTTTGGTTAGCTATAGGTTATGTTGTTTCAACAAATTGAAGAATTTGATAAATCATTATTAACGTCATATTTGTAATTTTTTTTTATTCACTACTGCCAACGAAATGTAAAAATTATTTAGAAATTTTAGTGCTCATACAATATAAATAATGTTTACACTCGTCAATATAATAATGTTAATAGTATACAAATAAATAGAAAAAATATAGAATGAAAAATAAAGCACTCGAAAAGAGAACATTTCTCGATCATATGGTATAAATTTTTGAATAAAACATTTTGTTTGTTTCACTTATTTTTTTATTAGAATAATTAATTAATTACAGAATCTCCTTTTTACAAAGCATATTTTTCATTTCGTTTATTATATTACAATTATTTTCTTTTATTTATTTTAACTCAAAGTAACAATCAACACAATTCAAATGTTTTTACATTAATTATTGGAATTTATTATTTTTTTATTTATCATAATTAATTACAATAAAATAACAATCAACGCAATTCAGACGTAAAAAAAACATTATTCTTATTTTTGTATAAATATAACTGTTTTTATTTAATGCAATTGATTAACAAACTTCAAATGTAAAAAACAAACATTATTCTTATTTTTATATAAATATAGCTCTTTTTATTTAATGCAATCGATTAACAAAATTCAAATGTATTATTTTTTTTGGAACAATTAAAAAGATCAAACAGGCTAGTTTTAATTTGATCTGGGTAGTGAGGATTGAATTAATATTTTTTTTATTTGAATGCCAATTATTTCCTTTTATATTTTTTTTATCCGACGCCCTAAGGGGCAACAAGCAGAAGAAGAAGATAATATTTTTTTATCTAATCTTCTTTCACTATTCAACAGTCGTCAACCCTTCATTTCTGTCAACAAAAGCTGAGCATTGGAAACAAGATATATTTAAAATTATAATAAGAAAATGAATGAAATGATTTTTTTTTGTAATCACGAAGCGTATTGTATTCATTTTTTTATTATAACAGTTATTATTCAGAATTAAAAAAAAATCTTATAAGAAATTGTGTTAAATTAGTTTTTTTTTATTACAATGATATTAATTTTCCACTCTTGTAAGGGTTATGTTGTATTAATTTAAATATAAGTTAATAATAAATGGACTTACGTAACGTAAGTCAAAATGCCACAGAGTTAAATGTGGAAATAATTTATTAATTAATTATTTTCAGATCATGTTTATTTAATTAGAATAATAAATGATCTAACAAAATTTAAATGTTGCAACTTTTAAAGAAATTGTGTTAAATTATTAACACATGAAATTTTCAAAAAATAACACTATTTGGTAAATTAATCTCTTAATTAAAAAAAAACAAATAATGTTTGATTGTATTTACAAGATATAGAAGTAAAGTGACAAATTTTAACCTACCTTCTATCTCTTATATTAAGCGAGATCCCCATTATGAGACTCGAATTTGAAACACCCTGTATATTTGATTTTGTAATTATTATTATTTATTTAACCCCGACACCAATTGGTAAAAGGGGACATCGATTGTATATATATATATATATATATTATTTATTTTATATATGTCTGTTAAATAACATTGTTATTAATATTATAATATATACTCTTAATTGCGTGTTACTAGCGCCATCTCTTGTCTATTTGCTCCATTTTTGCCGAAAACAGAACTAATTAGACTGTCATAAATAGGGTACTTTTATCTTAAATTAACTTAATAATAATTAATTTTAAATATTAAAGATATTGAAAATATTTGTTGGTGAGTACGTGAAGTTTTCTTGATAATAATATATATTATTTATAATATAAATATTACTATTAAAAATATTTATTATACTTTTTCTACTTTGTTGGTTCATATTATAATAATAAGTAGTAATATTTTTTATTGCCAACTATTTTTTTTATAGAAATAACTAAAATCTCAAAATATATATTTCTTTAGATTGCGAATCACTGGCGCCATCTCTTGTCTATTTGCTCTATTAATGCCGATAATAAAGTAAATTAGACCATTATAAATAGTATATTTTTTCTATTAAAAAATTACAATTTCTACATTATTGAATTGTTGTAATTCTTCGATTGTGATTAAGGTATAAATTGATTTATAGAAGGATTTAAAAGAAAAAAGAAAATGGCTTTAAAAAAAGTCGAAGTGACAATAGACAACAACATAAACTAGATTCGGGGCTATCCTGTAAAGAAAATGTTAAGTTTAACATGTATTATTAAATAAATTCGCAATCTATATGTACATGTACTTTAAGAAAGTTGCTTAGACTGTGATGATAAAAATAACCGTCATGTTAAACTTAACAATTTCTTTACACAAAAGCCCGAAATAATATAAATTGTGTATTAATTGTGGCCCTTTTTTTTAAATCGT
Organism: Philonthus spinipes; assembly: GCA_963082785.1. NCBI lineage: Eukaryota > Metazoa > Arthropoda > Insecta > Coleoptera > Staphylinidae > Philonthus > Philonthus spinipes. The sequence goes on from OY720311.1 coordinate 14,726,168, forward strand.
AAATAATTAAAATTTCTAAACACTTGTGTTGCTTTGTTAAATATTTATATTTAATATTTTTTGTTGTTCGGTGATTGAATCGTGCAAGTGTCAACTTAAAAATCGATTAGATGTGGATAATTTCTCCTCTCTATTCTTCATTGGGTATCTAGTAAAAACAGTTGAATAAAGTACCTACTTTTTATTCAACTGTTTTAAAATATGTGATTACTAAAACAAATAAACATCAATTTTAATAAATGAACTTGGATCGAAGTTATACATAGTATAAAGTGTTTCATTTAAGTCTCAAACTATTAAAATGGGTTGCATTTTTTCCTATTAATCAACAATTTTTAGTTTAGATTTTTATTCACTTTAAAAACCAACTAACGTGAAGAGTGTATTCCAGTCCTTTCTAGTATAGTTAAGTTAAATCAGCAATGTTTTTAATGTGTTACTGGTGGATTGGTCATAGTTATCAATCTCCAATAAAACTAATTTAAAAAAAAATCAACAGCTTTTACTAGTTTTCCCTATGAATGGTTCGTTTGTGTTGAAAGAATTTAGATTTTCCAAAAATTAACCAATCTAAAGTGTAATAATTAATTGTAAACTAATTTCATAAATTATTTTCAATTTCAGTGCTATGGAACCGGAAAACTGCTGCGATAACTACACCTTGAACAGTTCCTTCACAACGATGGAGGACTTCAACAGCCCCACGAAATACGAAGAGGAAGAAGAGGCTTCCGTTTACGAACCGACACAGACCTGGAGGAGGCCTCTGACGGATTTAGATCACAACTCCAAAGACAGCGGATTCAGCGCCCGGGAGTCCCCCTCCAAGGACTCTTCCCCGAAGCGGCTCTCCTTCGGATCGTTCAGCTCGATGGACGAGGCCTTTCTAGATCTTTCCGATATCGAACAAGTTGCTGAGAGCCCGAAGCTCCCTGGGGAGTTCAACAAGCTGATTGTGGGTTCGTTGGCCGAAGAGGGAATCAGGGAATCGCCGAAAGTGGTGCAGAGGTCGCTGTTTCGCAGGGCTTTCTCGATGGTGGGGGACCAATCGACGACTTCCAGCAGGATCAGAAACAGGCTGTTCGAGGATAACGAGAGCAGGAGCTTCAAAAGGCCAGAACCACCGACGGAAAACAGTAGCCCGAGCGTTAAGAGAAGCCGCATGAATCCCAGGAGTGTGAAATACGTCCCCGCTAAATCACTGTACCGCAGCGTTTCGGCTTGCGAGGAAACGATAAAAACCGCCCTGGCCAGATCGTCGACCGAGCCGGATTTAGTAGGGGATTTCAGTAAACCGTTCTGCCTTCCCCTCGTGCCCGGAAAGCACCAGGACTTGAAATCGATCTCGCCCGATACGCTATCCGCACTAATTCACGGGGAATACTCCGAGAGGGTCGCTTCCTTCCAAATCATCGACTGCCGGTATCCGTACGAATTCGAAGGGGGGCACATCGAAGGCGCCAAGAATCTTTACACGAAACAGCAGATCGTCGAGCACCTCATTAACGCAAACTGCAACGTCAAGCCGGAAGAGAGTGAGAATCACAAAAGGAACGTTTTGGTGTTTCACTGCGAGTTTTCAAGCGAACGAGGGCCGAATTTGTAAGTATTATTATTTATTTATAGTAGCCACTAATTTTGAATTACCCGCCTGAGTGCGCCATCTAACGCCGCGGAAAGGAAACGTATTTTATGTTGGCTAGACTTATCAGATTTTTTTTTTTTATTTGGATACTTAAACCAATCCACAGGTCACAAAAAAAACCTTTATGTATAATGTAGTTGGGGATGGTCTCTTCGTGGGGTTGGAAATTAGGACTGCATTTGTTTAAAACTTTAATAATCGCTAACAAAAATTTCACATAACACAACCTTAATCTTCGAATCATTCTCTATGATTTTCTACCTGAAGATAGCTCCCCTCATAAGTGTAGCCAACATAAAATACACTTCCTTTCCGTGGCGTTAGATGGCGTGCGCAGGCGGGTAATTCAAAAATAGCGCCAACATTTAAAAAAAAATTAATAATCGACTAATAATAATAAAATAACACTTTATATTATTTTTTTTATTTGAAACGTCATTTAAAAAAAAACTAAATTTATTATTTAAAAAAATCATTAATCATCTAATAATTTTTTTTTTTTAATTTCCAGATCCCGGTTCTTGCGCAGCATAGACAGGAGCCACAATAAAGACCACTACCCCTTCCTGCACTACCCCGAGATCTATCTGCTCGACGGTGGTTACAAGAACTTCTACGAGACGCATCCAGAGCTGTGCACGCCGGGCGGTTACCTCCCGATGCTGCACCCCGACCACGAGCAGGACCTGAGGCTCTTCAGGGGCAAGTCGAAGACGTTCAACGCGGACGTGAAGCTCAAGTCGAGCCGTACCACGTCGTTCCATAGACTCTAAATTTTTTTATGCCGCGAAGCCGCAACACGATTCACTAGTACAAATTTTTTTTAGTTTAAGTTTGTGAAAGAGAAATCGAGGAAAGATTATTTTATACGAAGAATGTTTTACGACGCAAATTAAGGTAAAGGTGTTTTAGCGATTTGCTCGTTTCAGTGGATTCTCAGTTTTGTCGACTGATGGTGGTGAACGAAAATTCACTTCAAAACAAGTTTTTTTTAAGTGGGAATTTTTTTTAAGCAATTTTAAGAACCCAGCAATTCTAATTTTCTATGAAAATCTCAATGAAAAATCATCATTACTTGAGAATTAATTCGTAATTTTTAATCACTTTTTATATTTGAAGTATTTTAATTCATTAAAATGAAGAAAAACAATCGTTAATAATTCCCAATCAGAGTAATTCTTTAAATTTAAATGTTCACCAGAACCAAATTGTTGACGATGCCACTTATTAATTAGGCAACAGATGGCGCCGTGTGCTGTCTTTCCAATTATATGAATTGAGAGTAATTAAAAAACAATTACCTTAATTTATCCGACAATGAAAAGATTTTTAATGTCGGAGCGAATATTTTAAAACATTATTTTATTCCCACACCCCTCAAAAAAAAAAGAAACCTCCCAGTTTTTCGTGCAATGCAATAATATAAAATATTTTACTTTATTTAAATCGAATTTTATATATATATATATTGTTTTATTTTTATTTGTTATTATTTTTATACAGTATTTTTTTTTTTTTTCATTTTGACTAAATTATGGTACCGTACAGAATGGTTCCTATCAATTTGTAAAAGTGTTCGTCTTTGATTGGGGGGCGAGAGGATTTCGATCGACTGAAATTTTCCACCTCCCCCCGATCTCTGCAATACGTTTATTAGTTTTTAAGGCCTATATGTGTGATAAATATGTTTCGAAAAATATATGTGAATACGCCCCTAGTGTAATTAATTTAAAATAAAATATTATTCAATCTTTTAAATAATTTCGCTTATTTTTTTTTATGAAATCCCCAAGTGCTTTTAATTTCCAACATTTGATTTTACAGACTCATATTTATTTTTTTCCTTTCTACTGTTTGATGTAAGGAGAGATTCTTATATATATATATATTCGTGGTATTAATTCGCATTGGAGTCAAAATAAAAATCTTATCGAACTACCCCCCATCTTCATTGAGCAGGTCGGCCGGCGACTTGGAGCGCTTTTAATTTACAATTTTTTTTTCTCTCTCATATTTGTGGAATCATCCATTCATTCATAATCGATAGTCATTTACTGGAATTAGGTTAAAATAACAAAAAGTAAGAAATAAAGTAAGTTTGTATTAAACAATAATATATAGTTTAAAAAAAACCTCTTTCATTTAAACAGGAAGTAACGTACAATCATACTTTTTCATTTTTCTCATTTGTTTTGTTATACATCAAACAATAATATTTGTACAAAAAATCGTTACTCTATTCCTCCAAACGTTAAAAATATCTCTTTTAGTCTTAAACTAAATCTCTTAATTTTATTCCTAATTAGATATAAACACATTACAATATTTTTTTTAAAAGAAGAAGAATAAGAAACACCTAAGGTGGGAACAAATGAACAACATCGTAAAAATCATAATTTTCTTTCGAAATACGTGCGAGTAATTTCAACAAGGGTTAGGCTCCGCAGACTCCACTGGTGGAACAAACAAAACTTGGTTAACTAAATAGTAACAACTCAGTTAACAACTAAATTCACGCGGCATAAGAGGTACACACTCAGAGGTAATACTGAAGTTCATCTTTAACGTACAATGGTTTTGGACTGTGCCAGAGTGATGGAACTCCAGGTGGGAGGGAGCAAAAGTTTTTTTTTTTTTGGGCCTGATAGTATATGGCAACATGACCCCACTGAGATAACCAAACTGAGTTGTAAAAACTCAGTTAACTGAGTCATAAACACTCATTTAACTGAATTTTTATAACCGGTTACTTGAATATAAACTTTAGGAATTTAACTGAACATATAAGCTGTGTTATATATATTCTAGAATTATTTGCTATTAACTGATTTAATTTAAACATTCTGCCGCATTGGTGGAGTCTGCTGAACGCGAACAATTACTCACTGAAATGATTTTTTAACACGTAGGACAAATGAAACGTTTTACTGTGGTTGTATGTAGAAAATGGAAAAACGATTAATGAGATTTATGAAACCGAAGAAATTTCAGTTTATAATACCTAACTGAAATTGAAAAAGTGAAAAAATTATCAAACGTGTTAAAAAATCAAAGTGTTTTTCTACAAAAAGTAAGAGATAATGTCACAGGGATGAAATAATTAAAGAAAAATATTCTTCCAATTAATAAAAAAAAAAAAAACAGAAAAACTATTCAATGCGTCTGTATTTCCGAGTACTCCATCTCCTCCACGTCCGGTTGTTTCGCCGAGTAGATCTTTTTCAGTTTGGCGTAATGGGCCTGATCCTGAAAAACAAAAATCGACTTTAATTAAACTTTATTTCTCATCAAAATGAAATTCATTAAAAAGGAATAAAAATAATTGGGGTTTTTCCATACACAAAATGTTAACTCTGAAAATTAGACAAGTTAGTATTTCAACGACTATTAGGAATATTAGTATTATTAATTTACAATCAATCAATAAAATTAAATTAAACCAAAAGAAAATTGAATTTTACCTTTTCAGTGACAGAGGGGCGGATTTTCGTCACGGCTTTTGTGAAATGATCCATTTTAACGACGATAGCCTCATTCATCTCCCCCCTTATCATCACCTCCCGCAGAGCCTGGATGCCCGCTTCCCGCACCAAGGCAGCCAAGTCCGCTCCCGTGTATCCATCGCACCTCTCAGACTTGCCGATTTCCTCTAAATCGACATCGGGGGCTAACATCGGCCTAGTTCCGTTCTAAAACAGAAAAGGAGGATGCATTACGTTTAAAATTATTTCAACTCATGAAGGCAGATAATGCATAAAAATGCTCTTATAGATGATTAATCCTGTTTTGAGAGTTGATAATCGTAACATTTATTTTCTTTATTATTAACAGTGAGATTAATCCAACTTAAAAGAAGAATTTTAGTTTTGTTACAAACGTAACTAAAATCCTTAATAACTGTGTTTTTTTTTTGTGCACAGAATATGAACTAATATTTTAAATATGATAACTTTATTAATTTATATTCTAGACAAAAGATGTCAGCTCAGCAAAATCGGTTTGCTTTAAAAAAATGTATATATTTAATAATAAATATGTATCACAAAGTAATGGCTTCAACAATCAATTATATAATTATATATACTTTTTTTTTTTCTAAATACACTGTCACTATGTAATTTATCTTAGCATATAAATACAATCAGTAATCCCTTTTACCATATGGTGTCATTTACCTTTGTAATTGTTCTCAGTATGTCGACCCTGTCCGTGCTGGACGGCAACCCGACGTAGAGGATCTTGTCCAACCTCCCGGGTCGCAAAACGGCGGCGTCTATGATGTCCGGCCGGTTGCTCGCTGCGAGTAAATAAACCCCGTTCCTCGTCTGCACTCCATCCATTTCTGTCAGCATTTGATTCACCACCCTCATTGTCGAACCGCCCTAAACGAAATGAACACTCTTAAGTATTGAGTTTAAGTAACGGCAATGAATGATATGTAAAGATAGAATGAAATGCATACCTCTTTGGAGTCATTCCTCTTTGGACACAAAGCGTCCAACTCATCGAAGAATATAACGCAAGGAGCTGAATTGCGCGCTCTCTCGAAACACACGCGGACAGCTCGTTCACTCTCTCCTACGTACTATGAACATCATAAGATAAAATGCAAAGTTAATTAATTCATGTAAATATTTTATTTATTTAGTCTTATATCACATCGTTATATGTGCCCCAGTGTGAGGTGTAATGTAAATAAATAAATAATTTTGTTTTTTATGTCGATCAAAACTATATAAAAACACTTCTGTTTTAAATAAACAAAATAAGTGTACAAAGTATTTTCATATATCTATCAAATCTTCACGAAACTCACATTTAATTAAGAATTACAACTTATTTTTTTTTATGTAGCATTAAGTGATATGTAAAGTTGTTATGTTATAGCACTTACCATATTTAACAATTCCGGGCCTTTCACAGAGATGAAATTAATGCCCGCTTCATTGGCGATGGCTTTGGCAAGCAATGTTTTTCCACAGCCGGGTGGCCCGCACAGCAGCACACCCGTCGGGGTGTTCAAGCCTAGAGCTTCGAACTGGCCTGAATGCCTAATGGGCGCCTAAAAACAAACAGATTCACCATAATTTAACATTATAAACAAAAAAGGAATCAGAAGCACTAGAAAGACTTAATACAAAACATAAGTGAAGTGAAATAAAACTGAATCAATTTCTACACCTAAGAGGATATAATAGAGATTTAAATGATAATATATATATTTTTCTTCTTTAACCACTGCAACTTTTTGACTTACGTTACGTACTTTAAAATTAATTACCAAACATTATATAAAAAAAAATAATGTATATACCAATATTGCCATTTGCAATTCCTCCCTAATATCACCAAGCGAGCCGATATCATCCCACGTAACGTCCGGAACAGTCGCAAAGCCTTCCCTCTTCGCCGACGGCTGCACGCACTTGAGCGCCCTTCCGAAATCCTCGCTCGTGATATAAATCGCCTGCAACTCTTCCTTACTCAACGGGCACTCGTTATGCAACAAAGAGGTCAGCTCCTCCAAGGGGGACATATTCCTGTACACATCAATCGTTTGAGTGTTATCTGATTGCAACGACTGCTGTTTCTCCTGTTTTTCATCGTCGATCACGACAATTGGTTCTTCGGCGCTCTCCGGCTTGGAATCCTCTCCGTCGACGATGACCTGCGTCTCGGGATCCTCAACAGCGGGTTCCTTTTCTTTGGCTGCTGCTTCTTCGGCTTGTTTCCTTTTTTGTTCTTCCAGTTTGCAGAGCACCACCATCCTTTCCATTCGTAATTTTTCTTTAACATCATTGAATACTCTGAAACATATTATTTACCTTTTGTTATACATATTTTTTTTTTTAAATAAAGCAATGTTTAAAATGTAATTTTTGCAGATCAATCGTGGCTGTTACTTAAAATCATTAAATTCTTATTATTTTGTGGAAATAATGTTAATTATATTGAAAAAATATATTATTTGTTATTATTGCTTAACAAATGTTAATTGTTAAATATTAATACAAAAAATTGCTGACATCACTATGATTTATAATTAATTATTGGTGTTTGAAAAAAAGAAGCAAGCAATATATTTTTCCCAATAGCGTTTTAAAATTGTACTATAAATACTATATCTATCAGCTTTAAAAAGTTTTTTAGTTGAGAATCGAGCGACGAGGACGCTATTAATTTCCAAAGGCAATTGTAAATCGATTAATCCTACGATTCATCTTCCTCGTTTCCGATCTCATTTTTGGGCATGAATCGTCTTTATAGTTTCATTATGTGAAACAAAGTGTGACATAATATATCAATTTAATCGATTAATTTTTTGGGTACTAGTTATTTAAAGCAAGCAACCTGTTGACTGCGGCCATTGCAGCTTCCCGCGTCAGACTCATCAGGTCGGCACCTACGAAGCCGGGCGTCAGTTTCGCCAGGGTTTCGTAATCGAAGTTCTCCTGGAGTTTTAGCTTGCCGGTCAGAACCTTGAGGATTTCTGCACGGGCGGGAGCATCGGGGATTCCCAAACAGACCTCCCTGTCGAATCTTCCGGCCCTCCTCAGAGCTGGATCCAGGGAATCGGGTCGATTCGTCGCCCCTATCACCAGGACTTGATCTCCGTTCTCATTTTTACTCAAATCTGCAAAGATTAAAAAAAAAATACATATATACATTATATTATTTTTCTTCTTAAATCCTTACACCCTTTCAGGTGTCGGATGACATACAATTAATTAAATCCTTATAATCTTTTCAGGTGTTGAGATATATAAAATATTTAAAAAATTAATATGTTAATAAGTTCAGTAAGATAAAATGTATTTTTTTTTTATAAATACATATGCATTCTATGATATCATATAGCAAGATGCTAAATTAATAAAGATTATATGTTAAAAATTAAAAAAAACAGGCCGAAAGACAATTGGTCGATAACCAATTTTATAACATACTTTGTAATATTTTATGTTATATTTGGATATTATATTACCCCTTTGCCAATACAGATTATGTATATATATATATACAAAAAAGCAATTTGTTCTTTAATCTATAATTGTTATAAATTAAAGCAGAACTACATGGCGGTTTTAATAAAATTACAGAAATCTGTAATTTTTACAGTTTTTTTCTTTTAGCAAAACTATAAAAACCTGTAAGAACGATTTGGTTAATGAAAAATACAGTATCCTGTAATAAAAATAACTCTTAATGGAATTGCAGAAAACTGTAATTATGATTAATTCCGTCTTATTTCTGAAATTGTTGGATTATTCTTTGTAATTAACTTGTTATTCAATCAAATTCCTAAATAAAATCTCAACAATTATCGTTTTCTTGTGATGCGAAAAGAAATTAATATTTCAGAAATCATAGGAAGATTTCTGAAATTAATATTTCAGAAATCATAGGAAGATTTCTCAATTTTTTTATAAATTAATGAAAATGTAAAAATATATACATTTAAATCCTTATAATAATCTTTCAGGTGTTGAAATATTTACAATATAAATGTTTATACTGAACAAAATAAAAACAAATTCTATTGATTTTAATTTTTTTTTTAAATCTGTCTTTTCAATTTTTGAATTTAATTTTAAACTCTTACCGTCTAAACATGTGAGCAACTGTGCGACGATCCTCCTCTCCATTTCCTTCTGCGCGTACTGCCGATTCGGAGTGATGGCGTCAATTTCATCTATGAATAATATGCAAGGCGAGTAGAGAGTGGCTCGCTCGAACAACTCCCGGATACGCTCTTCGCTCTCCCCTGACACTCCCGCCACTAATTCAGGAGCGGAGACTTTCAACAATGGCACTTCCAATTCCTATAAGAATTTTAATAAGAAGTAAAATAAAAAAAAAAACAATTTATTACATAACTTGATAATGACAAAAGTCGAAATTAGTCGGAGAAAATAAACATATATTCTCCAACTAGACAATTTATTATTTAACTTGATCATGACGAAAGTCATTTGACTTTCGTAGTTATATTCAGCGTTATATTCGGAGTCAACACTAGTCGGAGAAAATATGTTTATTTTCTCCAAATCGTTTTGACTTTCATTATTATCAAGATAAATAAAAAATTGTTTTTTTTTTTAAGTCAAACAAACTGAATGTTATTAGTTCTTTAAATATTTATTATTATTATTTAAACTTTTTGATTTATATTATTTGGTAAGACTTACTCCAGCTATAGCGTTAGCCAATAACGTTTTGCCGCAACCGGGAGGCCCATGCAACAAAAACCCCCTCGGGGGTGAAACACCGATCTGCTTATAAACATCCGGATGCTTGATGTGAACCAGAAGTTTGCACACCTCCGTCAGCACCTTCTCCATCCCCCCGACATCCTTAAAAGTAACGGACGGCTCCTCAATGTTCGCCACCGACGTCTTCTTCTTCTTGCTCAGGCTCTGAATCGAGCTCTCGGGCTTCCTCTTCCTGCCCGTCTTTTCCTCTTTAAGCGATTGTGGATTCGGAATTAAAGCGGGCGGCTTGCTGTTTTTCAGAGAGGGCTGAGCGAGAACATCGGCGAGGAGGGATTTTTCGGGAGTGCTGTACTCGAGGAAATTGTCCTCCTGGGTGTTTTTCTGGGAGGTCGACGGGCCGTTTGTGGATTTGGCCGGCTGATCGTTCGAATCGTCGCTGCTTATATCGATCAGCTCGTTTTCTTCCATCGGTTTCGGTGCAATGTTACGTCCGTACATTTCCAATAATTGATTGCTCAATGCGTTTTCACCCTTAAAATAAATTTTACAGTATTTTATAATAATCGCAACTATTCTGTACACAAAATGTTAATGGAGGAAAGTTCTTTCTACTTACGAAAGGCATATTATCATCAACAGGACTATCCTCGCTCAAATCCTCACTGCTGCTATCATTCCTATTATTCACTCCATAGCTAGCCATTATACTGTTATAAGCCTTCTTGACCATTGCCCTGAAAGCACTGCGCTTCCTCCGCCCGTACTCCTTTGCGTATTTCTTCTGCAGGTCCTCGGCCATCAAATTGATGTCGATGAACGCGCTGTTCAAATTGGCCTCCAAGTACTTGCAAAAGCAGAACAAAACCGAAACATTACATATCACGAGAAAACCACCGATTCTAAATCACGGTTAACAGAGAAAACTCAACTGGCGGGAATCCCCGCGCGCCAAAATTACCCTTTGTACTTTAGAAAAAAACAAAACAAAACCAAATCATTAAATTTCCCACCCTAAACTAAAACCACAGGAAAACCACCGATTCCAAAATCACAGTTGACATTGGGAAAACTCAGCGGGCGGGAGTTTTTCCTCGAACGGAATCCCCTCGCTCTAGAATTACCTTTTGTACTTTAGGCACGATGCTCGGATCGGAAAAGTACGCGTTCCGGCTCATCTTCAGCGGATTGGCGACGATGTTCTTCTTGGCGGCCTTCGACTCCAACGGGATCACTTCGATGTCCTTGTAGGTGTTGAGTTTGCCCATATTACGACGGGGGCTCGCGCTCGCCCACAACGACTGCCGTTTCTCGATTTGGGGGGCCGCGCACGAGTTTCAAACACAAACTAACCTCCACAACGACCGTCTGAACGCGAAAACAACGCTACGCTTCACAAACTTGACGGCACGAAAAAATTAAGTGCGTAATAGATAATGAATTTATAGATGTATTATTATTAAAAAAAAAAACATGAATTCTCTTTCAGAAAGCATTTCATATGCGCGAAAATAAAATACGGAATTAATTAGTTAATTCCGTATTATTGTCCGGCTCTAAAGCCGATTCACAATTGTCCGAAAGCGAGAATGGAAATGGATCGTTTCAGAAAGTCCATTCCCGGGCGATTATGAATCGATTCACGTATATCCTATGATCCCGCTTTGTTTCCAGCTCTTAAAGTAATAATCTAGGAATTTAAGAAAGAATTTGTTCTTAAATTCATAATTATTATAAATTGCATCAAAATTACAGAAAACTGCAACAAGGACGGTCCTAATAAATTTAAATTATAAATCCTATGATTCATCTTGTCCGTTTTGATTGCAATCTCATTTTCAGCCATTAAAGTAATAATCCAAGTGTTCTAAAAATCAATTTGTTCTTTAATTAATATTTATTATAAATTACAGCAAACTTACAGAAATCTGCAACAGTGACAGTCTTAATAAAATTAAACCGTAAATCCTATAATTCATCTATTACGTTTTCATTTTCATCCCTTAAAGTAATAATCCGTATTTTAAGAAACAATTTGTTATTAAATTTCTAATTATTATAATTTGCAACAAAATTACAGAAATCTGCAACAAGGACGGTTTTAATAAAATTAAACCGTAAATCCTATGATTCATTTTTCCCATTTTGGTTCCGTTCTCATTTCCAGCCCTTAAAGTAGTAATTCTAGTATTTAAAAAAATAATTTGTTCTTAAATTCATAATTATTATAAATTACAACAAATTTGCAGAAATCTGCAACAAAGATGGTTTTGATAAAAATTAACCGTAAATCCTATGATTCATTTTTCTCATTTTGGCTTCGTCCTCGTTTCCAACCCTTAAAGTAATGATCTAAATATTTTAATAAACAATTTCTTCTTAAATTTATAATTATTATAAATAAAAGCAAAATTACAGAAATTTGCATCAATGACGTTTTTAATAAAATTAAACCGTAAATCCTATGATTCATTTTTCCTGTCTTAGGCCCGCTTCTACAATTGATAGTTACACTTTCGGTAATTTAACGTAGAGTCAAACCTTGGGAGGTGATTCTACAATTGTGAGGTAAAGCGTTATTAGGACGAACGGAGTGGTACCACTCCGGTATTTTCACCCGTGCTCGGAGCATGAGATAAACCTGAAGTCAGACCGAGCGCGCAACCGCGCATCGTCCAGAACAGAAACGTCCTTAATGTTTTGGTTGGTTATGACTCGCTCGTATTGTGGATTTTTGCTTTGTTTTATTGTATTGTTAGTGATTTTAGTGTTTTGTTAAATTTTATATTGTTAGTGTACATCGTGTTTAGAGCTTTTTTAGTACAGGTTCAGTTATTTGTATTTCATAAAATAGGTTATGTTAGATTGCTAAATATTAGCTTTTATTCGGGGCTATTACGGACAGAAAATGTTAATTTTAACGTGTATGTTATCATCACAGTCTAAGCAGCTATTGTAATAAATATGTATTAATAAAATGTGAAATTAATTAATAACGTACACGTTAAACTTATTAAAAATGATTTCCTTTTATAGGGGTTACTGAAGGGTGAATGCATAACGTGAAAATATTATTATCATCGTTTAGGTAGTTTTTAACTCTTGTTAGAAACATGCATAATATTAGATAATTTGTTCATGTCAGTTTTAATCTTTTTATTGGAACTTTAAAATTGGAAATAAATGTATAACCAATCAAATTTAAATAACTGTATATTTTTTATTGTTTTGAAGTCAAAATTATTAATTATTTATTGTTGTTACATTAGAAATAGTTGGTTGATATATTTATCTATTTTATAAATTAAAAATTATCTAGTTATTAATATCTATGGTATTCTTCAATTCTTTTATTTTAAATAGCTGTGACCAAGTGAATAAATCTTTTTTTCTATTGTATTTGAAAATCGTTTTGAAATCTAAATTAGATTTTTAATACCGTTTTATATAGTTTTGAAATTAAATTTATATTCTTTATGGTATTTATCAAATTTAACCACTAAAGAAAACTGTATTTTAGAATTTTAGTAGTTGAGCTTCCGACCGCAGTTGGCGCGATTATTTATAGAGTTGTCAACATTCACCATCTCGACTAAGTTTTCTATGGTTTTGACGCCAGCTGACCAGCTGGTCGCGCATGCGTATTTTTGTCAACTGATTGGTAAATTTGAAACGATTGTAGAATCGGATCGCTGCTTACTAATCAGTTAAACTAAAATACTTAATACCGAAGGTCTACGCTGCCAAAGCTATTACTATCAATTGTAGAAGTGGCCCTTAGCCAACGACGCTTGAGTATATGTATAAAGGATAGATGGAATAGAAAATTTGAGAGTGGGGGAAATGTAATGGGAGATCTCATGACGCCACAGTAATTCACTGCGCACGCCTTAAATATGATTAAAATAGCTATCGAATAATAAATTAAACGATATCGAAACGGAGTTTTCTCTCTATCAACCGTTGTTTAGAATCGCTCCATCTTCGTTTTGAGTCGATATCGACTAAACTAAAATACGGCCTTAGGTTATATTAATATAATTAATTTTCCTTTTATTTTATTATATTCATTACTAAAATAAAAAATACTAATATTAATTAAATTGTTTAATATTTGTATCGTAATAAAATTATAATAAACAATAACCTCAAAAGTCGATACTTAAGTTGTATTTATTGCGTACAAATAAAAGTGTACTAGTAAATTAAAGATTGAGTCTTCTTCCTTCATAAAATTTATTGATTGCAAATGCATATTTCACGATGTGACCATTTCAATACTTAAAAAAATGTATTATGTTTTTTATAATAATACAGTGTAGTAATGAATTTAGCTATTACCATTTTTTACTCAGTTACCATAGTATGCATTTGTTTGTGTAAAAACCTAAAGAGTGCAACATTTTAAAATATTGTGGATCAAAGTAATAAAATAATACAAAAATATGTAATGTCCCGCAGACAAACAAATTAATGTATTACGCCCGGTGATAACAATTATCAAATTTACTTTTCGCATGGTTGCTGAAAGACCAAAGTATAACTAAATAATGAAACAATGAACGGGCATAAACAAAGAAATAGAAAGCACGCAATGTGCAAATAGGTTATGCTTGTTTTCGCGCGTGTACGCGCGAAAATATTCGAATTCGTCTACGTCACGAGGTCTGAATGACCGAAAGGGAGGTGAGAAGCAAGGGGGGCGTTGAAACTATGCGAGGCGCTAGTTCAGCATACCTTTACACATATGTATATATGTGTCACTCGATCTATCTTGGTCTTAGCTCCCTTCTCGTTAATGAGCGATTGTGAATCGGCTCTTAATAATCTAATATTTGAATTATACAAACCTGTAAAAGTGATTTGTTTAATTAAAAATACAGGATCCTGTAATAAAAATAATTCTTAATGAAAGCCATAATTCTGTTTAATTTATAGAATTGTTAAAAATTGTTTTAATTAGCATTTGATTTAATCAAATTTTCAAATAAAATCAATACAATTATCCTTTTAAAATCATATACAGAAAAAAAGTGAACATGTTGAAAACATAGATAAATTATTTGAAGAGGAAACATTTAAATTTTGATTATTTCGTAGGAAAATTGTTTGAATTCAATTTTATAAATCAACAATTTACGTATGAAATGAATTAATAATATTTTTTTATACAAAAGAAAGTTAAGTAACTAACTTTTAAACATAACGAAAATTGAATATTCTGTATAGCATATTGCTAAATAAAAATTATTATTATCATTATAAGTTTATTCAGTTGATCGCAATTTATTTAAATGATTATTACAGTTATTTAAGAGTAAATAATTAATATTATTAATTATCTACTAAAAATAATTTGACGTTTCAAAATTGGCCAACTTCACGCCAGAGAATTTGCAACACGGTACGAAAACATGGTGGTCGCCAGTGGTTCGCTTAATAATTCCGTATCGTTTCTTATATAATTCCGGATTTTAAGGTGAGTCCGACAACAAATTGATCGAATATATTTAAACCGGAATGAATTGAGTGTGTTCGTTATGGAAATGAGCCGGCGGTTGTTGTACATTTCAAAATTGCAAAATTTTCATTCACTACAATTGTTTGTTGTTTTTTTTTTTCCATAGCTAGGGTAGATTGAATACTACATTTCGTTTGATTTTTTTGAATCATTCGTTGTGATGAGGTTTTGGTTTGTTACGAAAAAATTGGTGAATGATCAAGGTTATTGTGTATAAATAAATGTTGGATTTTAGGTGCACATTATTTTTTTTACGGTCTATGTATATACAAGAATTATAAAACATAATTAGACTGAGTTGATGAAGAATCTATGTATATGCAAGAGTTATAAAACACAATTAGACTGAGTTGATAAATAATTATCCATCCACCTACGTATATGATTTCAGTCAAATCGAGTTTTAAAATGTATATCTATTTTTTTGTGTAAATGTGTTCAGTGGAATGCCGGAAGCTGAATTAAATGAAATTGAATTCTTTTTTTCGGCATTGAATAATTATTCAAATTATTAAAGAAATTATTTAATTTTTTTCCTAAAATTTAATTAATTTATGAAAGAAAAGCTGTATTTATTGTATTATTAATTTATTTTATTTACAGTTTGTTATGATTTGATTTGGAGTGAAGTGGGGAGATTGCGAGTGAGAAAGAGGGACATGGAGTCGCCTCCATCCACGTCGATCTGGTCCGAGGACAGTGGTCTCCTGTTGACCAGCGGCTCCATTTCGAGCGGGAGCATGAGCGGGGAGAGCCGCAGCGGCCTCGGACAACTACCATTCGAAGTAATTTAACCCCCTTATTAAAAAAAAAAAAAACTCACACAATCTAACCCTTAAAAAAAAATCGGTTTGGCTGTCTATTTACTAAACGAGACAAACCCCCCGTGTCACTTCGGTTGTTCCAGTACCAGGATAGCGATTGCGAGAAATCGCTGTCTTCCCAGGCCGATTCCCTGGATGGCATGTCGGACATTATTTGCGGGGAGAACTTTAACACGCTGAAAAAGGGCCCGCACTGGAACGAGGCCAAGTCGTCGCCGATCGAGCCCCCGCTGGAGTTTCAGGACCGGCCCAACGCCTACGATGTGTACGCCGAGACGCTCCTGGATTCTCTGTTTCAGGAGGCCATGACGACGTTCCTCAAGAAATACGCCCGGCTCAAGTTGAACGCGCTCAATTTGCAAGTTTTCCGGCCTATACACCAGGTGTTGCAGAGGACGTACTGGACGCCCGACTTTCTGCCGTTCAGTCCTTGCCACGGGGGCGGGAGGCCCAGCTCAAGGAGTTCTTTAGGTTGGTCGATTAAAAACTAAACATTTATTAATAAACAAATATATATGTATTATCATATAGACCTTATACCCTTTCGAGTGTTGGGTTTTAATACAATTAATAAAATTAAATATTTTTCTTAAATAAAAAAAATTACGAGATTTGTTTGTTTTTCTTGATTTTTTCATTCTTATTTATAATCATATTTGAATGTTTCCAGGTTCATCGAGGTTATCCAGTTCGCACAATTCCTTATCGGTGGCGACAGCACTCCGTGTGGACGACTCCAGCTTTATAACCCAAGCCGTCAGCCACGATACGCTATCGACGAATCAAATCAGTGATTTGTACAACGTCCCCTTCGACAGCGACGTGTACGCAGTGCCCGTCGACACAGTCCGCCCTCCGACCCGCCCGCGACGGCACATCCAGCCCACGAAGAAACGCCGGCGCAACACCTCGTCGGGTTTCCGCGAATTAGAACGGCACGAAGCCGTCAGACAGTCGACCAGCAAGAAAAATTTAAAAGCGGAGAATACCTTGGTGAACGGTAAGCGGCACAGCGTGGCGGGTACTTCGAATTCCGACACCGAGCCGGTGCACATGACTTTACAGGAAGTCCGGCAGTACTTGCAAACGTTATACTCGAGCTCCTCGGACTCGTCGGAGCACAAACAGAACAACAAAACCCGCCAGAAGAATATTAATAACAACAATAACAACAAATACTCGGATGGGAGCGTCGTGGTGAAAACGAACAATTCGGCGACGGTGCAACGGAAAAAACCCGCTTTCTTAATAAACATAAAAGCCAAGAAAGTGAAAGACTCTTGTGATAATATTAATAAGCGTGCGACGTTGACGACGAAGCGCGATAAAAGTGCGGTCAAGAAGAAGAGTCCGGCAAAGGTGTTCTCCTTGAAGCAAACCCTGTGCAACATGTTTCGGTTCCGGCGGATTATCTCGCCGGAGCGGAGGAAAATCAAGGAGCACGAAACCGAGGACGATCTCAATTCTTCCGAAGGACAGCACGAGGTTAATAAGAATATGGTGCAGAGGGCGTTACCGCCCTTGCCTGGACAGAAACGCGAGAGCGTTCAGTCCGCTTCTGTTACGGATTTCGCTACAAGTATACGAAGAGTGAAAGATGTAGGTTTTTTTTATTTATCAGATTTAAATCCATACTTTTCTTATTCTTCTTCTCGAATCCTTATACCCTTTCAGGTGATCTTATTAGAATTCTGATTAAATCAAATTCTTATCAGAATATGATATAAGTATGCATATAAAATTGTAACCAAACTTATTATTGTTCAATGATTTCCAATTTTATTGATTTAATATTTAACTAATAACTAAGCAATTAAAATAAATTGCAACAATTTATTTATTCAAATTTTCATCAATATCTCATAAAAATATCTATCTAACATTGAATTCTTATAGGAATTTACTTCATTTTTCCCTTTCCCAGGGCATTGTGAATTGGCCCTTAGAAATGTTAAACACTTAGGACCAATTCACAATTGCCCAGGTATGGAAACGAGAAAGATGAATCATAGAATGTTCATGCACCAATTCAGAATTGCCTGGGAAAGGAGCCTTACAGACTTCACTTTCTGTATATGATCCGTTTCCATTCTCGTTCCCGGCCCTTACTGGATTATAAATCATATAATTGAAAAGATGGCTTAAAGCACCATCTTTTACCTAATTACAAATGGCATCGTGAACAATTTGGGTTTACAAGGTAGAAGACAGAATTGTTTAGTCTACTAAAGGAAGGTGAACTTGTCCTGTTTGTGAGAACAAGAAACAAAATTCATTTAATAAAATGTTTAACCATGATTCATCTAGCGTACTGGAATACAAAAGATTGTGATGAAATTATTGTTGAGGCTTTGCAGTTTTAAGGGGGTATTACAGTTCCGACGGCCTTTTGTAAACAGATTTTCATAATTTTTGTTTGAGGAAAACTAAAAAACTTGTTTGCTCTCCAGGAGTTATTTTCAGAGCGCTGCATTGTTGGCTTTGAACGGCTTCAGGTTATTAAACTACACACAATAAAGTATTAAAAAAGGAGCTGTAATACTCCCTCAATTATTATATAATAAATTGAAAAAAAAAAAATTTTTTTTCCACTTACACATAGGTATCGGTCTGACATATTGTAGCATTTTCGCTCAGTAACCTTTATAGTGATTTATTATAAAATTAAAGGACAATCACACCATTCATTCAATCATTCATACTACAACCAAACCCTGGAATCGAACCTCGCTAGAATGCGATGGACTAGCATAGTTCTAAACAAAAATTCAATTTTTAATTGTTTTTCCTCTTAATTTATTTTTTTATAAAATATATTAAAAATTTTGAAATACATTTATTAAAGAAAAAAAAAAAAAAACTAAGAAATATATAACAATTATTAGATAAAATTATAAATACATTTTTTTTTAAATAAGTGAAATTATTTCTTATTTAGTATGGTTGGTATTGGGGACCGTTGTCGAGTGAAGGCGCTGAGAAAATCCTCTCGAATGAACCCGACGGTTCGTTTATAGTCAGGGACAGCAGCGACGACCATTACATTTTTTCATTAACGTTCAAACTCAACAATACTGTGCGGCACGTCAGGATAGAACACGATCAAGGTTAGCAATGTTTTAATAATAATAATATATCAGTAACTGATACTGAAGTATTCCAATGGGGCCACATCAGTCACAGATGATTTAAACTTACTTTTAGTCTTATAAATGCATCAAAATGAATTAAATAAGCATATTCTTACTCATTGTATAAAATAAAACTTGAAAATAAAGAAAACATTTTACAAAAAAAAAACAGCAGTCAATGTGTTAATACTGTTTTTTTTTTATTTTCTGGAAAAGTCGTAATTTGTTTATAATTTTATTTATTTTATGAATTAATTATTATTTTTTTTAAATTCGATACTAAAGTAATTTTCTGTAGGTAATTTTAGTTTTGGGAGTTGTACGAAATTCAAGTCGCAGACGATAATCGAGTTCATCGAGAACGCTGTGGAGCATTCTCGTAGCGGCCGGTACCTCTTTTTCCTGCACCGCAGACCGACGATCGGACCAGTCCGAGTGCAACTCCTGCATCCGGTCTCGAGGTTTAAGCAAGTACAAAGCTTACAACATATGTGCAGGTGAGAAAATTTATTAATTGCTTTTATATTTTTCACGCTAGAGCAAATCGATTTGATGTAAAATTGCTGTTTTTAACGAGATGAATTTAATTGTTATTCAATCTAAATTCATTCGACTATATCCCGCCAAAGTTGGTGAGCCGAAACATGAATGAATTAGTTTCTCAATTCAAATATTATCCGACGTACCATTTTATTTTTAATACACAGGTTCGTGATACTTAAAGAAGTTAGGAAAGACCTCATCTCGAGTCTACCCCTGCCCCGACGGATGATCGACTACCTGAACACCCCGCACTATTACTCCGAACATCTCATCGACATCGTGGACTTGGAGGGGGGCGAGAGGAGGGGGGGCAACGAGGATTGGTCCTCGTCGAACGAAGAGTCGCTGCCGCAGCCGGCGAGACAATCTTGAAGATTTTTCGAAAATTACAGGGTCACCGAAAAAAACAAATTAATCATATCAAATTACCTCCTTCCTCTCCCCCATCGTTATTTTAAGTGTACATTTCCAAACCACCCCTCAAACGCAGCACGCTGCTTAATTTATTATTATTAATTAATTTTAATCATTCGCCGCGTTTTTATTTATTTATGTATTCACACAAGTGCAATCTCGTTTTGCGTATAATCAAGCCAAAGTTTTTCAATTGTGATTCCATTGTTGTATTATTTATGAACAAGTTGGGGGAGTGAAGTGATATTCAAATTGAACCGGGTATGAAATGTTTCATGAATTTAATTATTTATTAAAAACGCACCTAAGACAGTACAGGAGTTTTAAATTGACTATAGTTTAATATAAAATTTCACTTACAAAAAAATATATCAACTATTATTTTCGTAATCAATTTTTCTTTTACTTTCCATTAAAATTTTATTTACCATTTCAAAGTGAGGTTGATATCACTTTAAATAAAACACTTTAAACGTTAAATGAAAAGAATTTGAAAATAATAAATTCTTTTTATTTAAATAACTATGACCAAGTAAAAAATATTCTTTTTCTATTACTTAAAACTTTGTATAACACTAAGACTTAGTGTTATACAAACTTTAGGGAAGTCAGGTGCGGTGTGCGGCACCAACATATACTTTACAGTATTCGACATTTCTATACAAATTTTAAAGTATTTCAATTAATTGATAAATAATGTAAACAAAGGTCAAGAAATTTTAATGGAAAGTAAGTGAGGCAGATATTACTTTGAAATGGTGAATACAATTTTAATGGAACATAAAAGAAAAATCTGATTATTAAAATAATAATTGATATTTTTATTTTTCTCATTACATTACATTAGTGATTAATATTTTTGTAACAATCGGTGCTTTTTGCTATAGGAAATATTACGTTTAACGTGTACATTAATTATTAAATTCACATTCTATGAATTTATATCTACAGGGCGCGGCAAAACAGACAGTGCAGTTTTAAAGGGCTATTATAAAAAAAACTGCTCAATTTAAAGAAATGGTGTTTATTTTATCTTAATCAGTACATCATGCCATTTTATGCATTAAGTCCTGACAGCAGAAAATAAAAAGTATAACAAAAGCCGTAATGTACACGTTAAACTTAATATTTCCCTTACAGAATAGCTCCGAATAAATCCCAGTGTTATCACGAACATTTCCATCGACATTTCAATAGTGGATATCCCTTGACGAATCCCCCACCTGAACGTGTACTAATAATTTTAGTTTCATTTATAAAATTAAGTAATAAGAAACGCTTTTCGCCAGTTATTCAAAATGAATTAACGAAAAACTCGTATATATGTATATTTAGGATTATGTATTTAATACGTTTCCGTTTTACTGTAAATCTTTGATTATTATTTCCGAATTGAATTCAGGCAGGGTTCGCTGAGTGTAACAAAATGACACCGATCATCAGAAGGATGCCAAAGAATTGTGGTAAACTTTGCTAGTTTTATATACATGTATAAACAAATGAAATTATTGAAATTAATTAAATAAATTGAACAAAAAGGAAAATCCTAATGAAAATTTAAAAAAAAAGGAATATTCTTTTTTTAAATCTCATGCGCTATTTATGTTATAAATTCAATAATCGAATGAATTACGCCCGGTGTGTGGGATTTCTGTGATATATAAGGAGCCCTACCCACTAAACCATCTCCTTACTCTAGGTTACAGGTGGTATCATATTTTGGGTATACTTCCCCCAGATATCTTGTTATTCTCTAGGAGTTCCCTCTTTCCGCTACTACTCTTCTGGAGTCCTTATTCTTCCTTCACAGGACCTTTTTCCGCGAATATCGCCAAGGAATCGAGGATAAGTGAGATCAAAGAGTCTATACTTATTATTATTTCCAGTCATTTAACTTATAAAGTTCTTTCATATCATTTTTAATTTGAGTCTTTATTTAAAAAAAAGTTAAGTGGGAAAAATCGCACATTATTCTGCTTTTACATAGAGATAGCCAATGAGAAGGCCAGATTCATATATTTAGAGGGAATCATCCGTAACGCCATCCTGTGCTTAAGTGGGCAACTATTTCCCAAGTTTCAAACCTTTATTCGAGGTTAGGTTCGTGTACAAACTATCGAATAACCATAGATATTAGATCATATTAACATCTAAGGGAATAACAAATGGTAAGAATCTTGAACATTTTCACATTTATTATTTCTAGTTTACTTTTTTTTAAAATAATAGTCTATGCTTTATTCATAGATGTTACTTTTATATATAAGTTAACATCTATGGTATTATAAGAAAAATAACCCATCTAATAGTTTTCTATGAAATAACCTCAAAACCAGAAAATTTAATAATGTTTATTGCGCACAAATAAAAGTGAATTACTTAAAGTCGTATTTCTATTTTAATAATGGAAAATGGGCTTCAAACTGCCACAGAAAAGAGAAAGTTATTACTCAATGGAACTTGCATCGTCGATACATTACACATATTATTAATTTATTCTCTAGACGTTTACATTCTATGACTGTCAAAAAAATGTCGAAAACAACCAAACACTCGTCGATATGTAAATGATTCCATTACCGTTGATTTAATGTTAATAAACGAACCGTGAGTGAATCGATTCAATAATATCCAACACTCGGACAAAAAATGGCTGGTTCCGCACTGAGGAGGCTCATGGCTGAATACAAACGTAGGTTGCCCCCCTTTTTATTTCACACATTTGCTATTTGACTGATAAACACTTTCTTTCAGAGCTGACTCTGAATCCTCCGGAGGGCATCATAGCGGGGCCCATAAACGAGGAGAACTTCTTCGAATGGGAGGCTTTGATCACGTACGTAACGCGTTTATAAAATCATATTTAGAGTAAATTAAAACACTTGGTTTGTTTCAGTATCGTTATTTACTTACTTGAATAGTTTCAGTGTTTGCAGCAATATCAAGCACTCACTATTATTATCTACCATATGACCAAGAACTTTCCTCTTCTAGAGTGCTTTGATTTTTTTCTTTATTTTAAATTTTGTTGGCACCAGTGAATGAAAACTAATAATACGTCACATTCGTTATTATTTATTTAAGAATTAATTTTTATTGCCAACATCATTTTTCTTTTTTTTTTTTAAATTCAAAGCAGTCTAGAGGAGAAAAGTTCTGGATCATATAGTATTGACTTGAGTAGTTTCACTTACTCAAAAGTAATTTATAATGCCGTCAAAATTCATTATCTTTTAAATATTATTAGTTCAAAATGTTTCACCAAGTGTTAAGTGAGAATGTTATTCAAGAAAAAAAATATTTATAAAACCCACATGTTAAATGATAATTAAAGTGAAATTTAATTAGAGGTCCAGAGGGTACTTGTTTCGAAGGGGGCGTTTTCCCGGCGAAATTGATTTTCCCGTCTGATTATCCTCTCAGCCCGCCGAAGATGCAATTTACATGCGAAATGTTTCATCCGAATAGTAAGTATGTTTAAATGTGCTTGATATATTTCTCTCTAAATTGATGAAATTGAATTTATATACAATATATATATATGTTTTTATAAAAGCATTTAACACTCACTTTCCAGATGAAAATTAGTGAAAATGATCAATGCTATTTAAAGAAAAAAAAAAGTGATAACACAGCCAACTAAATATAAAGCTCTGGTTTTTATATTTAGTAAGCTGTGTTATCACCTTTTTCGAAAAAATCTAAATAAGAAAATGTATAAACCATGATTTAATTTTAATTATTGTGTTTTACGTATTTCAAATTATTGAAACAAATCTATTCCAGTTTACGCCGATGGTCGTGTGTGCATTTCCATTCTGCACGCCCCTGGTGACGATCCGATGGGTTACGAATCGAGTGCGGAGCGCTGGTCGCCCGTCCAGAGTGTCGAGAAGATCCTGCTCTCCGTTGTCAGCATGTTGGCTGAACCGAATGACGAGAGTGGGGCCAATGTGGACGCCGCGAAAATGTGGAGGGAGAACCGTGAAGAATTCAACAGGATAGCCGAGCGTATCGTTCGCAGAACGCTTGGCATCCCCACGTGAATATCAATACCCTTCTTTATTTTTTATCATTCGTTTAAAAAAAATATAAATAATTAATAAAGACTTGTTATTAAAAATAACATTTGATAATTTTTTCAATTTCTTAATCTCCAAAAGTTTATAGCAAAAAGTGTATGATTTTTACTGAATTTTCACACTATAACTTTTCAAAACAGACGCTGAATCTTCCGGAAGGCATCATAATGGGGTCCAAAAACGAGGATAACTTCTTCGAATGGAAAGTTATCAAAATTACAGTAAACTTTAATCACAACAGCCGTATTTATGCAAAAGTACTAAATAAATTCTCTATTATTTATCTCTTGAGACTGTATTGTGAAGTTTTTTTTGACGGATAAACGCTATGTTCTTACTCTAAATCCTTCGAAGTGCATCATAATGAGGCTAATATTAGTATTTCTTAAAAGATATTAAAATTACAGGAAACTTTAATCAACACAGTGACATCTCTCGAGAAAGTCATTAATTACAATTGTATTTTCTATTTTTTATTAGATAGAAATCTTATCATTTTAAAAGATAAATACACTTAGTTTTGTTTGAATAACCTTTAATTTAGACGAATCTTCAATCTCAAGGAATAAAGTACAGAAAAATGTACTTTTACCGATAATAGAAATCTTCTCCAACAATAACAGATACCTTTTATTCTAAAAACAATAATAACACCACTTGACAGCAGCTGTCATGTACAAGGCCGCGCCGATCCGGCTTTCCACCGCAGTGCTCTCATTAATTCCGAAATTATCGGAATTCAATAAAAGCGGCGCAGTTCGCGCACTCCTGCCAGCACGTAATGTACATTTGAAACACGCAACGCACGCCACCGAAATCACAAGTACCCGAGAGGCCAGCGGTACAGCAGGAAACAGCAAGAGGATGGACGAGAACTGCCCCTTCTGCAAGATCTGCGCCAAACAGGCGGACACTGAGTTGTTCTTCGAGGACGAGGAGATGGTGGTCTTTAAGGATATCAAACCGGCCGCCGCTCATCATTATTTGGCCGTCCCGAAGGAACACATCATCACCGCCAAGGATTTAAAGTTGGATAATAAGACTTTGGGTAATTGATTATTTGAGAATGAATAAGGTGTATGCGAGTGATTAAACCTGTTTTCTTGAAAATTCAAGGAATTTGTGTTGTTGTAATGTAATAGATATAGATAGGGCTGATTTACAATCGCCCTGGAATGGAAACGGATCTTATACAGAACGCCTGTAAAGCTCCTTCCTCCTCTTTATAATTAGTGATTAAAAAAAAGTATGAAACTCTTCTTAAGGTGGAATATGTAAAGTTGTGTATTGTAAATTACAAGTGAAAAACAATTGAAATAAAGCTTTTTTTCGTTTCAGTGGAAAACATGATTGAAAACGGAAAGAAAGTCCTGGAGGAAAGAGGCGGAGACGTGAACGACGTGGTCATGGGCTTCCATTGGCCCCCATTCAACTCCATAGCTCATCTGCACTTGCACATAATCTCCCCGGCATCGGAGATGAACTTCTTGAAGAAGCAAATATTCAGACCAAATACATTTTGGTTTGTCTCTGTAAGTATCAAGTAATTAAAAAAAAAAAGAGGAAAACTGAAAATATATATAGTATTGTTGAGGCTGTTCTTTCATTACAAATTCCATTACTTTCATAGAAAGAAAAACAAATGTTCAACTATCATCATCGAGAACACAATGGGGGTCTGACGAGTAAGGTCTGAAATGGCTATCCCCAGTTCACATAAACTTTTCTTCTTCTGCTATCCCTTGTTGCCCCTTAGGGCGCTGGGGACATAAACTCAAAAAAATCATTAATAACATTACCAGTTATCAAAACGCTAGATGAATGGTCGTTGAATATTTTTTAACGAATACTATTAATCTGTTTTTTTTTTTACAGCCGGATTACGTCATGCAGGAACTCTGCACTAAACTGTAAACTCGGCAAAACGAGGAAAACACGCACACACACACACACAGGATTAAAACTGATTTTTATTAAAACGAGAGTAAGAGAAACATATGTTAGCTAGCTAAATTGTGATATATTCAGAAAAAAATAATTCTTTTTAATTGGCGTTGACGGTAGGATTTTAGATGAGAGTAAAATATGGGTGCTTTTCGGGTCGCTTGACGATAAAAGTCGATGTATGAAAATTAATTCAATATTTAAAACCTCGGAACACAATTTATTTATTGCATAATTTTTAAAACACCTAATTTTTAATAGTCCAAGTAAAAATGGATAAGAATACATATTCCTTCACAATATGAATAATTTAAAAAAAACTATCAGTTGCCCGATATTTTGTTGTTTTTCCTTAAAAGCTGCATTTTTCAAAACTAACTAACGTAGATTTAGCAATGTAAAATAATTGTGATTATTAAATGCGCAATTTGACAGGAACCACTGACAAATGTCAAAAGAAAATCTTCACATACTCATCAACGAATGTCTTCGATATATAAATAATATTTGTTTATATGTTATATAAAATAAATCGAGTTTCACAGTAATAAAAAAAATAATTCGATTTTAAACCAGTTACAACATTAATTACCGACTAATGACTGTTTTCCACATTGAATCGCTAATTATTTTTATGGAATTCACTTTTTAAAAACCAGCTTTTATTTTTTTTTTGTTAGTGAATTACAAAAAAAATAAAAGCTAGTTTTGAAATAATTTTCATACATCTTTTAAATAATATACACAATCAACTTTTTAAAATAAACCAAAAAAAAAATTTAAATGGTGTTCCGCGGCTTAAATGCTGCACATTTATAATTATATACCTATATATACATATATTAAGAGCAATTAAATACATAATATGGTGCTTTAACACTTATGCAATCAATCTTAGATCCAGGACTCTTCCATACTGAAAAAAAAAAAAAAAAAACTCGACACCTCGACAATAGCGCGCGTCTTCTGGTTTGTTCATTAGTGATTGTAGTGTCGTTTTAGTTGATACAAAATCGAGTGAGTGACCAACTTCCTTGCCTTATTTCCGAAAAGAAACAAAAAAATAAATCAATAATCTTTTACGATGTATTGTAACGGGTAGATTATTACGAAATGTTATTAATTATTAAGTTTTTTTTTAAATCTATCGTAATTTTATAGAATTTATTGTTTTATGGAAATTGGATATTTTATGTTGATTTTTTTAAACTAAGGACCGATTCACAGTTGCTCGGGAATGTATAAAGAAAGGCCCTTTCCTGGGTGATTGTGAATCGATACATGTAAATCCTATGATTTATTGAAGTTTCGTTTCGTTTTTTTTCCCCGGTAGTCTATTTTTAAATTAAGTTTTTTATTTTCATCAAAATATTTTTCAACATGTTAAAATGTATAAAATAAGTGACTTTTTTTTGTATATTTATTTATATATTACGTAATTTGTATTTCATTTACATTCTATGATTTATTTTTTCCTTTCCGTTCCATTCTCAGGTGATACATTTTTCAGAAGTGATCTAAGCATAAAGTTTTTAACATCTTAGGGCCTGGGAAAGAGAATGGAAATAGAAAAAATGATACATTCGATTTACATGTATTGATTCACAATTGCCTGGGATTTTCTTTATTTTATTTTAGATTTATATAACATCGTTATATGTTCCTCTCTACTTCTCAGTGGGAGGTGGATTTTCTTTATACAAAGTAAAGTGTTTTATTTATTAAAATGAATTACAAAATATAAATAAAGTAAAAAAAAACTGTTTATTTTTTTCACTAAATTGATATCAAGGAAAATGAAGTAATAATTTGCGTGAATTTAAGGAAATGTATTTTCCACTAAGTTAATGAAAAACTTTCATATAAAAAAAAAATTGTTACAGTTAATAATTTTTATCCATCCAATTTCCTGAAAATTTTATTAAAATGGTTGTTAAATAAAAAATTTCAAATGTTATATACTCTGTTTTTATTTATTTTTCTCTCCTTGTTAAGTATATCAAATTAGAAAAAAGAAAACAATGTAAGGAATTCGTTATTTACAAAATAGAAATAATTGTACATATCCTAAAAATAAAAAAAAATCTATGCACATAAAAAATATACGATAAATGCGTTTCTTTTTCAACTTTAATTATATGCAGGTTGCCGTTAATGGAATGGTTAATAAATTAATCAATTCAAGAGGTAGTAAGTAAGAACAAAACAATATAAATGGTAAAGAAAATAAATGAGAAATGGAAATAAAATTGATTAATGGCCGTATTAATAGCCGCGTTTTAATTCTATGAAAAATGATACTTCATTGACGTATTTCTTTAAAATTAAACAGAAAGCAGGAATTTTCAAAAATTGTATTTTTTAAATGTAAAATCCCTGATCGCATTAACACCCGGTATAGATAATCCTATCAGAAAGATATAATCGAGGTTTTCGATTATTTTATACGTTTTAACACGATCTGTTAATTAATGCGCTATTCCGGATCAACGGGCTATTAATACGGGCATAAAAATTACATCGATACATACATTTTATACCGTCAGGTTTTAAGATGAAAACCATTACATAATTAAATATTTTCGTTTTATTTAAAGACAAAACTCACTAAGTGCGTCCAAACATTCGGTGAATTTCAACGCAAATTAATAACAGGTATTCAAAAACGATATATGCTGACGATACAAATCTAAACATTATATTGATTTTTTTTAAAACTTTAACAAATTTTTCACTAAATCTCCTCCCCTTGCTTTCCTCATTCTTCGAATCCCAGTCTAACAATCATATATATAAATTAATATAACAGACTTTCTTTTTTCTTATTTTTTTTTCTCATATTTCATATATATATAAAAATGCAATAATAGAGATTATAAAATTTTACAACCAATATATCTTTGGCATAAA
This sequence comes from Philonthus spinipes, assembly GCA_963082785.1. Lineage (NCBI taxonomy): Eukaryota > Metazoa > Arthropoda > Insecta > Coleoptera > Staphylinidae > Philonthus > Philonthus spinipes. The sequence continues at coordinate 14,755,392 of OY720311.1, forward strand.
CTACACGAACGTAAAGGAAATAATTCACTCACGTGCACGCCCTAGACGGCCACGTTTTCTCATTAATTTTCTTCGGACTCGACTCTTCGTTTTTTTTTTTTAAATTCGTTTTGCCGTGATCACCGTTTTCATATCATAAAGATGTCGCGGTTGTGCTGCAGCAGGAACTGCACGAACATGTTGATTGGACCGATCACCTCTAAGGACATTGTCTTGTTATCCGACCATATTAGGTTCGGGCCGAAAACCACCGCCAGGTTTGGTGCGTTCATTTTGTTCAAGTCCGACCTCTCCATTACCTGAAATTAATTATAATCGTTATTGTTATAAATCTCTATACCCGAAAGGGTACAATAGGGATTTAATCCTTTAACTATGGGCAAAACTACACGTGTCATAAATGTTTCAAAAAAATTAAATGTTACATTAAAATGTATGTAAAAATAATTTAAATTTCGAGTGCATTATTACATTGCTCATTGACAACCAAGCTACGTTCAAAATTGCTTTAAAACGCCAAATTGTTTATTGACGGCCATTGGATTATGAGGCAGACTGCCGTAGATAAAGGGTTAAATGAAATAATTGTATCCCAACGAAAAATAAAAAGGTTTGCCAACATAATTCCGAAATTAACTATATATGGCGCGAAATTTAAACTATTTACGTACTTAAGATTCAATTTACGACACAACAAAATAAGTGATTTTAAATTCCGGAAATTAGATAAATACACAACTTGTGTTGAATAAACAAATAAAATAAATTAATGAATTCTGAACACCCTTCTCTATTATTCTAAATAAACTAATAGGATTTACGTGTACCGATTCATAATCGCCTTACAGACTTTCTGTTATTAATCAGTTTCCATCTCTATTTCTACTACATTGATTACCTAGATTTAATTTTACGCAACTCTACTAATTGCACCTAAAGAATTTTTAATACAAAAACTTTTGAGTTGTGTGAAGTTGCAATAAAAAAAATACTTACCCTAGATAAGAATGTGATGATGTACTTAAGTATTTTATAATTATCCTCCGGAAGTTTCTCCATCACCAAAATGGACGCTTGACGTAGCTGTTGGTCTTTGCTAATCTCTATCAAACAAAAAAACGAAATTAATAAAATATGGGAATTTGAAGTGGAAACACCTCTATAATTAAATAAGACTGATACTATTGTTCATAGTATTAAATTATGTTCTATTACTAAAAGTAACTCTTCCCTGTTTATTGAAAAACATCAATTTATTGCAACTTTTTTTTTATTTAAAATTGCTTATTTAGAAATACTCGATTACTAATATTTTATACATTTCAAATTCCTTTACTTAATTCTATTCCTATCAAATCTAAATTTTAGCTTACTTTGGAAATCAATAATCTCTTCGTACAGCTCGAAGGTCAATAAGGGCTCTTTAAGCTCCCTTAGGAAAGTCTTCAGCAGCACAGTCGCCTCGTGGGGGTCTTTGAACTCTAGGATCTCGCCCCGATCGGCGCATTCCTTCAATTCCTTTAATTTCAGGTTGTTCGGACTTCTCCTGAACAGACCCTCAGTTTCCAATGCTAAAAATAATTAATTAAAACAAAAATTAATAGCTTCATTAATACATTTTTTTTATTAATCAGTGAAGAATGCTGCTTTTATTTAAATGGTAGATTTTTAACAACTTTTTTCCTTTTGACTTACGACCAATTGACAATCGTTCAGGAATGAGAAGGGAAACGAAATCATAGGATTTACGAGTATCGATTCACAAACGTCTGGGTTGGAGCCTTACAGACTTTCTATAGAGTTTACACTCCGTGACTAACATTTTAACCACATGGGTTTTTATTCGTCATTCTCTGTCGTATTTCACGATTTTCACCATTGCATGGAAGATTTCCTGGACCATGTCGGACTCCCCTACAGACTTTCTATATTCAATCTGTTTCCATTCTCATTATCAGTTCTTTCCTAGGTGATTGTGAATCGACTCATATTATTTACTTGTAGCGATTCACAATCGCCTGGAGGGGCCCTACGGACTTTCTGTTTCCGTTCTCGTTTCTTAGTGATTATAATTGGACTCGTAGGATTTACGAGAATCGATTCACAATTGCCCAGGAAGGGGCCTTAGGGACTTTTCTGTATATGAAATTATTTTTTATCATCACAGTCAAAGCAATTTTTTTAATAGACATAAATTAATAGAATGTGAATTTAATTAATAGCGTACACATTAAAATTAACATTTTCTGTACGAAGTATTGCTTATAAATTAGGCTCGGAATTTTACACTATTTTTCCATGACATAAAATGTTTACACGAAAATAAACACATGAAAAAAACTCAACAAATCAATTAAATTAAACGATGTTTATCCCCTCGTGATTCACTTCCAAATTATTCAACATTCTCAAATTAAAAAATTGCCCCAGGCGTTGACTCACCGTCCGGATTGTCCAAGAACTGCACACACTGTTTCACGACAGGCGGGATGGTCGTTTTGTAATGCGTTTGGATGTGGTTCAGTGAGACGCCGAACTGTTTGGTCGGGGGCACGTTTTTCAGGCTGGAATCGGGCGTGGTCTGTCGGTTAGGCACTGGTTTCGATACTCGTCTGTCATGTCTGAAACAGTGACATATGTATTTCATTAGTAGGAACTCCATTGATTTATTAAACGATGAAATTAATTTCCAATGAAAACGATATTAATTTAACGCGCGTTTTATGAAAATGTCAAATTTATGTAAAGGAAATGAAAGAAAGAAAATAAAAACAATAATAATTTAACATGAGTTTTGTGAAATGTCAAAACAACTTATTATACAGTAAATAACACAGTTATTATTTTAAACTTATAAACATGATTATAATTGATTAATTCAATTCAACCATCTATATATAATCTTCAATATAACAATTGGGCGGCCATTCTACTTCAAAATTAAGCAATAGATGTGCAATTTATTAAATTTATTGTGGATTTTAATATTTATATTATATTCTTTTCTTCACTTCTTCAAGGAGGGTCCACGACCTAAACTTTATTGGGCGAACATCAACCGCCGCAATCAGCGAAGAATGCTGACCTGGTTGAGGTTCACTGAGAGGAATGGGAGAGGATCCACGGGTCGATCTTCATCAGCAGAGGTGGCTGACCCGGCGGATGCCTGACTTTTAGGACCAGCGACGGCTGCCGGCTATCGAGCTCTCTGTGTGGGATGGCAGGAGAAACAAACTATTATTCAACTTACTCGATGACTTCCTGTGGTATCGATAGCTGATCGAGCGTTATATGCTCGCTGAGCTCCTCCAGCGTGTTGATGTAGTTGAGTTTCTTGCCGAATTTCACGCTAATGACGGGCCTGAACATTTGCGAGACGATTTTGACGAAACTCGTCGGATGGACCATGAAAAGGGCCTTCAGGTTCTTCTTGTACTTCCTGTCGAAGGCCTTGTAGGCAGACCACAACCACCTTATCGACGGCTTGTTTTTACTGCTGAGCCCGTAATGGAAATACACTAAGCTGTAATCCTGCTCTACATACTTGTCGAGTGTATGAATTAGGTACCTAGACAAAAAAATAATTTTATTTTTAATTATTATAATATTTATTTAGTCTTATATAACATTGTTATATGTTCCTCTCTACTTCTTAGTGTAAGGCGATTGTTATAATAAATTATATAATAATTTATAATATAATAATTTGTCATTTGATATATTTGAGAAAAATTGGTCGATAGGCAGAAGTATACAAAAATTTAATATTAATTGTATTTTCGAGAAAGTAAATTCATTATTTTGAAATATTAATATTCTCATTATTATTAAATCAATATTAATCACAAATAAAATAGTATTTTATCTGTCATAAAAAGTAATCTGTAATTATTTAAATAAAAATGATTGTCCTTTCTGCTACTCGTGATAAATAGATTACATTATCATTTTTCATACTACTTAAATAGATTAACCATTACTAACTCTAGAAACCGTTCGTGGTTGATTTTATCGATGTGCGGAAGTTTGCAGGCGTATACGACAATGATTTTCCTCCCCAGGCTGTCGTCACCCTTGACGTCGACGATTCCGTACTTGGCGATTTCCGTGAATCGTTCACTAGCGTCTCCGACTTCTGGGTACGAGCTGACCAGACTGTCGAAGTTCCCGTCGAAAGTCTCCGCGAGTTCATCCTCAAAGTTCTCCTCCGTGAAATCCGATACAGGGGAACCCATACCGTTCGGTTCAATATCTTGCAATAAATCGACTGGACAAAAAAAAAAAAAAAATGTGTTAATATACCATTTGAAAGCACTGAATGTTGTAATAAAATTTGTAACTTATTTTAGATCAATTTTTAAATTTAAATAACTCTTTTAATATTACCCTACACCCTCACAGGTATAAAGGTTTTTTTTTCGATAATATATATTTTAATATTAATTGTTTTTGTAGATACAAACATCTTTATTCAGACAATATTATATAAGCTTATACATAGATTTATATTTACTTAACAAGAATTGTTTTTATTAAAATAAAAGTTGTTTTATTACAATGATAATAATATAACTTATTTTAATAAAAAAATCGATTATCTATAATAAAAGAATTAATCAATGATCCATTAATAGAGAATGAATAAAATTATTCTTTTAATATTAACACATTGACTGCCAACTACAAGTTATCTCGTAGCGTCTTTATAGATTAATTTTGTACCACTCGTAGAGTAACAGTGTAAATATGAATAGTTGGCCTCTGAGAAAAGAAGGAAAAATCAGGGTTGGCTTAAATGAACAGAAACTTTACTTGGCAGCCAATGTGTTAACAATAAATTGTTTCTATTAAAACAAAAGTTGTTTTATTTTGATAAAAACAATTTATGAGATTTTTTGAATCAATGATTCATTGATGAGAATAAACAAAATCATTCTTTTAATATTATTCATTCATGAATCATTGATTCACTCTTTTAATACCATATGAACGAGAATTCTTCTCCTCTAGAGTGCTTTGATTTTTTTCCTTATTTTACATTTTGTTGGCACTAGTGAATAAAAACAAATGAAACCTCACATCTGTCATTATTTATCAAATCAAATTCTTGTATTTATTAGAATAATATAACAAATATAACCTATTGATCGATAATGGTCACTTTGTGTACGAAATGTACATTTGGTAATCCAAATAAAAGTGAGGAGAAATTTTATTAGTGCTTTATTCGTCAAACATAACCTATAGCGTGTGGTTACTTTTATTGCCAACATAATTTTTTTTTAATAAAAAATTTCAAAGCACTCTAGAAAATTAACAATTAACTAAGAATCACCTAATAACGAGAAAGATGTATCATAAAATTTATATGAATCAATCGCCTGAAAAGGGGCCATACGAATTTTCTGTATACGATCCGTTTCCGTTCCTGTGTGATTATGAATCGGCCTTTACAGATTAATAAAGTCAATATTATTTTTGTATGTTATATATATATATATATGTAAATATTATCAAAAAACCCTTTATACCCTTAAGAGTGTGGGTATTCTTTTATATTATGAAAAAAAAAAAACTTACTAGGCAGGGCAGTATCTACAATAGCGTCTGGTGCGTGGTGAAGCTCAGTGTCGTCGAATTCCAAGTTGGGTTCGTAATCATGGTAATCGGAAAGGCTCGGATAAGGCTCCTCTGTGTCCCCAGTGCAGACCGCTAAACAATTAAATTCAGTTTTCAGAAAACTAATATATACATATATTCAAAAAGAAATATATACCCTTCACAGGGTGTGTGTTTCAGAAAATTAAAAATTGTTTGCAACACAAAAGTGTTTCGAAAACCGTAAAGCTTGGGAGTCGAATTTGATTGATTTATTAAAAATAATAAACCTAAATAAACTCCAAACATTTTAAATTTATCGAATATACTAGAAGCAAAAAAATATTCGGGGCTATTCCATACGGAAAATGTTAAGTTTAACGTTTGCGTTATTAATTAAATTCACATTCTATGTATATATATCTATTAAATGAGTTTCGACTGTGATGATAAAAATAACATACATGTTAAATTTAACATTTCCCTTACAGAATAGCCCCGATTGTATTTTATTAAACAGCACAGTGATGTCTTCATTAAATATCAGTGGTTGAGTTGCACAAAAAAGCGAGGACAAATCTAACGTGTGAGGATAATAAAATTCATGTGGTATCAAAACATAAATCACAAAAGTTTGTGTTGTTTCTGATAACAAAAAAAAAAAAAAACATTTACATATATCGCAGAATTTGAAGAAAAAAAATCAATAAATAATGACATTATAAACAAACCAGTTTTACCAGTCAATGAATTCAATGAACATTAATTAACCAATCGACACGTCGCAACCGCTGCACTTTTTTTCTTCCGCACTCTCTAAGGCCAAATCGAAATTAGAAAGAAAAAAAAAAAAAACAGTGCAACCTTCACCCGTTAAACAAGTGTAACAAATTGTGCAAGACAGCTGCACCCGACCGTGCAAAAGGTGCTCCACTAATTCTTCGATAAAAATCACTTACACTCTACAACAATTTCTCCCCGAATGCGCTTGTGAAAAAAATCCACCCGGAGATAACCGCAACAACGTTAGCCATATAAACAAGAGAAAACGACAAAAAAAACACAGCTTTGTTTACAGTTTCTCCCCCGATTCAATCTTATCAGCTCGTGTAAACATACTCTGAGCGGAGATGATTCCTACTTGCGTGACGTACCTGGGCAGCCCTGCGGGGCGATCCTGGGGCTTAGCTTGTTCGTGTCCATCGCGGGGAAACGCCGGCTGCGATTAAGTCATCTTGATTAAGCGAATTAAAGGATAAAAAAAACGTGCACTGAGATTTAACGAAAACGGTCACTCCCAACGGGTTTCCACGGACTTCGACGGCTGTGCACTGAGCTAGCTCTTATTGTACTCCGTTTGATTCGTCCCTGAGATCCTGCGATATTTACATTTCGAGTCCCCCCCGGATTAATTGCGTCGCTTTTACGGGTGGGATTGTTTTATTTTTGCGGACACTTTTTTTTCGAGGGGGCAAATGGCGGTGGTTGACAGCTGATACGCGCCGGTAGCAGCTGTGTTTTAATGAAACTAGTGGGTTGAATCGTTGAATTACGGCTGATTACGGTTTTTTTTGTAATGTTCTGATAACAATCCCGCACGGCTGATAAGAATTGTAAATTTATTTATGAGAAGATAGTAATTATAGGCAATTCAAAAAACACAATTGAGGATTATAGGAAACTATATTTAAAATTCCATAGAATAAAATTTAATTGATAATTTTATAGTAATCTGTAAATTCAATATGTTAATTAAACTGTAATTTTGGTATCAAAGAAAACTATAATTCTGCTAATAGAGAAAACTGTAATTTTACTAAGAGAGAAAACTGTAATTTTGCTAATAAAGAAAACTGTAATTTCGATAATAAAGAAAACTGTAATTTTACTAAAATAGAAAACTGTAATTTTACTAAAATAGAAAACTGTAAAATTGTTAATAAATGAAACTGTAATTTTGTTAAAAATGAAAATTGTAAAATTGCTAATAAATGAAACTGTAATTTTGCTTTTAAACTAAACTGCTATTTTGTTAAAGGTTTAAATATTTAAGTTTAAAAGACTAAACTTATTTATAACTTTTACTTTATTAGCATTTTATAGTTATACTTATATTGTAACCCTCCATTATCTTTTAATGTATAGTTAGTATAAAGCAATATGTATTTTAATGGACTTACCGTTAATAAACAATAAACCTATAATTTAATGAACTGAAAATATAATTAAATAAAATGAAGGTGTCTGAAAGACGTCGACAGCAAATACAAATTTATTCAATTCAAAATGGAATTACATATAATCACAGTTTTAAATCACATTTATTGTTAATTTTGGCCTTTTATGTGTTAATTTTTTGTGTCGGAAGGTCAATATTTTAAGTACAAGTACTTGTGAATTCCATTCAGTTTTATAATCTATTAGAAAACCATACAGAAAAACCACCTTAACCACAATTAATTGTACAATAAAAATCTCATAAAGTTAAAATATAAAAATTTAAGCACCTTAATTACGTATTACATGATTAAAATGTCTATGAAATCAAAATTTGAATTTAAATTTTGCAAGTGTGTAAAATAAGTGTCTAGCTAAGTAAAAATGAAAAATATTAAATCGACCAAATTATTTTTTTTAATGTTTTTTTTTTTCGTTTGGAAAATATTTTCGCAATTGTTAGAATAAGCGAAATGGTTATTACTTCTAATAATTACGGTTGATGCATTTTTTTAGAAAATAATAAAAATCGGTTAGAATTAAGTACTAACTTCAAGGGTGATAATATTGCAGAGAATTGATTTAACTTTTTTAAAGCCAAATTAGAAAATGGCAGATAAATTAATTCTAAACTATTTTAGAAAATGCAAGTTTGATAATATTGCAGAGAATTGATTTAACTTTTTTAAAGACAAATTAGAAAATGGCAGATAAATTAATTCTAAACTATTTTAGAAAACGCAAGTTTAGAATTCGTGCCTGAGTTTATGAACAAAAATTAACACAAAATTGAATTCTAAACTTTAAGAAAAAGTCAAAATAATAAATATCAAGTTAGAATTTATGAACACAAAAATATGGAGAGAATTGATTTGTATTTTTGTATAATCAAAATAAAAAAAAAAAACAAGTTTAGAACTCGTGCTAAAAATTATGAACAAAAGTTATAGAGAATTGAATTCTAAACTTTTTAGTGAAAATAAATAAATAAAAAAAAAAAAAATAAAATACAACCTCCCCACAATACCCTTAATTTCGGTTATTTTCTCTTAGATCGACAGATTGGACTGAAATTAAAAAATCGAAAAAAATATTAAAATCCTCCTGAGGGCTAATTAGCCTAGCTGGATGTCTTAATTAGACTCCAAACTAATACTCAGTACTAACTTTTTTAAGAGTAAGTGCCTAATTTTATGAACAAAAATTGCAAAGATTTGAATTTTAAACTTTTTAAAAATTAATATAAAAAAAACAATTTAAAATTCGTTCCTAAATTTATGAACAAAGCAAAATGCTTTTATTTCAATTTATTTTACACGAATAAACTATTTGGCATGCGCGAAAACAATATCGCAAAATTATGTCAGTTGAACCAAATTAGTTCCAAGGCAACGTTTTTAAGTACCACTCATTCGAAACAATAAACCATAATTTAATCAATCGATTAAAATTCATTTAACAACTAAACAAATATTTCTAAATACCTTTAAATAAATAAATCTCACTCAAACTCACTCTCTAATCTCTTTCACTTTTATTGTACAGTGCCGTGTGACTCACTTTCCAGTTTACCAATTCGAAGGCTGACTATACTGAGCAAACTCATACTCAGTTCGTCGATGTGAATTGTTTGTGATAAACATGAGTGAATGCCCGGACGAAATTAAAGCGGATAAGTGCAGGAAATGGTTGGAAAATTGTGTTTTGGACGATGGGGATTCAGTCTCGGAAAGTAGTTTTGCGACCAGTTCCGATTTGACCAGCACTGATGCCACTTTGAGCACTCAGGATGATTTGAGTTATAATTCAGAAGGTGTCGCGGTTTACGATCGAGTTGTCGCGAATGGAAATTCCGACGTGAGTGATGAATTAATGTTTAAATTGATGCTCCAGTTTGCAATTTATTATAGTGATGTTTATTTTTTTAAGACAGTTGTTGGGAAATATATGGCCCAATTGAGTATACTTGTGGGACAATGGGTTAAAGGATGAAATTTGAGCTTTGAATAAATAAATAATACAAACTATTTATTTATTGAATAATATACAGAGTGTTTCTAAATTTATGCGGATTTTAAAGGGTAACTTCAGCAAACATTAAGGGGGGTTTTTCATATATTATTTTCTTCAAAACCCCTTCCACTCCAAAGTTAAGAAAAAAATGTTTTTATTTCATAGATCTACTATGGAACAATTTAGAAGAATGTAATTTAGCTTATAACTGTTCCTCATTAAAAGGCACTTTTTGTGGATTTTTGTAACCCCAAAATATTATTACAAGGGGGTGACAAAATGACAAAATCAAATCCTCTTATAGTTTGCATCAGAACGTTTTAATGCATCTACATTTTTATATTTCAAAAATTGATTTAAATTAAGCTATTCAATATGTAACTTTTCTGTCTCTTGATATATCCTCCCAAAATTGTTAGTTTGAAAAGACCATTGCTCTCTTTTCGCCTGGATTTTGTATTATCATCAATCATCAATGTCAAAATATACGAATAAAATTTAAAAATAACGAAACATTACAAATTCGATTTTTTAATATATATATATATATATATGCGGAACTACATACATATATTTCCTATTAAAATATTGAATATATGATTAAATTGTTTGATAAGAAGTGCTCATATTTCCGCTACAAGAATTTTATCTATTCAATTTTATCACAAGAATGTTTATAACATTAGCGATATTTCATCGATGTCGTTTATTTTTTAAATAAATAGAAATTGCTTGCGGATTTATTTTATTTTAATTTTAGGTAAATTTATGTGAATTAAACTTAATCAGCACGAACAACGCCAACGTTTATCAAAATGTCACCATTAATAAATCGAAGAGGGTCCATTTGGGGAACGTTACGTATGTTCAAGGGCCGATTATTGTTAATCAAACTGAAAACGTCTTTAATCAAATCACGAACATCAGTGACGAGGAGAGAAAGGTGAAGTTTCCACAAAATGCGCCTTGTAAGTATAAAATTGTACAAATATAACTCAGTTTTATCGCCTAGCGAAATTAAGACGCACTATTAATTTAAAAAGCGCTCATTTTTCTTCCGAAGGAAGAAGTTCAGGGTAGGGTGCGGCTCTAAGGATATATTATAATACAACCACTAACACACATTGCAATAGTTTGAGAGTCGAAATAATACTCTATCTCATCGCATTTACTAAAATGTTTCCCATTATCTGTAGTTTCCCAACATAATCCACCAACAAATAATTTAACACGACTGGGCTCGTCCGCGCTTGTAGAGAATATTTGATTTATCTTTAAAACCCAAAAACTATTAATTGCCCTTTCGATGATATTTATTTCATCTCGTAATGAAATAAAACTGAGTAAATTGTAATGTTTTGTTATTTTTAAATTTTATTCATATATTTTGACGAGTATTATCATCCTTGAGAAAATCCAGGCGAAATAATTTTATGAGCAAATATCAAGAGACAGAAAAATTACAGATTAAATCCCTTAATTTAAATCAATGCAACGTATATTTGAATAAGAGCCTAGTGCGGATTTGCCCCTTGTATGGGGCAAATTTAATCCCATTGTACCTTAAGTTTTATATTGTAATAATAATAAAAAAAAAGATTTATTCACTTGGTCACAGTTATTTAATTTTAATATGTTTTAATATTTAGAATTATTAATCTATATTGCCGTTTTGATTTTATTAAATATTTTGATATGTTAACTTAAATAATTGTTTATAAAAGTGATAATTTTGTTTTAAATTATTGTAATGTCTTTTGTATTAATGCACGTTTTATATATGTATATATATATATATATATATATATATATTATTTCAATTATTGTAACATGTTGACTTGTGTAAGCTGCTGCTAGCATTAACACCAATAAATATATTATTTAAATAAAAAGAACTCGAAAATAATTCTTTATATTTAATTTATTTTTATATTGTAAATGATTTCAGCTCCAGTGCGATTGGTTGATAGGAAATATTGGTTGGCACAACCCCCGCTTGCGAAACCAACGAAGTTAGCAAAACCAGCAAAATTTGTTATTATATGTAAGTATATAATTTAAACTATTTGAGAAAGAAATTAAATGTTTTTAATCATTATTTAATTATTTCTTTAGAAATGGTTGTCGTTTCTCCTACTTATTTTTTTTAATTGAAATATTTCGGAAGTTAAATAATCCCCTAATCCCTCATCTACGCCACTGCACACATCAATTACAAAAGAAGTTTAAATATAGCTGAAGATGATTTGCATCATTCAATGACTTTATAGATAAAAATATCTTCATATCATCCACGAATAATAAAGCGAGCATATGAGAAACAATTAACATCATTAATGAATACACTAATTAAAATAATAATAATAGTATTTATAATAATAATAATAATAAACTTTATTACCCAACAGACAAAGAGCCCAATTACAGAGTAATTAATAAAATAACAAAATATCATTATAAACATTAACAATAACAAAAATAAAATATAATGGAAAACAATATAATATAATTAAATCTAACATATAAGCAAAAAGAATAGAGTATATGAACAAAAATTATATATTATATATTTATATATTTATTTCCACTTTGCAAATATACATGAAAGTATTTGTACATGGAAACGTTATGAAAGATGTAAGAGGCCCAAGGTGGGAGCCCTGAGGTACCCCTGATATGATATTTATGGCTCTCGACGTAGATTGGCCTATTTTAATAAACTACTTATGGCAGGTAAGATATGATTCAATGCACGATAAAAGTTTACCAGAAATTCCAACATGTGCTAATTTGGTCAATAAGATGCAATGATCCACAGTGTCAGAAACCTCTTCAAAATGCATTGAAAATGTAGGAAACATACACTAATAGGTTACCAAAGATGACTGGGCTCTCCGACCCATCTAATTTATTTGTTCTAATTGAAATAAATATTTTTTATAACTGTTTTTCTTTAAATTCATGTATACAGTGGCGAGGGCCTACTCAATATTCGCTCGCGAACCATAGTTTAAGAAATACTGGGTTAGAGGTAACTGAAGCCCCAACACGAAACCCATGCTGATTGAAGAAATTGAGGATTGAAGAGAATTTGTTAAAAAAATAATGTTATTAGATTGTATAAACTCTTAATCTTGAACAATATAAAAAAAATAATACTCCCAAATTAAAATTTAAAAATTTTAAATACCTGATATTATTGAAATTGGCTGACTTTCTTCTTATCATTATTTTTAAATATTGGAACAACGTAGGAGCGGGATAAGCTCCATAACATAAAGATTTATTAAATAATAAACATAAAGGTCTACATAAAGGAAAAGGAAAAGGGGGTCGGTATACCATCGGGACCTGGGCTGTAATTTATTTTCAATAATGAAACAATGTCCAAAATTTCCGTTATTTTCAAATTTGACAGATGAGGGATATGAGTAAGTAACGACTTTGCTGTTTTTCAAGAGATGTGCGATGGACAATAAACAGTTTGGAAATAATTTGCTCGACCTTTTTCGGTAACTGCATTGCGTCCATCCATAAAATATTTAATTTGTTAATAACTGAGGTTTCATCTTTGTTATACGACTTCAACTTTATTTTTATACATTGTTAATTAATTGAATAACAATTATAGTTAAAACTATAGTCACAATAAATAAAAATTTGTGTTATACAAACAATGTTTAAAGCATTAATGGAGGTGGCTGATAGTTGTTGAAAGTTCATATTTATCATTTTAAAGTAAACACGTTTGTTATAACTTTCAAAATATGTTTATTTTGAAATTTCACTACAATTGTTTCGCCACCTTGTGGTTTCTTCAGGTGAAGAACAAGTGATTAGATTAATCTAATTTACAAATAATATATAGGGGGAGCAATTAAGTAGGTGGCGAAACAATTGTAGTGAAATACAAAATAAACATATTTTGAAAGTTATAATAACGTGTTTACTTTAAAGTGATAATGTTTAAAGTGTTTTATACAAATACAATATTTATTTACTACATGAAAATGTTCTATCATTTTCACGAAATTACTTTCTTAACAACTCAATACATCTCCACTTTCTTATATTAATTCACTTGCAATTTATTTAAAATTTTAGGCCATTCTGCGACCGACGACGCTTCAACACACTCCGAGAATATTTTACTCATACGACTCATCCAACAATTCCACGTGGAAAGCAGGGGTTTCGACGACATAGGCTACAATTTTTTAATCGGATGCGACGGCAACACTTATTTAGGACGCGGATGGGGAATGCAAGGAGCTCACACGAAACTGTTAGACAATCATATTTTAATTCCACATGGTTAAATATTAGTACTTACTACACCTATTTTTTTCTGATTTCAATTAAAATAATCATAATAAATTAAAGACGACGCAAGCGCCACCTTTTGCCTAATTTCATGTGGCATCGTCAACGATTTGGGTCTACAAGATAGACGACCGAGAATCATTTTTTCATCCACTAAAGGAAGGCGAACTTGTCCTGTTTATAGAACGAAATTCACATTTAATGAAATATTAAGCCACCAAATCGTTGACGATGCCATTTGAAATTAGGTAAAAGATGGCGCTTGCGTCGTTTTTAATTTATTATGATTAATATCGAGTATATAACCACAACGCAATTTCCGTTCAACCGCCTTCATCAAGGCATTGCACATGGAACATATTAGTCTGATGAAGTTCGAAAAACCTAAATGGCCATCACTAGTTATCTATACGCTAGATGAATACTGGCTGAATATTTCATTAAATGCCAATTAAAATAGTTTATAGCGAATTTTGAATTTACGTGAGAGCTTATTATTTCTTATTTATATTACTTTCGAAAAGGCTGTAAAAAGCGAAACAAGTTGATTCAATTGATGATTTGATTTGTGAATTCAAGATACGGTGACTGAATAATAAATAATTAATTTGTTATATTAGGTAATTTAAAATTAAAACACTTGTTTAGTTTCATGTTGTTATATTCAGTTTCCTGACACGTGTTTCGGTCAATGACAACCATTCTCAAAGGAATTACTAAATAACAGAATATAGCAACATGAAACCAAACAAGATTCGAAGATATTTGTTGGTGAGTACGTGAAGTTTCTTGATATAATATAATATTTAAATATTATGCTTGAGATGTACATATTGTGATAAAAATGAAATAAAAAGTGAAGAAAGGAATAAAATATTATATAATATTAAACCAAACAAGTGTTTTAATTTGATATATTTTTTTATGTTATTATTTAAATAAAATTAATTTATTGATTTATTAATTCAATCCTTTCAGGTATAACAAATTTTCGGTGGGGATCTGTTTCGTGGGCTGCTTCATCAAACATTTACCATCGCAAGCGGCTTTGCGGCAGGCGAGGGCTTTAATCGAGGAGGGACTCAAGGAAGGGCACATCGATCCGGAATATTCCTTAATCGGCACCTGTCAGTGCGTTTCCACGGAAAGTCCCGGAACGGCCTTGTTTGAAGAAATCAAAACTTGGCCACGATTCGATAATAGTATAAGCATTAATGCACCATCTGATCTCGTAATCAATGATTAAAATCTCGATTAATCAATACATATGTATTTTTTTAAATTATAGTGAGGATTTTATTTTATTGAAAGTCCTGATTATTTACTCATGTTAATGTATGCTTGAGAACTTGTCTCCTCTTTACTTTGAATTTGTTTATTAAAACAAAACGATGCTGGCTATAAAAGTAACCACACGCTATGGGTTATGTTATTATTCTGCGAAGAAGGTCCTTAACAGGACAAACAGGGAATACGCCCATTTTTGATTTTCTCTATTTTTCTCAGCTATTTCTGAAATGGAACAAATTTCAGAAATAGCTTTCGAAACGAAAAACTTTATGTTCAGTATATTTGCAGACACAAATATTTTTTGTATGTTTACAAAATGTACTTTACTAAATCAACATGTTTATAATAATAATATAAGCAAATTAAATAATAATAATAATACATGCAGCAAAAAAAAATAAATTAATATTTAAAATTACAAAATCTAATATATATTTTATATCTATTAATTGGCTATCGACCAATGGTCTTTCCGCTAGTAGTAAATTATTTTGCAGATTTCATAAATAATGACACATGTGACGTTTTATTTGTTTTTATTCACTGATGCCAACGAAATGTAAAGAAAAGCACTAGACGAGAAATATTCTCGATCACATGGTATATGTTCTAAATAATAAAACGTCATTTTTATTTGGTTTATATGTATTTTTTTGGGGAAATTATATAGCGAGGATTTTAATTTATTGAACAAAGTGCGAATTATTTATTCATGTTAATGTTTTGCAAGTACCATATGATCGAGAATTTTTCTCGTTTAGAGTGCTTAGATTTTTTTATTAAAACAAAATGATGTTGACAATAAAAGTAACCACACACTATAGGTTATGTTATTATTTCGTGAAGAATATCTGTGAAGGACAGGGTGGGAATACATTCATTTTTGATTTTATCTCTGTCCCATTTTAGTAATAGCAACAAGGAAAACTTTATGTTCGGTAGTAAACATTTTTTTTTGATTTCATAAATAATGATGTTTTATTTGTGCCAGCAAAATGTAAATTAAAGAAAACAAATCAAAGCATTCTAGACGAGAAAAATTCTCGATCATATGGTGTATGTTCTTTCAAGTATTGAGCAGTATAGTTCGATAAACATAAGAAAAAATATGGAATGTTGACATTTTGTTTGTTCTACGTGTAATATTACTAAAATATTTTTCCAAGTGTTTAATGGGACTCAAATTGGAGATATATTTATAAAAAAATTGTAAAACCAAACCAAGTGATTTCATTACAACAAACTATTATTAAATATATGTTTTACCAAGTGATAAATGAGGGAAAAGTATACAATAAAAAATGCTCAGGATATAATTTAACAGCACATTTAAGACACCCAAGCATATGTTTTGTAGATTATCCGAAACAACAGAATGCGTTATAATTAATTTTAAATTTCCGTTGTAGTTTCGAAATTGTTTACAAATCGTTTTTTGTTTACAGCGCTTAAAGTTTCACAGTGAGTAAAATTTCTTGGCCGCGTCTCGCCGTTATATATTTAAACTCCTGTTATTCACAATCCGGCAAATTGGAAGCGATCGGAAAAAATGAATTATTTTGGCCTGCAACTCGGAATAAACGAAAACAACAACCTCTCACCGCACAGATGGCGCAACGGGAAAAGACCGCGAGCTTTCGCGCGAGTTTTACGACAAACACCGTTGGGGAAAGAACGCGAGCAAACCACAAAGCTTGATTTTCACCAAAAATATTTGGTTTTACTTTTTAATTTAATTTACAACACTTAATTTTACCTAAAAGAATTACTTTAAAAAAATTAACAACAGGTAATTTGTATCAGAAACAATTTAATATGTTTTAAAAATCCAGTTAAATAATTTTCAAAATAATTAATTTAGTTGATTTAATAATCAATAAATTATTTTCTAAATTAAATAAAATGAAACAAAGATGATTCACACATTTGCAGTTATTTAAATTACAATTATTCTATTTAGTTACTATAACTTTTTGACTTACTTTACGTAAGTACTTTAAGTCAAAAAGTTTCAGTAGCTAAAGAGAAAATAATTAATTTATTAAATTTTGACAATACAAGCTTCTACTTCGTTATAAATTGTTTTAAGTTTTATTAAAAAAAAAAACTGATTCTCTTTGTTTCTATAATTTTTAATTTACTTTAGTGATTATAATTTCAACAATTTTAACTTGTTATTAACAAATAAACCTAAGTTAACATTAAAATTGTTTAAACTATAGTCACTAAAATAAATTCAAAGTTAGACAAACAAAGAGAGTCAGTTTTTTGTCAACAATTTTAACTTGTCATTATCAAACTTAAGTTAATGTTACATTTTACAATTTTAATTTGTCATTATCAAACATTAGTTTGATAATAAACTTATTATTAAACATAAGTTTGATTATTTAATTTAATTTATTTTACGGAAATCTCCATTCAACAAAATGATAAGCATTTAAATAAATCTTCACAAATAATAAATAGACAAATAAGTCAACTTTAAATTATTAAACTAGACATGTTAAAATTGTTGACAGTTTAGATAAACAAATGATTCACTTTGTATAACTTTGATTTTTTTTGTTTATAGTTTCAACAATTTTAAGGTTATGATAGTTTCGGTTTGTTTGATTAATTTTAGTGACTATAATTTCAAAAATTTTCAGGTTAGGTCAGCTTTTGTTTGTTTGATTCATTTTAGAGAATATAGTTTCAACAATTTTAAGGTTAGCTTCGATTTGTTTGATTTATTTTAGTGGCTATAGTTTCAACAATTTTAAGGTTAGCTTCGATTTGTTTGATTTATTTTAGTGGCTATAGTTTCAACAATTTTACTGTTAGGTTTATTTAATAATTCTTTCTTTCTTAATTGTATCCTCTTTTACCCTTATTGGGTGTCGAGGTTTTGTTTGATAATAACAGGCTAAATTTGTTAAAACTATATAAAAAAATTAATTATTAAATTAAGTAAATTAATTATTTTCATTTTTAATTTAATTGAAATAACTTCGACCGAGTCTCAGCAAATTACACCTTCCTATTATAATGACTGATTTTCAGTACAGTGCACTTGAAATGTGTGTTTTTGTTATTGTCGTTGTCGTTGTTTGAATCACCTGTGGACAATGAGGTAATTCGCGTACGGGATCGTCCGCTCGTGTTTGTTTTTTTCCTTCCCGATTTTCCTCCTCTGTGTTTATTTATAATCCCCGAGGAGTGGAGAAAATGGAACGAACGTGCAGACACGCTCCTACTTGTTAATTATAGACACAAGTCGTTGAAAACAATCCCGATATACATACGCTCGACGCCGATCCAGGAAATTTTATTAATGGATCGAAATTTAAAAATCTTCTAAAAGTCGCCTTTAATTTTAATGAAAATAATTTCCTTTCTCCTTTATTTATAATTTTTGGGTGATTCGTTAAAATTGCTACTTTTTATTAAATTTTAATTTATATTTATTTATTAATACTTTACGTATTTTTTTTATGATGATGGGGGTACACTTAGAAGAACATTAAACCATGAATTAAGGTCTCTGGTGCACACATATAAGACCCATGAATCATTAGACTCTGATTTAAGGTAAACTGGTTGAAGTAAAGACTAGCATAGAATAATTGGATTTGATGATTTTCGTGAAGATTGTTGTAATATAACAATAACCACTAAAAAACACTTTCTTCACTTTTTAATTTTTATTTTATCAGATATACATATGCGCTTAGCCAAAACACATTATCAAGGGCTTAACTTCGCAGGTTTATTTGAACTGCAGAAATCGCCTGCAAAAACTCCTGTCTATAAAATACAGTCAGCAGTTTTTAATTGACATAACCTTACAATCCTTTTACAGCCCTCTAGATTTGTGTTATATTTTTAAGATGATTGAATGAATGAGGATTAGAACAATTTGTGAAAAAAAAATCAAAAATGGTTTGCAGGAATAATTCATCTGCAGGAATCGACTATTAAGACTTTCAACTACAAAATACAACCAGCGGTTTGTATATGATGTATCTAACAGCACTCTAGTTATTTTTTGTGTGCTGATCATTGATTTTAATGGAAATTAAAAATAAATTTTGAAATAAGTCAAAAATATTTTGCAAGATTAATTCAAAAGCAGGAATCGATTAAGAAAACCCTTAACTACAAAATACAACCAGCAGTTTGCGCTTGATGCATTTTATAATCCTTTCAGGGCACTCTCGATTTGAGTTATATTTTCGTGCAGGTTGTTGAATTTAATGGGAATTAAAATAAATTGTAAAAGAAAATCCTCGTAGGTTTAATTGAAATCGACTGCTAAAACTCCTGCCTGCAAAATACAGTCAGCAGTTTTTAATTGATATACCTTACAATCTTTTCACGACCCTCTAGATTTGTGTTATATTTTCAAAAAGATTGTTGAGATTAATGTGGATTAGAATAATGTTTCATTCATGTGTATGTATGTGCGTGTGTGTGTATATATATATATATGTATATATATTAACTTGTTATTATTATCATTATATCAATATGTATTCTTAATTTTGTAAAAGGTGTTTACCGTCAATAAATAAATAAATAATTTGTGAAAAAAAAAAATGTTTTGCAGGAATGATTCAACTATAGGAATCGACTAATAAGACTATCAACTACAAAACACAGCCAGCAGTTTGTAATTGATGTACCTTACAATCTTTCCATATCACTCTAGATTTGAGTTATATTTTGGTACTTTTTATTGAATTTAATGGGAATTAAAATAAATTATGAAAATATTTTAAAAAAATCTTAGCAGTTTTAATTCAATTGCAGAAATTGCCTGTTAAAACTCATGCCTGCAAAATACAGTCAGCAGTTTTTAATTGATACAACTTACAATACTTTCACAGCCCTCTGGATTTATGTTATATTTTCAAAAAGATTGTTGGAATGAGTGTGGATAAGAATAAATTGTGAAAAAAATGTTTTACGGGAATGATTCAATTGTAGGAATCGACTAATAAGACTTTCAACTACAGCAGTTTGTACTTGATGTACCTTACATTCCTTCCACAGCACTCAAGATTTAAATGATATTTTCGTGCTAAAACTCTTGCCTGCAAACTATAGCCATCAGTTTTTAATTGGTACACCTTACAATCCTTTCACAGCCCTCTAGATTTGTGTTATATTTTCAGAATGATTGTTGAGATGAATGTGGATTAGAATAAATTTTGAAAAAAATAAAAAAAATATTTTTGCACGAATAATTAAATTGCAGGAATCGACTAATAAGACTCCCAACTACAAAATACAACCAGCAGTTTGTACTTGATGTACTTTACAATCCTTCCACAGCACTCTAAATTTAAGTTATATTTTCTTACTGATTGTTGGATTTAATAGGGATTAAAAATAAATTGTGAAAATTGTAAAAACATTTGGCAGGATTAATTTAACTGCAGAAATTGACTCACAAGACTTACAACTAAAAAACACAACCAGCAATTTGTGCTTGATACACCTTATAATTTATCCACAGCACTCTAGATTTGAGTTAAATTTGTATGTTGATTATTGGATATAATGGGGGATTAAAAAATAAAAAAAAACCTAAATTCAAATTCCCGACATCTACAATCCATCAATTAATTCCATCTATGGATCCAGACTTAGACAGCGACGTTAGCAATCACGACCTTTAATTAAAAGAAACGACAAGAACTAGACAAATACTGTTTGAAAGATGTTTAATCGCTAGCTATTTTGTGAATTGTGTATTAATTATGTATTGTACAATTAATGAGTAAATATATTGGTGTAAATAAATTAAATAAAAATAATTTGGAACAAGAAATTATTTCCCTTTTTGTATCTGTGATATTTATGATTTATGTTACGTACTTTAATTTAATTATTTAAAATGACCAAGTGAATAAATACTCTTTTCTATTGTTATTGCTGTAAATTTATAAATAATGATATTTGTGTATATAAAAACTATCGTCCAAAAATTATAAAGCTGTTTAATTATGTGAGATATTTCAGGATTTGCTGTAACCAAGGTAGCTTAGTGACAATAGCCAAGACTAATAAATCCACTCTGTTTATAGTGATATTCCTATCATAATTTTTATTATTATTTTATTTATTAAAACACTTGGTCTATTTATTACAAGATTTGTGGCAAACTTTAGGGAAAGGTCTTGGAGAGAGAGTAATGGGTTTGATGTTTGCTTCTTCATCTAGAAGGTTTTTAGGGGAAGGAGAATCAGTTCTTTACTTAATAAAAATATTTCTCATAAAGCTGGCTGTGGACACTGTTTTTAATTTTAACAAAAATACTCCTTACTATATTTTATTATTCATTTACACATTCTTTCTTATCTTTTTTGTTCTTTTTGTAAAGTCAATAAATCGCGATGTCGAAACAATATTAACTCCGAAAGATGAAAAGGCCATCAAAAGAACGAAAACTAGCGGGCATAATAAACAGGCGATGCCGCTCGTGAGTGGGTGCGAAATTGGGGCACATTTGTAAATGATCAAAGTGTATTTCTGGATACAGATGTTGTTTGTGACTCAAAAGAAAAAGAAAAAAAAAAGAAGATTTAAAAAAAAGACGCTGGAACAAATATCATTAAATTTTCAATTAATTATAGAATGGCATTCGGAAAGAACGAGCCGTTGTTTATGCATGTGTGGATTTCAATATGAATCGCGTAAAATTGAAATAATCGGGGCTATCCTGCAAAGGAAATGTTAAATAATGCGTACGTTATTTTTATTATTATCACAGTCTAAACAGGTTTTATACATAGAATATGAATTTAATTAACAATGCACTCATTAAACTAAAAATGTCTCGTACGGAATAACTCCGTATATTTTGTATTAATAAAATAATAAAATAAATAATGCCGAACGTTGATGGCGTTTATAGTTATAATATTAAAGGAAGAAAATAAATAATATTTAATTTGTATTATTTAGTAAAATGCATTTATATAATCACTGAATAAACACTTTTTATCACAATTATTGAATTATAATTTTTGCAGTTGGAAAAGGGATTAATCGATTTTTATTAATCATTGCCAGAAATTTTCTTTGTTGTAATATAATAATAGTGCTTATTCAGTGATTATATTATAAATTACCACGAAGTTACAGTCGCAATCATCATGATGATAAAATTAATTGAATAAAATGTTCAACCACCATTCTTCCCTTAATGAATGAAACAATGATTCTAGATTGGTAGAAAATTGTTGACCATTCCACTTAAAATTAGGCAAAAGATGGCGCTCTAGCTATCTTTCACATTATATAATTTGTATTATATATACAGGGTGGGCTATATACGGCTATTAAAAGTTTACGGGGTTCCTAACCGAGGAAAATTTTGAAAAAAATCTACATTGCACGGTTGAATATTGAATATTTCCACTTTTGATAACCTTCGGTTGTACCGGAAATGGCTACGAACTTTGTTATTTTAAATGGAACACCCTATATATTAATTCATTGTTTCCAAAACATATTTAGTTGAATAAACAATAAGTAGGAGGAAGGAAAACCTTTTTTATTTAAATAATTAAAAGTTTCTACAACCAACCTAAAGACGATTATAAGTGAATTTAATTTACTAATTCAGTATAATAATAAAAATGAAGCAGAATATTCTTTGGTCGAAAGTTATTTTCTGAAAATATTTTGGGAGTCTATATCAATATTAAACAAATGAATACATACCACGAAGTCTACGCATTAATGATGAATAACAATCATTATTCACTATCTTATTACAAACAGCAAACTTTTTTTTATATAATGTAATTAAAAATATTAAATATCTTTTGCTTATCACGAGGAATTAATTTATAATCTTTGAATCCAACACGCTGCTAATTAAATAACAAGATTAGCATACGTAAACAGAATCCGTTGTGCATTTCCTGCTGTCGCAGGAGCGAAACAAAAAAAAAATATATCTACACAAACGAACGCCGTTGAAATCACATTCTGTATGAGCTTATGAAAAGTGAATGGAATGCAATCACGACGCGCCGATTTGCATTTTTTTTTTTCGCAAGACCTTACCTGTTTACGAACGCTGCTGTTTCGTGCTGACATTTAAGACTCGGTGTAAAATTACAAATTACAAAGTGCAAGGCCCTTTTTATTAACCGTAAAGCCCGGGGATGGACGCTGTTTTTCCTTTTTTTATATTTCGCGTGTTATTTGCATACAAACACACCGGACTTTACGATGCGTGCTGTTCGTTTCTGGAAACCGGAAGTGGGAAGTACGTGGGTATTGCACGGTAAGGCGGCAGAGGAGGCTTTCGTGTTATTTAAATCAACTAATATTGATTTAAGTGAAAATAAACTTGAAATTTCTACAATTGTTTGAGAAATATTGATCGCATCGAAAAATATTTTAAATAATACAATTTTTATAATATTCTTCGATGCGATCAATATTTCTCTAGCAATTCTACTCAAAATAAACTTGAGATTTCTACAAATGTCAAGTTTATTTGAGAAAATATATATTTTATATACAAATTCAGCCAGTTACATTTTTACAAACATTGAGGTGTACACTAAAATAAAGGTTTGTCTAACCTGGGCTATTGACCGGAGGTCTTTCTGCCCTAAGTATTTTATTGTATTAACATATTTTTTGTATTATCTTCAGTTTTTAATACATACTCTTAGCGATTTGAAATAAAAATCAAACACATTTCAATATAATAATATTGAGTAAATAATATATACAACCTCGACACCCAATACGGGTAAATGAGGATAAGATTAAGAAATAAAGAAAGAAATACTATATACAGCATTTTCTTCTCTGTGATAACAATTTATTAAATCAATTGAAATAAAAGCTTTTTTGGAAAGGAAAGCCAATTTTTAGACAATTATTTCTGTATAGCGATGTTATACTTGGAAAAATAGTCAGCAGCAGATATTTTCTATTGAAATTATTACGTTATATCTACTTTCATCAGATGGCAGATTAGTAGGGGTCATTATTTTCCACACCTATTTAATTGGATAATTACGCATTTTGGAAAATTAAGTGATAGAAAACTTATATTCAACACCAAAGTGGAATGTGCCTTAAAGGTTTAGTTTTTCATGTTTATGATTTATTATAATTTATTTATTTAATATTAAATAAATAAAAAAATGCAAGGACAGTAAGCCTTATGGTCGATAGCCCATGACAGACTACTAACACAACTGTACATATTGTTATAATAAATTTTGTAAAATTTTGTTGTTATATTGTCTGAATAAAGATGTTTGTATATATAAAAAAATGTAAACTTTCTAGGTCTTTCTTATAATATATTTTTTTCAATATATGAAATATTTACTACAAAAATGGGTTTTTGAAATGTAGGCATGGTATCCACTCCTTTCAAAATGAACAAGTTTGCCATAAGAGGCACCACCAAAATGAACCACCCTGTACTAACCAATCAATTACTAAAATTATTAAATAAAAAAAAAATCATGATGGGTTATTAAAATCACAATGTTGCCCAAAAATAGTTTATACACATTTTGAAATTCGATGTGATGTAAACATTGGGAATCAAACGGGCGCGCCGCGAAAACTGTTTACATAAATTGGAAACGGCGATGATAATTAATGCAAACGTTCGGGTCCCGCGAAAATCGGACAAACCCCCGTATTAATTTCCATTAAACAAACACGCCGTTCGATTATGCGAAAATCAATCGGCGGATGTGAAATATTTAATGATTAATCGGGAGCGTCCCGCATAAATCGAGTTTAAAACGCGCGACCTTATAAACTCCGCTGATGGGTTTTGGTGAATTTTCAGGGATACGGGAATAATGTTGTTTAATTGTTAAATCTGTCGATTTATTGTGGGATAAATATTTTTATATAAAAAAAAACAAATTTTGATTAAGAAATGCGATTATACAATAAAGTTATTAAATTAATTATTGTTCATATTAAAAATAATTTTAAGTTATACAGGGTTATTATAAATGATGGACCCATTTTTAAAAATTTGTTATTATTAAAATGCAAGTCCAAAATTAATAATTTTTGTAGTCATGAAAAGAGGAAGTTTCGAAGTTTTTCATGTTGTAATGTTGATTTTTTTTCCACTAATTCACAGGACAAGTTCGCCTTGCTTTAGTGGACGAAACAATGATTCTCGGTCGTCTACCTTGTAGACCCAAATCGTTGACGATGCCACTTGAAATTAGGCAAAAGGTGGCGCTTGCGTCGTCTTTAAATTATTTTCCACTAATATAGAAAGTTGCTTCATCGCTAAAAAATATACGCTACAGAAACGCATCATTTTTTATCATTTCACAAAATTCGAGAAGCTTCTTTTTGTCATTAGGATTGAGAGCCTGCACAAGTTGTAATCGGTAGGGCTTGTACTACAAACGTCGTCTCAGAACTTTTTATACAGATGATTGGGGTATTCCATAATATTTATTACATAAAATATTACAATGTAAATTGTAAAAGTCTTCCAATTGGCTATCGACCAGTTGTCTTTCCGCCTGAATTTTGTATTTTCGTCCTTGTCAAAATATAAGGATAAAATGTGATAATATTGGCAAATTGGCTTAATTTATACAGGGTGAGTTTTTTCCGATGTTCTCTATGGGGATCTCGAAAACTATAAGAGATATCGAAACAAACCAAATATGGAAATAAATTAATGTGTTTAGAATAAACAACTGCAATTGTTTTACTTTTGTTTTTTTCATGGCTAACTATTTTGTGGTGTATGGTAATATTAAAAACGCCTGTAACTTATTTTATTTTAAAAATAACTATGGCATATGTTATATCGGATTAAAAGGAAAAAAATAGTCCTTTTAATAAAGTCATAGCCAACTATTGTTTCCGTTTAAAAAAAGAAAAGTTTGTGTCATATCTCCCAAAATATGGGCGAATTTTTTTTTTGGTTTTTGTTATTAATCTGTGTAAAATTTTCTACAACTTGGTCCTTTACAGTTTTTTTCTATCTATGATAATAATAGAGATATATTGATTTCAAAAATTTGACACATTTTACTTTTTTCAAAATATCTAGTTACCCTTGACTTTTTCAAATATTTTGAAAGTGTCATTTTATTCGTCTTACAAAATTACATTTCTTTCCCCATTTAACCGTTTTTCTATCTCATATAGTTTCTGAGATCCCCATAGATGTTATCAATAAAATAAATATTTTGTTGAAGTTTAAAAGAGTTAAAAGACAAAAGGAACTACCAGAGATTACAGAAGAATAAATGAAATAGTGCATAACACTCTAAATGTAAAACCTATAACAATCGTAGTATAAGAGAGACAATTAAGCTGGCTAGGACACAGACTAACTAAACACATATTTGAAGTAAGAGTATAAGGAAGAAACAGGATGGGAAGACCAAGGAAGAGATGGGAAGAGCAGATGTACGAAGCAGCCGCGAGAAGACAAATTGAGTGGAATGACATAAAAACCTTGGCCCATGACAGAAAAAAAAGGAAAAGCACATTAAAAAATATATGATTAATATAATTAATGCTTGAGCATTAATTAATTCTTGATGGAACCGTAATTTAATATTAGGTAAATTAACACACTTGTTATATTCCATATTTTTATATTTTAAAAATATGGAACATAACAAGTGTGTTAATTTACCTAATATATGATTAATTGTATTAAATAACAGATAAAGTCCGACATCTTAATTGGTAATAGGATAATCGTTCATCCTTTAAATAAATAAAATATAGGATTATACATTATTGCATCTCAATAAAGATCTTCTTTACATTTTTTTAGAAGCAGGAAAATTACACAAGTAGCGTAATGTGTAATATATAAATGTCTAATGGATCGAGATTAAATTGAACTTTAGATTTGATTGAGATTCATCATTTGTATTGAAGGATTTTTATCTAAATCAAAACAATTTTCTTAATTTATACGTATAATTACTATGTAAAATCTGGAGACGGAAATTTAATTCGATCAAAATCAATAATTTGCAACCTATCAAAGTGTTTCGAATTATTTACACTTGACAGAAAATAAACACGGATTTAGAATAAAGATAAAAAAAAATAAAACTTTATTTGTATTTTCCTCTACAACTAACATACGCAATTATGCGTATGCCTATGGATGCTTGTGCGTTTGTGCACACCTTCCACTAAACCGATAAAAAGGAATCCCATACAACACAAAAAGATTGCATTGTGTTATTGCTGCAAGATTGCATTATACGATTACTGCAAGATATGTAGAGTGTTCTCATAAATGTGGCCAACTATTGGTAATTTCGCTAATAAGATAACGGACATCAGGTCTTATACAGTCATCTCTTGGTCAACACATCCAGGAAGGGAGACGAACCAATTTTAAATTAAAGTAATTGCACTGCAGTTTTGTAGTATCTGTGAAGTTCGTATAAAAATGAAC
This sequence comes from Philonthus spinipes, assembly GCA_963082785.1. NCBI lineage: Eukaryota > Metazoa > Arthropoda > Insecta > Coleoptera > Staphylinidae > Philonthus > Philonthus spinipes. The sequence goes on from OY720311.1 coordinate 14,783,281, forward strand.
TTTGATTTTCCGCGCGCCTTATACGCTTGAACTTTGCCGGGGAAAGTCCACGCGCTGTCCGCTGATGCATTTTCAACGCTAATGCAATATTGCTACAACATTACAGTGTAGTGGTGTAGCAACATTGCAATGTATCATAACATCAACGTTGCGTCAATCTTGCAAAGCAATCTGCAACATTGCAATGGTAGTGCAATATTGCTGAAATATTTTGCGCTGTATGGGATATAACTGTTTTAAATTATTCTCCAACTAATTTCGGCTTTTGTTATTCGCTTCACAAGATTCTTCTTTCTAAACTCTTAGGCATTGTGAAATCCATCTATATTCTTTAGGCGTTAAAACAGTCTGTATTTTTTATTGGTGAGTTTCAAAGTTTCATTCTAAATAGAAAACAGTATTCATTCTCTTGGTCACAGTTATTTAAATATATTAAATAAAAATGATTTGAAAATGATTAATAAATTATTTCCACATTTAGCTCTGTGACTATTGACTTACCCGCGTAAATACGTTAAACAAATGCACATTAAAACAACTACTTCCCGGGCAAATACCCACGCCGGACATTGAATTACATAATGTACACCTGCTGTTGCGCATCAATAAAATATTGTATAATGCAACAAATTTTGATCCGAGAAAAATTTAAAGTAAAAGCAACAAAAGGAACGTTACTTAAAATAAGGCCATCTGCAGACACGTGTTTCGGGATCTATCCCTCGTCAGTACAGCTATGCCTTACATAATTTAAAGAAGAAATTGACGGATACGCTAGTCTGTGAATCCAACACACCAATCACACTGTACTAAGATTTCTGAAGAAATTAATAAATAACTGATTGTTGTGAAGTAAAAAATATAAGCGTATCAAATTATTTAAGTTACTCAACTTCTTATAACTCACAATATAAGAAATTAATAATTTCAACCTTAAACGTATTTTTTATTTTGTTGGCGTTCACTTTGTAGTATATCTTTATAAATTAAATTAATTTTGTTTCGGCTACAAGCTAATCATTATTAAACTTGTAATCGAAACTATAGTCACGTTAAAGTAGATTGATTTCTATATTTTTCATTGGTGAGTAGTGGTAAAACAAAGTTTTTTAATTTAATTTAAAGAAGTTTCTTTCATTACTGTATATAAAGAAAATCTTTTCTATGAATATGTACTTTTTTTTAAATGTATTTATTTTGTTGAAATTACAAGATTGTTCACATTGTTTATTTTAATATATTATTTGTTGTTGATGTCGGTAGTTCCTTGTATTTCTCCTATATGTGCTCCTTCCTTCTTTCCTCGCCTCGTGATGTCTGGGTTGGACCCTATCTCGGGCTATCGGTATCGAAGGAAACTTGTTGCTTCTTCTGATTTAGACTATTTCATTATAGTATTTCGTTATTTATTAGTTTATGTTTTATTTTTAATTTAAATGGAATAAGTTTTAATGATTTTATATTTGCGGGTAGTTTGTTGTAAGTGTTTATTGTGTCCGTTGTCAAGTGTTGGGTGATTTTTTTAGTTTTAGTTAATTTCAATAATTATGATTACGCAGTATAAATCAAAACCACTCTTTTGTAATTGTACCAGTTATATCATAATTCACATTCCGAAGGCGTTACGCAAGAAAACTGTTGCCGTTCGCAAAGATATCATCTCAACCCCGAAATTTTTATATAAAAAATAAATTTGCATAATCACCGTTAACGGTAAATTCGAACGTTGATCGAAAAAAAAAAAAAAAAAAACGCAGCCCTTTCTTTTTTCCATCCTTCTTAATTTTCAATCGCGATTCCTCTTGCACGTCGTTATCCGGAATGTCCGGTCGCGCCGGAGAAAAGAATGCCTCCTCTACCTGCCAGACAGACCAGACCGTCCGTACCTTGAACGAACTCACTCAGTCTGTGTGTGCTGCAGGTGAACTCAGACCGCGGTGCACAAGAATAAACGGTTTCGATGAAAAGGCGGTGTGTGCAACAAGTTCAAGGTGTTTCCGTTTGTTTCGTTTCTGTTGTTGGATTATGCTCATTTCGGAAGCGAGTGAAGGTAATCTACTGAAAGCTTCTTTGGATGCATTTGAAAACACTCACTTAACCTCACTCATTTGGAGTGCCTGTTGCACGGCGTTTTGAGTTAGAATTTGAGTGGTAATTAAGATATGGTGTGTAGTGTTGATTATTATTGAAGATTTCTTTATTATATTATACAAAAAAAAACAAGAGAAAAATCAAGAGCTTTTACAACTACCGATTGATGAAGGATTGAGAATAATCCAAAAATCCAAATTCATCTTCAATTTTGTTATAAGTGATTGTTGAAGCCATTATTTTGTGATATTATTAATTTTTATTTATTTAGTCTTATATAAAATCGTTATATATTATATACTCCGTTATATATTATATATCCACCTTATACTTCTCAGTATAAGGTGGATATTATTATTATGAAGGTAAAAAATGGTAAGACTCCAGATTGGGTAAATGCATTTTTTTTTTCTGAAACATATTTACGTTTGCCTGAAAATGATGAATCTGAAGTCACGCTGGCATTTGTAAAAAGACTTATGTAACATAAGTCAAAAGTCACAGAGCTAAATGTGGAAATAACCTACAAAAAAATTAAATTAAAGAGTTAAACGGTTTAGCATTAAAAAAAACAAGGTGGATATTATTAATTATTTTCAAATCCTTTTTTTTTGAATGAAACTGAAGTCTGTTTCTTTAGGAAACATAGCATTTTTTCCTAAATCCCAATTAAAATTGACAATTTTAATTTAAATTTTCGTAAATCGCAATTAAAATTGACAATTTTCGGCACTATATATACAAACATCTTTATTCAGACAATGTGATAATAAAAATTTACAAAATTTATAAAAACAATATGTACGTTATGTTACGTATAATTTTACATTTTATATATACAACAATTTGTTTCATTTAGGATCATACTTTGTTAGCTATTGATAATGGACACATAGCGTCCGAAATGTACATATAGCGTACAAATAAACAAGTGAAGAAAGGAATTCAAAGTGTTTTATTTTTAACAATATGTACAGTTGTGTTGCTAGTCCATCATAGGCTATCGATGGATCTTTCTGCTCTTTTCGGAACTATTTTTATAATTTTCTATACAATCACCAGTCACAACTAATTTAACACCAATTTAACAATACTTGAATTAATAAAATATTTATGATTTTCAACACTTTTCAATTTAATTTCACTACAATTGTTTCGCTACGCTGTAGCTTCTTCAGGTGAAGAAAGTTAATAATAATATTTACAGAAATGTTTACAATATATACACAGTTTTATTGCACGGGGGTGGAGCGTGGTTTTTCATCCATCCTGAGTAGTGGGGAGTTCGAGAGTTCTACTTGTTCATTCAGCAGGAGGCCCGTTTGGTATTTTTTATTAATTTCCAAATTTTCAAAAATGTTTAATTTTCTTCCCTTGCTGGTAATATGGAGGATTTTGAAATCTTTGCTGAATTGATGTCGTTCTTCTTTTAGATGGTTTGCATACGTTGAGGTGTCCTTATTATTTAGGAAAGCTGCGTGGTGTTCTTTAATTCGCTTCTCAAACGCTCTCCCCGTTTGTCCAAGGTATATTTTAGGGCAATTACCACAATTCAACTGATAAACTCCACAGTGCTGACCCTTTTTAGTCTTATCTTTATTGTTTTTTATTATTTTTGACAGGTTATTATTAGTTTTGAACGCAATTTTAATATCTGATTTTTTTAAATATTTACTAATATTTTGGCTTAGATTATATATGTTAATGAACCATATTTATTTTTTGTATTTATTTCTGAAGGAAATATCAGGTTATTAATTATTTGTTTTTCTTTATTTTTTATTAATTTACTTATTGTGTCTATTGAATTTTAAGTAAACAGTATGTTTAATCTTAATAAATTCATATTAAATAAAAATGATTTGAAAATAATTAATAAATTAGTTTCACATTCAGCTCTGTGACTTTTAAATAATAAATAAATAATAAATTCTTTATTTTCCAATGACTAAAAATATTACAGTAGTATAGGAATCGTCAAAAACACATAAGTATATAAAAATAACTAATTATGGTAACACATTTAGAGGATCAAAAACATCCAGATTTACAGAGAGTGATATCTCTGTCCAAGTATTCTTTATATGAATAAAATGCAGCCTTCTCAAGAAGTTTGATCACAGAATTTTTAAATTGATTGAAACTGCTTATTTCTTTAATTTCTTTGGGTAACTTGTTGTACATTCTTATTGCTACTGTTAATGGACCTTGACCCACTTGGGATGTCCTATATGGTGGTACATACAGATCACTGGCGCCTCTTGTGGGGTAGGTATTAATATCACAGACTCGTTTTAAGTTTGGCATATTTTTCTTTATGTATATAACACATTGAAGTATATATAAGGAATAGACCGTTAAAATATTATGCTTTATAAAGTATGGACGACACGACACTCTAAAATTTAATTTAAAAATACTTCTAATAATTCTCTTTTGGCTTATGAACACGTTATTTATGTATTTAGAATTACCCCAGCACATGATGCCATAAGTCAAGATAGAATGAACACATCCATAATAATAGGAGAGTAAGGTTTTTGAGTTAACAAACCATCCCAGTTGCCTTATGCAATAGTTTCTTGTCGCCAAGTTGTTTTTTAATTGAATAATATGACTTTCCCAAGATAAGTTATTATCTATAGTTATTCCTAAAAATTTTACTGAGTCACTCTGAATTATCGATGTGTTATTTGATTTTATTAATAGGCTGTAATTGTTTCGGACTCTCTTGGGATTGAAAACCATTTGAATGGTTTTTTTTTAGTATTTTTGACTTACGTTACGTAACAAATGCACATCAAAACAACTACTTCCCGGGCAAATACCCACGCCGGACATTGAATTACATAATGTACACCTGCTGCTGCATATCAAATATTGAATAATGCAACAAATTTTGATCCGAGAAAAATTTAATGTAAAAACAACAAAAGGAACGTTACTTAATATAAAGCCATCTGCAGACACGTGTTTCGGGATCTATCCCTCGTCAGTACAGCTATGCCTTACATAATTTAAAGATGTTAAAATAAATTAATTAAATTCATTGAAATACAATCTATTTATATTAATAAAACTCTACTTCCGCGCTTTATTTTTACCTTACCTGATTTAGTGTTTATATCATAATTATTATATACAAACATCTTTATTCAGACAAAACAATTACAAGTCTTTACAAATATTTATGTTTACAATACATATTGGTGGGTTAGTAGTCTGTCATGGGATATCGACTACAGGTCCTTCTGCCCTCATAATTATTATTTAAGAGTAAAATAAAATTATATTGGTATAATGGACAGTTTTGTGTGAATAATGAGTAGGAGCGTTAGTTTTATGCAAATGTGTCCTTCAATATGAACAAACATTTTGAAAAACACTACATAAATATAAGTGTAATGAAGAAATTTAATAGTGAATTGTGACTAAATCTTACGTTTCCTAAAGATTCGTTATTTTCTCGCAATATTCTCTAATAAAATCATTGAAAAGCTTGTTTACCTATTCTGGAGTTGAGCCTAAAAAAATAATAAAACATTCAGCTTGTATCACACGTTAAGTGTTTTTATCAAGTAAATCAACGAAGGTGATTTCACCTATTTTTATTAAACTGGCTTTTATTCTTCTTTCTTAATCTTATCGTCTTTTACCCGTATTGGGTGTCGAGGAAACTGACTTTTATTCGATAATTAAATAAAAGATTAATAAACATCAGCAATTCAAGTTTTCAGAATGTATCAAAATGAAATATTCAGAGCGAGCCGGTCTGGAAATTTGTTTTAATAGCGAATTTACGGGAGTAATTTAAATGTGGGGAGGGTAATTGTTATGCGGAGTGAGTCCTTCAGTTCACGGATCATTAAATAATACAATTACTGGAACTGGCTTCGGCTTCCTTCCCTCCCCTTCTCAGATGACTCTCGCGAAGAAGTACGTGCGGTCGTGTTATGGAAATTATGGATCAACTCGAAATCGTCCCGAGCGAAAATCCGATGGTTCACATTAGCTTTAATTAAAAATATTAATGAAAGTGTATAAAAAATGATCAATGTTAATTATTGGATGAAAGATCTTCGGTCGAAAGCTGATTCATAATTTGATTTAAGAATATCATTTTGTAAACAATAAATGATTGTTTATAACTTAATATATATACAGAGAGGTTTTTTTTATCAGTATACATTACAGGAAGTGTATACCTGCAAAGAAACGCGAGTCAAACGCAATGTGTGTATGTTTAGTTGATTATTTGGCATATGTGTGTTCAATTGCGTGTTATAGGCAACTAAATACACAAATCTCAATGCGTTTGACTCGCATTTGACTTTTCAGGTATATATAGGGGAAATGTATACTGTTAAAAAAAAGCTCTCTGTATATATATATTATAAAAAAAACCCTTTATACCCATAAGAGTGTAGGGTTTTATAACTTAATAAAAAATAATAATTATTATATTTTCAAACCGTTTTTATTTAATTTATTAAACAATTGTGACCAAGTAAATAAATACTCTTTTCTATTTAATAAAACACTTCAAATTTGTTTGCGCAACTATTTTTTTTATTTAGTGAACATAGTTTCGACATTGTTATAAAAAAAAAAAATAAGAGTCTTAGTTCTATAGTGACACGCAAAAGTTATCGAAACACTAAATAAAAAAGCATTTGTGCAAACAAATTTGAAGTGTTTTATTAAATAGAAAAGAGTATTTATTCTCTTGGTCACAGTTATTTTATAAATTAAATAAAAACGATTTGAAAATAATTATTAAATTATTTCCACATTTAGCTCTTTGACTTACGTTACGTAAGTACATTAAACAAATTAATATTAAAACAACTACTTTCCGGGCAATGTAATTCAATGTCTGGACGAGTATTTTCCCGGGAAGTAGTTGTTTTAATGAAAGATTGAGTCTTTTTTTTTCACAAAATTTATTAAATGCAGATGTACTCTATCATTCATTAAGTATAGTATACTACATCTTCACGTAAGTCAACAAAATATATAAAGAAATGTTCAGCCAGCATTCATCCAGCGTATGGCCATTTTGGTTTTTCGAACCTCATCAGACTAGTCTGTTCCATCACTAGTTATCCATACGCTGGATGAATGGTGGCTGAACATTTCATTAAATATGAATTTCGCTTTCCTAGTTTTCATAAACAGGACAAGTTCGCCTTCCTTTCCTTTAGTAGACGAAACAATGATTCTCAGTCGTCTACCTTGTAGACCTAAATCGTTGACGATGCCACTTGAAATTAGGCAAAAGGTGGCGCTTGCATCGTCTTTAATTTATTATGATTAATATTTAAAGACATAATTAATTTTTATTACCCGACACCCGAAAGGGTATAAGGGTTATATGATAATATATATATATTAATTTTAATTAATTATATTCAAAACTCATTTTCTATTTAACTATTCAACAAATATATTACCGTAATTATCTAAACACAAAAGAGGATAAGAGTTATTATAAATTCAGCTTGAATGAAATAACCGCGCGTGGGTTCGTATTATATTAACGATTACGATAAATCGAAGTTAATTACAAAAGTGAATATCTTTCGATGCATTCGGAAAACACACCTCTCTATTAAAAACGGTCAAGGATGGCCTCTTCCCTCTTGAACACGCACTACTTGGCCTCTCTCTCTTTCTTTTGAACGATCACTCAGCACTGGTTTGATAATAACAGAGTGAGTCTCTCTTTCGTTGCATCGCGCAGGAAAATGCAGACATTATTCCCCTCAATATCCACTGATTATAATCCGCTCGCTCGATATCACAACAAACGCGGATTTAATTGCAACCATGTGCGTGCGTATTCAATTACAAAATAAACACGCGTATTATTAATCTCGTTGTTTATTTGTTAATTAATTTTCTTTACAAATCCAACAAAAAAAGTAATTAACCGACCATGCCTTAAACATAACTCAAACATCCTTTCCAAATTCCGCTATCCTGAAACATAAAATTTTAACTAGAATCAAGAGTTTCGAGTGCAATTAAGCGATTTTTATAGTCGAATTAATCTTGCAACTGTTTTTCTTGTTATTGGTTTTTAATTATTGTTTCATTGCGACTAAATCTACCTACAGCAGAATACATTCTTCAACGACTACAGACTGTCATTTCAGTCTGAAAGACCGATAGTCGATAGCAATTTAGGAATAATAACTACAGACTGTCATGACATAAAGATTTCAGGCTGAAAGACCGATAGTCGATAGCGATTTAGGAATAATAATATAAAATATATACTGCCTTTTAAAAAAATCAGAACACCAGGAATTTATTGGACGATCTCAATTAAATTCACAGAATTTGTCGATTTCAATGAACTGTACCGATGATTAAAAAAACAATTGGTTTGGTTCTTATTTAATGGTATTTTTTATTATGAAAAGCTGGTGATTTTTAATGTAGCTGCTTCTAATATAAAAGTATTAAAAAGTATCACAGCAGTAGGCTGTGACTACTTTGATGTTTTACTTTGTAAAATTTTAAAAGATACCCCGTGTTCATCGTCGTGCTTGATATTGTCACGTGGGGGTCGACGTGGCGGACTTTAGGTGCTTAAATTAAATTAAAATCAATAAAAATAGAGAGTATTGTACCTACTCGTTCAAATAAACACAGTGCCCAACAGAAACTACCTTAGAGAAACACATTCTTTCAACCTTGTTCGGGCACCAACTCTCCGATTCAACCAATTCCCCGGACTCCCTCGATCATCCTTAGTCAGCAAATATATTTTCCGATGATCGAGTAAATCCTTGAGACTAGCTGATCGAAGGAAAGTCGTCGCGAAGCGGAAGCAACCCTACACCGGTGTATGAATTGATCCGTTTCGCGACAATATTACCATCTAAGGGATTTTGTTAGGGGTTGCATTATTGGTATGCGAGAAGCGAGATTTTTGGTTCGTCGAAAGATTGTTGTAGTGTATCGGTAATTATGTGCTGCTGGTCTAGATGGTCCAAAGCTAGGGAAAATCGACGTAGGATTACCAAGAAGCACTACTGAACATGAAGTCCGAAGTGGTTGAGGTAAAAAGAGACAAAAGTGGAAACAATGAACCTGATTGGGACAACAAACAAAATGAGAATATCTCGAGGGATAGGAGTAAAAATAAAAATGTTAGACACAGCTGTTCTGTACTGAACATGAAGATAGAGCTCTTCGTCTGATATCTTTAAGGGACAACAACATCGCGGGCATTAGGAAATGTCTGGTTGGCTTTAAATGATCAAAGAGTATCCATGGCTATTGTTTATAGAAGAATCCGCAGTTTTGGTATTAGATCTTACTGTCCATTACTATGTCTGCCTCTTTGCAACATCGCAGAGCAAGGCTTGATTGATGCAGTGAAAGGCAACAGTAGACCCACGAATGGAATAATATTATCTCCAGTGATGAGTCTTGTTTCTGTTTATGGACTCATGATGGTCGCAGAAGAGTGAGACGTCGATTTTACAAAAAAAAAAACAATTTGCTGCTGAAAGACATACAGCCTTTATACAAGAAGCCATGGTTTGGGGGTGATAGCATATGCTAGGCTAGTCGGTCTCCTCTAGTTTTTATTGTTGCAAGTCTTAACGCCAAAAAATAATAAAAAAAATAAATTGACGAGTTCTCTCAAAACTGTTAATTGTTTATGAATTAGTAAGCTATTAGCAACATAATAATGCAAAAAGAATGAATCTAATGTGCAGTCAACTTTGCCATTTTCAACTTTGAAAAAAAAAACTGTATTCGTTTAGAATTCGTGGCTGATGAAAAAAAAATCATAAAAAAATAAATTGACGAGTTCTCTCAAAACTGTTAATTGTTTATGAATTAGTAAGCTATTAGCAACATAATAATGCAAAAAGAACGAATCTAATGTGCAGTTAACTTTGCCATTTTCAACTTTGAAAAAAAAAACTGTATTCGTTTAGAATTCGTGGCTGATGAAAAAAAAAATCATAAAAAATAAATTGACGAATTCTCTCAAAACTGTTAATTGTTTATGAATTACTAAGCTATTAGCAACATAATAATGCAAAAAGAACGAATCTAATATGCAGTCAACTTTGCCATTTTCAACTTTGAAAAAAAAACTGTATTCGTTTAGAATTCGTGGCTGATGAAAAAAAAAAAATCATAAAAAAATAAATTGACGAGTTCTCTCAAAACTGTTAATTGTTTATGAATTAGTAAGCTATTAGCAACATAATAATGCACAAAGAATGAATCTAATGTGCGGGAAACTTTGTCATTTTCAACTTTGAAAAAAAAACTGTATTCCTTTAGAATCCGTGGCTGACGAAAAAAAAATCATAAAAAAATAAATTGACGAGTTCTCTCAAAACTGTTAATTGTTTATGAATTAGTAAGCTATTAGCAACATAATAATGCAAAAAGAACGAATCTAATGTGCAGTCAACTTTGTCATTTTCAACTTTGAAAAAAAAAACTGTATTCGTTTAGAATTCGTGGCTGACGAAAAAAAATCATAAAAAAATAAATTGATGAGTTCTCTCAAAACTGTTAATTGTTTATGAATTAGTAAGCTATTAGCAACATAATAATGCAAAAAGAACGAATCTAGTGTGCAGTCAACTTGGTCATTTTCAACTTTGAAAAAAAAGACTGTATTCGTTTAGAATTCGTGGCTGACGAAAAAAAAAATTCATAAAAAAATAAATTGAAGAGTTCTCTCAAAACTGTTAATTGTTTATGAATTAGTAAGCTATTAGCAACATAATAATGCAAAAAGAACGAATCTAATGTGCAGTCAACTTTGCCATTTTCAACTTTGAAAAAAAAAACTGTATTCGTTTAGAATTCGTGGCTGACGAAAAAAAAAAAATCATAAAAAAATAAATTGACGAGTTCTCTCAAAACTGTTAATTGTTTATGAATTATTAAGCTATAAGCAACATAATAATTCAAAAAGAACGAATCTAAAGTGCGGGCAACTTTATGATTTTCAACTTTGAAACATTACACTTTAAATAGAAAACATTATTCATTCACTTGGTCACAGTTATTTAAATATATTAAATAAAAATGATTTGAAAATAATTAATAAATTATTTCCACATTTAGCTCTGTGACTATTGACTTATCTACGTAAGTACGTTAAACAAATGCACATTAAAAGAACTACTTCCCGGGCAAATACCCACGCCGGACATTGAATTACATAATGTACACCTGCTGTTGCACATCAATAAAATATTGCATAATGCAACAAATTTTGATCCGAGAAAAATTTAATGTAAAAACAACAAAAAGAACGAATCTATTGTGCAGTCAATTAATGTTATTATGTTTAACGTACTTACGTAGGTAAGTCAATAGTCACAGAGCTAAATGTGGAAATAATTTATTAATTATTTTCAAATCATTTTTATTTAATATATTACACTTTAATGTATACATTTACTGATTGATAAAACGGGAATATTTAACGATGTCATAAATATAAATAGTAATACGTTGTAAGTTAAATCACTAAATCTTTGCTGTTGATCGTGGATTATATTAAATAATTAAAATTCATTTGGCCATGGTGAATGCGCCGGGTAAATCCGTGGCTGGAATATCCGTAGCCATCTTCACATCGGTGTATTTTGAACGTACTGAAATCACTTTATTACCCTGACCATCTCGTTCTCCTGATCTATCACCGATTGAATATGTTTTGGATATGATAAGGCAACTTAAAGCGCCCCCCTAACACAATAATACAACTTAAACGTCAAATTATCGAAGCTTGGAATGAAATACCACAAGTAGATATTGATTGCCTGATTTCTAGTATGCTTCGATGTGTTAATGAGAAATCGTGGCGGTCCAACACACTATTAATTGTTTTTTTTTGTTGACGAAGTTGATTTTTTTTTATCTACTTTAAGTACATCATAAAATTCTGCAAATTTCATTAAAATCGTCCAATAAATACTTGTTGGTTGGTGTTCTCATTTATTTGTAAGCCAGTATATTTTATCATACCTAATCTAATAAAAGTGGGCAAGCCACATAATGAAAAAAAAAAACACCGATGTGATTAAATGAAACATAATGGAGCCCACGGGGAAAAAATTGGTGATGTGTCCATCATGGTACTTTCCCCAGTCAAATAAGTTTATGATTGAAAATTTAATAGGAAAGCAAAATGATTAATAGAAAAAATTGATTGTTGTTTTTCAAAGTTAAAACCGAGTATTTAGAAGAATATTATAATTAAATGTGTTATTTCTTACCTTACAATGTGTAGAAATCATTTATCCACACTCTTCTTCATTTTTAAAAACTCGATGGAATGGACTCAGGGGACCTCAAAACGTGCATATTTGTTGAAATTGGCGGTTCGAAAATTTTCACGATCACAATACTTTCTCTTGGACAGGGGGTCCGGGGAAAGTAAAAAAGGAGGAAGATCAAGGAAAAGCTGTCAGAAGGATATAAAAGAAAACGCACGGGCAATGAGAATTAGAAACTGGAAAGGAGCATGCAGAAACAGGAAAGAAATAACAAACACATGCGAATCTATAAACACAAAAAGAGAAGAAGAGCAACAATCCATCTCAGATTGATTACAAAAAATACACTAAAGCGTAGACGTAATCCTTCGAGGATTTAACGAATTGATGATGAACGTAAATTTTACAATATAAATAATTGTGTGTGTAGAAAAATTCACTGTATTAAATTATTACTCATCGCAATCGCGCGCGAGATATTTTCATCAAAAACTTCATATGCAGTATTGTTGAAATCCGTGCGGAATGAGATTTTCTAATACGCAGTGCCTTATATTTCATGAAGTCCGCCGTTTGCCTTATTAAGTGCAGTTTTGCTTCGGGGCGAGGAACGAAAGCTCACGGGGAAATTCGATATTTATGAAAATCCGCTTCACGGAATCTCAGGAGAACGCGCGCGCTCGGGAGAGAGATTTCTGGTTATTCCCCCTCGACGAGCTTTTTAACGCGTACCGGCTGTTCATTTCCGAAATCATATATTTTCATTTGTATAATTAAGTAGACAAAAAAAAAACTCTGATTCATTCTTAAAAAAAAGATTATACTATAGGTTATTGCTATGAATTCGATTGGTACTCCAGCTTTAGGTTTAAGATGAAATTAGCGGACTTATTAATTTGAGCTTAGAATTACGTCAGCCTAAATAATAATAATCTTTATTGTCCAACAGAAAATACATATTTTCCTATATTAAATAAAAATGATTTGAAAATAATTAATAAATTATTTCCACATTTAGCTCTGTGACATTTTGACTTACGCTACGTAAGTACGTTAAACAAATGCACATTTCTATACATATTTTCCTAATTACAAGATAAAATAAAAACAGTTAAGCTGCAGTTACGATTAATACAAACATAACATAACAGTATATATATGTAACGTAAAACAAATGAGCAAACTTAAAGTATCCTTTGTAAATTTTTAATAATTTTTTCTTTAATTTTGTCGGCGTTAACTTGGTGGTACATTTTCAATATAGTATATAAAGAAAACAAAATTACTTCTTTATACCACTTGGATATAAAAAAGTGGTATAAAAAGTAATTTTGTTTTCTTTATATACTTTAATAATTTGATTAAGTGAATCATGAAAGCTGGTTTAATGTTTTAAATCAGCCCCTACATAATCCTACCAACGAATACCTTTATGAATCCAACCATATCCCTTTCATCACCATTCATTTGTGCGAATCATCAGGACAGTTCAGCTAGTTAGAATATTTTTTAATAAAATGCAACAAAGGCGATTCACACATTTGTTATTTAAATTATAATCAAATTAAACAAGGAACATTTTTGGCAATAATCAATAAAATTCGATCAAGCCCTTTTTTTCAACTGCAAAAAATTATGAAAAAACTTTGTACACTTTTCTTCACTTATTTATTATTAATAAATAAATAAGTGAAGAAAAGTGTACAAAGTGTTTTCATATTTCTTTTAAATCTTCACGAAACTCACATTTAATTAAGTGCAAAAAAATTACTTACACTGTAAGATTAACAAACATGTATTGAAACAACTACTACCCGAGAATTTACCCCGCCAGACACAACAGATATTTGTTTGTTGTATTTATCTTTTATTTCTT